>CM055977.1:38367500-39017500 GCA_029531755.1 Holothuria leucospilota | reverse complement strand
ATAATAATAATAATAATAATAATAATAATAATAATAATAATAATAATAATAATAATAATAATAATAATAATAATAATAAAGAAATTATTTGTGACGTAACTCTTGGACAACCTCAGGTTAGCATCTTTGTTTTTTTTAGTTTGTTTGTTTGTCTTTTTTTTTGGGGGGGGGGGCTTTTTTCCGAAGCCACAATACCTTTTACCAAAAGGTGATTACTGTTTTAGAGTGACATGACTTTACTTGCCCTACGTATAAGAGCAGAACAATTTGTTTAAGGACATATGCAAATTCTTATTTCGAAAGGAAACAAAAACAAGGAATGCATGTTGTACAAGACGGAATCCGCACATTCTTGCCGAATCGCCTTTTCAAATTGAGTTAATAAATTTCAACATGTTATATCTCAACAAGTGAAAAGCTATAAAAACGGAATTTTCACCAATGAAATGATAATTAAATACTTAAAGTTTGAAGAAGGCCTATACATGCTACATGTATGCCGAATGTTGTGGTAAACCATGTCATACCGTATGGTAAAGTGGAAACCTAGGGTGCTTATAAGTAAAAAATAAATAAATAATGGATAAAGATACAATGATCAATCTTTCTTCTCATTTTCCTTAAACTTTGTAATCTTCTTTTCTTACTTTTTCCTTTATTTGTAGTTCTCCTTTTTGGGCCGTTAAGAGTATGGGGCGTGGGCCCATTCCATCTGGAGCAATGGTGAATCACGCCTTCTATATTAATTTTGTGAAAACTTGAAGATAATTTACATAGCCTAAGTCTTTAAAAAAAGTACAAAGACATGCTAATGTGAGCATAACACAAAGGTGACGTAAAAAGTTCTTTTAAAACTAACTATGTTCAATTAAATGAACAATTTCAACATTTCATATCTCACCAATGGAATCAGCTTTGAAGATTGGAGTTAGACCAATCATTCTAAACCTTTTAGTTCATACTTATGTCCTTTTAGTACTTTGCAATGAAACATTTATGTTACAATTTTTCACTTTCTTTCTGCCTTAATGTTACAGTTATAAATAATATTGTGTGTCAAAGCAAGTAACGACATTATGTCAAATATTCAGAAACGCTTTATGACGTGGGTTTTATTCCTCTCATGTTAGGCCCGTAGCAGGGGGAGCCAGGGGTGGTTCCCCCTCCCCTAACAAAAAATCGCTCTCTAGAAAATTAAAAGTTACTGCATGAATGCACTTTAGCATAAGTCCCCCCCCCCAATATTTCCGACCCCGGAACTATCTCGCCCCATTCAGTACCTTTTCTGGCTACGGTCAGGTTCATGTACAGACGTGTAAATGTAACATTTTGTTGAGAGGACACATAACTATAGTTTTAAGCGTCCACCTCAACCGCCCTGTATCCTCTAGGAATAAGATACCAAATATTCACAATTATATCTGCATGTATCTCAATAAATTTGGGTGTAAATTGTACTTCCTTAAACTCGTTTGTAACTTAACTAATTAAAGAGCAAACTCTGCAAATATTCAAAAAGATATATAGCTAAGTTTTCCATTCAGAAATATTCTGGATATCCAAAGTCAGTAGAAAGCTTTGGAAACAAAAGTATGTATGTAGACAATACATTTCAACACCGTACACAAATCACATTGAATTTACTAACTTTAATAAATTAGAAGTAGCAAATTAAGGCAAATCGATTCACCCGGTCAATGTAAGTTTCTTGAAAACTCACAAAGGGCACATCATCATCAGCTTATTGAACAAATAAACATAAGATGACAAGTTGGCTTTCTTATACATAGCTGTTACTTCCTAGGTTGCCCTAGTCTTGTTCAAGATATATCCGTCTTCACACATACGGCTGTGTAAGCATCATACACACCTGTGCGCCCTCCACTAGTCGGCTATTTGACAGTCCAAAACTAGAGTCTCGAACAAGATTTTTTTCCGAGAGGTGTGTAGCTCAGAGTGAAGCAGTTAGCTTGAAGACAAATTTGATTGACACAAATATCTTTCACAGAAGTGCTTTTCAGAGCTCTATGCATTAGCAACGGCCTTAGGCATTAGGGTTGGTAACATACAAGGGCGGAGCCAGGGTTTTGCCCGACTCGCGGGAGGGTAACCAACCCGAAGCCCCGACAAAGTCGTCAAGTTGCGGTAAGAATGGAGGACCCAAAATTTTCTGCTTCCAGAGCGTGCCTAAAATTTGGGGTTTTTATTGGAAGAAATTGAAAATTTGGAGGGTTTATCGCAGAAAATATGGGAAAATATGAATACTTTGGGTCCTTATTGAAGAGTCTGCTCTCCTGAAAACAGAAACAAGAAAATAGTCGGTGGAACTGGTCGCTTGTCGGGGATTACATAGTTAAGGTACCCATAAAGGCTCCCCGACGAAATTAGAATATTTTCCGACATGAGGGTAGGGGCAGCCTTCTCCAACGGGGATCCATGGCCCCTGTTCCCCACTTGACACCTCCCCTGGTAACATAATATACCCCACTGGGATAGCAGAATGGTGGGGTTTGAAAAACTTCTTTAGTGCTGTCAATGCAGCATGCAACGATGTCAAGATCTCTCACGTTGCAGATGCCATTTAATTTCGGATTTCTTACCTAATTCGGCATATTAAAGGCAGACACTCATAACCTCATAATATATTTACAACTTTCAAATTTGTGATTGGTCTCGCCTACTTTCATCACCTCCACCCTGGATTGACATGAAAAGAAAGCAACTTTTAACTTCACTTCACGATCATGGGCCACTCTGATTGGCCAATGATATGCCCAGTTCAGCAAAATGAAGAATGCACAGTACTGTTGCTAGGTGTCCAGAGAGACAATAGTGGCGCTCATATTCTCATATTAATAGAGCAGATTAGGAAAGGGTTAGAATTCTACTACAGTGTTTCCAGTAGTATAAGATTAACAATGGGTAACAAACTGTTCGGTGGGAGGTGCTTAGATAGTCGCTGAACTGGAGTCGGGGTCATAAGGTAAACTATATATTGGGAGGATACGAACAATTTGGAAAGAGGAAATTTGCCCTTTGACTTGTAACATCTGCGTCTTTTTAATGTTTACAGTTTCTCTATATGGCCAGTATACGCAGCAGAATGACCTCTACAAGCAGATTATGATCGATGCTAGTACTTATATAAATGATGGTCGCTCAGAGAAGGCTCTTATCAGATCAGGTGATCAAATCAACGTTATTCATGATAAAGTTCTCCAGGACCGGGAATATGAGCGTCAGACACTTTCTAAAAGCGTTTATCAAAGTAAGTGGTGATCACATACGAGGAAGAAAAATTATTCATTCATTCAGTCATTGGTTCGTTCGTTTGTTCGTTTTTTCGTTCGTTCGTCCATTTGCTCATTTCATACCACCAAACTTGATAGTGAAAAATATAGCTACAACTTTGCGAGAAGTTTTGGGAAGTTACAATAGAAAATTCAACAAATAAATGAATAAAGACGGGTGTTTTCATTTTCCTACAGTATAAGTTAAAATACCGTAAATTGTTACATCTTCTGGAGAAAAATTTAGTACCACCAAATGCTGTTCTTTTATTCATATAACGAAAAAAGTCTTATAAAACCTTATTTTCGACGGGTATTCACATGATATGTCTAAGTTTGTTATTAAGTTATCAGTTTCTAATTCTATGTTTGTGGTTCTTGAGACAGGCCTATTAGTAGATTAGTTTTTTCATATTAGTTGACCCAAATTGAACTTGGAGGAAAGAACACATGACACCATAAACCCACATTCATCAACACTGTAACACTGTTTTGTTTTCCTTTAAATTTTACAACGGGGGCGGCCCCAGGATTTTTCCGACAAGGGCCAAGCTCCCCGACGGGGGGATTGGTGGGAGAAGCAAAGGTGACAAGCCCCCTATCGAGGTTACTGAGGCCGAAAGGATGAAAAAAGCCAACAATTTTGGCTCGCAAAGCTGACCGAAAATGTTGGATTTCAATTAAATTTAAAACTTTTTGAATTTTATGCAAGAAACTTTGGACAATTTGGGTTTTTATTGTAGAACGTTGGAAAAATCGGTGTTTTCATTGAAAAATCTGCCCTACTTGAGAGCAGAATGAAAAATTTGTCGGGACGAATTGACGGCGTCCGGGATTACATATGTTATCGTAGATATGAAGGTTCGCCGAACAAACTGGATAAATTTCCCCACGGGGTGGGGCACGATCCCTTGTCCTTCACCTGGGTTCACCTCTTCTTTACATTCAACTTTCTCCTCCATAATTTCATGTTTTATAATATGAATGCATGAGAGGCATAAGAATTTTGCAAAATTTACTTTCCCCTTGGGAAACTCATATCTCTAACTCTTCAAAGTCATGAAAAACAATAGATTGAAGAAGAAAGAAAACACAGCATCCCTCATCAATATGAGGAAATGATATCACTCCTGCTTGCTTCAAGTTCACCTTGAAAAACTAATACATCAACTTTATCTTTCAATATCTGGAGGAACCACAATTCGGAATCAAATAAAAATTACATTAGATTGCGTAGATTAAGGTCTTCTTTCACAACCCAGTATATATGTATTTTGTCTAAACCCTCTCTTTAAAGACAGATTTGCATCACCCCAAGTATGACTTTTAGTTGGGGGTAAGCAAAAGTCTCAGTTGGTGACTACTCTTTGACTGACAACAGAGTTACAAAATTCAAAAGATGCAGAGCAGCTCATATTAAACAGCACGCACAAAGAATGTTTGTTTACACATGGGGTCTTTTATGCTCACCAGGATGTGGCCTTGAGCAGTGAACTATGTTTGTGTCTGCACAAGAAGAAGCAGTAAAGACAATTATGGGCGGGGCTTACCACCAAGTAAAAGTCATACTTGGGGTGATGCAAATCCCTCTTTAATTACAGTCTGCAACGATATTCGGAGCACTGGAGCAGCTGCCTTAATTATGCCGAATGACTTGTGTCCGGAATGCAGTGAAGTAGGCGTCGTGATTGGCGACGCCTTCAGCCCCGTTATTACTCTGGATCAGGCTGATAACTCGAGAGGGTTCAAGATGAGACCAAATCTCGACGAGATTGAAGAGATGTTGACTGATGTTATAGATAATTTCAAATGGCGCACTTTTATCTTCCTATACGAGGGCGAAATAGGTGAGTTGTGGGCTGAGACGCGTCTTTTCACCTTTCTCATTTTTTTCCTTTCTGAACAGGCCCGTAACCAGACTTGCAGAGAGCAGGGGGAAAACCAAGCTGGGGGGACGCTAAGTATAAGTTATTGCACAAGGGTCTGGCTATGCCCGAAGAGCAGAGGGGCCAAGCTAAGGAGCAGGGGAGCCTGGCCCCCAAATGCCCCCTTGGTTACGGGCCTGGATTTATGCATGGCCTCTTTCACATGGTAACGAGAGGGTGCCCATGCAGCTCTTCAAATTACTCCAGAAATGATATTTTTGCCTCAGAAAAACATCCCTATAAATTCATTGCATGCGCGTTCCCGTGATGAATCCATCTTCTGGGCGGGGGGGGGGGGGGATGCGGGAGGTGCACAGCCCATTTGGTTCTATATATGGCTCTTCAGAACTGGCTATATCCCTAGTTTCAGAGCACTTTGACCAATTTTTATTGTGAATTTCCGCAACCATTGTTATTGAGTAATTATATTAAGTCGAAATCGATAAGCTGTATGTACGGTAGCTGAAATAGTACTTTCACTCTTCCAAAAAGTAAAAACGACAAAACTCAGAAAATTTAAACCAAATTAAACAAAACAAAAACAATTAAGAAGAACCATGTACATAGCGGATTAGCGGAATAAGGAGGGAAATGTATTATATAAAGGATAAGTTTTGCAACGTAAAATCACTTTTAAACGTCTGAAAATTATTTTTTCCAAGTTTCGCTCACACCTCTTACCCGTAGAGAGGGGAGCTTATCGTTCCAAAGGCGACTGAGGTTACGTTTACTCCTCTAGGGGTTTTTCACAGGAAGCCCGAGTGAAATATTAGAAGGACTGGGACCCCTGGGTTTTCTGTTTATCTCATCTAGGGTCCTTTGGAACCAGGGAGTTGCTATTGCGTCAAATAGCAACTCCCTGTTCGAATCAACATCCTTCCCTCTCCAGCCTTGAATTTTTTTCAGGCCTTGAAGGGCAGTTGTATTACGATGCCAATAGACCACAAACGTAAAGGAAGCATATGGCTTGTAATTTAAAATTTCATGTCGGGGTGGCTGATCAATTCCACAATTTAAGTCAAATTTTGGTTTCTCTTGAGTTTAGACGGGAAAGCCGTAGATTCCTCTTACAAGAAGAAACCCTCCTTAAATTGACGCTGCCGGGGATTGAACCCCGAACCTCCGGTTGCTAAGCTACACCCTTACCTTATGCCACCGTCTTTATTCATTCGGCAACAGCACCAGCGCCTTCCAGAGTTCTTGAAGTTTGCTCTGCTGTCTTGTGACTTACGGTTAATGTTCTTGAAATCATAAGTATGTTACATGTTACATGAGTTGACTCCTTCCTATCTCTTTAGGTTTTAGTCTGGTTGAGGGTATATCAGCAAAGGCAATACTTTACGGCTGGCAAGTGACCCCGATCGAACTAGAGGATGACTTTGAAAAACAGGCGGAGGTGTTGAAAAAGAAGAGAGTGAAGAACATTTTACTTTACGTCAGCCTCGAAGATCTTCTTCAAAATGTGGTGAATGTAGTAAGTATAGTAAAGCATGGCCAGTCCGGGATAAGGGTGAGGGGGTAGGGGCATATCTATCAAAACAGTCGTTATCAATTTGGGATACTGGCATTAGAAGAGATTTGTGTGAAAAAGTGTTGGGGGGGGGGGTTATGGCCCCTGGGGGAAAATTTACTGTGTGAAAAATGAAAGTCAATGGGAGCATTTCCAAAAAGTGTGTGTGTGGGGGGGGGGGAGGGGCGTATATCCCTTCATCCTCCCCGGGATTTTGACCTATGTGTACTGGACTACATCACTATCCCTACATGACTAAATCCCTATCGCATGAAAGAATTTTGTTGCGTTAATAGTGACTTTCTCCTGAGTAGACAGTCTAAGCCCAAGGAAATTAAAAAATTATTAACTATTTTTTCAGGCATTTGAGACTGGGTTTTTGAGCGATGGATGGCACTGGATGTTCGGTAATCTTGTAAGTATAAGTTTCTTTTCTTTATCCTACTGTATAGTAGGCTTGTTCAAAATCTTCGTATGATGTGCCCTATATGATTATACGTGTACACATTTGCTTGCCCTGCGGTGAGCCCGCAGCCACGGCAGGGGGCGGGGGAGGTGCTCCTTGAAAACTTTTCGCTCCTCACCTACAGAATTAAAAAGCATTGCCTAAATGCATTTTAAAATATCTCGCCCCTAAAAAATATTTTCGCCCCTCCTGGAACTTCTTGTTTCGCCCCTTCAACACCTTGACTGGCTACGAGCCTGTCTCCAGCATTGGTTACCCAGCAACAACAAACTAACCAGCGTGACCATGCAAACGCCCTCTATATAAACCTGTAGTCAGACAAGAGAGAAAAAATAGATGGTTTGGGCGAAACTACATTGCAGGGAGGCGAAATATTTTCAAACACTTCTAGGGATGAGAACTACGCCCTAGGCCACTTGAATATACGGGCTTCGTTATAAGTCATAGTTCTTTCCAGAGCTGTATCCGAGTCCACCTAACCCGATTCCGGGCTAATTCCAATTCCAGAGTCCCCAATTCCGGGCCAATTTCGAGTCCCGCCGGCCATTTGACAAGAGAGCATATCTTGTTAACGGTTTTGTACTTTTTTCATGCACCGAAAAGGTCACTTTAGGAGTCAATTTAATAGTCTTACCCATACTGTGATTTTATTGACTGTGCTGGGTTGGTCATGTATTAACCTGTGCATCAATAACAATAGATCCTTCATGTCTGTGGACTCGCCTGTGAGTCCGAGTCCAGCTGCAGCCCACTTCGGGTCAATTCCGATTAAGGGACCGCCCATTTCGGGCCAGTTTCGAGTCCAGTACAAAATGGACTCGAGTCAGGAATTTAGTCCGAGTCCGGACTCTTGCGTTTCAGACCGGTACCTTCTTTAATTTCTCCCTGCTATCCCAGCGCCCTCAGCCATGTCTAAGAATTTTGTCTTTTGAACGGATAGAAATTATTGGCGCTTATGCAGGTAAGTTGACAGGAGTCCAAATTTTAAACGTACAGAATATTTTCTTCTGAAAGCTCAGTCGTTTCTGCTCGAGGATAGCCTGTATAACTTCAGAAAGCTACTCGAATTTTTCAAAAAAGAAAAAACTTCCCGAGAGATGGATTTGCCGGAACATCGGAGGCTGCAGCCCCCAGCTCCGTCGCCTATGGCCCAAATAATTGGGCCACTTTAATGTTTTTAGAATCGAGTATTGTAGCCTTTGGAGTCGCAGTTCTGAGTAGAGTGGAGACTCCTACAATGACGTCATAACGTCGCAACATAAGTTTAAAGGTATGAAGAGTTTTCCTACCACAAAAGTAGTATTTATCTGAGTTTAACGTTCTCCTGTCCCTTGCAGAACCCACCCATTTCTAAGTCATTTCTCGAGCAAAAGTACCGGCACAATATGGCTTTTCTGACGCGCTTCAAAATTGACGCCAGCGAACTTCTCTATTACACATCCATCAACGCACCAATCAGAAATTGGAGATTCAGACAGAGGGCAGCATATGACGCACTTGTAGCTGTTGCTATGGCGATGAATCTGCATTTAGAAGAGCAAGGACGGTACCCTAATCCAGTTGTAAAATGTGACCCAAGCGCGGCCTCCGAGTTGGAACAGTACCTCAAAAGAGTGAGTAGAGTGTTACACTTTTTGTAAGTAATGAGTTACCCAAACAAATATCGATAGAATCCTATAAAAAATCCTAAGGATTTCTTTAAGGACAGATACTCATCATCCCAGACAGTTCCAGTTCTCCCAACTCGGTTACTTCAAGTTAGCCCCGCCCACAGGCCCACAACTGTCTCATAACAGGTCATACTTGGGGTGATGAGTATCTGTCTTTAAAGGCCCTTTAGAGAAATGAGTTTTCAGCGAATGCATGCAGAGATCTATAGACTTTCTAAGATTCCGTCTTAAAATTCCTTATGTGCGTCTATAAACTTTTCTGTAGATATTCAGAAGAATCTCTGAAGTATGTTTATGATAACTCTGCAAAACTTCTATACCTTTCACAGAATTTCATTTCTTAGGATTTCTGTAGTTCACACATGCGGAATTCTCAAGCTTTTCATACATTTTATCCAAGAAAATGAAACTAAAAATTACCTTACATATGCTGGTAGATTTTTAAATTTCTCACTCATCTTGACTTTCCGATTGCATTCAAGTTCGTGTACTTATGAAACGTGCCACAATTAACCTTATCCCTTCATAAAAAATGGAATCTACCGCAGCTCTTAAAATAAACCACCGAGTCTATTCACTCCTCACAGATACATTTTCGAGGAGCATCTGGAGACGTCTCATTCAACGACCATGGGGACCGAGTTAACTATACAATCAAGATTTATTCCGGAAAGGATAGTCATGCCCCAAACTTGGTAAATATTGCAATCTTTCGCTCTAAAAGAAAACCAGTCATAAAATATCATAAAAACGTTAAAAGGCCAACACTCATTATATTCTCATTTGGTAAAAAGTGTTGTCTCATACGACCAGGGGTGTGGTGCCAGCATTTGCCCGACCGGATTGGGGAAAGCTTCCAGAGGGGTTGGAAACCACCAACGGCTTTGCCGGAAGGCTGGCAGACGCAAAGATTTCGGCGAGCTTAGTGCTATGAAAATTTTGGAATTTCATTTAATAACATTTGAAACTTTTGGAATCGTATTGAAGAAGACTTGAGCTTTTTATTGAACAAAATTTAAAAAATTGGAGCTTCTATTAAATAAAATTAAAAAATTTTGGGTTTTCATTGAAGAACATTTCGAAAATTTTGGATTTTTTTAAGGAATATTATTCCCTATAGAGCAAAATTTAGTTGACTGTAGGGGTGATTGGTCGACCATGATCGTGCGTGTTAAGGCGCCCCTAAAAAATGGAAAGTCTTTCCGGTGTCGGGGCAGCCTCCCCCGGACAGAGTGGGGGCATGCTACCCCTGTCCCCACCTGGCACCACCCCTATACTAATTAAAGCCGTTTCGACTAATCTTAGTGTTCACTTTTTACGTTACATTTCTATATGGAGCTTGTACCAAAAGTCGAAAGGTCAAATTCAGTGAACACGATGATTGTTCTGGAGGACACCGCACAAGCACGACATTGCTTTATTACATGACCTACCCTCCGCGTCTGCTGCTTGTCCTCCAGAACGCGATTGCATTAGTTGACTTTTGCACTCCTGAAACCTCCCGATACCGAATAGGCAGGCTAAAAGTTGCTCTTTTGGGGTCATGATCCTCATGAAAAAATTCGTGGGAATTTTTGCACTTAGCCTTATATGCTCCGAAGAACGAATCTTTATAAGGAGACCACAATACATATGCAAATAAAAGGAAGTAGAAATACCCTCAAGGGAATACCCCATCCTATTAAGCCTATTAAGAGTGCATTTTTCTAGCAGGGGCGGATGGAGGTTTTGACTAAGGGGGGGGGGGGTTGCGATATAGTTACTATCTAAGCGGAGCGTCACCATGAGTTGGAGCGAAGCGTACAGAGAAAATTTTTGGTCCAGAAGACCCTCAGATTGCAGGAAATGGCATTTCCCACGCGTTTCCTAGGCTCTTTGATCCGTATAAAAGCAAGCTTTCATTGAAATTTCCTGTGTCAGAAATTTTATGATAAATGTCCTGTCAGAAAGTTGTCTTCCTTCTTGTGAGAGATGCATGCTCTACAGCCCGCTAACGATCTTAGGCGTCAGGAGTTCGGAGCATTGAGTCATTTGTTGTGCTCTCTTTAGGCACTCACAGTGACTCACTGAAAGTTGCTCGCTTGTGCTCAATAAAGAAAATCTGGTTTCTCTTTTTGAAATCTTCTGCAAGTATTTTGGTACTGGGGCCTCAAAATTCAACTGATAGGCTTGATTGCTTGCATGGGATTTTTGGTTGTCTCGTTATCTATGCGGAGCGCGACCATCGGTTGGCGCGGCGTTAACCAAGAAAAATTGACCCTTCTCAGACCTTACAATCTTTACTTATGCCATCTTCATGTTTCATATTTTGTATGTTTGTCATTTCCATGGAAACGTTACGTCCCTCCCTTGTTGTACATACAACCTTGTCGTCTAGAGGCACGAAGGAAAATATGCTAAAATACCGCCTTCAGGTCACTGGCACTTCCCATGTGCAAGAAACTCCAGGCAAACACCCACTGTTTTGCATGAAATAATGTTAAAATGTGATCTTGGTCATAACGTACTCTTGGATAAAAAAGGAATATATCTTGTGTAACAATAGTGGTGACACAGTATTTACAGTACTCACGTGCTAGAGCTAGGTCCCGGGTTCGAGTCCTGACTCACTTACGGTACCCAAGGCTCTCTCACTGTTTCCCAGTAATGAATGGGGAGGGGTGACCCAGTACATAGGCGAATTCTGGATTAAAATACCTTCAAGAACAATGGTAACTTCTTCAGATGTATTTTAGATGTATGATCCCACTGAAAAGTCTATTTTTCCCTGAACGTCTTTACATCCAATGGATGTCCAAAGTCAGTGACACCGCCAGGGTTTGGTGATGGGGGGGGGGGGCACAACAGATGACGTCGTAATACCACCTCAGTCCTCCCCAGTCTGCGTAAATTGTACTTTTTGCGCGTCCCTGCGTTTGTATACAGCAGTGTGGAATCCCTTTTGTCACTACATTGAGGTACCGTCTTGGGGTAAGGGCCTAAGGGGAGGGGGTGTCCCCTCCCCTTTGAGAAATTTGTGTTAATTTAAGGTTGCCTAGATGCAAAATGGTGCTATCTTTCGGGTATTTTTGAACTGATCATATATGGCTAGAAATTATCCTTATTTAGTGAATTGTAATTTTTGGTTAGGTGAAAGAGGAGAGTGTGCGTCCCTGAGATTTGTATACAGCAGTGGGGGAACCTTCCTTTGTCACTACATGAAGGTGCCGTCCTGAGGGAGGGGTCTGAGGGGAGGGGGTCCCCTCCCCTTTGAGAAATTTTTTATTAATTTATGGTTGCTTAGATGCAAAATGGTGCTATCTTTGTGATATTTTTTGGAACTGATCATATATGGCTGGAAAATATCCTTATTTAGTGAATTCTAATTTTTGGTTAGGTGAAAGAGGAGAGTATGTTGTCTTAGAGAAGGGTATGTTGTCAACAAACCTCCTGAAACCCCTCTTTTGGCTACTTTAATGCCATTTTTTCGGGGAAAATATTTACGTAAAAATACGTGAGTGGAGAAACATTTTTGGACAATTACGAAACATTTCCTTTGCGTGCATTATAAAAGGGTATCTAAGGCTGGCAGACACCGGTATAGTGCCTCCTGGAAGCTCTGGATTAATCATATAAAATGGGGCACTGATATGATAATTATTAACTGCCATCTAAATAATACTATAGAGTATGATGCCGAACAC
This sequence comes from Holothuria leucospilota, assembly GCA_029531755.1. Classification (NCBI taxonomy): domain Eukaryota; kingdom Metazoa; phylum Echinodermata; class Holothuroidea; order Aspidochirotida; family Holothuriidae; genus Holothuria; species Holothuria leucospilota. The sequence continues at coordinate 39,004,956 of CM055977.1, read as the reverse complement.
TTTAAAGCTATCGTATTTTACTAAGTTTGACGAAAATCCAGATGAACAGCTTCCAGCAATGGGGAATGGGAGGGAGAGTACAGGTGCAGGGAGGTGATATTAGACTTCCCTGATAGGTAAAGCAAAAGGGAGTAAGGACTGAAAAGCGCGTTTCAGAATGTTTTTACGTCGTAAGTGTATTAACAATCACCATCTATACCGGTAATCGCGAAGCGGTCGGTAAAAATTTTTTGAAAAAGGTATAACAGCAAATACGTACCAGGGAGCTGTTATTTGGATGGAGATCTATCGAACACTTTAATTTATGTAAATACTTTAAGACCCACTAAATCGAGGTGAGATTATCAACGATAAGCCTTTTGTTTGGCGCAGGGGAATTTCTTTCCATTGTTTGTTGGCTCCAATTTGATATCATTAACCTAGCAACATCATTCAAGTCACGCAATCCTTTAACAAGTGGCCTGCGCAGAACAATTCTTCGATGTGTAGGTTTGCGCCGCCAATAGGTTTAGAGCAGGCGATATTAAACTCGAAATCGACTGTGTTTATTTGAAACAGAAGAATACAGCTAGCACGTTCCTTTACAAGATACCCCATGCAAAAGAGTTGACGAGGGGGAAGTCTAACTTTTGTTAGAACAATAGAAAAGTTTCCCAAAGTTTCCTGAAATAACCAGATATAGATTCTCGATGTTATTTTGACGTAAAACCTAACTGACATACTGTCATGCGCGTCGCCGAGCGTCGAAAGGTGCAATTTTTGTATTATTTCCCTGACGACTGGCAATGTTGTGGCAATGGACGAAAACCCCAAGTCTTACTGCAGATGTAGCAGACGACAAATCCCTTTTGTGTTAACTTCCTAATTCCGTGTAAAGTCTTATAGAAATGTCAAGAACGATACAAGAGGTGGATTACTGAGTGACCTTGGCGGCACAAACCCCACTTCAAAGCGATGTATCTCCATCCAAATATCAGCTCCCTGTACGTACTTTCAACTTCCACATCATGCTACAAATTAGATTGAAAGATCCCATAGGCCCCGTAAAGAGGTTTGAGATGTACTCCTATTTTTTCGGAAAAGTGTTGTGAACAGAATAGTTGCATGTATTATAACCTTAATAATGGTCATAAGATGGAGTGAAAACAACCGTGACGAACGTGCGCGAAGCGCGTCGAAATTTTTCATTAAATAAGATAACCATGACAAAACCTGCATTCATGCTCTGCATCGAGACACTTTCAATTCCCAACACCCCTATTTGTCAATCATAACGCAGTCTCCTATCTGAGAATTGGTAAACAGCTTTCAACTTTTGCTGCTGTACTTCTGCGGGAGATGCTACCAGAAATTATTAATAATAAGGACAATACTGAGCTACGGGTTTGAAGCGCGCGGAGCGCGAGAAAATTTTGATACTTTGCGAAGGATTTGCGTTAAATCTGATAGTTTGAGAACCATTTGTGATAGAAAATGGTTATAACAGATCCATCACTCAGTTGAAAACACACCTCACCCTACCCCCTCAAAGAAATCTATAGCTTAAACGCCTTTTGGAATCATTTTAAAATTTTCAAAAAAAAAAAATTGTGAAATCGATGGGGGCACGCGTCCCCCATGCCCCCCCCCCCCCGTGCCGGCGCCACTGTCCAAAGTATAATTGGCCTTCTCGATTTCTGATTACAGTATATTAAGTGATTACAATTCAACTACAACCACTACCAGTCAACACAATATTGAATTTTTCAGAGGGAGTACAAGCGAAAAACTGGAGTCGAGTTCCCATTTTTTTAAACAGAGTCAGGCATTACTGGACGCGATTTCATGGCATATGGGAACCAAGATTAGGTAAACAAAAAGCGTTAATCATACTTAGTGGTACCTGACGTAGCTGTCCAGTGGTAGTACGTTGGCAGGTTGGTGAAATGTTTCAATGTGGTTGAAATAGTAATGATTTGCAGTGGAGCCGTCTAGAACGCACCTGCAAGAAACGTTTCACTATGGCTAGTGTGTCTAATTCGTTTGTGTCTCTATAGTGAACAACCATCATTGTCGACCCTGCCAACCTTTCTTCCGACATGGTCGCCTAAAGGAAAGGACTTGGAACGTATTTAAACTTGTTGACACTATATAACACATTCGTGTTGGTGTGTCGTTAAATCTCATCTAACTAACTAAATTCTTCCGACATGGTGGCTCTCATGCACGTTTTCACACGTCTGAGTATCGAAAACGAACGTTCTTCCTCACAGGACCCCACCGGTGACAGGCAGCCTATAAGTAGGAGCTGCCAGATGTTAGAAAATACATCAGCATCAGCCTGTGCTAACGCTCAGACTAGGTCCTGTGGTAGCTTGGCCAGAAAATAAACAATATATTATTCAAAATGAAAAAATCCTCGAAAATCAAATGGGGTTTCAACCCCCAAATCCCCCTCCCCTTGGATCCGCCCCTGTCTAGTTCTAAGGTGTATGCGGGTTTTCGCCCTATATTGTTTGTAGAATAAGTCTTGACTATAGTGGCTTGTTTAACTAAAGTTAAAGTCTCTTAATTTTACCGACAGGCTGGATATTTTACGCAAAATATTAAAAACTGGGAGTTAACTAGAGGACAAAAGTGGCCTGGTAAGCCGAGAAAGAGGACGTACCTGAAGCCTTTCAGACAAGCGGATGAACGATTTATCAAGATACTAGCCGTGCCGGTGGGTAATTCTTCATTTAAACTTCATTTAAAATTTCGCAGTCTTGGAACCAGTGGAGCAATAACGGGAAGGGAATCGGGATAGCCCAACCCAGCCCCTGGCCAAACAGGGAACTAGCAAAGGACACGCTCCCATAGCCAAGTCGAAGAAAGAAAAATTCACTCAATAGTCTGAATTTCTAGAAGAAAAATCCTTTCTTTTTTTGCAAAAGAGTCACCAAACACGAAATAAACTTTCTGAAAGGTAGGGAGGGAGGGGCAAGCCCTGTAAATAGACCCAGACAGAACACCCCTTACCCTTTAGACCTTGTTGAAAGATAAGAAGTATTCATAACTTAAAACAAAGGTGTGAAATGGATGCATTCTCTATGGACGCTAAAACAAAGAAGCAAAGAAAAATGAAAAGTGAAAGAAAGATGACAACAAGTGTTCCATCACAAGGATATGTCCCACCACCCCCTCCTTTTCACATTTGACACTAGCAGTGGTGTAGCTAGAAAGGGGCAGGGGCGGTCGCCCCCCCCCCCCCCGTACACAGCCTCCGAAGGCCTCTGTCGGAAATTTCTAGTCTCTGTCGGAAATAAATAAAAACATTTCATTTGAAACACCTACAACACTTCTTATGTTTTTAAGGAGAATTACACATTGAAATGGTTAATGACAAGGCCTGGAAGTGTCATTTAAGGCAATCTCGGAGATATTTTAATCTAATTTTTTCAGCGCGCTACACGCGAGATGATGATAGGCTTAGATAGTACATCATTCTTCAAGATAATAATCTGTCGGAAATTTTTGCTTTTGCCCCCGCCCCCCACACAAAATATCTAGCTACGCCACTGGACACTAGAGATAGTAACTGAGTATCTATAGGTGTACGAGACAACGACCTCGGGAACTGCACCCCCCCCCCCCAGCTAATTTCGGCAGAAAATTTACTACTTTACGGCAAAATGTACCTGTATTCTATTTTTCGGGCATATGTGGTTCAACCCCTTATGAAAGCGGTATATAGCATACGCAAACGGGAGTAGGCTATCATGAATAGCAGTAAAATTTGGGACAGATTACTTATCTCCGAGGAAAGATTTATCTGAAGACATGACCAAGAAGTCGTTTACTGCCGAACTTACCGGACAGAGTCTGACTGGTCAAGAGTGTTTATTTTGCAGGGTCTAGGGAGAGCGGGCATACCCTTTGAAACATTTTCGTTTACGCTTGGTAGATTCTAAATGATAGGCTATCTATATTGCTGGCTCTTGACGTTTTTCTGTTAACTAAAAAATATACCTAGTTGCTTCACAGTATCGACGGCAGGGATTACTGGGGGCGCTTGTCCTTTCCGTTGCCCCCCCCCCCTCCACAACTTTCCACTTTCTAACACTTGCGTTATAACTGTGGTACCTTACAAAATCTGGCAATACTTGTAAACGTGCAGACAGGTTAGCCCTAATGACTTGTACGTATTTTTCCTAATTTAAATATAGTGGGTTATGAAATTGAAATATTTCTTAAAGCGAACGAAACCTCCGTCGACCTAGCTCCCCCAGTGTTGCCCCCCCCCCACTATCAGAAAAATTCCGTCCTAATCATCAGACACTTGTATGTAAAGTGTCTGATGGTAAGAGGAGGAAAGCGTGTCTAGTGAAGAGAAAGAAAAGTTATTTGTTAATTTAGTGAAATTATTCATTTTATAAATAATTAAAAGTAGATTTTATTTCACCATTGGTAATGGTTTTGTTATTTCTTATCCTCTGAATACACAGGAACCACCCTTCTTCATGCAGAAAGGCTGGGAGACTTTACGATACAAGACTGTCAAAAAGAAGGAAAATGAAAGCGATGAACCTTATGAAGGATACGCCTGGGAACTCATTAAAGAGGTCAAAAAAGTATTTGAACAGGAAATGGGTGTCGATTTTAATTTTCAGTGAGTACCGCTACCTTTAAAAATTTCAAGGTCTTTTCTAGAGCTGGAATTGCAGGGCATACGAGGAAATTGCTCAGGGCCCTTTTTAGAGGGTCCCTCTATACCAAGACATTGATTACATTGTTGGATCCATTGGTAATATTTGTAGGTACACGACGCACTTTTTCTGGGTATACTATTCTCAATTTTTTCCAGTCCTGAAGACTTTTTCTGACTCAGCCCTCAGAATGAGAAGGCTGGTTACGCCCCTAAAATGTGCAATTACCCTTTAAGGAATACAAAAAAATACTTGAATTTGATGACAATCTGGTAATAATAATTCAAAAAGCAATATAAAAATGTCTTCAGGGGTCAAAACAGTATTAGCTGCTTCATTGAGTTTCACATACTGCTTCGTTTCTGTTCATCCCCCCTCCCAACAACAACAACCTTCTTAAAGTTTACGGCCCAAATAAGCTAACCCTAAGATGAAAGCTAATGAGTTGGCCAACCTTGACATTACAAAATTTGCTATGGCTTTAGATTTGAGCTACAAGGGAATGAAATTTAGAGGCTGTGCACCCACCTACTCTCTTAATGTAAAAGAGTGAAATTCACTCTTCGCCGATTGCCTACAGTGACCACTCTTTTTTCGAGTGGAAATCGACTGGAATTCTACTCTGTCCAGAGTGGTAATTAACTCTAAAGGAGTGGAAAAGTCACTCCGATCAGAGTGGGATTCCACTCGAAACAGAGAGTGGTCACTGTACTTAATCCTTTTGATAGATTTTCACTCTTTTACATTTAGAGAGTAGATTAATCCATAAGGTGACAGAATCAGCCCTTTCTTGAACAATTTTTTAAAGTCTAAATCACCTTTTATTCCTTACACTCTAAAAACAAAAGAGTGAAATTCACTCCAAAAAGAGTGTGCTGAGGGACCACTCCTAGTAAGAGTGAAAGTTCACCCTGAGTGGAGTGAAAATTCACTCCAAATAGAGGGATATTTCATTCCATGTGTGTGAAGTATCGCTTTATTTGGAGTGAATTTTCACTCTACTCCGGGAGAAATTCACTCTCACTAGAAGTGGTTCCTCAGTGCACTCTTTTTGGAGTGAATTTTACTCTTGTTTTTAGAGTGTGTAGTTTTGCATCATCCATGCATTAAAATGTCTTTTTACACATCCATAAAGATTCAACAACAACTCGTCCCCTTTCTGGCGTAGTGACGAATGTGCATTTTTAGCGAAAATGAGGTGAAAACAGTTTACACCTATTTTCGGGGCGTAGAATCGTTTGAGCTAGGTCTGATTTTCTAAAAATGTACGGATTCGAAGTTATTCCCATTATTTTTTTGACGAATGCTCATTTCCATGGTTTTCAGTCGTTTTTCAATTCTGCGTATATCTCACATTCGTCATTATGCCCCGTGCTGAAACATATACCTGATGTACCGATATGACAGAAATCATTTCGGCGTAGTGACGAATGTTGTTTTTTTCAATTATAAACCACGTCTTGCTTGAAGAAAATGAGTTTAATACATTTTCCACATATTTGGGGTATATAAAATTGTTTGAAAAAGGTCTGGCTCTCTGCAAATTTACGGATTTACAGTAATTTTATCATATTCTTGACGAATGCTCATCTCCTTGTTTACCGGGCGTTTTTCCAATTCCGCGTAGTGACGAATCTTACATTCGTCACTATGTCCTGTGTTAAAACATACGGGTGAAACACTGAATTTACTGAAATCGCGTTTTAAAAATTGTACATAGTGACGAATGTCTTTTAATGCCATTATAGACTACATTCTGCTTTTCATTATTTTGCAAACTAGTTTAGCAACAAAATTTAATATTTTCTCTATATTTTAAAGCAATGAAACAGTTACAGCAACAATATTTTAAGATCGAAATCATGTTTTCAAAACAGTAAAACAATCAAACCGCTATTACTCGAAACTCAGTTTTTTCAACATTCGTCACTACGCCAAAGAGGGGACGAACTGTTCATGTTAACATCTAATGATGTAATTGGCATCTCCAATGACTTAACACTTGACAGTTTAACTTTGCATCTCCTTCATCGCGAATTAATTTGTAATAGTGGTGCGCCCCTTCCCTTCATAGCCAAGCCCAGAATGCAGTTCAAGTTTTCATTTTTCCTCAGGATAACTCTAATGAGTCGGTCACAGTACGGTTACCTGGACCTCTCCACGGGAGAGTGGGACGGAATGATGAGGGAACTAATCGATGGGGTAAGCAGTGAGTTTATTTAGGGCGCAGTAAACTAAAACGGTGTTGTTTACTTGAAACGTTTTCCGATTTGTGTATTTGAAGAAATCCTGTCATTAAATACCACATATTGAATTTAGACCCAAAAGTTAACTAAAGGCCAATCAATATCGTACTTCTCAGCAGGCCAGCAGCCAAGCAACCAATTGGGGAGGGGGAGGGGATACATTAATACAGTATGTCTTCGTCTTGGGAGGGAAACTCACCCTTTTTACCCTAGCATGGATCCAAAGGGGGTCTAAACCCTTCCCTCATTAAGTTTTGATACGAAAAGTACATGAAGCGATATTTTGGTCCGTAGCAATGCTTGGCATCTCGTCCCCCAACCCACCCCTACCCCCACCTACCCTCTCTTTGAATACTTCTTGGATCTATTAGTGATACAAACCAAAATCCCCTATAAACCCGGAGAAGTCTATGGCATACTTCCCAGCAATACTATGACTGAGTGCTATTGTACTGGCCCTGCAGTTGTGTCCAATTCAATGAAAATCAAACGGTATTTGGACTAATTCTATTTTCGAGTGTATTTCCAAGCTCATCGAGCTGAACCATTAAAGGATCAACTTCAGTTCCTGAACTGATCCGTTGAAAACGATATTCCAAAGTGCCAAAAATTGATATCCCGTTCGATTGAACTATACCAGAAGAAAAGAGACCATTAGCTTTCCCAATTAAAATGAAAATGTCCAGATTGAGACCCATTTTAACGTCTTGTTCAAGTCTACTTCAGACCTACTCAGATGTCCAGTATTCACTCCTTTTGAAATACACTTGATTTTCATTAAGTTTATTGCTGAATGTATTTATTAAATTTTTAAATTCAGAGGAACTGGAGTTTTCAAATCTTCAGAAGTAACCAGATTCGACTCCAGTTATTATCGGAAGACTAGACATGACAATACATGCACTTCTAAAATGGTCGGTTGAAATTTCAATCGACTGGGGTCCGAGGGACACTCAATCGGTATCTAGTCAGATGTTTGAGTAGATTTAGTTCGAAGCTAACCGAAAGTGGTTTAATTTTGAACCGAATCTAGTTAATCATATGACTAGATCCCGGTTTGGTGTCACCCGGACCACGGTAGGTTCAAATGTGAACAGACCCTTTTAGGAGTGTGTGATTCCTGGTATCGACTCGACGCCTGGTAACTAGATGGTATTATGGTATTGTTGAAGGCCTTGATAACTTTTGGAAAGGGTAACTTTGAAGTGCGCCCTAGCTTTTTTTTTCTGGAGGAGTACTGCAATATCACAGGTGATCGAGACTAATGGTTTGTTTGAACCCTTCATCCAACTTAAATTTCATTCCTCCTATTACTGTTTCATTTATAGGATGCTGATATCGCCATTGGATCTCTCACAAAAAGAAGCGCCCGTGAAAAAGACGTTGACGTAACTGTTCCGTGGTACACCAATCACCTTAAGGTAGCGATCCTGCACCCTTCGTGGACCTTCGAGTACCCTTTCACGCTTGTGTATCCGTATCACATCACTGCCTGGGCAGCTCTTGTTGGATTTTTCATATTAATCGCTTTGTTGACAGCTTTCTTGGGTTACTATAGTCCTTTCGAGCGCAGAAAGCTTGCAGAACGAGGGAAATTAGCCGACGAGGAGGGAAAAACCTTTACTTTCCTCGAGTCCTTCTTCTACGTCTTGTCGATGGGCTTTTGGCAGGGCTACCAACGAGGCCCTCGCTCATGGTCTCTTCGTATCTTAACATGTTTTTGGTTTTGGTTTGCGCTAAGCTCCGCTTTCATCTACGCATCGACTCTTGATTCAGTGTTTAAGTTTTCCAAACTAGCTATTAACATGGAAGATGTACACGACTTGTTGGACAACGATATCCACGAGTTCGGTTTGGTCAGGCGCAGCCCTTCATATGATTTCTATCGATACAACAAAGGCAAGTATCGAATGGTCTTTGACAAGATCTTGAATTCGGAAAAGAATCTGATGGAGGACAGGATAGAGCAAGCAGTCCACCGTATCCGCCGGCAGTGGGACGGCAGGTATGCCTTATTAGGGGATGAGAGGATCTTGAAGTATGCAGTCGATAGAAAACCTTGTCGGCTGTACATAACCGGGAGGTCATTTGGGAAGATAGTGTTTAGCTTTGCGACTCCATCCGGGTCACCTTTGCGTGACCAGCTGACGTATGCTTTGAAGGTTTTGAAGAAGCGAGGTAACGTCTCTCGCATTCTTGAGATGGAATTTAGCGACCAATTACACTGTGCTAAAGAGACGATGTATGAATTCGAAACAAGGTATTCCTTTACCATACACGATTTCCAGGGATTTTATTATCTCATGTTTATAGGAATGGCAGGCAGCGTCCTAGTGTTCCTTCTAGAATGGCTTGTCTACGTGTTATATTTTGACAAAGAAGGACAAAAGAAATCAAGTCGGTCTCCGAGTACCAAATTACAGGGAAATATCCACGCCCTTGGCCAAAGCACTTCATACGGTACACAGGATTCTTCAACTGATTGGATATAGCCGAGCAAAGAATATAATGTGATAGCTTATACCTTCGCTACCATGTGAATGCGACTGTGTCTTGATTAGGGCTGTCACGATTCATCGATAATAGCGATACTAGTTCCCCGCGATACTGTACTGGACATCCTTTAAGTATCGCGATATCGAAAGAGAGAAGAAAGTAGAGGCAAACGAATGAATCGTGTTTTTTAATGATATTCATAAACATTTACTACAGTTTTTCATGTTTTCAAATACATGAAATGTTAAAATAAACGGAATAGTTACAAAAACAATCAAGCAATTAAGAGTTTGAAATGTATCAATTGTCTTAATTGAATACATTCACTGGCTCAATTGTTGTTGGGTAATATCGTGATACTACGACGTATGGCTATACTTTCGGCAGCGGTAATAGCGATGCCATTCTGCTGTATCATGACAGCCCTAGTCATGATAAAGAGAAACCGCAGAATAGATGATGATGGAAGTAAACAACGGTTTGATCGTCTATGCCATATGCATAATAGGATTAACGTAACCTCTGGTCTAAACATTAACAATGATAAATCTATTTCTACTAGGGTTAGACGTAGATGAATTTTACGGCTCAGTTTCTAACCAATTGTTTTAAGTCGGACCGGCCACTGCCTTTTCCAGTTGTGGCTCACTGGCTTGTTTTCCCTACTCCATTGCTTATGCTGAGCACCTGTTTCTACTAGGACCTACTATTAATAATACGGTACCCCTACAGATGTTGATGGTTTTCGTATAAATGTTTGGTCTCGGCCAATGAAGTATTTTACTCACGATGGAAATGTCCCTTGCCGCCTCAACTACTTGAAAGAGTTATCAAGAATAAAAAAAATCAACTAACTCGGAACGTGGAGTTTGAAATAGCAGGTATACCTCACCCTAGGTAAAAATATTCGGGATGAATCCTTTTGTATTAGTCTATTCGGTTTTCTTTCACAAGTCTTGTCAAACCTCCATGATGAGTCTTTTAACGAATGTGCATGGAAAATTGTATGTCTAAGTTTATCTGGAGTGGCAGTCACAAGAAAATGTGAAAAAGCACATCCAATAGAAGACGGCGGCGTAAAGGTCACTCATCAAAAATATTTTCTTTTTTTTGAAAATTCTCGCTTGTCATACGTTCGAGCCACAACCAATGGTCTGGCGGTTGCTTTCAATCTCTCTATCGTGTTTTTACTCTCTGCCTTGAAATTTTTCTGTGGGGGAGGGGTAAATCCAAGGAGAGCGCCATCACCAGTCGGCGAGAAGTATAACAAGAAAACTATTGTCAAAATGCATCCCATGTTGCCGGGAATGGCACTTTTCATGTATCATACGTTGTATCTAAAAATTTTTATTTTAAAACGTCTGAAACTTGCACATAAAGATGTGATAAAATTTTACTTTACTTCGTTAATGTCGGCGGGAGGGGGAAAATGCCTCTGCTACCCCCAAGTATTTTTGCTTCTTTTTCTGAGGTTTAATTTTTTTTATAACTCATTTAACTTCTATTGAAATTCTTATTTGCCTTTTATTTTGTACTTTTTACTGTTGTTGGCTTATTTCTTTATCTGGCGTTTACCCTTCTACTTTACACCATTAGCCTACATTTTTGGCTTTTTAAGTGTTTCGCAGTTCACTTTTGTCGCAGTGAACTATATTCTTCATCTTTTGCTACTGTCCTGTTTTGATGTTTGAACTGTCAGTGGATATTGGTTTTACATTCTTGAAATGGACAATAAAGCAGTTAGTTTTCATTTTCTGTTAGTCTGTCTGTCTGTCTGTCTGTCTGTCTGTCTGTCTGTCTGTCTGTCTGTCTGTCTGTCTGTCTGTCTGTCTGTCTGTCTGTCTGTCTGTCTGTCTGTCTGTCTGTCTGTCTGTCTGTCTGTCTGTCTGTCTGTCTTGTATAAAGAGGTATGATGAAGTCATATACATTGTTAACTGGAACTCTTTGATGCCTTATATTTTACGGTAAAAAAACTAACTTTTGAAAGCTGTATCTTTCAGGCAGGTGGTATTCAAGAGGGACATTGGTATGCATATGGTAAGGCTATATTAACATCGAAATGCGCAGTTTTGGGAAATCAAACTAATTTAAATACTTGTTTTATAAGATAGATAATTAATTTTACGAAAGTAGGGAGGATTGGAGTAATTTATGTTAAAGTAATAACATCTCTCTGCTGAGAAAGGTTTTTGATAAGTTTAAGTAAAATGATTTACTCTTTTCATGGACCCATAATTTTAACCTAAGCATAAGGAGTGAAATCACTCTTGATTTTAAAAGCTGACTTTTTAACGATATCCAAGGGAAAAAACCATTCCGTACTTCCAGTTTTAAATTTTTCATAGAATCTCAATAATAGACTCCAATACCTAACGAAAAAATACAGCTACCCCCCCCCCCTCAAGCGTTTCTTGCCGCGTTGAAGAAAAAACCGTTGAACACTTGCTTTGGGAATGCCATGTAGCATCTAGCTTCCTACTGGACTTTCAAAAGTCATTTTTGGTGGACAGTTTACTTAGTCTAAAAGGGATTTCTTCTTTGATCTCGATACTTTTCTACTCAAAGAAGTCTTTTCTGTAATTCTGTATTGTAAACATTCTATATATTTCTTGTTAAGTTTTTAAATTGATTACTCTAAACTTGACTGTGACGAGTTTCTTTTGTAAAATGAAGTTTTTATTGAAAGTGTAACAATTTATTGTCTCAAAGCCATGCAAATGCTTCAATATGAGCGTGTCAAAAACTCGAGCGTATGCAGAAATATTTTGCACTTTTGTCCCGCATACTCGATATCTTTATATGTTAACATCCAATATATAAATGTCTAAATATGTCATCGTTTGAATATTAAATTACAGAATCATAATATGTTAATACCGTGACAGGATGAGTATATTGACATCCGAGATCTTAATATCAATACTTTCATGCAAAATATATAGACATCTTTATAACGTGACAAGATTTGCAAATCTCAACACTTTCATGGTAAGATATTGAGATATTGGCATCAGAAATATTCATATCTGAATATTTTAGCCTAAAATATTTAAATATAAAGGAAGAATATCATAATATGCTAGTATCGTGACAGGATCATGATATCGATAAATTGACATTCGATACCGTATCTTACTACATCAATATTTTCACGCAAAATATATAGACATTATGTAACAAGGTTTCAAAAACGCAAAACTGAAATATTCATTCCTGATTAGTTTAGCGTAAAAGGTTTAAATATGAAATAACAAGATCTCAATATCTTAGTATTGTGACAGTCAGTGGCGTCGCCAAGGGGACCTGGGGACGTTTCCCCACACATTGGCTGTACCCTCGTGTCCCCCCCCCCATGGGATTTTGGGTATGAAAAATTATGCACAAACACACCGTTAACGCATATATATAGTCTTCTGTGAAATATAACAAAAATCATTATATTTCCGATTCGAGAAAGCTATTTACGCATTTTCGGCACAACAGTGCTTTTATCAAGTTCAACCATCAAATGAGAAAAAACAACGGCTTTACACTTAAGCACAGAAGAAAGCTACACAACGCATACGCTAAGAAAAAAAGTATTCAACCGTAGAACGGGACCGATGCAAAAGCTCAATGAGAATGGAAAAATACCTAAGAGGAGATAACTTAGTCTCCAAAATTGGGCTATATGAGCGAGCACAGAAATGAGGGCCTGAATCAATGATAATGACCTGCTCAGCGAACCCTGACTCCGGGTCTCTTTGTCTGACAGTCAAAGCCGTCATTGACGTTAAGACCCAAAGGTGAAATAGTGCAAAACTTATTCCACATCTAAATATTTTCTTCTAAGTGTTTAAGTTTTTCCCGAAAATAATTCAGTTTTTTTTTGTTCATTTGTGGCATTCAATGGAATGAAAGTGGGTTCAAGGTCTGAAGGATTACAACCTTAAACTGACCCGGGGAGTGAGTAGCTAGGTGAGAGTACAACTTAGCACATGACTTAACAAAATCAGACTCCAAATCACTACCCCCTCCCCCACGACCCTCTGAAGAGCACTCAGGTGATTGGCTATCCGTTCCTTCAAATTCTGAGTCATTCCGACATACTGTATACCACAAAATGGGCAAAAATACAACACACAACCCAAAGTGCCATACAATTAGACTCCTTCGCCTTAACTTTGGAAATCTTACCAGAGAAATGACTTCGGACCACATTACAATTCACAAGGTCAGTTCAAAGTTGCAGTCCTTCATGCAATGTTTGTTAGGCCCCACCGTGGAAATTCTCTTATTAATTTTTGCACGGACTAACAACTTTCTCAGGTTGGAGGCTGACTGAAATCCAGCACAGGCTGACAGGTAAAACCATTATTTTTCCATTCTCAGAGCTTTTGCATGGCCCCGTTCTACGGTTGAATACTTGTTTTAGCGGATGTGTTGCGTAGCTTTCTTCTGTGCTTTTAAGTGTTAAGACGTGGTTGTTGTTGTTTTTTTTTCTCATTTGATGGTTGTAACTTGATAAAGGCACTGTTGTGATTTATCTAATCTATCAGATAAATCAATAATCTATCCTGTATCAAAACATTTCAGTAGTAAACCAAACCACTCTTTACCTAATTTAAAGTGTACCTAAAGTCTGAAATTTCAAAAACATGAGTGTTACAAAGCTTGAAAAATGCATCCAGATGGTCCAACTCCCAACTTCACAGGACATTCCTAAGCTGAGATATAAAATGTTCAAGCTTATTCACTCAATTTAAAATGGTTGATTGCGCAATAATTTGTGATGTCATTCCTGAGTGTACTACTCATATTACAGTCTTTGTTTTTCTTTGTTTTGTTTCGAAAGCCACTGCACCTTGTGCCAAAATGTGATCACTGTCTTGCTGTTATAGGGTGACTTGGCTATAAAAGCCCTCTCCCTGCAACATGCTAAGCAAGGGAATGGTAAATGTTTCAAGGTCATAAACATCTTAATTTTAAAAGGAAACAAAAGCAGGTCATGGTAATGCATGTAAGTTGTACAAGAAAGACATCACAAATTATTACGCAATCGACTATTTCAAATTAAGTGAATATTAAATTGCAACATGTTATATCTCAGAAATGGAGTAAGCTTCGAAAATGGGAGATGGATGAATGAGATTCATTTTTCAACCTCTAAAACATATATTCTTCTGTATCTAGACTTTAGGTCCACTTCAAGATGTATTCTGCTCTGTTCTAATTACCCATCTGTCACTCACAGACTCGAATCTGAAAGCAAGTGGGTAATAAAACTGTCCACGCATACCCGTGGCCTTAACAAGGACCTGGACATCTTGGTCTATTTCCTCTCTGTGATTTATTAACCTCGCCAAGGGGTTTAACCCCATTGCTGTGTCTGTTGTTTGTAAATTAACCTTCTTTTCACACTTTTTGCTGAAGAAGGACACAGGGGTGTCCGAAATATACCCTATTTTGTTACCGTATCTGTGCTCTCGTATTGTCATCTTTGTGGTGATATATATATATATATATATATATATATATATATATAAATATACACACACGAGGACCCACTGTCACTTTATCAGTGAATCATGCGGCTGAAGTTGCACAGACTGTTCTAAACTACAGTTTCGGAGAGCGCTTGGCGCGCATCTATTTGTTGAACTGTGTGAAGGACTTCCCTATTGGGAATCTAATCCACAATTATTGTTTTAACATTTATTTCCAATCAGTTTTTTTCTATTGGACTACTGCGGTCGTGAGTCCGTTCCCTTCAATACAATTCCAATATTATCATTTATTAAGATTTTATGTTCGAAAACTGTAAAAATTGTGATTTACCTTGCCTTTTCCAACGCGTATCCAACAAATATATGGATAATTTCACAGCTTTACTTTCCGGGTTAATATACGTTTATTTAAAGTACCGCTGCTTTCAAATTTGCAAGTGGAAAATTTGCTTTCCTGATTCCTCGCCGAGGCGGAGCCAAGCACGTAACCAGGGATCATAAAGTAGTGATACCTCCGAAAAGAGTACAAGAACTCAGTTGCACGTCGGAGATTTTCATAGATACTTAATACCAGAATTTTCTGCTCGCTTCTCGCATCACCAGGGGTAGTCTCAGTGGGCGATAGCCACCCTTTTTTATTTATTGCTGAAGAAAATGTAGGAAATATATATTTCAGGATTATAATTTTAAAGCACCCAAACCCCATTGAACCACATTCAAGGGTTTGTTTTTCCAAAACTTCCCGGCTAGCCCCGGGTCCGCAGCCGTATATGCACCTGCCATGCACCTGCAATGCTCCAAAATGAAGGCTTCCCTGGAAGTGGAATACCCGGAAAGTAGTTATCTCAACATTAAGCCGAACGCACATGGACGTCAGAAAACACGAAACAAGTTTGTTTCACATTTGTTTCGCATTTTTTTTTTTAGGTGAACTTGCTGCACAATGAAAGGCCAATGCACATACGAAAACCCAAAACCACCGCAAAACAAAATTCGGCTGTACAGAAAGTAACTTTCTACATTATCCTAGCAGTTGCTCGTCTTAGTAGGTAGGTAGCCTCCTTGAACAAGTGCCAAAAGGCCCACGCGGCAGTGTGTCGCTAGATAGGGGGCAAGGGTAATGCCTCTGTCGAAGATATTCCCCTCCCCTGTTGGGAAATATTTTTCCACTTTCAGGGTGAAGCTAAGTCGGTACAATAAAGTATGGTATGCGAGGCTGGACAGTTGTTGGCTGCAGCTCCTCTCCTCCCTTTGCCTACATAGCAGGATGTATGGCATATTCCTTGTTGAGTCATATCCCTTAAAGAGGGGCTGAGTAGGCAGTGTCTGCTAAATAGGGTCCCCTTCCCTATTAGCGCCAAACATTTCCTTTTTTTGGGTCAAAATATTTCCGACAAACTTGCATTAAAAAGGCGGGCAGGAATACTGCAGCTCTGCTCCCTCCCCCTCCCCCGCTTGGAAATGGTCCGTCCCGTGCACTTATGTACTGTTGTATCACTTAATATTGATGAAAAATATACATTGTATAACACTGAATATGGCCCATGCACTTCTTGGTACCCACGAATGGGCCACAGAGGAACATGGTTTCAGATTTCTGTAAGAGCCAGTGACTATCTCAACCCCCACTCTGAGATTTCTGTATCCTTACCCACTTGTTCAAAAGTACACATGTAGCCAAAGAAGAAAGACAAAAATATATCATATTGCGCATCACTTTAATTTTCAGTCAAAATTTATATTTATAGTTAAAAATATTTTGAAGTCAAATTACACTCTGCTTAAAGCATTTATCACAAAAATGTTTTAAAAAAGGTCAAAAATTTGAAAGAACATTTCTTTCAAACTTTCTAAATTAGCATGTTCATGTACATCTTTCAATACTGACATCCCCAACATAAAACATTTTATAACGTATTTTCCAGTTAAATGGATGGGACAGTTTGTTGTATGCAGACTCCTTGCATGTAATGTCATCTTAATATTGCCTAAAGGATCGAGTTGTCACAGTCCATGGTAGGATGTACAATTCCTCTAAAAGGGGTGGGGGCTCAAATGGGAGGGGTGCTCAAGGGTAATTACAGTCACATACCAAAACAAGGTAAAATTGTTAAGTGTAGCATCCATGGAAAAATTTTCAAAAGGAGGGCCCATGATCCCCCTCCCATCATTCAGATAAGATACTGTGGTATGATTACTTATGTGTGACTAAAAATGTGTGAAAGGATCTCTTGTTTGTAAAACCAGAATGCAAAAATGCATTGAGGTTTCGATGATATATGTTCTATTCCATATAAAGCCATATGATGTCCCATATCTTTCAGTCAATGGTCAAATGCTATCTTAACATGTTGGAAAAATACAGTTTTGTATTCCTATTTAGTCTTGGGAATTCTTGGGAAATTTTGCTTTTTTTACTTCTGGTCACCCTAGATGACCTATGACCTCCACCAAAAACAATAGGGTCCATCTTTTCACCATAACACATCCACATACTAAGTATAAAATCTATCCAAGCTTTCTCCCTTGAGAAACTGTGTTAACAAGGTTTTCAGTGTTTGACCCCTGGTGACCCTAGATGACCTTTCAACTCCACCAAAAACAATGGGGCACATCTTCTCACTATGACACATCAATTTACCAAGTATGAAATCTATTCAAGCTTCCTACCTGGAGATATAGTCTTGACAAGGTTTTCAGACATTGACCTCTGGTGACCCCACATGACCTTTGACCTCCACTAAAAACAATAGGATTCATCTTCTCACTATAATGCATCTACATACTATGTATGAAATCTATCTAAGCTTCCTACCTGGAGATATCGTGTTAACAAGTTTTTCAGAGTTTAACCCCCGTGACCCCAATTGAACTTTGACCTCCACCAAAAATGATAGGATTCTTCCTCTTACTATAACACATCTACATACAAAGTATGAAACTTATTCAAGCTTCCTACCTTGAGATATTGTGTTAACCAGGTTTTCACCCCCGGTGACCCCAGATGGCCTTTGAACCCCACCAAAAATAATAGGGTTCTTTCTCCACCTATAAAGCATCTACAAACAAAGTATGAAATTTATCTAAGCTTCCTACCTGGAGATAGCAGGTTAACAAGGTTTTCAGGGTCTGACCCCTGGTGACCCCAAATGACCTTTGACCTCCACCAAAAGAAATAGGGCTCTTCCTCTTACCATAACCCATTTACATATAAAGTATGAAATTCATCCAAGCTTTGTAACTCAAGATATTGTGTTAACAAGATTTTCAGGGTTTGATCCCCGGTGACCCCAGATGACCTTTCACCTCCACCAAAAATAATAGGGTTCTTCCTCTTACCATAACGCATCTACGTACAAAGTATGAAATTCATCCAGGCTTCCTACCTAGAGATATTGTGTTAAAAAGGTTTTCAAAGTTTGACCCCCTGTGACCCCAGGTGACCTTTGACCCCCACCAAAAACGAAAGGGTTCTTCCTCTTAATATAGGGCATCTATGTACCAAGTTTGAGTACTGTCAGAGCTTCCCTTCTTGAGATATCGTGTTAACAAAGTTTTCAGGGTATGACCCCCGGTGACCCCAGATGACCTTTCACCTCCACCAAAAATGATAGGGTTCTTTCTCATACCATAACGCATCTACATATAAAGTATGAAATTCATCCAAGCTTCCTACCTCAAGATATTGTGTTAACAAGGTTTTCAGAGTTTGACCTCCAGTGACCCCAGATGACCTTTGACCCCCACCAAAAACAATAGGGTTCTTCCTCTCAATATGGGGCATCTATGTACCAAGTTTGAGAACTGTCAGAGTTTCCCTTCTTGAGATATCGTGTTAACAAAGTTTTCAGGGTATGACGACGGGTGACCCCAGATGACCTTTCACCTCCACCAAAAATGATAGGGTTCTTCCTCATACCATAACGCATCTACATACAAAGTATGAAACTCATCCAAGCTTCCTACCTCAAGATATTGTGTTAACAAGGTTTTCAGAGTTTGACCCCCGGTGACCCCAGGTGACCTTTGACCCCCACCAAAAACAATAGGGTTCTTCCTCTCAATATGGGGCATCTATGTACCAAGTTTGAGAACTGTCAGAGTTTCCCTTCTTGAGATATCATGTTAACGAAGTTTTCAAGGTTTGACCCCCGGTGACCCCAGATGACCTTTCACCTCCACCAAAAATGATAGGGTTCTTCCTCATACCATAACGCATCTACATACAAAGTATGAAATTCATCCAAGCTTCCTACCTCAAGATATTGTGTTAACAAGGTTTTCAGAGTTTGACCCCCGGTGACCCCAGGTGACCTTTGACCCCCACCAAAAACAATAGGGTTCTTCCTCTTAATATGGGGCATCTATGTACCAAGTTTGAGAACTGTCAGAGTTTCCCTTCTTGAGATATCGTGTTAACAAAGTTTTCAAGGTTTGACCCCCGGTGACCCCAGATGACCTTTCACCTCCACCAAAAATGATAGGGTTCTTCCTCATACCATAATGCATCTACATACAAAGTATGAAATTCATCCAAACTTCCTACCTCAAGATATTGTGTTAACAAGGTTTTCAGAGTTTGACCCCCGGTGACCCCAGGTGACCTTTGACCCCCACCAAAAACAATAGGGTTCTTCCTCTCAATATGGGGCATCTATGTACCAAGTTTGAGAACTGTCAGAGTTTCCCTTCTTGAGATATCGTGTTAACGAGCAAAGTGTCACAAACACACACACATACACACACACATACATACACACACACACATACACACACACATACACACACACACACGTACATACACACATACATACACACACACGCCATCATGAATGCATAGGTTTCTCTTATCATCGAAACCAAAAAATTAGTGAAACCTTGAAAGAATAATTCAGGTAGAAATTATGTTTGGAAAGAACTTGATCTAAGCTTTTTTGGGGGGGGGGGAGGGGGAACTTGCATGTGGTTCCTTTGTATGCTTTTGTAAGTTACTGGCAGTTGCATCATCAGCACTTTTTGTCACAATTTCAACCAAGGTGTACTTGTAGCAAACAGGTGTGATATCACAGCTAACTGACAAATTATGGTTCACATTTTCCTTGCAACTGCCATATAATGTTCTACAAAATTTGATAAATCATTCATGTAAATGCACATCAGCTATTTTGTAAACTTCTATCCTTCAGGCAAACTAAGAACTTACCTAATCCAAGGTCAAAAGCAAAAACTGAAACTGAGCAAAATAAAAGAAAATAAAATAAAAATTCACATAAGTTCACTTTTATGAAAGTAATTGTACTTAATTTTTCTGTAATGTTTAAAATATTTTTGACAAAAAAGTCTACTTTTTAAAGTGTGCAGCCTCTGTTTCAACTCAAATCTTTTATCTCACATCTGAAATTGTTAGTATCTCATGTAACAATTGATCACAAACTACTTAATAATATTATGGACATAAAAATCTCCAATTATTCCAAGATATAATCCTTAATTATGTGGATACCTTGTCCTTAAATAATCCTTAACATTTCTTGCCAATGGTCCTTACAACGGGGTCCACATTATGGAATGTATTATCTTTAATGAACTGCTACATTAATGTTAACACTTAGTATTGTTTATAACACATGTAGCAGACACATAAAATGAATCATAGCAATAAATCATAATAATATGAACAGAAACTAGTTTGGTTGAATTTAGCATACATAACAGGATTTCCCCTTAACCATTTACCCAAGCAACTCCCATAATCCTAGGAGCAAGCCCAGTGAGATATAGAGTTTGTGCTGCCTGGGGCAGACCTTGAATTTTCAAACCTTAAACAGAAAAAAAAAAATATGTGTGCACTGCACCAGAAAAAGTGCAGCAGCCCCCCCCCCCCCAAAAAAAAAAATTGCTGCCTAAGCAAAACTGCGAAAAATACATAATAAAATGTGCAAGCCGTCATTGGGTCATGCACAGAAATGTAACAGGCAGTTGTTAAAGATAGTTGTGTGCATTACCACTATTTGGTATGGCTCAATTGCGCAAAATGTACTCTGGCAGTTTTTGGAATATCCCATGCAAACGAGCAGAATTAAAAATAATAATACTTCAGAATGTTGAAGAAAGTGAAAATTTCTGAATTTGAGGCAAAAACCTCATGCCAACTTATCACTTGGTATAAACCTTCTTGAAGTTACACCACATGTAACAGATAGTTTAAGGGTATAAACCATTACATTTTATCACTTAACAGCCAATGATGTTGGTATTACTATGTATGTCTACACTGCCCCTTTAAACATCAATCTAGAACACATTTTACAGGTTAAGGAGGGTCACCCATGGACATGACTTGGCTTTCAACATTTGAAAGGAAAGAGAACAAAAATTGTCACTTTTCAGCCTCTTGCATACATTAAGTGGAGACCCCATTTTTTGTTAACATTAAAGCTATATATTCAAAGAAACTTAAAAAATAGATAGAAATGGCCATTTGAAAATACTGAGTGGTTTTAACCTTGAGCCTTGAAGATGCATGAAGAGGTGAGGGCAGTGTACACTCTGAAGAAATTTGTAAGTCTTAATTTTCAACTTCCAGCCCTTCATCAATTTTATGGGTCACACAATAATTTACCTAAACCTCAATAAGTAGACACAATATATTTAATCAGAAAGTGGGGGACAGGCCGAAACATATCATGAAAACAGACCTTAATTAAACCCAGCCTAAAGGGTTAAATTTGCATTAATTAAATCATCACACCAGAGATTAATACCACTTTTAGCACTAACATTATCCTATGTGGTCAATGTGCAATAAACATTTCTTTAGCTCAAGATTTCTCACCACAGACAGGGAGACAACTTTATTTGATGTCAAGCATAAGCTATTAAACATTAAAAAGTTGACAAACTTAGGCCACTTAAGTTTGATTGATAAATATATGAATTTGTGTGCAGTGAGCCCCCCCCCCCCCCATTTTGTTCATGTCAATAAAAAATAAGTACTGTGGTCCACAGTGTCTAACAAACAAATAATTCTGCACATGAGACTCACAAAATTTTGGCGTGGTTTTACAAGGTGAAGTCACTATACAAACACAGATGGAAAAATTGGTATAAGTCTTCCCTTTAACCATGAAAATTACTAAGATTGACAGAAATGCAGAAAGGTTAACTCATGCAATATACAAAACAATCCAAAGCCTTCTTCTGAAGTAAAAAAAAAATATATAAATATAGAGGGCAGCATATAAGCTTTAAGGTAGCCAGCCATACAAAACTATAAATTGTTAAGTACACAACAGAAAGAGGTAATTACAGGAGGAAACATAAACCCCAACCACCTTGGTTGGAAAATTTATAAACTTAAGATGGATCAGATAAGATTGCAAAGCTGTCAGTGCATGCATAGAAGATGATGAATTGGAGTTCAGGGTAATCACATTTTTAAGTGAAATTGAAAAAGAAAAGTAGACTGAGCAGACCACGGGATACATGCATCATAAACTCTAACATAAAGACGTATCTACACACATTGGTCATAACACAAAATGTACACATATGAAAATAAAGGGCGCCCTCACATCCTTCATATTTTGATAATGGCAAGTTCAGCACTTTTGGTGTAAAACATGCCAAAAACGAAATGAAAATGAAAAAATGGAAAAAACAAAAGCAAAAATATTAACTTCTTCTACAGCACCCTGTCAAATCCTATGTAACAAACAGAGATAGTTCTGGCCCCCAATGAGAAATATCTATCACAGGACCACCGATGTGAACAATAGACCTTATGCATATGATGTCACAGAGCAGAAAGTGCTCACTCGCTTGGAGGAAAATGATGTATCATTGCAAGTTATACCAACAATACAGAAAGCTGATTTGTGCACCGGGGGATAGGCGCATGCGTCTACTACATGCGCATGCAAAATCTACGCCGTGAGTGCACATGTGCTTCATTGTTTTCCTCCAAAATGACGTCAGTGTGATGTCAATGCATAAGGTCTATCGGAAAGGGGAATTAGGAGAGAACTGAACCAACAACACTGCACTATTTACAACAAAACGACAACAGTGACATAAGTAAAGAGCAAAAAAAAAGTTGTGGTTCTCAAAAATTCTAAGAATGCTGTAAATGTCACTATACCAATACTACGAATAGAGAGATAGACTTCTTAAGACGAGGCTTATGGCAAAGCCAATTTGACCAATACATCTTCATTTTTGTAATTTCAATCAATAAAACTGAAAATAGAGCACCTTAAGCATTTACACGAAACAAAAACAAACCCCCCCCCCCCAAAAAAAAACTCTTTGGTGAGGAAGAAAGTAGAACACCATATTCCTTACTTTAAAGGCATAAGAATTAAAACCTTAATTCAACATCTTAAAATTCAATTGCAACAAAGAAAAAAGTACATTTGTGCCTAAAAAAACAAAAGAAAACTTGTAAAAAAGGAAACACAATGAAAAATGTTGCTGTGTTTAGAAAGTAAGTTCAGCCCATCATTAGCACCTCTTTCACTGTTCATGCCAAATTGTTTTCTGTATGCTCCCTTCAATTGCAAGACACACCCACAACACTCCTAGACAGGCAGGAGTCACATTCTTCAAATGAAATTTTCAACATTTTTGCTGTCCTTTAAATTGGATGAGTTACATTTCACAAAAGCTCGACACAATTGTGCATATTTCTCCAAAAGAATAGCTTTTGGGAAAAAAGGCTTTCAGGTCCAAACCAAGAGCAGAAATTTTTCATTCCAAATTTCTCCATTATTTATCTATCTTTTGTACATTTTCCATTACTGGAAGGTGAATTTTCAAAATTTTATGAATTTCCTCCAGTTTTCAGTAACTGCAGAAACCCCACAATCATACTATTATCGTAAGCTATGCACACCACTTCCAAACAGTGACGTGCATCTCACATAAAAGGATGAACCATAAAGTCACAAATCTTCAGAAATCTACTGCCCCAAGAGTCTGTAAGTTACAAAACAGTAGGTGAAAATGACATACACAGTGAGGACATTCATAGTGAACTGACTCATATGAGGCAGTAGACCAAATGAAAGAACAACATGCGAGGCAAGAGACTCATAACATAAGAAGCAACATGTGAGACAACTGACTAACAGCACAAGAAGCAACTGACTCACAACACATGAAAAAACTAACTCATCACATGTAAGATAAAGGACTCATAACATTGGAGTCCACTGACTCATGTGAGACACCTGACTCACATCACATGAGCCTATTGGCTCACAACACATGCCACAACATACTCACAAGTGAGACATTTGACTCTTAAGACATCAGAGATCAGGGCTCCAAATAACTGGCAGCACTGACAGCCATGGCTGTCGGGCCCTTACTGATGGCTGCGGTGCCCCTCAGTCAATGTCCAATGAAATAACACAGGCCCACAGCCAATTTGCTCATTTTGGCTGTGTCCATTTTCAAGCTTATTTCGAGCCCTGAGAGATGTCTAAACCATCTCAGACTCACAACAATTGAAAACTGGGTCACAACTACCACTCAAATTGTGGGATAAGTGTCATAACCCATTGTTCATAAACCGATGGATGGATGCAATAATGCCACAACCATTCGGAGCCATGAATCTCACCACGTCTAACAATGTAGGAGGTGACTCACAATGTTTGAGAAAAGAAGAATACACCTTACAATTGACAGTTGCACAATGGCCAGTGTTTTCCACTTGGCTGCCCTTAGTTGGCTCATTCTTAGCGTAGGCATATCAACCTTACCATCAATGAGCCAATAAAATCCCTCCCCCCCCATCACTTTTTCCAATACTGCCCACTTAAAAGAACTTGGTAAAGGTTTAATGAAGTCACTCCAACTAAAATGTCATTTTTGTCAGTTCCTACCATAAGGGTTTTCAACCTGGGGTATGCATAAATCTAGAGGTACATGGGCACCTTTCTAGAGGTATGCAAAACATGCCTGCCAAATGTGGAACACTTTGTTGAGCAGGGAATGGCCTTTCCATGATAAGCACAAGTAACAGATCACACTCATTTCACTATAGTATGTACTGCATCCAATGCATATACAGTGTAACTCTAACAGTGAATGGTATCATACTCACTTGACAAAGTTGTAGGCACAGTTACATGGTGTCCGTGCTGTGTTATGTTTACAAAAAATATTTTTCTCTTCCTCTGGGTACACATCGTGGTTTATATATGCTCAAAGGGTACGTTCATCAAGAAGGTTGAAAATCTTGCCCTACTACACAGCCAATCCCTTCCAGGTTAAATAACATTTTCCATTTTCCCAGGAGGTCTGGGCCAGCAAGCCTCTCCGAGTCACAGAACTTTGCTGGGGTGAACATCAGTGAACACATATTCGACTTTTTCCTCTTTTTCTTACTTGTATGACTATGACACTGGCATGCATTTATCTGTCACAACTCCTCAACTGGCATCAGAAAACAAACCCAAAGCTAAAAAGAGGATATCTCTGTTGAATTCTACTCAAAATAGTCAAGTAAAACATTCTTGTTAAGTGTTTTAGCTTACAACATTTTACAGAAGAAGACAGAGAACCAATTCTACCCCAACCCACTTCCCTTTATTGTTGCTTACACGTTACTCCCCTAAAAGTTGAATGAATGGCCTGTTGGCAGCATTTACACTCCAAAATTTGAAAGAAAACATAAATACACAATAAGGAGCACACTTGAAGAAACATGTTGCAATACCTCGATATATAATATAAAATTAAAAGCCAACCACATGACTTTGATAGCTGACATTCTGAATAAACTTCCATCTCCCATGGCAGCTGTGTTGGAATCAGTTTTCTTGTTTCAACATTCCAAGAATCCTTAAGTATTCCATTAAGATGTTGAGGTTTAGCATGACCTATACAGACAAAGGGCTGCAACTGGTCCAATGACAGGGTTAATCTGTAGTATTCATCTTGACAGATTTTAATTGTTCATGTTATTGCTAACATACCTTGTCTAGGAGACAGTATGTTGCCTTGGAGACTGTGTGTTGCCTTGGAAACTGTTCTGTTGATAGGTGCTAGGAGGCTTCTTGACCAAATCTGGTTTCCTCAGGAGTGGCAAATGTTAAGAGCATATCAAGTTATGTCCAATGTACAGCCACATTAGACCTTTGTGTCTAAATCTTATCTACACCAACCCTTCCGAGCTACTCGAATTCCATGTACTTAACTCCAGCTCACCTTGACTTTAGCATCTGAAGTTGCTACCTATAGAATAAGTGGTAATTGCATCCTACCACTGCGAGAGAAGCTAGCTTTGTGTGCTCTGACCATTGTGGGTATATCTGGTGTAGAACACGATCCATAATAAGTGGATTGGTGGGTACAGTTTGATTCCTGTCAGCAGAGACAAGCGGAAATGGAGTCTCACCACTAGTGGGGTTGGCTGGTGAATGTAGAGTCTTGACCCTGGAGGGTGGCCTGCTGGTGTGGAATCTGACCCCTGCAGGGGTGGCGGGCTGTTCTACAGTCTTGCCACTGTAGGCTCGGCCAGACGGTGTGGTCTCGCCCCAGAAGGGATGTCTAACTATTGCATAGTGTTAAACCTGTAGGAGTGGCTAGCTGCTATAGAGAGTGAAGACAGAGAAGAGGACGACTTGGAGCAAGGTGAAAGAAACCAGGAATGTCAGGTAAGACCGGAAGCCACTACTTCTTCGTTTGACTAGTCTCATTGGAACCAGGACTCTGTTACAGAAAGATGGATAAATAAATCCAATATGGTTTTAAGTATTTAAAATGTAATAAGTCTTAAGTTAAATGCATCAAGAAACTGGTCAATGCATTAGCTGTTTGAGAGGATATGGACCGGACAGGTATTATTGGAACTTGAACAAAATATTGATACAGATGAGACAAAGTACATGAATCTGCAATACAAAATAAATTCATGTGACCTCTTAAAAAGGATTAAGCAAAAATTAATTTTTGAAATGCTAAAAAGGAACTTTATATAAGCATTCTGGTGAAATGTGCATCCCCTTGTTCAAGTGTTTCACTTGGCTTTTTTTCACTCACCAATCAGACTGATTACAAAGATGTCTGAGCAGTCCACAGCCCTTTTTCACTAGTTTGCATGTCTTTGCCAAAAAATTTAATGAAACCTCACAGAGACTGTCACAAAGTTTTCTACCTTAAAGTTGTTCTTTCATAGCAGGAGTTCTCTCTTTCTCCACTAGAAACTTTAGACTGAAAATAACTCTGCACTGTAATTTACATTTTAAATTGCTATAACCAATTTTAGCAGTGCATAATCTACAGTCTACAATCTTGGACTGGCACTTTTGTTGCCCACTGGAAGAATGAGAAAGGTTTTTGACTAGTCCTCTGCTGTTTTCACTCGCATTTGGTGAGTGAGCGACCATTAATTCAAACCCTGACCTTGTTCCTTTTTACAAACGTAACTGAATGAAATGTGTAATAGGACATTATTGTTCTTTACATTTTGATATTGTGGATACTTACAATCTTGTGAATATGAAAAGAACTGTAGATATTAATAGAAACTCCAATAAAATAACTCCAAATGACTGGCGCCTGATGAAAGAAGAAAATGAAAATAATACGGATCAGTCACTCTCACTTCCGTAAAACATTCACCTAAAGTGCAATACACAGGCAAGTCATAAAAATAGTGGTCAAGTAGAACACCTTTTGGTGAAAAAAACAAATGTCATCCTGCTTATTAAACTGCACATGTATTATAGCATACACCCCCCTCCTGCCAGGTTCATTATCTGCACCCCACCCATCTCCAAGTTTGGACCTGACCCGCTCACCCCCATTTTAAAAACCTTAACCCCTCCACATTTCTGTCACAGGAGGGAGCCATCCATACCTGGGTTCTATTTCATTAAGAGTTTAGCCAATCATTAGTTAGATTTATCCTGCAATAAGCCCATAAAAATCAAACTTACAATAGAAAATAACTCATCATAACATGGGGCCCTGGGCCAGCAAAGGGGCTCAAAAGATATTGTCTATGTATACCTTATATTCACAGTGACTTCTACTATTTCAGAAGGTGTCCAGGTCCATTCTATTTCACAGGGACCATGTTGGTTGTGGACCCAGGACCCAGGACCATTTTATTTCACAGGGACCAAGGTGATTGTGAACCTGCCCTCACTATTGAAGAATATATTCCACACTTAAACAATCTTTAATTGTTTGTTCTGACTGAAATTCAGGTATACTTGTCCAACCTTTCCCATTTCTGAACATTAAATACAACAAAGACCATACCATCCCACAATTTGTAGTGTTTCCTTCCAGTTCGGGGCACAGAAGAAGCATGGTAACACTTGAACCATATTTCACTCTTTAAAACAAACATCAAAATGGCACCTTAGCTCTTACCTCCATCCTTTAAAATGAGCTCTTGTTTTATCTCCAACTAGACCTAGGTTACTGCCCTCCTGATGGCCCATAGCATGCCTCTTGCCGATGTCATCTCTGTTATTCTCGCTCAGTCGCAACGGGTCCACCAGCCCCCTCTGTAAACTTTCTCGTAACTTTATCCTCTTTCTATTGTTTGGGGGTGTATTAAGATTCCTTCCAGGGACAATAGGTTTGCTGTCAACTTGGCTATTATCATTTTGAAATAATACATTATTTGGTGGATTGTTTTTTACCCCTCCCCCAGGTTTTTTATCCTTCTTTTTGGTATCTTTATCGCTTTCTTCGTTGACAGAACTAGCATCTGATGACTCTGTTTCTTCTTTTTTAGCTGCTGCTTTCTGAGGAGGCCTTTTCCTTGGTAGTGCATGTGCTTTATTGTTAGCACTGTTCTCAGAGTCAGGATCATGATATACAGGGCGTGGCTGCTTTGCAACCCCAGGGTAGTCTTTATCAGAGAGGGGTCTGACATCTTCTATCAGCCACAAACCATAAAGAGCATCTGATGGCAAAAGAAACACAAGTAAATTAAACATTCAAATGATACACCTACTAATAACTGGTTCCCCTCTATTTACTTGCCAAAAATTTTACTGAATACAAGATATTAAATCATCATCCATCTTCTGGTGTAACCTCTCTTGCAACATTTTTCCCCTTATCTTCCTTTCACACAAACCAACATTGCACAACGTAAAAATATTGGCCACATAGTATCACCTCAAACATTCTTCTGTTTCTGTTCTTTTGGCTTAATGAAAATAATAACAATGACTTAAATGTAATGGCTAACTTGAAAGGTATCGTTCAATTTTCCTAAACCTCAAGCAATAACGGCTGTAAGAATCTTAGATGAATTCTGAATTAAAAGTATGACAAATATTTTAATTAAGAGTATCAAAATATCTCTTTGTGTTTCTACAATTTCCTCAGGATGATGATCTTTTTATAAAAAAAGGCATCAAATGATAAAAGGACACATGCTTGGAAGCATGGTAGAAGTTACACTATTCTCATCACTGCCTCTGACAATATTTCACATTAAGGTGCCACCATGTTTTGCTATGATCACTGGAAAGTGGCTACATACGTTACTTTTTGCAGGGTTCCCAACATTTTATGAGAAAACCAGAAAGCCAAAAGGCTTAGTGATTCCTTGACGATGAATTTAAAAAGCAATCTTCGAAGCACTAATTGCAAGGATATGAAACGATCATACAAGTGAGCACTATTTAAACATATTTTAGCATTTGCCGATGACGTTCTCTCCCTAAACTCATGTTTTGAGGTTACCCTTCTTGAGATAGCTCTAAGTGTGACATACACACATACATACAGCACACATGGCATCAACGTCACATCGATTCCTCTAACTATGTCAGGGAATCAAAAGCTTTGTCTGGTCTCGATCTTTCTCAAATTCACATAGTAGGCCTACCCCTATACCCATGCTGAAAGTCTGTATGCTGTACGCCACAAATTATGTCATACAACAGGACTTATATTTCACGGTATACCAGTATTTTTGTAAGTACCGGTATGTACCGGTACCGATACGTTACCACCCATCATAAGGTACCGAAGTATCGCTGAGAACCATACCCGACGGTACTGCGAATATGCTTTTTAAAAATACAATTGAATGAACTATTACTGAAATATAAATACTATATCGACTGGATAACTACCTTAAGTTTTTATATTAAAATATAAACATGAAACGTTCATTTGATAATCATTTTCACCATTCCAATCACAAATTTCACCTCAGTTAATTTTAATGAAATCCTACGTCGCTTATGAGTACCCTTGTGATCAGGGCTGGCAAAAATGTTTATTCCCTGGGAAGGGAGTAAAATTTTCCTCAGTTCTTTTCTGTGGCTTGAAGTTGACACTTTTTCCATAGTCAAGCCCTTCTTGCTTTTAGTTTTGCCATGTCACATGCTAGCAGTGCTCGAAATAGCCCAGTGGGCACTATGGTTCCTTGCTGAATATAATGACACTAAGCAATGAGAATACGAATAAAATATTAGCTAATGTGAAGTTTGCCTGTAACTCTGGTGACTGAGCCACTGTACAGTACATGACCCCTAAAGTTGTTGGCACTGAATGCTGACTTCATCTACCAAGTTTTCTCTAAGGCCACAACTTGACCTCAAAATGACTTCTGATAACCTCCAAATGCCCATCCCCAAGTATGAGGTTTCCCATCAAGTTATCATATTTATTCCATAATTTGACCTTCAGGAGATGATCAATAAATGAGCACATACGTCAATGTTCTTCTGGAATGTTGCATCCTCCTTACAGACGTCGGTTCAACGTGACAAATATTGGTTGGTCACTTTTGGGGTTAAATATCATTAAAAGCAGTATTTGACACAGGTTTTCATAATAGCAGAATTATAAGAGTACAAATCGTAATAATTCCACCTTAAATCAAGATACTTGGCATCTCTGCAATATGCCCTGTTTCTTCAGTCATTGGTTGAATGTGATCTTAATGTGCTGGAATGATAAAGTGTTGTGTTCATATTTGACCTTGGGAATTTGCTTTTTGGCATCTCGTGATTTCACCTCTGACATCCGACAAAACTGGTATGCGTTTTCTGCTGGATTAAATGCAACACCATGTGAAGTATAAAATCTATCCAAGCTGCCTACACTGAGATATTGTGTTAAAGAGGTTTTCAGCTTTTCACCTCCAGTGACCCCGGATGACCTATGACCTCCATAAAAAATACAAGTACTTTTGCCACCATAAGGCATCCACATACTAAATATGAAATCTATCCAAGCTTTCTACCTTGAAATATTGTGTTAAAAACAAGGTTATGAGTGTTTGACCCCCAGTGACCTTGATGACCTTTGACCACCAAAAAGAACAGGATCAATCTTCTCACCATAACGCATCCACATACCAAGTACAAAATCTCTCCAAGCCTCCTACATTGAGATATTGTGTTAACAACAAGTTTTCTGTGTTTTACTGCCCGCTGACCCCAGATGACCTTTGACCTCCACCAAAAGCGATACCATTCATCTTCTTACCATAACACATCCATATACCATGTAAGAAATCTATCCAAGCTTCCTACCTTGAGATATCGTGTTAATTACAAGGTTTTCAGTGTTTGACCCCTGGTGACCCCAGATGACCTTTGACCTCCACCAAAAACCATAGGGCACACCTTCTTACTATGTTGGATCTATACACCAAGTTTAAGCTTAGTCCAACTTTCCCTTGTTGAGTTACAGCATACCCAAGCATGTGTCACAGACACACACACATGCTAACCTGACTACATACGTTCCTTTGCTAAAGGAGCCAAAAAGGGCACAGCCAAATGACTATCACTTTTTGTTAATTTTAGAGGGCAACACAGCTATTGTAAAGGGCACCACAACCAAATATAAAAAAATGGGCACCCACAGACAATTGTATTTTCAACTCAAACTCCCCAAGAAAATTTCAACAGTGCCAGTTTTTGCGAGGTCCAAACATTCTACCGCAAGATGTGAATTTTGGTAAAAACATGTTTATTAGCACTGGTAACATGTACCAAAATGACCACTGGTTGAACACTGACATTTAATTTCAAACACCCTTAAGGAAGCAGTTACCAAAGTTATATACCATACTGATTAACACCCAACACTGTCACTGCATAATCCTTGGGGGAAAAAACATTTTTCCAATTCATAAAATGACCTCAAAATGACCCCTAGATGACCCTTGACTCCAATTTCCTAACCACCACTGATAACCCATTATCAAAAAAATATTGAGTCCAAGTTTGATTAAAATTTGTTAAAGTATGTGCTCATGGGGTATTCTTGATTTTTTGATACTGCTGCCGTAACACTAATATATATGGCTAATAAAACAAAAATTTAATACAAACAATTTACACGAGCAGCAATGAAATCATATCATTCATTAGACTTTGTGTTTATAATAAAATTTCGAAGAACAAATATGGCAAAAAAATGAAAGAATCACTGTTGAAAGGTTTTAAGAATGGTCATTTAGCACCAGAAGTAGACCTTGCACAGCAAATGAATTGCCCATGTGTAGGTTAGGTTCTTGGTGTCATATGTACTACATGTTAGGCAATGGCAAAAGTGCTAAGTCCCTGTGGAGAAAGTTGCCTGGCTGAGAAAGACCTTTGCACTGAAGCTTGCGAAAATATTTGAGACTGATATTTGAGATGCTTTTGCACATGTGTGGTCCATGTTTTGACCATATTTTTGACGAGTTTACATTATTTTGGATCTTAGATGCTCAGTCCTATCATTGAGTAACTGACACACAGAGTACAGTGCAGACTTTCATGAACAAAGCTGAATGTACATTTGCAACCCAACCATGAATTTCAGGTCTAAAATCTCTGCCTTTTGGAAGACAAAATAAATGTTTGTATAATTTACAGATTACCAAAACTATCACTGCTTGGATTTTAACATTTCTTAATTTTTCAATCCATTCTGAAGTAATATGATTTTGATTGAGACTGCTGGTTTCAGTTAGTAGCAAAGTTTCTTGTTTGAACTAGGCTATGTATACTGCACTTGCAAGACATGCATTAAAGTTAGCCTAGGCCCATACTGGAAAGTCTGTCTGCTGTACGCCACAAAACTGCACGAAATTATGTCTTGCAATGAGGGACTATGCCACGCCAACTTAATTACAGCCAAGTCTCTGGCAGAATCAGTCCTACAATGCATTACTGTTCGTTACTGCAGGTGTACTGTGTTTTGGTTTAGGGTGTAGGCTATCGTTAGTGTTAGGCCACAATAATATTGTCATTGTGTGCCACTCGAGTACGGCAAAGTTTATAGAATTTGACAATCACGCCATAGGCCTATGCCAAAAAGTCTGGCGTACAGTTTTATACGGCACAAATCTGCCTGAAAACTGTTGAACTTTCCAGTATGGGCCTAGGCTAGGCTATATCTGAGTAAATATACAGTAGGCCTGTCTTATGATGCACAGGTAACAAAATGTTTAATGGTCCTCCCATCGTTTAAAATTATGTAAAGAACACGCATGATATTTCCAATCTTTTTGAATTGCTGGACACTAAGTTAGGCCTAACTGTTAGGCCTATATTTTTGCAAAAACCTGAAGAACTGAAAGAAAAATCAGCAAAATCATATTCTTCTTTTGAGGACAATGATAGCCTTGCACACCAGGGCACCGCGGCAGTTTTGGCCTCCAGTGAAGGTAATTTACAAGAGGCAGCGCGGCCATTGCCGTCGGTTATTTCAAGGTCTGTGCTAGGCCTAGATATAAGTTATAACAATTAACATCCATACATCTTTCATGGTTACCGTTAGGCTAGGACCTAGGCTTAGGCCCTATACTAACTTTATACTGTCACTATGTGCTCAGTCCAGGCTAAGTCTAGAAGCACCCGTTGCACAACCGTCGGAACGAAACAAAACCATACAATGGCTCTTTGTAACAGGAACTCACCTCGATCACAATTCTTTGTGAGGTTAATAAAATCTGTCACCATCAAGGATCTTCAAACTTTAACAAAGAACGTTCTCAAACAAGAAGGTTTTTTACCTACAAACTGTAGGCGAGACCGCAGAATTTCTGCATGCCTTGAGCCTTAATTTTGCGGACGAAGATAATGTACGTACGTACATACGCCACACCCATCGTGTGATTTCCCGAAGTTTACACAGCTTTCCATTGGATCGATGATCACGGTGTGCGCAAGTGTTATTTTATATGCAGCCCAGATAAGCGACAAAATTTTGAACTATCTGTTC
The DNA here is from genome assembly GCA_029531755.1 of Holothuria leucospilota. NCBI lineage: Eukaryota > Metazoa > Echinodermata > Holothuroidea > Aspidochirotida > Holothuriidae > Holothuria > Holothuria leucospilota. Next base: position 38,970,849 of record CM055977.1, on the reverse strand, counting down.
TGCAGAAAAAAAATGCGGTGCACACCATAGAAATAAAAGTAAGGTGGTGCACACCGACAAATGATGGCGTACATATATAGCAAAGCAACTACGTACTTCAATTTCAACGTGTACAATGCATTCAGTACAACATGCGCACGTAAACTGAGCTACTGCACGAGGTGGAGTCTAGACAATACCTCCACTAAGCAACAGATAATGTATTGAAACCATGATCAAGCACAACTCAATAACAATTCAAATATATTTGCTAAGTAAAATGGCAACCACATAGCGACACTTTCTTCTGTTTACCAACCGCTCTGTATTTTAGTTCAGTGGTCTAGTCATATGTTGTGATTGAACTTTACAATACGGATACCAATGGGGTACAATTAAGTTTTACATCGCGTGTAGTAACTAAATGTAGATGCTATGACATCATTCGATCTGAATGGTCAATTTAGGCTACCGTAGAATGACCTTGAAAGAAAATGCCTATTTTGACCTCAAATGATTTTTAATCTCCATGAAATTTAAGGACAAATATGTACTAAATAAAAGCAAGCTACACAGCAAATTTCAAGTTGAACCAACTTTTACATTCACAGATATTGTGCTTGGAACATTTTGACCCTTTTGACCTCTGGTGACCCCACAAGACCTCTCAACCGTACCAAAAACAATAGGGATCATCTTTCTTATATGGGCCATGCACATGCTAAGTATGAAATTCCTGGATGTTACATATCTTGAGATAGAGTGTTTACAAGCAATTTTTAAGGTATTTACCATTTGACCTCTGGTGACCCCAAATGACCTTTGACCTTCACCAAAAATAATAGGGATCATCTACTCAATAAGGGGTATCTACATGCCAAGTATGAGATCCATACAGGTTACCATTCTCAAGATAGAGTGTTTACAAGCCAAGCGTCACATACACACATACACACTTACACACACACATACACACACACACGGCATCACCATCGCATAGATTCCTCTGACTACGTCAAGGAATCAAAAATTCCCATAGATTTTTCCCAGAAAATGTTCAAAATTCAGGATAATTGTTCTGACTTTTTCCAGTTTGACTCATCATAAAGCTGTCTAGACTTGAGACAAAATTACAACACCCTGACCAATTTCTTTTTTGGGTTAATCAAATTCCCTACCTTTTATCTGATTTGAGGCATTTTTCTCAAGTCCTTGACTTTCCCTGACTGGAAAGAGAAAACTCATTTTCCAGCTTTTTCCTGATTTACATAATGGTTGGGAACCCAGTTTTTTGGAAAACCCAAAATATTAAAATTTTCCACAAATAATAAGTGAGGAAAGTTTATAATGATACCATTCAATGAATATTCGTCCCAATCACTGGCTCCATTGTCTTCAGCAAAATAAATCTGTGTGGTGTAGGGAAATGGGTCTTTTACTCCTTTCTGGAAGAGCACAATTGTCCAAAAGCCTGGGGTCAGTGGACCACAGTTGATGGTGTTGATGAAGCGGACAGTATCAGACTAGTGGAGAAAGGAAAGAATGGGAGTAACAAATGCAGGTATGATTGGATGCTGACTTCAAGGGTTATAGCTGTTAGCATTGTCATCATGTCACATGTACATACACTGCAGCACCATTTTATGTTAAGAATGGTATAGGGCCCACTTTCGGGTACAAATTAAGTATTTTTGCAGCAGGGCTGCTCTTAAATATTTTGGAGCTATGCCCCCTAAATAATTACAGCGGTATTTTGGGGTTCACAGTGGCTATTTTTGTTTTGTTGGTAAGTTTAAAGGAGAGAGGAGGGTGACTTTTGTAAAAGTATGTACTTTTTTGTCCCCCCCCCCGGTCAACATGACTTTATGCGGGCAAACCAGCTGTTTTGTACACTGGTCTACATTGTGATCACAAACTGGTCATCACTTCCTCATTGACAAACATACAAACTAATATGGTCCATTCTCAAACCTCTTTATCCTTGTTGTTGAAGTTTCTTCCTGAAACCTGTGGTCTTTAAAAGAAAAAGCCCAACACTATTTTCTGAAAAAGTCATGAGAACTTTGTTCATTTCAACAGTGTTGGTATACTCTGTGCTTTGTTACACCTACCCCCAAAATCAAGTTCATTCAGTGATCCAGAGATCAATATGGTCTGAACTAAACCCCACCTGCCTCTCCTTCATCTGGAAGTTTTATACATTAACTCATAAAGTTTCTGCCCCCTGTGGGCTGGGGGTGGTAGAATATGCCCATGGTATTCCATGCCTGTTGTAAGAAGGGACTTATGGGAAGGACTTGAACCGTATTTGAACTGTATTTGAAACTGAACTTGAACTTGAACCGTATTTGAAACCGTATTTGAACTATACCATTTTATCTAGCTGACACTGCATAACACATTCGTGTTGGTGTGTCGTTAAATCCCATGTAACTCATAAAGTTTCCACACTACTAGTCACCAGTAAAGAGTATTCACTTCAAAGGGCATAAAAATCTCGCCCCCACCTCCCCCTTCCCCCCACTTCATTTTGATACATCAGCTGAATTCTTAAAATCTCTCATTTCCCTCACAAGAATATTTCATGATGTTTAAGAACATAAGTGAATGCATATTTGAGGAAAACCTACCCATTTCCTATATGAGAGAAACAGTTAGGTATTAAAAATATATATTGCATAAAATAATATTGCATATTAAAGGAAAACCTACCCACTTACTGTATGAGAAACAGTTACCTATTAAAAATATTGTAACATGATTGCGAAGAAACCATACATGCATTAGCAATCAGAGGCAGTATTCTACTTTGAATTATGATCAGGGTATTTGTTCATTAAAGAGAAGTACTTTGTTGACACCGTGCGAAAAAGGATACCTTGAAAACAATATCAGGCTTAACTTTTGTTTGTCACATATACTGATTGGAAGAGGCACCCTTGAATTTGTGATCAGCTACCTTGTACCACTATACTATTTTATGGTTGGTACAGATGAAGTCTGAGATGCTGAGAAGCAGACATGCAAATTTTGACATTTGAGGTAACACAGGGCTGGGACTTTTTGGCACCTACAGGTATCATCATTTCAATCCTGCTGTCAGGTTATCACAAAAAAACAACCACCTTTTCAAGGGAGTATCAGAGAAGTCCCTGCTGGCATCCGTAACTTACTTGCTGGACAGTTGGATGAGGCTTCTTAAAGGTGACGACCACTTCAAGAAAACATTTCACTTCTCCGATATCATTGATAAGACTGGCATTAAAGTGGATGGATGGATTGTTGACACCCTGGGGATACCGGACATAAGTGAAACTGTCGGGGCTACGGTGGTCAAAGCTATCATCTATGCATAAAGAAAGAAAACTACAATTAAAAAGGAGGATTTTACCTGACAAAACCTTCTATGTCCGGGTGTAAAATGAACTTAAATAATGCTGTCAAGGTGTCTTTACTTCATTTCATTACATTTATTAAAACCAGTGTAAATGACAGGCATTCATAAACCAGAATACAAAAGCAATCAATGATCAAAACAGCTCCAACAAATGATAATTTACAGATATACACAAACGTGTATAAAAATAGAGAGCAAGATTCTTAAAAGGTTCATATGTAAAAAGATTGCACTGATTAAAACTACAGTAAAGGTTCTAAATTAGACCATGGAGCTACTGAAGAGTGGAGGGCTTTGTCATAGAGGCATATCAAAATGTAAATTTGGGTAAAAAGGACAGGGAGAATTTTTCGTACACACCTATTAGATGGCACAAACAACAGCTGATAGGCTAAAAAAACCTTTCAAGTGATGAGCCCTGTTGTGTGAGAATACAAAAGGCAAGAGGCACCCCTAACTATATCATTCTTCAAATGTGAATGGCTTGTTCCTGCCAAATTTCTTTACCTCTTATACCTCTGAGAAAAAGAGTATATACATCAGCAAAGCACTTTCACCAGAAATGAAAAAATCCTACAGAACCTCTGGTTAAGGGATTTGGACATAGCTATGAATTTATTCTAATCCCCATCAACACTGAGTACATGACATGCTTGCTCCTCCTACCCCAAAATCTTTCACTGATCTACCCCAGTTGCACTTGTTTTACCTACCTTCCTCTCAATTTTTAAATACTTTTCTTTGACTAAAACACAAAGCAAAGCCTGTGCTTATACCTGCATGTTAACAGTCAATGGTAGCTCCAAAGAGATGGGGTAGGGATTTGTCCAAGTAAGTGAAATTTATTTCCCTCCTCTCTCCCACTTCCACCCCAACCATTCTATAAAATACATTATGCATGCTTACACTTTCTTGTCCCCCCCCCATTCCCTCTGATTTCCAAATCCTGGTGCTGCCACTCTTTCTAACACTAGCTCAAATATTTCTTCAAGAAGATTCTAAAAACAGATGGATTCTACAAAATATCACAGGAACCAAAACAGGAGAAGAGAGCCCCAACAATTAAAATCTCTTTCCCTCACCTCTCCTCCCATTTGCCCTCTAATCATTCTGCAAACAAATTATGCAGCTGAAATGCTACACTGTGCCCTAATACTTTCTTCTAACCTCCCATTCCACCCCCACCTTGCTTTCAACACCCTGCAGCTGCCACTATTTCTAACACCAGATCGAACATTACTTCTTGGGGATCCTAAAAACCAAAAGGATTCTGCCAATCATCACAGAAACAGAATGAGGACTGACACTCATGAAACCTTTGATTTGACATGAACTGAGGGAAATATTCACCTGGCAGATTTTCAATCTCATTGCAACCCTGAGCTTTGGCAATGTTCTCATTGACATTCACATATGACACCATTTGGATTTGCTTGCCGCCAGCAATCTCATGAGGGAGGATATTCACCTGCTTCACAGGAACTTTCCTACAAAAAAAGAAAAAGAAAAAAGAAGAGTACAAAGAGAGCAAAAAAAAAATACACAATAAAACCAGTCACCTAGCACAACCAATCAGAGGTAATTTTTTCAACGACTCACAATGTTTGAAGTTGCTTCCATGAGGATTCACTTGACTGGTTCCTCAATCTATACTCATGCTGATCATTTTCAATTTCAAGTGGACTTTTTTCACCATATCATAAAAACAGAAAGACCAGACTCCTCAGAGTGACTAAAGAAAATAAAAACCTGTACAAAGCTTATCCAGTTGCCCTGGCTTCATTTTCAATCATCAGATGAGCCTCTTAAGCTTTTCATCTTGCTGAAGAAGCAAATCAAGCACTTTCCACGCCAAACACTTTTCTCAAGCAGATCACATATTGGCAGAGTTTTGAATAATTACTCAAGCTGATTGAAGATGAATAAGAGGATACTAAAAGGAATACCACGATTATACTGCATATTATTCTCAAAGGACTTTCAAGCACTTTATCACAATCATCTTGTGAATTGAACAAAACTCAAGTACTTTAAGTCCTTGAAATGAAAATTTCAATTTCAAATACTTTCAAGTTTTCCAAGACTGCCTACAAATGCTGTTGTTGATGCATTGGACCTCAGATCTTACATACAATGGGCTAATATAATTAGATGAGAACTTAACCAACAATTACTTACAGGAGGATTCTAACATTCTGGCTTCGAAAGGGTTATATTTTTCAACACTGAGTGAACAAAAATGTCAATGGAACTTACAGGTTTTTAATAAACTTAAATTGAGTGGATATCTTGAATTAGAAATTGAAATAAAATTTGCATTTTTTACATGAAAGGTCAGTTCTGTTGAGAAAACTGTAGATTGTTCTTGGATGACAAACCCACCTCATACTGACCTGATTAGGGATCAGACGGAGACTATCTTGGTTGCTAGGCTTTACTATAATTTCGATGCCATAGCATTTATCCACTCGGCAACATCTCTAGTTCACACTACTGGTAATTGATTACATGGACCATGACCTATCGATTAACCTAAGAGCTACTTTACTTCCCCATAGACCCTTTTCAAATGGGAAATACAAAGGATTGTGGGATAAAGTTTTGGTGTGTGTCATTTTTGTCAATGGCATTTTACTGTGGCAAAAACAACACACACCACAACTCCATCCCACAATCCTTTCTAATTGCTATTTGGAAAGAGGTCTACTCAAGCTGTTAAAGAAAGTGACTTTTACCTCCTTCTCAAAAATGACTGACAAAAGATCAAGGCAAAGTCATTTTGATATTATAAGTAGAATTTTCCTTTACCTGTCATTCGTGACATGGCTGGATATGTACAGCGCCTTGAGATGGCCTCGACTAAAGCAGTTGGTTCTTGATTGAGGTATCTGATTAAACATAACATGTACAAACTAACATTAACATCACAGTGAACCACTTCAGGGTTCTTGCTATACCAGCTAAAATATCCTGCCAAAAAATAAACTTGTGAAGAAGTTTGTTGCTCCTTTTACATATATTTAATCAAAAAATTATGCAGATAAGAGAAACAAAACAAATATAAATTTGAAAACCTCACGAAAAATTTTGAAAGAGGTAAAATTTCCTGTGATTTCATTTTTCTGTGTGACCATAGATACAGGCAAAAGCTTTCACTGATATTGTGAATCTTACAAATCAATATGAAAAGGAATAACAGGGAAAGATAAAGGCACAAATTCATCTTTACAATAATGAAAATGGGAGAAACGGTCCATAAATTGACATCTAAAATGCCCCAGAACAAAAGTTATCCAGACTGACATCAACATTCTTTTGTACGACCCAACACATTCAAACTTTTAATTTTTTTCTCCTCTTTTGGTGACGTGATCACCTTCACTGCTAGGTTCAAAGAAAATTTCAAAATAAAACACTCACAAAGGACCCTCGTAATACCCGTACAGAACTTGTTGCTCTTTCATACTGTTGAGATAAAAATAGGTGAAAGAAAGGTTACATTTGAAATCTTACACTTGTTTATATAACCAGCAGGAGATGGACATAACAAACATTATCTCCCACATGATTGAAATACTGGCATAAAAAGAAGAGTTTAGACCCAATCTACTTTTAATAGGTTAGAGGATTTAATCCAATCATTCTGATAAAATCTGAATTGAAATCCGATGAGTAATTTTCCTGATATTAGCAGATGGAAGTTGTCACATCTTCAATCCCAAGTAAACTTAAAACTAGCACATGTGACATCACAACATCGCATTAATGAGCTCTCTTTTGTTTTTCTATAGATTTTTAAAGTTTTTTCCTCCATTATCTTGTGTTATTCTAATGTGAATGCATGAGAGGCATGAGAATTTTACGTATTTCAACTTCCTCATGGGAAGCTCATAAGGACCACTATTAGAGAAAGTGAGCTCTTGAGAAAAGTAGAACCAAAGTACATAGTCAATTTTACGTCCTTTTCATTTGTAAATTATGCATGAAGATAATCAATTATTGCAGACTCTTCCTGGATATGAAAGAAGACATGGTAATGTGTGGATGCTGCAAAATTTAGATGGATTGAAAGCGGTTTAGACTGTTTTTAAAATTACTGGAAGAAAGTGGTGATTTCCGATTAATATGGTTGGGTTGTACACCCTCCAAACTTCATCCCCTTGTAGCTCAAAATTTAGAGGGAAAATGCAGTCACCCCAAACAGAGTTAGTATGCCTGTCACTCTAGTCCATAAATGGCCTATTTTGATCATGTGACAATGTTTTTGTTAGTGAATTGTGAAATTCAAGGAGAATTTCTCCTTGCTTTACCTATTGTTTGTAATAGTTATGTTCAAAACGTCTTCAGAGGTGCTTGTAATGCAATAAGAGATTTGCAAGAGTTTGCTGATTTTTCAAAGCAAATTTTGGGGTGACTGCCTATTGCCTTAATACAGCCATGGCATGGTGAATTTGAAATGCCGTGATTGGCCAACTCCTTAACTTAATTTGAAGGGTACCTCATGTGGACTGTGAAGTCTGACAAGGTTGTGTGTGTGTGTGTGGGGGGGATGTCACAGTGACAAAATAGTGTGTAAGTCCACGGAGAATCTAATTGTGGTATGCCCCCATAACCCTATCAACTTCAAGGTCAAAACAACAGATTGAAAAACAAAGAAAACAAAGCATTGCTCATTAATGGAAAGAGATGATACAACCCCTGCTTGCTTCAAGTTCACTTTACATCACAAATGCAGAACTTCATTTGCTGGTATCTCAAGAACTACAAGTTGGAGCTGAATGAAATTCACCAGAATGCTTAGATTCAGTTCGTCTTTCACATATCAAAAACAATTTTTTGCTTAACCCCTTCCTATAGACATTCTTTTGATACTTTTCAAGACCATAATAGCCATGTTCAAGACTGAAGAATGTTGAGTGCACTCATTTTTATGCACCTTTAGAAGAAAAAAGTGCACTTCTTTTTTAACATGAACTAACGTCCTACTGTGAACACAAGTAGCAACAGACCTTCAGTACAGTTAGTGTAAGGCTTGCACTTAAAAAAATTTTAAAAATTTCTAACCACATGACAATTTTTCCAAACATTCAAAATTCACTGACGTTCACAACCATAAAAAATTTCACTTTATTTCCAGACTATCCCCATTTTTCCTTCCCATGTGAAAACCCTGCACAATATTACTTTCTTAAAGACAAAGCTTGGGAAACTTGTATGCACACGTAGAGGTACAGAATTCAAATAACTACATTATTCCATTGAATTGTGACAATTAGACCTTTGACTTCACATTATTCCATAATCAAATAATCCTAGAGGAAAACTGCTTATGGCATTCTGTACAACATCCAGACTGTTCTCCAAAGGGAAATACTGCATTTGTGATACAGAAAATTTTACATCTTTAAAACCATGATTTATAGATGAAGAATGATAGATTATTGCATACAATGGAGCTGGGTGAGCTTATTGTAAAGAAATTAGGATCTCACAGAAAAAAAATTATTGTTTTGCAGCTCATAAAAAAATTTGTTCACCCAAATTTTCAATTTTTTCAAAATATATAACATTCATAGATCACGTAATGCATAATACGGTGGGAAGAAAAGCTATGTTTGGGAATAAAAGCTATTGTATTGCCAGAACTTATCAGTGAGAAGTAATGGAAAAAGTGACAAAAGACCTTTTTCTGTCTGTTCCATGCTGGGATGATGTGTAAACAATTTCCCTTTAACAAATGGCAAAAGGCCTTCCATGTCATATAATTCTCATGAAATGACATTGACTGGTTAGTAATTACATTGATTTGCAGTGTACAAGTTTGATGAGACACCTAAAGGGCAATATATAATTTCATTTCTGCCAGGACTGGCAATATTATGGCAATAAATCAAATCTTGCAAGTTCCCTACAAAATATAGCAGATGAGAAAATTCTGTGTTTACTTCCCAACCAGTATTTGTAGAAAACACAGGCCATTCTCTCAGCCCCCTCCCGCCCCTCTTAATATGCACATATTACAGATGAGGACAAACCTAACAGTAAACAACCAATTTCAAATCATACAGCCTTCTCTAAATTGTTGGTAACACAGTCTGCAATCTCACCTGTTCTGCAAACCATTTTTAAGAGTCTGAAATAATTACAGGTAATGGAGCCTGTTAGAATGTGATCCATAAATTATTTATAATGCTCTCAAAAGTCTTAAAAGCCATTTATTCAAACGGTCTTAATAATCTTCTATATTAAACTGAATATTTTTTGCTTTTTGCTACAGAAAATGTTATCCCTGATCCCCCTTCCTTGCTCTGGTGTTGTAGTAAATACGACAACAAAAGCCACATGGTTTTGCTCCTTGGGTCAGTTTTGAACCCTCATGTGCTTATCAGGGTACTGAGAAAGCTACTAATCAACCTCCACCTATCCTGCTCCCTCTTCTCAGCATCACCTTAACAACGCTATGAAAATATCTGCACTGAAATTTGCATGGTCACACTTCATTTACTACAGGGGCCTCTTCACATGGGTTAGCTGACTGTAGCTGGAAAACCAAAAGCTGTGGGGAAATACACTCATGCACGCAATAATGTCTGCCTAACCTAAGCTCAAAAAATCACTGTAGCTTACAGAATGGTTACTGCAAGGTAATATGTACTATGTAAATGCCTGGTTGTATTGTCTGGTGTTGCTTGCCCTCCACATCACCCAGAGTGCTACTCTATATGTACATATGACCTTAGCTGCAAGCTCCATTTACTTTTTTTCCAACATCCCCCTCGACTCTGTGGCGAAGAGCTAAGGGGCAAAACCAACATTACTCCTGAAGGAGTTATGCTCCCCAAAGGAGCTATGTCCATGAGAGGACAACAAACTTAATACTGACCAACCTCCTGACCTTCAAATCTCTATATCATGGGTCTGTCATGAGTGGTCTCGTTCTAGACTGGATGGAAAGAACAGATACTATACATGATCTTAGTCAAAAGACCAAGAAGCGGTGGCATGACTATTGCATGACCCATGGTGACAAAGTTTACTGTCATGAAGCATTAGATTTTTAGTTGCAAGCTCCCTTTACACCAATCAAAGGCACTCAGTCACCACCCAAAAGCCTTGTTTCTTCTCCTCTACAAAGGAAGTAGTTACAAATTTCTTTATCTTTTCAAAAACAAAATTTTGTCAACCAATTCTTTTTATGAGAATGACCATTGCATAGACTGTCAAATCTCCAAGAAGCCAGCAGTGTTACTTTTGGTCAACATGGGAGAAAACAATTACAGAAGATGAAATGACTTTGGTAAGTTTAGTTAGTGACATGTGCTAATTACAATCTACTCACTAAAGAAAAATCAATCCAATATTTGACATCTCTGCTAAGTTGATTCTTGGTTGTGTAAATTGGAAGACAACAAGGGTCCAGGGTCACAGGTTGTGGAAACACTCGAACTTTCAAAATATCTTGCACTTCAGCTTCGTTCATCCAGTTCTCCCCGTACTGTTCCTCCATCACCATCTCAACAAGTTGTCTAAAAGGAAAAAAAATCTATACATCTCACATCTTCTTCCTTCTTTCATTTTGTGAATGTACAAGCAATTCCAGATCGAATTACACTTAGGTCAAGGACATCATCACTTCTTCGCTTAAAAAATTCAAGTATGCAATGTGAAGTATTCCATTCAAACCTGAAACACAATCCTTGCACACCCTCTGTCCTTTGCATCCATCAAGATGGCTATTTTCAGACTCAAACAATCATCAAAGGGGAGTAACTGAAAAGCAAAGTCGCATACCATCTACATGTACAAATTCTAATTTTTTTTCAGAGGTTTCAAATGTTTTGGAAAAAATGTCATGCCACCTTTTTAAGTTTCCAGATTTACTTTGTCTACAGTTATTAAGGAGAGGAGGGTGAATTTTGAAACATTTGGTTTTTTAATGCTCTTCAGCATCTTTCTGGGGGCAATTCTGGAGACTGTGGTGGGGAAACTGTCGTTTGCCATATGTATCTTGTATCCTGGTTACACAGGCAGTTAATGAACTTCCCCTTCCTCCCTTTCCCTTCCTCTTCTCCCTTGACTTCATACCAACAAACATCTAAATGTCAAAAGTCCCAAAGAACTAGAGAGGCTCAAAGTATTCCTTCAACCTTCCTGAATAAAAGATAAAATAAGTTTTCTCAGTTGTGAGATGAAAAGGCTATCTATCTATTTTACAAGTTTTATTCATATCACGTTGAATTTATTCCAGTCACCATTCCCACTTTTCATTCATTTTGCATCAATACAACAAAGAAATCTTCTAAATCACAATAATTTCATCCAACAAGTATCATAATACCAGCAGTATGGCATTGACCACTGTCAACAACATACTCTCGTAAATATCGTAAATGTAGAGACATCGCTATTAAGCAGACACTCATTATGACTGACATGTATATTTAACTTTATCCTAATCATGTTACTAATGGGTTTTAATCATTGATTTGATCACATTCAGAGATGAGCAAATGTTTTTATTCCACAGTGCTCTATGAGAGGTTTCCTAAAATAAAACTGAAAGTTATCTTTATGTTTAGTTTTGGTTTCATAGTGGTGTTGCATGTGACGTCAGCATGTTTGGGAACACCGGGCACAGCAAATTCTGTGTTAATGATACGTACACACTGCACAACCTTTGTGACAAAGTGCTTGCTTTGTAGGTTAAAAAAGGAAAAACAATTAGGGAGAAGTGTGACCTAATGACAATGGTGATGCACCCCTGTATAGCGCTTTTCACCAGCCACAGGTGTCAAAGAGCTTTACAAATGTTAACCCAGGTCAACAAAAACCTGTTACAAAGACAATCCCTCAAGTCAGAAGCAGTAACATTCTGCACACAATGATGATTTACCTCTCAGGTATTCCCTTCACCCCTGAGTGAAGAGGGGCAATTGAAAGAATTACCTTGTCCAAGAACACAACTTAATGAGCTAGGTAGGAACTGAACTAGCAATACTTGGATCACAAGTCCAGTGCCTGAGAAATGGTCCACCAAACCCTCTACTGCTACTAACTGACCTGCAAAGTGAGATGTACAGTCTGTCCCCCATGAGTGAGGTCTGCATGAAGTCAGGGAGGTGTGACCTGCAAAGCGAGATGTATAGTCTGTCCCTCAATGAGTGAGGTCTGCATGAAGTCAGGAAGGTGTGACCTGCAAAGCACGATGTATACTCTGTCCCTCAATGAGTGAGGTCTGTGTGAAGTCAGGAAGGTGTGACCTGCAAAGCGAGATGTATAGTCTGTCCCTCAATGAGTGAGGTCTGCATGAAGTCAGGAAGGTGTGACCTGCAAAGCAAGATGTATAGTCTGTCCCTCAATGAGTGAGGTCTGTGTGAAGTCAGGAAGGTGTGACCTGCAAAGCGAGATGTATAGTCTGTCCCTCAATGAGTGAGGTCTGTGTGAAGTCAGGAAGGTGTGACCTGCAAAGCGAGATGTATAGTCTGTCCCTCAATGAGTGAGGTCTGTGTGAAGTCAGGAAGATGTGACCTGCAAAGAGAGATGTACAGTCTGTCCCTCAATGAGTGAAGTCTGTGTGAAGTCAGAAAGATGTGACCTGCAAAGCAAGATGTATAGTCTGTCCTTCAATGAGTGAGGTCTGCATGAAGTCAGGAAGGTGTGACCTGCAAAGCGAGATGAATAGTCTGTCCTTCAATGAGTGAGGTCTGTGGGAAGTCAGGAAGGTGTGACCTGCAAAGCAAGATGTATAGTTTGTCCCTCAATGAGTGAGGTCTGTATGAAGTCAGGAAGGTGTGACCTGCAAAGTGAGACGTACAGTCTGTCCCTCAATGAGTGAGGTCTGTGTGAAGTCAGGAAGGTGTGACCTGCAAAGCAAGAGGTATAGTCTGTCCCTCAATGAGTGAGGTCTGTGTGAAGTCAGGAAGGTGTGACCTGCAAAGCCAGATGTACAGTCTGTCCCTCAATGAGTGAGGTCTGCATGAAGTCAGGAAGCTGTCTGCAAACCACAAAGAAGCTACTTTAACAACTAAGTTTTGTACCAGTACTGTGGGCCTTTAATCAGTAAGCTGCAGGTGCATATGAATGGAGGATACTATTTCTGCTGTAAAAAGTCATACTAGCCTACACTTGCTGAACTTTCATCAATGCAACTCTTAATGGGTGATTTCACATAAAGTGTACTGGGCTTCATGTAATGTCAAGTAATATTATTGTCTGAACGAGGGCGTCTTAACCACAGTCCTCTACATTATGGTGACACGCCACCAACACGAGCTCTTTTTACTTGGCATGTAAAGAATAAAATCCCCCAATGAAAGATCCGTCAGAATTATTTCAATATTTTTTATGGTTTTCAAGATATACCTCTTCAAAGTTTGATGGTTTCTGGAATTACCATTGCCTATGCAAAAATGATGAGGACTGTTGCACAGTGTCAGCATTTCCTTTGTTAACTCTTTTATAAATTATCTCTTGATTAATCATCAGATAGTTTACAGTCTGGTGAGTGATATAAATATTTTTCAAGGAAACAACTTTAACTCCCATAAGAAATCCCTCAAGGCATACCAATGCTGCAAGTATCCTTGAAATATGCACAAAATCATTTTTTTTTTGACTTGAAATTTGTGCTGTGTTGTCTGCCTAAGATGTATTGTAGTACAACTGGCTTTTGGTCTTTTCTTTCCTGCTAGATCACAAGTTTTCTGTTGGGTTGACCTCTACCAATCTCTGGCACAGGCCATTCATTGCTTCAGCTAAGAGATGCCCGTTAAGTGTAGGGCTAATAATTCTCATGTCTAAATCCAGTTTTGTCATTTTATTCAATTTTGAATCTTAGAAGATGTATCCAAGGTAGACTAGCATCCTGTAGTGATGCTGTAGGGTGATTAAGACTACATCCTAGCACGCTAAAACCTGTCGACTCATTAATATGCATGATGTACCAAATGTACAGGTTGCTAGTTTCTACTGGAGACATACATTAAGCAGCAAGTTTCAGATGCTTTTCACATTTAGGTTCTTGACATGACGTGCCACATGAAATGCATGTAATGACATTATTGCATATCTTCATCTATTGACAGAAACAGGAGGGTAGGGGTAGGGGTGGGGTTTTTTTCTAAATGTGACTTACAACTTATCCTAACAAACCACTGTCAAACTTTCAACACTGCCTCATTTCGAATAACTAAATTTTAACTAAAACCCTACTAACAATTAGCTGGGAGGTCTGCTCCCTGTGCCTTTATGTCACTGGGTTCAAGGAAAATTTGAAAATAAAGTTGGTGTTAAATTAACGCAGTAGTAAAATTGGGCTTTTACTCCTGAGAATGGAACTTCTCTTCTCTTTTATTCAAAGGGTGTGCCTTCAGCAACAGTACAGACACAGATTTCACTATTTCTTTCCCTTACCATGCTATCAATTTACAGTCACATGTTACTGATAATAAACTAGAACAATGAACCTGGTATGACTTGACACCTGTTTTCGTGGTAATTAGATCAAACTATTGTTGTCTGAGGTTTAGAAGCACTGCACATTTGCTTCTACATCATTGATACAGGCATTTGAAAATATTTTTTTTTAACTGGTATTAATCAATGGCAAAAGCAAAATTTGGGCGACCTTTTGTTAGTTTCCACGCAGCAGGGGTGGAACTTAATTTTCTGGAGAGGGAAAGGAGGGTAAGGGCTGCTGTTGGATTTTCACTAAAAAAAGTCTCCCCTGTCCATAAAATGAAAAGGTCCTGATTGTGCTCCAGTACGGTGATTTGCAGACTTCAAGGGTAAACTGCCTGTCGCCCAGGCTTATTTCCAGTACTACAAAGCTGTCTCATCAATTTTAAGAACTGGGAAAATAAAAGAGTGCATCTATACATAAACTACAGTGATATCCATGTTTACATGTATGCTCCATATAAGATACCACAGAATTCCGTTTGGAACATGTGGGTCATGACTCAACGTCTGGGTTGTGATTATTCTTCGAAGGGTCACAAGATCATTGGAGAAATCAAAGCAATAACAAGACATGGATGTTTCTGTGTCTTGGATGCATGCCCAAGATTTTCCTTGGGTCATGTTCTTAAAAGGTTGTCAACCGCAGATGTAAGCGACCATGACTCTCACCCTTCCCCAGGGAAGAATTTATCCACAATTGTAACCCATTTTGTGAAACAAGCTAGTCAAATCTTGACAAAAGCACAAACATTTGTAGCATTTTAAAGTGTTTAGTTTTCCATGATTTTGTCATAAAAAAGCTCAGTTTCTTCTGTCAGGTATTTGACAAAACCCAATCTACCTGTCTCCACACTGCTGTCTGCAGACAAATAGCTACTCTGTAGCCTGATTCCTTCAGTCCCACAAATGTCCTTACTGGATCGGGAAGGGGCTGTGTTGAGATTGATGCACCTAACAAAATGACACATGAATAAAATCTGAACACTTAATTATTCCCTACACCCCCACCTCATTATAGTGAACAGAGCAGAGTGAACTATTGGTGAAGGCATCAGACTTGTGATCCAAGCACTGGCTGGTTTAATTTTTACCTACTTTATTAAATTAAATCCTTGGGCAATAGTCTTACATCTCAATTGCTTCTCTCCACCTTTAGGTTAAATAGGTAAATGTGAAGTCAACTGTCATCACAGGTGTAGAGTATACATTCAGCAGCTTCAAGGGGCCATCTCTCAAGCAGATTATCATTGACCAAAAAGCTTTGATACAATGGTGCTTAAGAGCTATCTAGAAGCCAACTATAAATACCTTACAGGAAACTGACCATGGGGTCATCCATTCTTGAAAAGTGTAACCGTTATCTTCCCAGAAATTGATAGCAAGTAAATCAAAAACAGTCTTTTAGTTCATTGCAGCCCAAAATTGGGAATGTCGACAACTTTATGACAGTTTCTCAGGTTGTGTTTCTTTTTAATTTCTTTGCTATTTTGTCCTTATCTTTGCTTTTCTTTGTTTTTTTTTTCGGCTCACATCTTTACAACAGAGTGTTGTTACAATACCTTTGCTGAATGTTCTCGTACAAACTGATGATAATCTTATATGGCAAGGATGCTCCTTTCTTTCTTGGATAACTCTTTTGATATATTTTATATATATTACCACCAATACAATAGAAAACCACCCTCCTTAAATGAACTGGTAACTTCAACATCTGTCTCTCACAGTTCTACCAGTCTCTAGTTCTCTATTCTGTATTCCCTGACTGACCACCCATATCCAATGCTGTCCTGAATTCTCCCTACCTCAACATAGATGGTTTGATGAACTCCCTGTACAGGTCCTCATAGTGGGCACCATTAGCAAGCTTAAGGGCTTCCAATCTAGCCTTTTCCTCTGGGTCACCTGTGTACTTCCTTGAAAAAAAGAAATTGTGGGCCATCAGGTGTAGATTGTTAGCATCGGCAGCCACAATTGTTCCTGGGCCCTAAGAAGATAGAACAGAAATGCATATCAAATTTAAATTCAAATGGGATCATTTTCACTTCACTTCAAGCAAGGAAAAACAGAAAAAAACTGCCTCAAGGTCTCAACAAGCATTCGTTATAATCAACAACATCTATAAATGAAATTTATAAAAATCATTCCTTCCTTTCAAAACTCTTTGTTCTTATTTTTTGTATTGATTTCCTTTTTTAATGTCCAATGAATCTTAGCATATAAACACAAAAGGATAATCTTTGCAGTGTGTTTTGTTGATTAAGACAGAAGACCTAGAAATTTCAACTTCAAAAGCATTTACCAACACATATTAATGCTTTTGAAAAAAAAATTTTTCGTTCCATTCAGCAGCTTGAGACTGAGAGAAATTTCTGGAATTGATGATGCCACAACAGTAGACTATGAAGTTACATCTACTGCCTAAATATACTTTTTTCAGATTTATAGCTTTCAGCTTCTGCTGAGCAGAGATGTACTGGAGTATTACAGAACAATTCATATCATTTGCTACGATTCTGAGTTTTGAGTCCAAGTCACGTGCATCAAGTCTTTAATCACAAGTTATTTGTTTTTTGTGAAAGTTAAAAGCATTTAAGATGGGTGTTTTGAGTTTTAAGCACTAGGCTATTTATTTTATAGATATAGGTCACCTTTGTGCTAAATACAGCATCCATCCACTTTTCCTTCTGGAGATGTAATCGTGCTTACAAGATTTTCTAAGTTTAACCTGGTGACCACAAATGACCTTGGTCCAACACAAAAACAAAAGGTATCACCTACTCATTATGGGACATCCACATGCCATTTATGACACCCTTCACAGTAACCAATCTTGAAATATGGTGTTTTCAGGTGTCTCCCCAGCCCCCCCCCCCCACACACACACACCCAAACACACATCACTATTTCTTCCCTTTAGCAAGGAATCAATGGGGCAAGTCAAGGGGATACAACAGAAATTTCAGTATGAAGAATGCTTGACAGAAAGTACAACTACAAGAAAAAACTTTTTTTGATCTGCTTAACCTTAAGAACACTTGAATGGAAACCATGGCCGTGAGCCATGACTGAGTCCTTACAGGGGCTGTTATACCAATCCAAACACATTGAGGAATGTCCACATACATCTATTAACAAATGGTGACTGCACTTTGATTGACACAACTTCAAATAAGAGTATCGCCCTGACTGGTAAATGATGACTTGTGTGGATCATTAATATACCTACTGCATAGCAGACATTTCACTCATAGCAATATGTAGATATGGCCTACAACAATTTCAGCTCTCTAAAGGCTGCTGTAGCTATGTCTGGGAGGTACACTATACAGGTATTTCCCTTTTTCCTAAACTGATGGTAGGGCTAGAAATAGATTTAGGAGAATTTTTTTCTGTCTGTGGTGAGATTGCTTGACCTTTTAGACTCAAATTCCCCAGCTAGACGCAGACGTCCAACGGTATCTCTGATCAACAAGTCCCGAGGAGTGATGCGTTGAGTCAAGGATCTCAGTTGTGGAAAAAGTAAAAGCCAAGCTTACGTCCAGTGAATCTGAAGAAGGGTGAGTGGGGAGGAGGCTTTAATACTACATCAGTTACACTCTAATACAACATGATGCTTTACTGCAAGCAATCATAGAAATGCCTAACCTGGCCACAAAAATCGATGTCATCTGTGTGTCTACAGAAGCCCTTGTCATCTCTCCTCGCGAACGCTTTGAGGTGATGCATGTTGCTATGTATGAATGTGTTCCTACAAGGAATGAGGGAGAAAAAATATAACATTTTTTTCCTTACTATTTATAGTTGACTAAAAAGTGAATATACCCAATCATAATTTTTAAACATCCTTTAACAAGATTTGTCAGAATGGATTTGTACTTGTACTCATACTTACGGATTTTGAAAGTTGAAAAATATTGCTTATATCATAGATATAATTCAGGCCTTGAAATAATTATTTTACAACATTTGTTAAGTGACCATCAATGTAAGTGAAACATGTAAGAGGCATATGGATTACAACATCAAGTAAGGTGGCTATCAATTCAACATTTTAATTCAAAGTGGAGTCTTTTCTATTTAAAAAGTTGTTTCAGATGGGAAACTGTAGATTGCTCTAGAGCATAAAGCCCACCTTACTGTGATTAGGCTACTATACAACCCAGAACCTCTTGATTGCTACACCTAATTGAATGCAAATGCCTTTATATACTCAGCTATATCTAGCACCGCTTATGCCACTTAGCTATAGGTTGTATATAAGTTGACAAGTAGTCATCCTACACTTGTACTCATGACACTATATCCTCTTAATGGCCTCCCAACTGATTGGATCCTCAATGTTAGGAAGGTCTCTTACCTGAAGGGTGATATTTTCATCATGGATATGAGAAAAGACTCATCAGGTATGATACAGGTCATGGCATAGAACTGCAAGTTGTTAAGCTTCTCATCTCGTTTGGCTGGATTCAAGACGTAGTCCAGGTAATCTCTGACAATGCAAAAAAATATCACTTAAAATTAGAAAGACATTTTTCTTACTGTTACATGAAGTAAGATGACACAACATACCAAAAGTAGTTTTTGGTATCTATTATATTTTACACAGCTTGGAATAATTTGTTTCTGTGCTTTTACTAGAGCTCCACGGTCTCATGCATACACATTACAGACCCACCTTTCTTATGAAGAGGCATAAAATGACATTGGGGGAATAAACAAGTCAACGACAGATGTACATGAGTACATAAAGTGACCAATGAATTGAAGTCAGGCTGTCCTACCAAGGGTGGACATTCCATGCGTACCCTTATACATACATGTGCATAGTTGTAGCATACAAAACAAGTATAATCTTCTCTCCACATGTGCCTCCAATATGGCTGTGTAAACAAAATGCATCATGCAAAATGGATCTATAGAAAGTAATGTGCTCAGCCTATTTCATATTGTGAAATGGATAATGTACCAAAAATCGGGAGAGGAATGTGATATTTTTTTGCAATCTTCAGGTGTTGAACTACTTTGTTCCACTGAAGTAAAACAATAAAAGATAAGTCTGGTCATTCTGGCAGTATTGTAGTGTACTTGAACTTGGCAGGTTGTCACTGTCAGCATAGCCATGACCATGGTATAAGTGTCACCAAAAAAAAAAAAAAATTATGCCTGTTGTCCACAATGTTAGTAGATAGCAAATACAGGAGTAATTACATTTTCTGTCTTGCATTCTCCCCCTTGAAAAATAATAACTTTACCTGGCCAAAGCAAGGCGATCTGTTTTCAAACAAAAAAATAAAAAGGGGGGAGGGGTCTGCCAAGGGGGGAGAGGTCTGCCAAATGGCTAAGCACAGT
Organism: Holothuria leucospilota; assembly: GCA_029531755.1. Taxonomy (NCBI): domain Eukaryota; kingdom Metazoa; phylum Echinodermata; class Holothuroidea; order Aspidochirotida; family Holothuriidae; genus Holothuria; species Holothuria leucospilota. The sequence goes on along the minus strand of CM055977.1, from coordinate 38,950,664 downwards.
ACAGTCCTACAGTGGAGTGGTCAACAAAATTTTCCATGGAAAAGGAAGATGTACCTTAGGGGAAACAAGTTGGAAACCACAGTTACAGACAACAACCATGCTCGTTTACCACCTGATTAGCACAGTACCTTTTAATGATATTTCATCTTTACTAAAAGAATGCTATTCCCTGTGCTCATCTATGAACCACTTTGTTCTTCTCTTTCACCTAAATCATGCTTTTTCACTGATACCTATGCAGGGCCAGATCCAAGGGGACGTAACAGACGTACACCACCAATTTTCAGCAAAGCAATGATTTTTCTAACCAAAATTTTACATCTCCAAGCCCATGAAAAAGGTGAAACCAGAAAAAATCCTATTTATGCCCCCCCCAACCCCTGATATTCCTGGATCCAGCCCTGCTATGTTATGTGCAGCAATCATTCTAACCTGTTTAATACAGCCCACTGTGAAGCACTATGCATGTCACTCCAAGATGGCCGCTGTCCTCTTTTCGAGATGTTATATACATGTCCTCCGCATCCATACCACACGGTGTAATCAGTTGCCTTCCCACTACGATCATTCCAATTCCCATTTTGACGCATAAAATTGTAACCTGAGGAGGGTTGGAAGGAGAGAAAAAGTTTCTCAGTATAAAGAGTTTTGTGAAGCTAATCTAAATATCCACAATTATTTCTGGTAACTGATATAGTCATTGGAAGGGAAGAGTATTGCAAGGTATTCGAACTCAAATCTTTGATGACTTCAAATGACCTTTGATTTTTTCCTTTTGTATAACTGTCAAACTTCTTCACTAAGTAGTTATCTGGCTTTACAAGAACAGAGTCACTCTCATACAGCTAAAAATTACTCTGGCACTCCACCAAAAACTGGAATAATTCACATGAGCACATTTTACAACAAACATAGTGACATTTCAAACAGCTAAATGTGGTCACAGACCAATCAATTTTCCCTGGCACAAACACCGACGTCATCCTGCCCAGAGTTTGTGATGTACGTACACTGTACCTCATATCCGCCAGGGAGTGAGATCTACTCTTACATAGATGGCAATCTTCTCTCTCATAGGGGATATAGATTTATCACAATCCATCTGCCTGATTCCAATTACCTTGAAAGTGAAGTTATTCTAAATTACTATTCAGCTCTGGATAGCTTGAATCCTGTTCTTGTTAATTACTGTCTGAGTCTCCCTTTCAAGCGATCAACTCCAGGATATATCAATTTTACAGTGTCCTGTACGTTGTAGGCTGCCTCCTATCTGTGCTAACAATGATACCTTTCCAGGGATACTACTGTCATAATAAAAACATTTTATACTGATTGTGCAAGCACTTACAGAAGGAACTGGGACATTTGTACACAAGCAAATGACCACTTACGTACTTGAAGGGAAACGGTGAGTTTACATTCCATCAACATGACATGGAACAGACGGGAAATCGCTTTTTTAGTACACCACTCAGTTTCAGCAATTAACTCTGGCAACAGCTTCTTTCCTTCCCAGAAATATTATCTGATAAATCTCGTGAGTTATGATTGTTGCATCATTTGAAAATTTAAAAGTTCAATTGAACAAGTTGAATATTCATATTAAGCTATAAACAATGAATTTCCTGCTGCAAAACCTTATTTCTTGAAAATGAGGTTGCCTATTTTCTGTTTATATTGAATTTCCTCTCATTCCATCTCTTAATCATAATTGTAATGGTATGGCAATTTTTTAAACTACACGCCTACTAGCCGAGATGAAAAGCATTTAGAAGCCCAGTATAAAAACTACTCTGAGTTGCACACTCCGCACGAGATTAATGCACATACGATGTAGCAAGAAGTATGTATATGTCCGCAATGTGAGTAAATATTTCTCTTTAAAGGCATATGAAGTAGCATAACTTTCCTAGATAAATCAGTTGAACACTCCCAATTTCCTTTCACTTTCCTCAAAGTATTCCCCCAAACTCCTGGGTTTAGGAATCTATGAGCCCCAGTACCTGGGAGTAATGGTCAACTATTGCACATCTCAAGCGTATTTAACAAGCAGATAACTGTGCACAAATTTAACTGTCCCTTAACAAAAAATTGGTTTAAAGAACCATACATGATTTGGTAAAATTGTCATGGCTGCATTCGCCTTTCAAACCTTTCATTACAGTTTTAGGGTTCAGGGTTTCCCAGCAAAACCACATTTTACTCTCCAGTTTGTGAGTGTGGTTTCACTGAGAAATTTAAAATCTTTCATGCTCTTACAAGGTTCTGTAGAGAGTGACTGCTGTCAGTGTGGGACTTGGGGAAACTTGTTGGTGATTGCTTGACATATAGACCCTCTAAAGTGGATTTAAACAAACAAGACGGTGGCCTACATAGCATTACCACCAAACCGGGACTAGTGTTAAGCTAGCAGCCTAACAGAATGTTGAAATAAAATAAGTAAATGAGGAATGTGCAAACAGTATGGTAAACCATCTTAAGACTTCCTGTTACCTGCAAGAAATTTCATAAAAGATATGATGGAACATCACCTCAGTGTTGCAATCATTCATTCAGAATAGTTTAGCACTGGGGATTGGGCTCCACGCTGTAGTGAAACGGTTAAATAAAACATGCCCATCTTTTTGTTCATGTGCTGCTAAGCTTACCTGTCATTGTCTGAGATATACCTGGCTTTGACTTGATGTAACACATGCACATGTAAGTTTCAATTAAGAAGCTCGACGAAAACAGAGTCTGTTTAAAATCTCAGTAATGAATTTGTGCAAATACGAATTCAGATGCCAAACTTCACCACCCTTCCGATTCATCACCTGACAGCTTAGCTGTCAATATGTCATTACAAACACACCACCACCATTAATGTAATGGTACTTCCATTGTAAATCAGTACAGAGCTTAAGAAAAAAAGTGTCTTACAGTATACATATTCTTGCCAGGGTCCTTGCACTTTAAGGGAAATAAAAAAAAAAATAAAAAAAAAAAAAAAAACATGGGACATAACTACTCACTGCCCGTGTGTTGAAAAGAGGTTAAACAGTATTTAACAAAATTCCATGACTTTTCTTTGTCTGCCATTTTTACAAAATTTCACTTTTCCAGGCCCCAGGAACCCATTCTTGCCAACTTCAAAAGTAGAGCTGTAAACCCATCATAGAATCTAGCGATTCACAACAATCATGTTCAATTTTCTTTGTGTCTGTGTGTTTTTTTTTTGTGTGTGTGTGTGTGTGGGGGGGGTCTTGTTTATTATCGAGGAAACATATTACATACAGAGTTTATTTCAAATTTTCTTTCAGTTCTCAAACCTTTTCTCAAATATTTTTTCCAGCTGTTCTTCTTCATTGTGTCATATTGCACAATTTTTAGGAAGTGATTGGAACAATATGCACTGAACTGAATCTGTTTCGGAAAGTATGAAAACACACTTAAGCTGAAAAGTGGAGCAAACAGAAAAGAAATTTGAAGAGTTGAGAAACGAAAAGTCTCATGGTGTTACTTTGATACGTTACCTCTGTATGCTGCTAACATGGCGCTGATATCATCAACATCCCGGAGTGGAAGATCCGCACCACTCAAATTAATGAGAAACTCCCATACACCCATACGAAGAAGTTCCTCATAACCCTGAATAGATAAAGTGGCAATAAAATAGTATACTTGTATGTCATGAATGAGATGATTTCCAGATTTCAGTACATATGCAAGGAATATTGAGTGTGTTTAAATGTTGTTCATCAAGGAAATGCACTCCTCACAACTCCCCTGTTTGGGAATCCACCAACCGTTATCTTTAATACGTCCTGTTTACATGTCACATTCACATACCTGCCATTAGTTTTCCTGGAAGAAATTGATAGCACTGTGGAAGAGGGAGCCCTCCTCTGGAATGTGCTTCCTCATTGTCCTAGCTATCAACTTCTGCTAGATACTTTAATATTACAGGAAGGTGAAAGTGATATAAATAAAAGGTAAGAAGGGGTGATGCAGATCTTACAATTTCCATTTTTTTTTGGTCAAATAGTGAACTGTGGGTAACTGATACCTGATAGTGTTTTGTAAAACTCATCAAATTCAACAAACAACATTTATGGTGCCATTTATGTAGGACCAAAGCACTGCCAGAAGCTATATAGTAGTAAATGGCATGTTCAATTGGTGTATCTATTAAGGTAGGTAGAAGCATATGAAACCTTCATTTTAAAGGGGATTTGACATCACACAAACCAAACATATTTAGGAATAGCCCTAGAGTTAAATACAGTTGATGACTGCACTTTGACTGACATTCATTCAAACAATATAGCTTCAGTCTGGTTGGTCAGCAATGACTTGTACAGTCAGTTGTGTTTCCAATTAAGCCCACACAGACTTATGTGAGAATATTGCCTTAAGCAATTTAAATTCCGTGCAGGCTTCTGTATAGCTCCGTCTTGGAGGTGTAATAGACAGTTGGTTTGGTTTAAATTGCAGGAGGGGCTAGAAGTAAACTATGTAAGGAGGACTGTTACAGTCTGGGGTGAGATTAGAGAGACTTTCACCTTTGTGATTAATTTACTGGTCTATACTAAGTGATAAAACAAAATCATTGAAGGGAAAATTTATGCAGTCACCCCAACTTGAATATGCACACTGTGGTATCCTAATTATTGAATGGCTCTTTCTAATCACGTGACTACTTACATTTTGATAATGAATTTTTAACTTCATGCACAGTAACCCCTTGATTTATTTTAAAAGGGAAAATGTAGTCCCCCCCCCCCATCTTGTATTAGTATACCCCTTCATCCTAATTCAGGATTCAGGAATGGCTCCTATCAATCATGTGACAATATTTTTGTTTATAATACTTGTTAAATTCATGCAGAATAACTCCTTGGTTTACCTTCAGTATTCAATGTTTTTATGCAGAAACATAATGAAAGATACTTTTGAGTGAAATAAGAGAACATCTGTAAGACTTAGCAGATTTTTGAAAATATACTTGGGGTGACTGCTTTCTCCCTTTAATGCTCAATATTAATGTTTAGAAACATCATGGATACCACAAAGGGAAATAAAATGTGGTTTGTGATTTAGCTCATGTTTCAAAATAAAATTGGGGTGACTGGCTTACTCCCTTTAAGTTAAAAATTCAAGTCCTCTGATTACATACTCCTACACAATACATCAGTCTCTGAAAACAAATGAAATGACATTGTTACAAAAGGAAAATAAAGTGAAGTGACTTTCAAGATGGTCCGCTCTCCTATTTCACTTGACGTATCTTTCACCCACAGAGCAAACCATTGCCAACACTGAGAGCTAATCCTGACGATGTCTGATCTGCACGTTCAACAGACTTTGTTTGAGTTGAGCTGTTTAATCAAGGAGGAAAGGTCCCATCTCATCCTCCCCATGGTGACATAAGGGATTTGTTGTCTAATCAATACCCTTCAAGTGGAGTGAACTAACCAGCCCTAGGCAACCCAAAATAACAAGTGACTGATGCAGACCAAGTACTTCAGTCTTACTTCAAACAAGAACTGTATAGTATTTTCTAATGCATACAGGATCACCACAGACTACATTTCATGCTCAACTAATGCAGTAAATTAAATGGAAACACTGCAGTCACCCAACATACTGTACTGTAATGCTGACTGTTCAGTGAATAAGAATACCATTTGACATAAAAATGTTTTTCCTGGGCTGCCCCACATTTCTGCAATTAATTTTCAACTTCAGTTTGTACCATAAAGTTGCTTGATATTTTTAAAATGCACTATCAAGATGCACTTCTTTTTTTCTGCAATACTGAAGTAATCGATTCAGCTTTTCTCCTATTTTACCGTTATTTCTGTTTTGCCATTATCATGCCTTTCTATTCTAACAACTTTTGATGGCTTAAAGTCTCTTTTCAATTTCCCACCTTATTCAATCTTTTCTTTTCCTGTGTACTAGATCTGACCTTTTATTTTCTTGTTTTCTTCATACATTTTTCACGCTTTGCTGGCAAGAGCTATTGTTTGCTTACTTTCTCTAACAAGTTTTAAGATTTTTTTTTTGTAATTGTAGCTCCACATTAAATTATGTAAAGTATGTTTAGTTAATCTTTCATGGAGTGTTATTTTGTATCTTACTATTTTTCCTTCTTTTGTAAAGTGCTTGTCAGCAGACTGGCTATTTTGAAACGACATTTTTAAAATATATGGTAAAATCACAAGCATATGTGGGGGACAGGGAGAACTGTGCCACCAACTCCCCTCTTGTTACAGTATCATCCCTCCCCCATCAATTTTTTCGCAATCATTAAATAAGGGCAGAATTTGTAGAAATATTGGAACAAAATCCTTAGCAAAGGTTGGCAGATTTTGGGGGAAAAAGTAGCTCCCACCAAATAAAAAAAGGCCCCCATATACCTGTGGATGACTATGATCACAATTTGCATATATCCTGATTCATGACTGGCTCTTTCCAATCACATGACAATGCTTGTAACTGAATTGTTCCAATCAAGTAGAATGAGTCCTTAGTTTACTTTTACGTGCAATACTTACATTCTGAAACATTACAGATACTTGATAGGGGGACAATTTCTGGTAGAAGCTGATGGTTCAAAATAAGAGTGGCGCACTGACTACTTTTTCCAAAGTCCCCTTAACTTTCTGGTGTAGAGCCCAAGGGCAAAAACCAAAAGTTTAGACCAAAGGAGTTCTGTTCCTCAAAGCCACATCCCCAAGGGAAAACTCTGACTATACATGATCAACCTACTGACTTTCAGACCTCTACATCATGAGTTTGTCATGCGTGACAGGGCAACAAATGCTCATTCCCTTTATAAGGGCGTATTTTCAAAAATCAGCAGAACCAATCAAATGTCCTCTCGTAATGTTTCCAATTTACAAGTATCTTTCATGATGATTCGCATCATAAACATTGCAAATACCAAAAGTAATTTAGATGAACTGAACTATTCAGTGACAACAATATTGTTTAATGATGAATTAGCGTAGGAAGTGTGCTAATTCAAAGCAGAGTTGTCTCCATTTGCCCTTCGAACCCACACATCTAAAACATTCCTAATCCCTCTGTTTTTATTCCAAAATGTTCTCCCTGGTTTTTCTTTTTGACAGAGAAATGTAACCTCCTGGGAATACTAATGTTGCTGGAGTCAGACAAACTGCTTTACTGACATACTAGTACTTTTGGGAACAGTTACCTTTTTACACAAGTAGTACACCCGCCAGACAACTTGGGTTACACAGCTCTGTTATTATCAACTTCCAAATTTCTGGGCAAACATCAAGCACCTGAGCACTTGCTCTCTACAAAAACATTCCCTCCTCCCTGGTAGCCTAGAGAAACTTGTTAACCTTTTCCATGACTTGCTTGTCTTGGAAATGAACAGTTCCAGGGGTTTTGCAATAGCAGAGTATGCCAGTACAACCTGGGGGACCAATAAAACACCCCTTACTCAATTTATCCTCTAATGACGAGAAATTTACTTTCATTTTCAAAGAGAACAATCAAACGCTAAAGACTGAGGGCATGGCGGATCTGTTTGTGGTTTAAAAAACCAAATTAACAGGGAACTGGGGAGATATTGTAAGTTCTGTCTGGAACCATACCATGTAATTGAATTGAAGGTAATATCATATATGTAGTACACTGATCGAGTGAAACATTCAATCTGATGGGAAATGAAGTCGATACATCTCAAAGTACTTTCATTCTTCACTGTGGTAGTAATACAGAAGCCGCATTTGAGCATTGGAGAATTCTTGTTTCATGATAAGAATACTGGCACGAAGCAGCCTTCTCATCATTATGCTATGCAGGGGAAAGGGATTTCATCCACATTCACAAAATCACTGTGGTAACAGGGATACCTCCCTGTGGTACCATAGTGATTCTAGTGTCTCTAGCATTTGGTGATTCTCTTTGAAAATGAAACTAAATTGTATCCGTACAAGTATTAGCAGCAGCACCACATCCAAACTGTATATAAGCTGTATATTTAAGAGTTTAATATTTTCCTTTCACTGAAATCAAATTTCTGGATTTTCTTTCATATTAGAGAATGAAGATTTACAAAAGCTTACAATTTTGCTGGAATAATGACAACTTCCCAATGCTAATTCAATCAATAAAACAAAGAAGAAAACTAATCTACTACTCCACAGGGTACCTGACAAGACTGAGGTGGCAGAACTGTCAAAGCGGGGTAAGGCTGTGACGGTTAGTCCAAAACCAGAGACTGGCTTCTGCAGCCGCTAGAACCAGTTTTAAATCAAAACCATTTTTGATAGCCGAAACCGGGACCCAACGCTAATGACGCAGTAAGAACAAGATGGCGGCGCGAGACTGCTACCTGTACAAACATATATATATAGGAGGATCGCGCAAAGGCGAAAATCCTCGTAGTAATGTAGGCTAGAAAAAAGGGTAAAAAACACCTAACGAGAAGAGGATACTCATGATTTCGGCAGAGGTAGACGATGAGGACGTCTTCATTGTGCAAAAGATGATGGTAGAAGCAGTCCAAAATGTAGGTTGGAGAAGAATGACGCAGTTTTTCACCAGACGAGTTTACAACATGTTAAACACGGAGAGGCAAAAATGCAGGAGGACGATTTAGGGTTGTAGGCGCCCTCTATAGGCAGGGGATACCGCGGTGCTATTAGTTTTTTGCCAGACGGTTATTGCAGGTAATAATGGTTACATATGTAAATAGGAGGTAAGGAAGAGCGAAATAGACCCATTTTTTCAAAAAGTACATTGGCCTTGCATGTGTACACTGCACGAAGTCTAGCCATGTACTGGAAATTGTCGAAAGTTTCTGGAAGTTACGGCGGACAATACATTTGTTCAAAAAGATAGCAGACTTCGTGTCAAAAGGGTGTGAAATGTATGGCAGAGTTAAATTTTTAAACCAAAGTAAAACCCTAAAAGCGGTTATTTTTCAGCAACCAGTTTTTCGGTTGTGCAAAAATTAAAAAACCAAATCACACCAAAGCGGATTTACCCGGTTTTAAAATCAAAACCAGTTTTGTGAACAGCCTTACGTAGGTAGGACAATAAAACAGAGCAAATAAACTTGTACTCGACAGGGTACCTGACAAGACTGAGACGGGAGGACTGTCAGACCAGGAAGGGTGGGGGGAGGGGGAAGCTGTACACCTCTCACCTACAATTTTCATTTTGAAGTTATTCATTTTGAAACATTACCTAAATCTTCTAAATTTCATTTTATTATGCCTAATTATAAACAAGTACATTTCAAAATGTTTATAAACACTGAATATTTATGGTAAACCAGGGAGTAATTCTGCACATATATAAGAACTGAGGAACAAAAATATTGTTACATGATTTAAAAGAGCCATTCACGAGTTAGCATACCAGTGTATATAGCCTACAAATTCAAATTGGATTGACTGCATCCTCCCTTTCATGCACTTGATAGTTTCCGCAAATTTGCTGTTTTATCAGTTTCAAACTTCCATCTTGCACCGCATTGACATGTATTTAAAACCAAGCTTGAACTTGAACCGTATTTAAACTTGACCATTTTTTATCTAGTTGACACTATATAACACATTCATGTTGGTGTGTCGTTAAATATCATCCAACTAACAAATTCAAACTCCCATCTTTTTGACACATAGGCAATATAGCAGCAAAGTTTCGTGATCATAGCCTACCAACAGCCACCCCCCCCCCCTTAATTTCCTTTGAAAAACTCCCCCAGGACCATTCCCACCCAGACAAATCCCATTCTGGACAACTTCCAATTTTCTGAAAGGTTGAGTTGTCTGAGGGGCAACCGTCATGGTGAGGGACTGTCTGGGTGGAAATTGTCTGAGGTGGTGGGTATCGTCCAGGGGAAAGTTGTCTTGGAAGTCATCCAGAGGAAAGTTGTTCAAGGGGATATCATCAAGGTGGGAACTGATCAGGGAAGAGATGTCCAGGAACCACTGTTACATTTAGACTTGTTGAACATTTGTCTGTATTGATACTAGTACTCATAGCTTTGTACCTGTACTCAAACTCAGTACAGAGACTTTGAAACTCACGCTGGAAGTGTGATTGTCATACTCAGAAATTTGCATATGAACTCATACTTGCATTCAGAGAATGGGACTCATACTTGCACTCAAGAATTTGTACTCACACTAGAAGTCTACTACTGAACAATAAACTGATTAACAGCAGCTTGGTATTCAGAGGAAGCAAACTCTATTACAGAAAGCCAGCTATGGTCTTTTGTTCTCTTAACTCAAAGAAAAAAGGTATTTGGTATCTATGGAAGTATGAAAACACAGACAGTCCCTGCTCCTCAGTTGCCTAAATTCTTTTATTCTTCTTCCAATTTTCCTTTCATCATCCTCTCCCTCTGAAGGAGAGAGAAAGACAGGAGACAAGTCGAGGAATAGCTACTATGTTGTATTAAGTGTGGATTGTCTTGGCAATGGCCGGGTTCTTCCTGAAATCAAGGCCAGAGTTCTCCCGAGAGGTAATTACTTCATTGCTTCCTCTGCTTCCAATTTTGGAAGCAGTTCAAGGAATCATTATTGACTAGTGATGAAATATGCCAGTGGATAAGTATACATACAGTTAATGTAACCCTCAGAGCTTCTCCATAATCCCATGCCGAACCTCTCATTTTCCTTTTTTCTCTTCGTTTTAAAATTCCTGAGGTAGAAATCTTTAATCATTACAAAAAGCTCCAGCACTTCTGTGGGCAGAACATTTAAAATTTTGCAGGTGCTATTTTTGTACTTTTCTATGGGGAATTAGGATGATACACCCACAGAATGAAAATTTGCTTCCTGTACAGCTGACAAACATTTTTCCATGTTTTCCAGCATGAGACATACCGATGTAGGATATGCACAATTTTTCGTTGTTTGAAAAGTTACAAACACTTAAAGTGTGAGTATAACATTTTGAGTTGAAGTACATGAGCACGGTTTCTGGTTGTGAGTATGGGTACAAGGATGAGTATATTACCCATTCTTTTTTGGTGACAATGTGTACATTTTGTATGAGTATAATTGCATAACTGTGATGAGTATGAGCGTAAGTACAATGTCTCTGGTTGTGAGTATGAGGATGAGTATGAATATCTTTTTCCATGATGAGTATAACATTTTGTACTAGCACCAATACATAACCAACCTTCATGTACAAGGTCATGAGTATGCTTGCCAAAGCAATGTCTCTATATGTGAGTATGCATACAAGGATGAGTATTAGCATACATCCTTTTCCATGCCTACATCTACAATATTTGTATCAGTACCAATGGCAATGCTCTTTAAAACTTGTCAGTAAAATATCATGAGTATAAGTGAAAGAGCAATGTCCTTGGTTGTAAGTACAAACTCCCAAGAAACTCCCAAGAATGAGAACGAGAACTGCATACATCCTTTCCGTGACTTCATGTACAATATTTGTATCAGTACCAATGGCAATGTAGCTCTTTAAAATTTGTAAGTACAATGTTGTGAGTATAAGTGAAAGAGCAATGTCCTTGATTGTAAGTACAAACTCCCAAGAATGACTCCCAAGAAACTCCCAAGAATGAGAACGAGAACTGCATACATCCTTTCCGTGACTTCATGTACAACATTTGTATCAGTACCAATGGCAATGCAGCTCTTTAAAATTTGTAAGTACAATGTCATGAGTATAAGTGAAAGAGCAATGTCCTTGGTTGTAAGTACAAACTCCAGAGAATGAGAACCAAAACTGTACACATTCTTTTCCATGCCTACATCTACAATATTTTGTGTCAGCACCAATGGCAATGCAGCTCTTTAAAACTTGCAAGTACAATGTCATGAGTGTAAGTGAAAGAGCAAATGTCCTTGGTTGTAAGTACCGAAGATCATAAAAATCTGTGAGTACAATAATTAAACTCAATTATTAAAGAGAACAAATCCAATGTCATGAACACAAGTACAAGCCAGATTTGTGAAACTGTGAGTACTCACTGCATGTCTGTCACATACCACATAAACAATAGCCCAGTTTAGCTGGAGTACTTTACTTCAACTAACATACAATAATACAAAATTACCAAAATGAAGAGATACAGGATGACAAAAGAAGTCTCGTACAAATCCGCAAACTTTGGAACCCAACTATTCATGGCTGTCAAAACTGTAATTCTGAATGAGAATTGATTCCTATCATTCTTTCCAATAACTGCATCTCAATAGTCATACAAATATACACTTCAGATGCATTTCACTTGTCTTGGTAAAATCCATATCCCAGGTTGGATGTCAATGAATCTTTTTTGAGTAAACAACAGCACAAATAGAGGCACAGAAAAATTCTTTTGACTGAGAATTCAGGATACACCTTTTATTCTTGAAAATGTTTCAATACGTTTCATCCACCAAGCAGACAATACAGAATCTCTTACTTGACAATAAATTGCAATTCTTCATTTCATTACGAGGAGATTTTAGTATCAAGATTTCACTCAAAATATTTCTTAAAACTATTTCTCAGAATCCCTAGTAACTATTGTATTAAATTCACAACCAATTGTCACTTGATATTTTACACAGAAGTCTAACCACACCAATCTCCTGGGGCAAAAATCGATGTCAGTTTTACACAGAAAATTTGTTTTCTGTGAAGTTTGGAACTGAGATAATGAGACAAGTCATCATGAAGACGAACAGCTCAAACTATCGTGAACTATGTAAGCAACCTAATTTTGACTCTTGGAAAGCCAAAAATGTAGTCCTTTTTTCTTCGAATTAGAAAGGATCACAATCTGAACATAGCTGAGGTTTTTTTATACATTCCAACCTTAAAAATGAAATGAAATTACACCTGAAGGAAATTTCCTGAGGATGCCTAGATCCCAACATTTGATGTTATCAAAAAGCAAAGAAGGAAGTGACCAAAATATTTTGACATTCAACCCACCATGAGGCATCTTCAGTTTCAAAAGCTGTTAGTTACTTGAAAAAAGTTTTTCACAGTAATAAAGCTAGCACATGATCATGCCCTCACCCTTACTGAACTTCCTTCCAAGGTAGGTCTGATACTTCTAGTATCATGCAATGTCCATGAAAGGAAGGGAATGATTGAGAACCATAAGGTCAGAGGATGGCAGATACCAATCTGGTCTGACCTTAATCCTCCTCCTGGCTCCTCAATCTATAACTTATCTGAGACTAAATAAGTTCATCATTGTTTTGTCCTATTTCATCTCCAGATCATCTACAGATACTTTTTTCTATCTTCTGCATGTATCTCTTTATAAATTCAGTTTACTGAATGCCTTCAACCTTCTCTTCATTTTCCCTGTCTAAGCATCAGTTTTGGTTAAGAATTATTTTGAGTTGAACTACCCCGGTCAAGGATAAAATTAAGCAGTTCTTATGGCTCCACAATTTGTTACAATATCCCCACAACTACAATGTATAAAACAAAATTTTGTATCACACAAATGGGATGAAAATGTGTCAGGAATTTGTAAAGCTATGTACTTTTGCAGAAGAAATATTTAATTCCAATTTGTTCCCTGTTGACAGCACTCCCAAATTTGTGTTACAATAGTTTGGACTCATACAAATTCAAAGTAACAGTGTTACTCTTTTTAAATGACAGTGTTTTCCAGTAATTCAAAATAGTATAAGACGTTTTTGTCTTTGATTCTTAAAAATTTTAGTTCCCTCCTCACTTCCTAAAATGAGGGTTTGGGCAGTTATACAAATATTTAAGTGAACTTGCCCACTAATGTTTCTACTCCTAGTTCCCATCGAAAGGGCCACTTATCCAAGACAATCCCCAAAACTCTAAAAGTTCCCAACTAAATTAAGGTCTACTTCCACCTACAATTTAAACAAAACATATGTCAACTTCACCTCCCAGACAAGACTATGTTACCCTGTGCTGAGTTAAGATTGCGTGAGGTCATTTTCTGCTTAGTACACTGCTGTGTGTTATTTTAATGCTACCATAACCTTTAATGCTACCATAACCTGACCTGTCAATGCAATGGGCTACATCTCATTTCAGTGATTGGCACGAGTCATCACTGACCCATCAGAATAACTAACAAAATATTTGAACCTATTTTTTGAATTTATATCAACTGAACTGCAGTCACTACTTATGAATATAGATACCCATATATTACTTAATATGTCTGGTGTAATGCAAAAGACCCTTTAACAGTTTTCACAAAGCTATGACAAGATAAATGGAAAGTCATCTTCCTTCACTCTTTCTCCCACACATTCCAACCAAGTATGTCACATGCTGAGAATGGATTTGCCATACCCATTATCATATTTGAAAACAAATGACATTGACTGTAGCCCAAGAATCAATATTCAAGATAACACTGCATTCACTCTCAACCAGTAAGCGTCTGTCTGGAATGTTATCAATAACATGACCAACAGAGAGTTCAAGTAATTCCACGTTTTCACAGCCCATTAACTTCACACTTCTGGCATTTAATTGGGACATAGAATTCCCTCCAGTCCCAATGATGTGGAAAGGCCACACACACAAAAGAAGTATAAATTGTTCATGATCATAGGCAGGGTTACATAACGTGACTCTCACAATTGCCTTTACGCTTAAAAATGATTGCATTAAAAAGATTAAACTGCCAATTTCATGGAAAATTTATGAGAATGTCAATATGGATCATGTCTCATGGGCTTTCAGCAAATTAGAATGCAAGACTCCAATCTATATGTGGATTGAAGTTATTACTCATTGCCACATTCAAAATTTTAATCCTAGAATAGAGTAGCCAGGTTTATGAAATTTGGCTGGCAAAATTCCCAGTTGACAAACTTGAGGGAAGTAAGAGCAACTACTACGTGCAGAGATTTTGCATAGTCTTTGCTGCAAATTTTTCTGCTCCTTTTATTCCTACATTGGTAATGAACTCCTACTGTTTTGCATTATGCCCATCTGGCCCAGAGATCCACATCAGTGGACACTAGGTGAAGGGAGTAAAAAATTTGATAAAAGAGCTACGGTACCATTGGAGATCTTACAATGGCAAAAGTTTTAACTCTCATAGCGATTTTTATCCAATAAAAGCCACCGAGAGGACCAAAGTTCTTTGTCAAGATCATTATTGATCAATTAGTTAAACACTTCAGGGTACAGTTCTTGCAAAAACTAACTTTTTTCACAACCTTTACTCTCTGACATAGCCATATTATTTTTCATAAATTAAAATGGCAACAAAGCCAGTTTAAGGAAGTTATCTACTTTTAATGTGTGTTCTGAGATTTTAAAGCTTTTTTATGATGCTTCTATTTGTAGTGTTTGGAGGTATCGTTTAATTTGCTGGGTGGGAATGTTCGTAATAAAGAGAAGGATCGCATTGATCATACTATTGAGAAAGCTGCAGCAGTGTTAGGGGAGCCCCTGGGTAAAGTTGATCGCTCTACCAGTGCCTCTTAATGAATAAACTTAACTTTATTTTGGAGGATGGTAGCCACCCACTCCATAATCACTATAATCAACTTATGGAGAGGCGTACACACAGAGGCACTAGTAGACTGTGTCTCCCATTAATGATCACTAATCACTACAGATATTCTTTTATCCCTAGTGCAATAATGGTTTTTAATCACAATGTTCATCACTAATCAGGGTTCTCCACTGGTCTGTTTTCTGTCCGGGGGCTCTTGTGATCGCCGTCCTGGGGAGGGGTCTGAGGTCCCCCTCCCCTTTGGGAAAATTTTGACAATTTAGGAGGGCTTAGATCGCAAATGGTGCAATCTACGGCCTTGTTCTTAGCCTTCCCTGTGTGTTTAAATCTGGGCATTTTGTGGTCATGTTTTTTGCAAATTGTATTTTCTAAATATCTTTGACTTTACTTGCAGATCTGAAGCTCCAGTTTCCACTTGGACGTATTAAAGAATGAAGCAGTTCACTCCAATGGAAATTTCGGGTGAAAATTGGGAAACCTAGGGGACAGTTCAATTGAATGGTTTCGTTTAGTGTATGAGTTTGATGGTAATGGATTACTACTGTGAAAACATAATTATGAAAGAAATGCAGTAAGTGATATAAGAGTTCAGGTGCAAGTGAGCTGGGTTTGCATCTCCGATGTTTTATTATACATTGCTTGTCATGAGTATTTGAAATCAAATATAAAAGGCAGTCAAATGACTACTGAGTTGTGGTGTTTGTGATTGAGTGTATACAGACAACTTCTTGACTGGGCGGGTCAATTTTCTGTGCGGGCAGCAAAGTTTTGTCTGGGCGCTTAAGTAGTGTGGCAGATTTTGAACGGGCGGAGCCCCCGCACAAAACAGCTAGTGGAGAACACTGCTAATGGTTTTATGGGAGTTTTTTCCACTTCTAGGTTTACGCTTTCTTATCCATTTTATTGTGGTTTATGTTTTTATGCATTATTTTACTGGTTTTTCAGTTTTCTTTGTTTTCCATGACCTGTGGTTGGGAGCTGATAGGGCTCTTTTGCCACATGGTAGTGCGGTTTGTTGTTTAGTCTTGTATTTTTGTTATCTTATTGCCTTTTTATTGTAGCATTTTACTTTCTTATGTTCCTTTTTTGTACTTTTGTATTGACTGTGCAAGTGTTTGAATTTCCTTCACAAAGAAATAAAGTGAAATCTAATCTAACCTAATCTAAGAACTAATAATACAGATGATGAGCATCTGGACTATTTTATAGCTTCCTTTAAATGTAATGTCTGAGATGGATCACAACAAAGTGAAGGGATAATGGTCATAGCCTGTATACAGTCTACGATTATTATGAACAAGATACAGCCCAGCAGCTCTACATATAAACAGTCCTCCATAAGGTTATCCAGTAATAACAAGATAATTTAAATTCTTGCACATCCAGCCCAATACACACATCTGTTTCTACATATGATCTATCGATGACAATCTCTCTGGTGGAAATATTCTAAGCTTTGAAGTCACTGGTTTGTACACTTACTGCATGTATAATCAACTAGTACAAGCCTGCATTTAGTGCGTTATTACCAACCCTCCCAATGGTGTGAAAGTCATGACCAATCAGAATAAGGTGCCATAAAGGATTTTTCATAAAACCATCTTCCATTTGGAATCCCTGATGACAACGATTTCCCAAAGCAAAGCAGGAGGAGCTGAAAAGTGTGGCTTTGACTAAACAGAGTGATTTGACATTGTTTTTTTTTGGTACATACTTCACATATATGTATTCAGTTTCCATATCTATTCACTTCAGCTTGAAGTTTGCTTACGTGACATATCTCCCTTGTTTTCTCCTGGCCACTACTGTTTCCCCGTACTCCCTTGCTTGGGAGGTGTGGTGTCTCTTGGTGTCATGCTCCAGTCGCACACTGTATGAGCTCCAATTATATTAGCACTACGATCTCGACGAAGCAGCGCTTTATACATATATATTATATACGTATGTACAGTATTAGGAGACCACGACTCTGTTACTTACCTCATATGAAATTCCCTTTATTTTCTAACCTAACCATCTGGCAAAGCTACTGTAACAGTACAGTGTGTGACATCATCCCATAAGGCCTAAGGTGTGGCCCCTCATCCTTCCTGACTTGGAAGCGAAGCATGAACTTTGTGGCATATGGTAAAGTTTGGATTTTTTCTTGACTATGAATTCGTGTTACCACTTGTTGAGATGACTTTTTGAAGATGGTTGCAAATAAGCTTTGCCAGATGGTTAGTGCAGACAATAATGGGAATAGAGACAATGAGGAGCAAAACTGACTTAAATATTTTACTTAACGGGCACTCAGAGAAAGAATGATCCTGCCACTTCACCAATCCAGGAAGTGACACTAAGATGAACTTGGGGAAACTGTAGTTGTCCTTTATGCATTGCCCACCATCTTAGTACAGTCAGCAGGTTTATTTTCTATTTTTTCCCCTGGACTGGACCCTAGCTGATAAGAACTACAAAAAAATATTAGTTTTAACCTGTGACTGACCTTTCTATACAAAATTCGGAATCAGGAGCCCAATTAGTTAAAAAAAACACAACACTCAACTTCCTCTTGAGGAAGTATATCACTTGAATAATATAGACCTACACTCATAATGAAATCTGCTGGTTTAAACCAATACAAAGCACTTCCAGATTGTCTTTCTTAATCCTTTTCAAATATATTTAGAGGCAAACCTATTTGGCACAGATAGCAGGATAGAGAATGGGTCACTGGAAACAGCATTATGAAATGCCTCCTCCTCAACCCCCCCCCCACCCCCCACCTTTTCTTTTACATCCAATGGTTTCAATAACAAACCTCGATGATGGATCCATGAAAATATCCCCCCATACTCCGACAGCCTCTGTACCCCTCCAAACAAATGCCCCTCCAAAGCTGGCAAGCTGACTTCACAGCTATGCATTTCCCAAACTGACAGTCCTTTGATTCCCTGAAAAGCTCTTCTTGGTAACGTATGTTATCTTTAAATTGCCTTCCAATCATGAATTCGATCAGGTAACATTGTGAGTTGTTTTTCAAATTACTCTCCCAATGGAACTCTGTAAGTCTCCTGTAACATGTATGTAAACACCAGCATAAAGTACAATGGCAAAGGACAACATGTACTGAGATCTCAGACCTTTTGCTTACCCTTTATCCTGTCATAATACCACCCGGTAATGCTGGCAGACATGGTATAACAATGAACCACAAACATGGTGATTCCCTACCATGACAGATGATGGCAGCTCAAAAGCAGCATCAGCTTCTCCTTACCGCACCATTATTGAATCTCAATAAAGTCACCTCACTGACTTGACAGGTCTCATGCAGGGATAGCAGAGATGTAACCAAGACTTTTATCACCTGTTATACTAATCATGTTGGTGGGTGGCTGAGTCAAACCACTCATATGGCCGATTCTGTCTGTACTGCCAATACTAAAAGACGGTGCTTCTGGCAAACATAATACACTTGCACATTTAAGGACAGCTGTGATAATAATTTATAATGTGTACAGCCCAATACTGATCTGATATTAAATCTAGACCAGTGATCATGGTCATGTTGCAAAGAGTGTTGACACTAGATGTACATGTTAAGAATACCATAAAGGCCGTGGGCTAAGCTTTAGGCTAGCACTGCCTACACCAATAATTCACTGACATCGTATTTTGAACATGAAATAGCAAACATTTCAGACCAAACTAAACATAAATAAGAAAATCTATGCCATTCGTTTATAACCATTGCTAGTTGTTAACCAACTTCCAATTTTTCTTCCTTTTTTTTTGGGGGGGGGGGGGAGGGGGAAGGGACAAAAACACCAATTGTTTGACCTACAGTAAATATGTGACTGGTCACAGTTTACTGTTTACCTTGTAGGCCTATATATGAGACCACTTGAGAAGGTCTCAGTCCAGTCATTGTAAAGATGGTAGTATCTTTCTGCAGGTTATGAAGTCATATTTTTTCATCCTCTAATGTGAGTAATACAGAAGACAATTGGAGACTTCCAGGAGAGTAATAGGCATATACTGTTTCACATAGTTCATGTTTTAATGAGCAACATAAAGTCCCTTTTAGTTACACTGTGAGTGACATGATACCACATGAACCACACAATAGATATATCACAATACCTTTAATACACACTGCAGGTAACATTCTCTCCATGGCTCAGTGGTATTCTACTGCCCAGTAAGTCATGTGATCTAGCAAAATACCAATACATGGAATTCTCATATATATGGACAGAGGATCACGTGACCAATACGCTCGCCACCATTCGAACAAGTTTAAGCTTACTAAGATGGCCGCTGGGCTAATACCATTTGCCCAATTTCACGATAAATCTGCAACATTTCAGACAAAATATAAACATGAATGGAAGAACAATATCACAGTCCTTCATTCCGTTTGTTGAATTTGACCTGAGCTTGCATTCTTTCGAAAATAATTCAAGTTTCTCACACAATCTGTCGATACTGAGCCACTTGAGCAAGTCCAAACTTTTACACACAAGGCAATAGCAGGCAGCCATATTGGTAAGCCTACTCGTGTATGTACGGTGGCGACAATTTACGCACAGGGCGTTAGTGCAATATGCTCTGTCCATATATATGAGAAGTCCATGTACCAATACTCTCCCATGACTGGTGGCACAAACATCATGGCTTGGTGACAAGGGATAAAAGGTGAAATCTTTTTCCACACAGTTCAATCATGTTGCACCATATCCTAGCACACTGTACGTCACCTAGGCTGAAAGTATGTCACTTCAAGTTTTTCATCAAATTGTGTTACGTTGGGAGGCACTTAGTGTGAAAGGGCCTTAGAGCTTTTCCCGAGCTGTCACCTTGAATACCTACACAGGTACAGATAATGGCCAATGGAATGATTTCAGGTATAAGTGTGTGCATAAAACTGTCTATACACACTACCAAATGCAGTGTAAAGCAAAACATTGCCTACATAAATAGCTCTTTTAATTCCATCTCCAACAAGGAAATACAAAACGCACAACACATGGAGAATTCGGTTCTAGGGCACCCTCAGTGGGTAGGGGATCCCGTGGTGTTATTATCAGGTTTGCCAGACGGTTACTGCGGGCAAAAATGGTATACATATGTAAATAGGAGGTAAGGAGGAGCGAAATAGACACAAAACACACAACACGACACCACAAGAATTGGGTCTCACAGAGCAGATTTACAGTAAAGGTAGAACAAAAATGAAATATATTCGTTATGTTTTTGGTATCCAAGATATCTGTAGGATCATTATTTGAAACAAAAAATAAAATTGTGTGTATAACATAACCTTCTGAACTTGAAATAGATTTGTAGGGTGGGTGAAGGGGAACCTTGATTTTCCTATTTAGGGAGCACAACAATGCTTCACTTGAGCTTTAATTGAATTGGTAACTACTGTACTCAATGCTGACTTAGCAATTCAGATGCCATCAGGGTTCCCACATGCAAATGTGGTTTAAAAATGGTATTGCAGAAAAACAGTGCTCTTCATAGTCTTCATTTGTTCAGATAGCATCTACCATAGTTTTACTTTTAAGCGATCACTATGTACACTATTCTAACTGTAAAGAAGAAGTGTCAATATGTATGAATAAGCACCTCTACCAAATAAAATAAAGTGCTTTTAGGTGTCAGTCACATGTGTTGTAAGTGAAGAACTACAACAATATCCTCATAGCTACATATTAGCTGCCAAATATATGAACATCTTGACTGTCAGGGTGTGTAGGACCAATGATTTTCTGCTTTACAAATAACAAAATTCCGTTTTTAACTTTCCAATTCCATAAAATTCTATTTCAAGCATAACTGCTTTCCGAGGTTTTTGGATTTTAGAGTAACTATGTTGAAAACAAGTTCTAAACTTGTCTGGTTTATGATTCTGAAGGCAGCAAACACTTGTAACACACATGTCACCTAGCCTAACACACTATAGCATAGACAAACTGGAGCCTATACGTAAATGTCCAACTTGTTTTCTGATCATAACTTCAAGGGGTTTTGATGATTTTAAAGTGAATTTGTCACCATCTCAGGAGGTACAATGTCTGAGTATGTCTTGGGTATATGCAGGCATTCATTTGACATGGTTATGAAGAAAATAACTGTTTTTTGTCAAAAATTCACATGCATTTTGAGCCTGATAATTTTTGCTAAAATCTGTGAAATTCTGTGCAGAAAAGTAAATTCTGTTTTCAGCAATCACGGAAAATCCTTGGCCCTGGGTGTGAAAGGACATCAAATTTCACATCCTGGAATTACCTGGTGAAGGACAAAAAATGTTCCTTCTCTTCACTACTGGCATGTTTCAAGCAAAGCCCCACTCCTGATATGCTTAAACCCTACTTTCTCCACACAAGCCTATATTTACAGTCCTATGCCTTCCCAATCAATAAATCAGTCTGCAGATATCTCATTTTCAGGCTACTGATGAATATCAGCTAACAGGATCGAAACCTTCAGAATCCATGATAGCAGAACCCTGGTTCATTTGCATCAGATTTGGTAATGAAATCTCACTCTCTACCTACTAATGAGATCACTGATATAAGACAAGAGCTGATCTGAGTAACACGAGGAACCAGCGACGCTCAAGAGCGTTGTGATGACACTAAAAAGTCAAGATACAGGTTACATTAGAGGCTTCCATAACAGTCAAATTATTTTACTTGAGAGTCAAACCTTTTGGCTAATGATGCACATTACACTGAAACAGGATATCAATATGTTTGGATAAAAATGTTTTCCTTATTATTATTTTTGTTGAAGCAAACTTCTTATACAAATATTTCTTCTCATGTCACCAACATAATCATTCCACAGACTTAAACAGGGAAGTGTTTAAAATTATTTTACACCTGTTTTGCTTGATAAACACGTAGCAAATGCCTTGTCATAACAACACTTGTAATTTTCCAATGAGCGACCAAAAGCGTTGTTGAACTTTCGTGTTCTTGAAGTGGCATGACACAACCTAAATAAGTTTTGTGTAATGCAAGATTTGATACAATAATATATAAACACCAACTCACAGTTACAACTGGTGCAATTTGGTACAAACAGAATTTGAAGAAAAACTTCAAAAAATCCAGTATCGAAAAAAGCCACAACTGGTCACTTGACTATGTATGCTGCAAATGGTGGCACAAACACGGAGGTACATAACTGGAGGAGAAGTATCTAAAAGTGGAACTAATGCTATGCTAAGATAAAGTTGTCTTAGCAACATCATGAAAAGGCTTAAATTACAACACTCATACAATGTACAGAGTACAAAGTGCAGACCATGTTGGGGGCTTCAAGGTCAGTGTGTGTTAGCTTCGCTACATAAGCCTCAGTTCTGTCTTTGTGCAAAAAGGACATGTCCAAGGTGCTGAGCAGAACAGCTGTGCAACTTGTATGGACAGTCCTTAAAAAGCGCATCTTTACTTTTTGTAATCTTCGGTGGGGGTGTTATCACGAATGCTTAGTAGTCATCGCGCACAGAAGCAGAATTCACAATGTGGACAATTGCACTGCTCTAGCATTGTGGCATGGCAGAGGTGTGTGCAACGAAGGGTGAGCTACCTAGTAGTTTTATATAGCCTACTAATCGTGCTGCCAATGACATCACATCATGAGAAACACTCTAAATACAATTTTTCCACCTTTGGATTTCAAATCAGCTGCACCTGGCCTGTATCTGGAAATTCATATGGTCGTATTACAGTATATGTGAACCTATTCTAGTCTGGAAACATTGGTTTTGCTTGAAGCTGTATCCAAAGATTATTTTCTGAGAAATTTGCTTTGATCGTGTCATGTCCGCTCTAAAGTGTACTGTAAGTCTAGAATTACAAAAATATGTTTTAATGGGTGGAAAATGAATCTCATTTTCGCATCTCCAATTTCCATAGCTTGCTCTATTGCTGAGATGTAAAATGTTGAAATTTATTCACTTAATTTGAAAAAGTGAAGTGTGCAATGACTTGTGATATCTGCCTTGTACAACTCACATTAACTTTTTTCTTTGTTTCCTTTTGAAATTAAATATTTATATGACCTTGAAAACTTTACTGTTTTCTTACATAGTATGTTGTAAGGAGAGGGCTTGAACAGTCAAGTAACTATGTAGTTATAAAAACAGTGATCACATTTTGGCACAAGGTGCAATGGCTCTTGACAAGAAAAAAAAAAAAAAAAACAAAGACAGTTGTTTAAGTCTTATGGTACAAGAATGACATCAGAATTGTTGTACAATCTACCATTTTAAATTGAGTAAATAAGCTCCATCAGTTTACATCCAGCGAGAGAATTTCCTATGAACATGGAAACTGGCTCATTTGGATTAATTTTCCAAGTTCTGTAAAATATAATTTGAAATTTTAGACTATAGGTACACTTTAAGCATCACTGTAAGACAACCAATCAAAACACAGGATATGATTAACACAAATAAAGATCACTGGTGTACAGTAATTTTTTCTGCATTTTTTTCATATTTTGCTCTTCCCCCTTCCCCCTCCCCCCTTCCTACCTCAGATTCTATATCTACCCCTCCCCCTTCCTCCCTCAGATTCCTTATTTATTGCCACTGTAAGAAAAAGCCTACAGAAAAAGGATGAGGGATGGTGGGGACAAACAAATGTATTGTTAGACAGATGATTAAGGGTAATTTTCAAAAAACCCATCAGAATAAATGATTTTCTAGCACTATCAAACCTGGTTTACCTTATTTTTACTTTTTCAAGGGATACCATGTTCCTTCAAATCAATGTCAAAGAAGCAAAGGGCCTCAGTGAGTGGGGAAGGGGTGAGTACGGTGGGAAATGATTTCAGAGAAATGTTCTCAATTTGTTGTGCTCCCCATCACACACCCCCACCCCCATCACAGGTTAAAATACCAAGCCTCATGAAGGATCCATGTATGCTCTCCCACAAGTACAAGTCATGTACCTTACAAGCTAGAACACTGAGAGCAGCAAAGACAACACATGGATGGAAAAGTTTTAAAAAGTATATAGACTGACCTGTGACTTTCATAATTAAACAAAACTTTCTCATCAATAAGAATTGAGTTCACACATTCAATGCGAATAAGAGGGTGATTCCTTACCTCTATTTCTGCTCTGACAATGTCATAAGAACCCCACGATGCAATGAAAGATCTACTTTTTGGAAGCACATGGATATTGTCCAAATCCCCTCTCAGCTCCTCTGCTCTCTCAACAAGATGCTGTGGGAAAAAAAAAGAAGTCTTTTCCTTCCATCTGACCTGTTTAAAAATATCCAGAATCCAAAAATGCACTGAAATTCTGACAACTTCATTATACAAGACTTAAAGGTCTGTGTTACGTAAATATCACACCTGCCTATTTAATGTAAAACGCATCAACAGAGTTAAAAATAGCTATAATTTCCATCAAAGTCCATCAAATATTGACCATTTTTCTAAACAGTTACTGTTTTTCCACCCACATCATGAATAAACATGAGCTACATGTGCAAATTTGGAATGAGGAACTCCTGAGATAATGTTTTATGTCATCCTTTGTTTGTTCAAGTTCATTCCAAGGACAGTTGTAATGTTTTTATACCCTGAGGAATATATCTTGTGAGTAGCCATTGACTACTTGAAACATGTCCACACTACAAACCAAACTAATACTTGCCAACTTATTAACTGATAAATGGTAAAGGATGAACGAAAGAAATTTTACAGACACTGTGCAACACTCCACATCACAATTTTGTACTTCTATGGAAGTATCTCAGAAATAGGCAAACTTCGAAGAGGTATTGGTTGAAGTTTTGCAAATAATTTCAACAGACTTTTTTTCAGGGTGTCTTAGTGTATCAGTTTTGAGTAAAACAGCTGTTTTGGTTTCATTGCCATAGACATTTAAGACTGTATTTGTTTACCTGAAAAATCTGTTAGGTATCAACAAACTGTAAAGTATCCATTTAGAACTGGCTAAAAATGCTTTCTAATCTCTCTGCATGCTTCCCTCTTTTCCCCACAGTGTCAAAATGAATACATTAGATAGTACAAGAGGTGTGATTTCTGCATCATCTAAAAATTGCATGATTTGGGTGAAGAATTATTCAGGAGCTACAGAGCAGCAAATATCTTTCTGTTAAAACTTAACCCATGAAAATAAAGTTAATACCTTAGTCTCATTGCATTTTTTTTATACATAAATTATGATTCAAAAGGTACAAACATTTTCTGTACCACAAACAGTATTTCCAATGAAACAAGAAGAGAAGCTGTGGAAAAACCAAAAAGCCAATTTCTTAGTAATTTCTTGCCTCTTGGTTATTATTTTAATACATTGGTTTCCCAATTGACACAATATCGTGGTGATGTTACTGTGCTCAATGTTAGGTAGGCATATAGAAAGTTAAAGGACCATGGGCATTGATCAGATTCATATCAAGTCAAAATTATCATAAATTAGCTTCTTGCTAATTCTGGGAATAACATGCCAGGTGTAAAATCCAAACATGTTTCATACTTGACAAATCATGTGTACAAAGTTTCATGTTTTGGTCTATGAACTTCTCAAACGATAAAATGGTACTGTAATTCTACTTGGTGTGGGTACCAATATGCGAAAGGTGAGATTCATATAGGGTTTCTTTCTTGTGACATCAAATTAACAAGGTTTTCAGTGAGACCTTTAGTGACCTCAAATGCCTTTTGACCTCTACCAAATATTGCACAGATCGTATGCTCAATATGGAGTACCCACCTGCAAAGTATGAGATTCAACTCACTTTTGTTTTAAGATATATCACATTAATTTAACAAGATTTTTGAAGTTTGACCTCCTCAAATGCCTTTAAACTCCACAAAGACAACAGTGATTAGCTACTCAATACAGGGCATCTGCATACCAAAAAAAGAAGTCCCTCCCTCTTATCTATCTTGAGATATTGGGTTTATTATCAAGGTTTCCACTGTTTGACCTCTGGTGACCCAAAATGACCACTGATCTTCCCCAAAATCTTTAGGTTATTTCTACTTAATATGGGGCACTCACAAACTATGTATGAGATTCACTGAAGTTTCCCTGCTTGACGTATTATTGCATTAATGAAGTCTTCAAAATTTTGACCTCTACTGAGCTCAAGTGACCTCTGACTCCACCAAAAACAAGAGAGATCATATAAACAATACATGTATCCACATGACAATTATGAGATCCATCAATGTTATGCTTCCTGAGATATCATGGGTACAAGTAATTTTCATGGTTTCTACAGTTTGACCTCTGGTGATCCCAAATGACTTTTGACCCTCACCAAATATTGTATAAACCTTATGTTCAAAAATGAAGTACCCAACTAGGAAATTTGAGATTAGTATACACTTACCTTCTTGAGATATCACATTAACAAGATTTCTACAACTTTGACTTCTAGTGACCTAAGGCAGGGATTCTGCCAGAAACTCAAAAAAGGGGGGGATTTATTACTGCTAAACCCTGAGACCAACTTGACAATGACCTAGGCCAAAGTTACAAGTAGGTTCAGGGGGAGAAAAGCTTGCTTCAAGGCCCCAATTTGGTGTAATTTGAAGGGTTTTAAAGGCCATTTATTTATGTAAGTTCAAACATTGTTGCAAAAGTGTCTTTTTCTTAAATAAGAAACCAAGATATTGACAATTTTTGTGGAAATGAAAGGGGGGGATTTTACCTACCTTCTTCTGGGAAGGTGGGGACAAATCCCCCCCTTTCCCCCCCCCCCTTGACGGAAACCCTGCAAGGTGACCTTTGACATCAACCAAAACAACAGAGATCATCTACTCAATATGGGGTACACATATCAAGCATGATCCCCTGAAGCTTATGCATCTTGAGATCAAAGTATGAGATTCCTCACAGTAATCCTTCTTGAGATACAGAGTTTACAAGTAAATTTAGCGCCACATACATACATAAACACACACACACACACACCCACACACACACAACATCACCATCGCGTAGATTCCTTTTACATTTGGCAAGGAATCAAAAGCCAAACAGTATGCTAGGGTTTATTTAAGAAGATCCCCCTCGTCACCTAAATCCTGTGGGTATTCACCAATGACTGAACTCACCCCTTGCTACATTTATTTTGCATCATTTTCAGCTTCCTTGGTAAATGTACCTATTTGGGAGGTCTGGAGCTCTCCAGGCTACTTCTCATTACCACTATTCTTCAGTCAGGAATTTACCCTAAGTATCTTACATTATATTCCTCCAACTGTTCTCTCATTAATCCTGTTCCCTCTGGTGAGTTCCTGTTGCTATATAGGCTTCTTCCTCACTCAGGCTTATTAGCCTAACACATGTGTAGCTTTGAGCTTAGCAGATGTTGTACCTTTGTCTCTCACATTAAAATGCAATCTTCCTTTTCAAAGGCCTCTGATTCAAGAGCTTTCCATTGGAAGGAGAATGTGGGTGAGTTGTCAGCCAACATGGCACACCTAGGGGGCGCCGTGTCAAAACTACTCAGAGTTACGCACAGCGCACGAGATTTATGCAAATTAGATGTAGCAAGGGGTAAGAATATGTCAGGGACGTGAACTGAATGTTTTCATAGTCTAGCTTTGCTTCACATATGCTTCCTCCCTAGATTTATAGTACCTGTTACGTAGTTGCTTGCTACCTGTATTTCATATTTTGTATCCACAAGCCCTTACCAAATGTGCCTCAAGTGGCATTTACTATGGATTCTGAGAGTACTAAATGTCTGACTTGTTCTCAGTTTTGCCTGGAAGGGGGATGGGATCATCATAATGGCTGTCTCTTACACAGGTCTTGCACTAGGATTGCTCTTGTGAGAAATGCTGAAGTGTGCAGAGCTAGTATGAGATTAATGCCAAACAAGTGTGGCAAGGAGTCCTAAGTAAATGTCTGCAAAGGGAAATGGTGATCACAGTACATAGATCTGTAAAATTGCTTTGTATTTTTCTGTACAGTCCATACAAAGGGTATTTCACATTTTGACACGAAAGACAGATTAATACTTACATCCCGAACAGAATCTGCTCTGTAATCAACATGCACCACGTAAAAATGCTGCTTTCTGTAGACGCCCTCTAAGAGTTGTGCCTGAAAAGAAACAAAAATAGGAAGTCACACACAATAATGAAGAAAACTTCACAACACATCAGTGTTTACACTAGAGTGTGGAATTGTGGGATTACCACAAAAAAATTGAGACTCCTGCTAAAAAATAATTCATTGTGGGGAAATTCATGTGTTCATATGTATAGAACATTTTAATGCAAGAATTTCACTGGTATTACCTTTTTGGACTCACTGAGCTCATCATCCTGGTTAAAGCCCTGATGGTCTATGATGGGTTATCTCCCCCACCTTCCTGGTGGGTTTATTCACGAGCAACTATACTTACCCTTGCTAGATCTAATCTGCATGTTCCGGGAGCCCCTCCGCAGGAGGATCGAGGACAACTGGTACAAAGCCGATCTAGCGGCGTGGGCCAGTCTCAAGTTCTCCTTAGTCTTCCTTTCAGTGGGGGAGTCTCACCGGCGGGCACACCTTCAGATGCCTGTGAACAACGTCCAGTTCTCTCATGTGGACGTCAGCCAACTGGTTTATCTGCTAGGTCCACTGTCCCAGCTGGTATACGACCAGTTCGCGAGGGTTGCCCTGAAGGCAGTGAAGGTCCGTCGAGCGAACACCCTCGACGCCTTTCCCTGGCCTTCCACAGAGGTGAGAAGCCGCCTAGAGCAGCTGCCGGTGACTAGTCCTGACCTCTTTGCTAATCAGTTCTTGGACAAGTTTGTGAAGGAGGTTTTCTTTAAGTCTCCAACTACACTGACCCCCCCCCGTGCTGCTTCCAAAGCAAAGCCCAAAACCTCTAAGCTCTAGGCCAAGCCAAAAAAGGCTGCAAAAGGGTCTTCTTGGTGTGGGCCCATCCTGGAGGGGCAGCCCTTCACCAGGGGTGCGTGAGGCCGCCAAGTCATCAGGGGCAGAGAAGCGCCGTCGGTTGCCAGGCCAACTTATGACCCTCAGCACCCGACACAGTTCCCCGAAGCACAAACAAAAGCATAAAAAAAGCAAGGAGCATATCAAAATGATCAAGAACTTCACTATTAAATTATTTACAAGAGATTTGGCCCCCAAATTCGGTCATAAGTCAACATGATGCCATGAAACTAATTTTCAGTAGGAAAATAGGTACACCCACAGCATAAGTAGATCAGATAAATAAGAAACTAAAGAATGTGCATACATGCAAGTTAAACCTAAGGGCGCACTTTTCAAGTAGTAGACTGTTAACTCTTGCAGCCTCAAGGCTCCTGGGTGGAAAAAGTCAGGAAGCTAGGAGGCTCCTTCCCAGGAAATTTGGTATATGGAGGGAAATTCTGGTCATTGGAAGGAAATTTCCCCCTTTTATGTACATGAAAATGTGGGAGGAATTGTGGAAACTTTGCCTCCCTTCCCGGGAATAAACATTTTTTCCAGCCCTGCTCAAGGCTTATTGCAAGAAACACACATCACTAACAATTACAATTAGTAATTCTAGGGAATTCCTCCACTTAAAAAAGTTGCTGAGGAATTAAATTTCTGCAGTGGAGGAGGAGAGGGGAGGAGGGATTACAAGCAGGATGTTGTATTAATGTACTGCAGGGGTGT
Source organism: Holothuria leucospilota (assembly GCA_029531755.1). Taxonomy (NCBI): domain Eukaryota; kingdom Metazoa; phylum Echinodermata; class Holothuroidea; order Aspidochirotida; family Holothuriidae; genus Holothuria; species Holothuria leucospilota. The sequence goes on along the minus strand of CM055977.1, from coordinate 38,920,535 downwards.
AACATGATATGTGACATAGTTGCTGTAGCAAATAAACTTATTGGGAACTGTTTGCCACTGTTTAAGGAAAATGCAGGATGAGAAATTTTCAGCCTAGATAGCAATTGGAAGAAAGACATTGGTAGTCACTTTGCCTACTTGCCCACAAAACATTCTTTTCATTTTATTTATTTTTTTTTTTTTTACCCTTCAACTTTTGTAATTTGTAGTTATTATGAAGCACTTCTGCCCTCAGATAAGCATTACCTACCAATCCTGCATGGCTGCAATGCATTGCTAAAATGTGAGATATGACAAACAAGCTCTCCATATGGCAAACGCTCCAAGAGAACAATCTAAAAAGCAAATATTTCCCTAATAAGATCAATTTGAAATAATTCAATAGACTAACACTCAGAATCCCCAAAACTAAATAAATAGGAGGTAAGAGAGGGGCGATGTAGATACAAAATTACCCTCCAGAGTTCACTTCTCCACAATTCACTTTAATACAACACTTGACTGAACCTTGTACGACCTAAGCTAAACATAATTAAATGAAATACAAGGCTTGGTCTTAGGTGTCTTTTGCTAATGTACACTTAATGAAATAACACACAACCCTGCTCATTAAAATGAACGTGACTGAATGTTGTAATCAAAGGACTAGTGCCCTACTTTCATGTTTACAATGAAGTGACAATTTCAAAGGATTGTACCGTGGAAGTACTACCTAGGAGGTAGTACTTCCATGATTGTACACAAAGGATCACGAAGAGCAATCTTGGTGAAAGAGTGGACTAATGAAAACTAGTCCAGGGGTTCACTCAGGCCTTGAAAGGGCAGTTATTTTACAGACTATATTAAGTGACTATGAAGTGTGGAAAAAGCCTGCAAGGGCCTGTTAATTATGACTTCTAGTCTGGTAATTTCCAATATGGAGTTCAGTAACACAGAAACACAATGCATGCTGGTATGGAAGTTATACTGACCACAGAAGCTGCCTGCACAAGACCAGTAATATTTATTAGCATGCACAATTTTCCAGTCTGATATTGTGGTTTTCTCAAAAAGTTGAAATTAGTCACAGGTCAAGGAGAGTCCCTTGTGAAGACAAAGTGCACTTTGGAGAAAACAAACTTTCTTTAATGACATAACATTTCCTTGTGGAGACGATAGAAAGCAACTGGTTTGAGCCTTTATATCATGTGAAAACATTGGTAAACTAGATCTGTTGGATGCAGCAAAACCCCAGGATAGTCTGTTTCCGAACTCTATTATTAGTAGCTCAAATATCAGTTTCTTTTTTGAATTTTGAGGTCCTTTCCGGGAGGCAGGGGGTGGGGAGAACACTTACTCCTGGGTGAAAAATCCACGTAAAATTGGTATGACCCCCTTGAGATTGAACCCCACACCAATGAATGGTAAGTTTCATTGCTTCAAATGCCAGTGCCCTTAAACCCTTTTCATACTAGACATGATGTGATGTTATACAATATGATAAAAAATTTGAAGTGGTTTATTTTTACTTGGACCCTTTCACACGAGGCCGTATACAACCATATGAGATATGACATGATAAAATTGAATCGAAATATTTTCAACTTACACCCACTTGTTGTTGAGTGATACTTTGCATGACCAATGATAAGATAGAATTACGATCCTGTTAGATCACATGACTAATCGGTCATTGGAAATTTGGAATATCCCTGAGAGATTAAGAAAAAGTTGCCTGACATGTGAAAGGGCTTCCGACATTTGCACATGTCACATTCAGTCGCCTTGTACCATATTATGCATGCATATTTGTGAAACAGGCTTTATCCACCCCACCATAGCATAGTACTCATTAGAAGGACAGGGCAAGTACCTGAAATAGAAATGGAACTTGTAATTGATTCACTGAATTAAGTAACATTCATGTATTCAGTTTCAGAATTGAAAAATGTCAGCCTTAAAACAAGTTTATTTATTAGTGCTGTTCCAATATCAACTTTTCATAATTGATTTCCCAAATACTGGTGACTACAATTCCAACAATTCCCCAAATCCGGACTGATAATGGCAGTAAAGACTTAATGTACACAAGTAATATGAATGGCCTAGTTCAAAACATCTCTTTTAGAACAATCTCAAAAATCAATATATATTACTACATGGCTGAAAGGACCCATATACTGCCTGACTGTGGTATGTTATTTTAGTTTTGATGACTACCAACGAAACAAAAATACTGTAAGCATCATGCAGTAAGATGTCCTAACAGTACTTTAGCTCCATTACTGCAATAGGCATACTATCTCTCATACTGACCTACATCACATGAATAGGATTAATGGGCAACAAATCTTGCAAGAGACAGTAAACTTCTCCCAAGTTTTCATCTAATCTCTCCTAAACTTTAAAAAAAAACCTGTTTAATTCACCTCTCACATTAGCTACACACCCCTGTTTTAAGTTTGAATTGCTCAAGGACATATCCACACACTGCTGTCTGTTATGCTAGGCAGCTAGATACATCTGCACAATTCAATTACAGAAGTAGGAAGGATTTTGGTAAATGTAATGGGTACTTTGGGGTAATACTGTACCAGTGTGCCTTTTGATGGACAACATTGATCAAAGATATGTGAAATGCAAAATCAAGCCAAGTCATAAAGGAACAAGGAACTACAAAACTGTGTACAGTATGACATTGTTGCTTCCATTCTCCTGTGATGAGTAAAATCTTCCGCCTGTACTTTGTCAACTTAGAACGCAGTATAAAATGACTTCCAGTTGTGCAATTAAACACTGCTCAAAACGCTCCACCATTTTTGAACAAAAAGATTCTGTACACCACTTTTAGTAATACATGCCTCTGGCATCTTTTATCTTTTTGGTTTTTAATGCGTTTGTCGAGGATTACAACATGCCTAACAGACCAGAATGCAAAAATGCATTGAGGTTTCGATGATAGATGTTCTATTCCAAATAATGCCATGATGTCCCATATCTTTCAGTCAATGGTCAAATGCTATCTTAACATGTTGGAAAAATACAGTTTTGTGTTCCTATTTAATTTTGGGAATTCTTAGGAAATTTGCAGTTTGACCTCTGGTGACCCCAGATGACGATCTTGGGAAATCTTGGAAAATTTTCCTCTTTGACCTCTGCTGAACCCATATAAAACTCTTGGGAATTCTTGGGAAATTTTGCTTTTTTACCTATGGTGACCCCTGATGACCTTTGACCTTCACCAAAAACAATAGGGTCCATCTTTTCACCATAACACATCCACATAGTACTGTAAGTATGAAATCTATCCAAGCTTCTTACCTGGAGATACGTGTTAACAAGCTTTTCAGTGTTTGGCCTACGTTGACCCAAGATGACCTTTGACCTCCACCAAAAATGATTGACTTCATATTCTCACCACAATGCATCCACATACTACGTATAAACTCTATCCAAGCTTTCTCCCGTGAGATACTGTGTTAACAAGGTTTTCAGTGGTGGACCCTCGGCCACCCTAGATGACCTTTGAACTCCACCAAAAACAGTGGGGTACATCTTCTGACTATAACACATCAATTTACCATGTATGAAATCTATCCAAGCTTCGTACGTGGAGATATCGTGTAAAACAAGATTTTCAGAGCTTAACCCCCAGTGACCCCAAATGACCTTTGACCTCCACTAAAAATGATGAGATTCTTGCTCTTACAATAAGGCATCTACATACAAAGTATCAAATTTATCCAAGCTTCCTACATCGAGATATTGTGTTAACAAAGTTTTGAGAGTTTGACCCCCAGTGACCCCAGATGACCTTTGAACCCCACCAAAAATGATAGGATTCTTCCTCTAACTATAAGGCATCTACATACAAAGTATGAAATTCATCCAAGCTTCCTAACTCGAGATATTGTGTTAACAAGGTTTTCAGGGTTTGACCCCCGGTGATCCCAGGTGACCTTTGACCCCCACCAAAAACAATAGGGTTCTTCCTCTCAATATGGGGCATCTATGTACCAAGTTTGAGAACTGTCAGAGCTTCCCTTCTTGAGATATCGTGTTAACAAAGTTTTCAGGGTTTGACCCCCGGTGACCCCAGATGACCTTTCACCTCCACCAAAAATGATAGGGTTCTTCCTCTTACCATAACGCATCTACATACAAAGTATGAAATTCATCCAAGCTTCCTACCTTGAGATATTGTGTTAATAAGGTTTTCAGAGTTTGACCCCCGGTGACCTTTGACCCCTACCAAAAACAATAGGGTTCTTCCTCTCAATATGGGGCATCTATGTACCAAGTTTGAGAACCATCAGAGCTTCCCTTCTTGAGATATCGTGTTAACGAAGTTTTCAGGGTTTGACCCCCGGTGACCCCAGATGACCTTTCACCTCCACCAAAAATGATAGGGTTCTTCCTCTCACCATAACGCATCTACATACAAAGTATGAAATTCATCCAAGCTTCCTACCTCGAGATATTGTGTTAACAAGGTTTTCAGAGTTTGACCCCTGGTGACCCCAGGTGACCTTTGACCCCTACCAAAAACAATAGGGTTCTTCCTCTCAATATGGGGCATCTATGTACCAAGTTTGAGAACCATCAGAGTTTCCCTTCTTGAGATATCGTGTTAACGAAGTTTTCAGGGTTTGGCCTCCGGTGACCCCAGATGACCTTTCACCTCCACCAAAAATGATAGGGTTCTTCCTCTCACCATAACGCATCTACATACAAAGTATGAAATTCATCCAAGCTTCCTACCTCGAGATATTGTGTTAACAAGGTTTTCAGAGTTTGACCCCTGGTGACCCCAGGTGACCTTTGACCCCTACCAAAAACAATAGGGTTCTTCCTCTCAATATGGGGCATCTATGTACCAAGTTTGAGAACCATCAGAGTTTCCCTTCTTGAGATATCGTGTTAACGAAGTTTTCAGGGTTTGGCCTCCGGTGACCCCAGATGACCTTTCACCTCCACCAAAAATGATAGGGTTCTTCCTCTCACCATAACGCATCTACATACAAAGTATGAAATTCATCCAAGCTTCCTACCGCGAGATATTGTGTCAACAAGGTTTTCAGAATTTGACCCCCGGCGATCCCACGTGACCTTTGACCCCTACCAAAAACAATAGAGTTCTTCCTCTTAATATGGGACATCTATATACCAAGTTTGAGAACCATCAGAGTTTCCCTTCTTGAGATATTGTGTTAACAAAGTTTTCAGGGTTTGACCCCTGGTGACCCCAGATGACCTTTCACCTCCACCAAAAATGATAGGGTTCTTCCTCTTACCATAACGCATCTACATACAAAGTATGAAATTCATCCAAGCTTCCTACCTTGAGATATTGTGTTAACAAGGTTTTCAGAGTTTGACCCCTGGTGACCCCAGGTGACCTTTGACCCCTACCAAAAACAATAGGGTTCTTCCTCTCAATATGGGGCATCTATGTACCAAGTTTGAAAACTGTCAGAGTTTCCCTTCTTGAGATATTGTGTTAACGAGCAAAGTGTCACAAACACACACACACACACACACACACGCACATACACACATACATACACATGCCATCATGACTGCATAGGTTTCTCTTATCATCGAAACCAAAAATGATGCCATTTAAACTACTTGTGGTCTATAAATTATCTTACTGTTACTATGTTTTGTTTTTCTGTAATGTGATGAGGGTGGGGGGAAACAACAAACTATAATGTGACAACATGAAACTTTTTTCATGTAATACACACCTGGTGATTATAAATCACTGAACTGCGGGAGATAGAGAAATTCAAATACGATCAACATTAAAAGTAGCAGAGACTGCCTTTTGACAGCAATTATGTGTAGGGTCTGTTCTTTTTCAGCCAACCTGGAGCAGAGTCATGCATGACACGCTTTGGTGTGCCAGTTGAGCTATAGGTATTGAGCAAACACAAAGTTGCCTAGTTCACTGGTCTGCCCAATGGCGCTTCAGTCTGGCCAGCAACCAACTTCATCAGTTGGGCAAGCCAACTGCCAAAGTGGGAGGAAAGCCAGAGTACCCAGAGAAAAACCCATGTACATTGAGTGGGATTCGAACCCACACACGTGAAACACACTGGTGCACAGCAGCTGGAACAGACCACTTTGCCACTCGACAATCTATAGGTAGCTGTATGAAGTGTTGTAACTATACATTTAAACAAGTAACTGATATTTCTGCCCCCCCCACCCCACCCCACATTTTAATTCTTAATGTCCGCCATTACTGATCCAATACCGATCTTTGAGAAATAGGCATATTGTACTGTAAATCACAGGCTATTGCAAACTACCAGGTGCTATGTTTTAGTTCCATTCACATGAGGTAAAATGTGGGTACTTATATTCTAATGCAGGAAAATGAGGTTAACACTTTTATGAAGAAACCAGGGAATAATTTAGTGTTCAAAATTTGCATAGCAGTTTCAAGGTTTCTTAGGTTCTTTATCACAGAATCATTGAAAACCCTAACGTTTTATGTACAAAAACTGCTACAATTTTGCAGTTGTGTAGCAATTTGATCATTTTTTGTTGCAAAGTGAGATGTGATATCAGATAAATTATTCCCTGCAGAACAGGCTGCAAAGCCTCTGCTAAATGGTATCTACATTTTAACTAAATTTTATCAATACCGATCAGTGCTGGCACTAGGTCTCAAAGTTTTGTGGGGAGAGGGGGCAGGGGAGGATTCCTGCCTTCCAAAATAATTTGAAGGGAATTTTGGTTCAAAGGAGGGATCTTGATAAGTTGTAACAAAAGAAGTCAACTTTTTCTTAACAGGTTTTCCCAACAGGTGCAGGAAATTCCTACAACTGATTTTAAAACTTGAGGTCAGGGATGTAGCTACGGTGGGCGGCGCTGGGCGGTGACACCCAGCACTCGATATTTCCGCCCAGCACTCCAGGCAAACACAGGTCCCCCCTGCCCACCACAAATCTGCCTACCGAGACCTAAACTAGCCCTAAATTTACTCCCTAAAGTAAAATGAGGGAAAAATGAAAAATTAATGGCTGAAAAATGGGGTAGATACCATGGGGTGGGGTGAGGTGCTTTCCCCAGATCAGACAATTACCTGGCACTCAAATTTTGCTAGCTACATCCCTGCTTGAGGTATTGCTGAGAAAAGCACAGGAATCGTGCAATCCTGCTGCCTGAAGTGAACACTGATACCGATACATGATGAAAATGAGTCATAATAATAACATAATAATAATAAAAATTTATCTATTTATATAGTGCTTTAAATAAAAGAATATCTCAAAGCACTTTACAATGTAAAATGCAACAAAAAACAAAAGCAACTAAAGCCAAAATGGTAAAATCAAAATAGACAATTAAAACAAAAAGAAAAATAAAACAAAAAGAATGACGAATCAAGGACAATAAAACACTGTAGAATTAACTATATTAAAGTACTTGATAAAAAGATGTAACTTATCATGTAATTTAAACTGATCAAAAGTGGGTAAAACACGAATATGAAAAGGTAAAACATTCCAAAGCCTAGGGGTAGATATAAAAAAAAATGCCCGATATAAAAAAAAATCTGCCCATACTCATAAAATACCATAGATAGCCCCAACAAGAGACTGAGAGGATGGTCAGTCTCATGCCTCTCCAGGGTCGCAGCTCCCTGGGTGAAGATTCTGGTGTTTGCTTGAAGTGGAATCTCTAGATCACAGGTCTTTTCAATAAAATGACATAAGAAATTTGAATGGAGGATAGAAGGATTCTGCTACAAAAATCTTAGAAGATTCAAAGACTGAGCAAAACTTAATTTCCAGCTTTGAGAATTTGTCAGTGTAGTATGGGCTGCCAAACAGCAAAAAAGATGATTATGAAAAAACATTCCGGAACTCAAATGAATTACAAAAGGAAAAACAAGAAATAAAATAAAAATGCAAGACAGAAACAAAATTTTGCATTTTTATTTTGCATTTTTATTTCTTATTATTTGTTTTTTCTTTTCTTTAATTTGGTTCCGTTAATGTTTTTTCCATAATCAACTTTTTTGCCCTGTTGGCCACCCATGGTGTACCTCACACAGTATTTAGGTGAACAAAATGTCGATGGTACAGAAGCTTAATTTTCCCATGAGGAGAAGTTTAATGAAAACCTTAGTCAGGCAGTAAAATATGGGAGTGATGAAGCAGTCCATGCCACAACTGGCTTATGACTCTGTCACAATATTTCCACCTGAGTAATCTTTTAATCAATCAACTGTAGGTGAACCCGTGCAGTATACCAGAGAGGTAGCAAAGGAAAGCCAACAAACAAAATGCCTTTAATGTTCTTGAACATTCAGAAATGCACTCACCACAGCTTCAGCATTTGCATGAGCAAGAATGAGAAAGCCCAGTTTGACGGGAATAAGGCCAATGTGTTTATCAGCTAACACTGCCGAGAAAAGAGATGGAAAAAAAAAAAGACAAAGTAAGAACTTCCTATACATTATTTAATGTTACAGTAGTTTAACAGACAGTAAACATTTTACTGTTTTCCATATAAATAGAAGATTGAGATGCAATCCAATTTAATGTAATATCCTAATACAAGATGTGATTTATAGATTATAAATAACAAGAACTTTACAGCCTCAATTGTATATCTCCCAAACATTTTGTGTAACCCTTACATTCAGTTTCATACTTGGCATATATCGGATATGTTTTAAATTATGCACAAGTCCTTATTTGATGAACAAGTTCCTAATTTTTTTAATGCAATTCTTTCAACCTTCCACCAGACATTTTGTCAACTGTAGTTCTTGATAATAACCTTTCCCTTCGTGATTTTCATAAAACTAAAAACTAAATGATGCTTTTTCAATGCCACACTGAGAAATACAAAGAAGTTAAAAACCCACGACAAACCGCCTCTCTTGAAGGTTACTCAGAGCATGAAGTACTAGAGCAGAGTACAAGCTCTCTGCCAAGCAGGGCCTATAAATAATTCCCAAAGGAACGTAAGTTTTCCTTTAGGCAATTTTCATCAAAATGGGTGACTTTTACATGCCAGGAAATGGCACAAATATATTGCAGTGCTGAAGTGCAAACCGTTCTCCATATTAACTTCACGGATCAGGGTATCACTTGACGTACAGCACAACAACTCTACGGTAGCAATGATTCAATCACACAGATAATAGTATGCACTTGAACAGCCTGGAGACCCAGGGGTCCTCATCTAGCATAGACAAGCTGCAAGCTGTGACCTACTTTTATAATTACATTTTACCTGAATACGGATTGCTGTAATTTTCTAATTAATAACCAAAGTTAATGAAATACAGCAATATGGGAAAATATGAAGTAGGGAATATGGATGGAAAAATAATGCATTTGTGGAACATCAAATCTGCAAACTTTTTAAACCATTGTTTATAGTATGTATAGAATAGTGGGCAATTCAAAAATATTTTTAAGAAATAAGGTTCTCACAGAAAGGAATTCACTGCCCTGTTGCTAATGAATAACTTGTTCACCCAAATTTTCAAATGATGCAACATCCGTAACTCTTATAATGCACTATTTTTTGTGGAAGAAAAGCTATTTGCAGAGTTTATTGGTGAGACTGAATGGTTGCATAATCTAAAAAGCTGTTTCTTGCCTTTGTCATGTTAATGCAATATAAACATTTCCATTTAAAGATATGGTATTATAGCTAAACTTGTTAACCCAGCAATTATTAAAAACACTCCTAATTTCACATTCTTGGAGGTTAAATATTCTCCCACAATAACTACACGAAAATTTGAAAAAAAAAATAAAGTTTTCCTATATCTAAATGGTATGATCTTTCACGATGTCAGTTCCGAACAGCCATGAATTCCAAAAGTTCTTTATGACGTCAAAAGTGGAACTGAGGATGGTTGTGCCTCACAGACATTGTACATTAGAACCCATTAAACCATGTGATGCCAGCCATATTTACTTGGTGTTGTAACCCTCAAAACGACTTCAAAATTTTAAGTGTTCATAACATTTTCTTGATAACTAAGAGAACAAGAAAGAGTCAATGTTAAAAATAGGCAGAAAAAGTGAGTGTCTTAAAAGCCATAAAATATTGCTAGAAGTACAAGTGGCCAAATTACGACTACTCAGAGTAGAAAACAAATACATTACAGCAGAGTAAAGTATCTTCACCAATCAAAAGTCTGCTTTCAAGCTTGTCACAAAGACTTTCACTAGTGCATACTTCTTGAGAGCCTTCTGATTGGCTAAACTGCCAGGCCAGCTAGGCTAACATCCATAGTTACCATGTACATATGCTACGCACATACTATACAACTGTTACTGTACAGTACAGTGTACACAACGTAGAGCTTGAACCACCTCACTGCCATTTAGGCTGTACAGAGAAAAACTACTGAATGAGTTTGTACATTTTGCAAACTCCCCAGAGATATTATTTGTTGGATTAATATTTCAAAAATTATTTGCAGAGATTACATTACAAATGTGAGTATCTGATGTGATTCTTAGGCGAAAGAGAAAATGTTTGAGAAAAGCATGGTCATCTTCCAGAAAGTTCATGATGAAAGGCATAACGGTAGGCTTAGAGGCCTACCGTACTCACTGTAAATGGAACGTTTGATCACACTGGAATATTAGTAGTCTACTGCTGGAATATACTGTACTTCCATAGAACTGAAGATGCTAGGTGTCACTGGTGCAGTCATGTACAGTACATAGCTCAGAGCGCCAAAATAGCTTCTAAACCCCCCAAAATGCAAGGGGCTACTGTTTCAAGGTGAAATTTATGACTATAACAAACATAAAACATAACCACTCCTTATACACTACAGTAGCACAGGTTGCCATTACTTCCAGCCTGCACAGACCACTGGCTTGCACATGTGCACAAGCTTTAAAATGCTACATACTTGTGAGTGAATTATTCCACTTACAGTATGATGTCACTAAGCTTATTTTGGAAAAGCATGACAATTGGCCCTACAAAGCTGAAAACTTACCAAAAAACCAGCAAAAATTAGCCAAAATTTTCATTTTGCCAGACATCATTTACTAGACCTATAAAACATTCTGAAGAGCTGCCTTTAATCATGAAACTTGGCCTTTAAGTTTGCCATAAAAAGAAACTGACTGACAAACAAGCTACTTTGAGGCATTGTGCCAGGTAACCATTAGTGAGAACATGACTCAGGCACCCTATTGTAATTTTGTGCCTTGTCAAAATTCAACTCTGTCGGGTGAATATGGAAAATACTCATCTGCAATATGTTCATTCCTGATTTTGACACTTCAAATTTTGAGAAAATGTATGCAAGCTATATAATGAACTCTATAAGAGCCGATCTCACTTGCAATGTTTGCAGAGACATGGTGTCTTAATATTGTACTTGATAAAAGGAAAAGACACAAAACAGCTGTATTGTGAACTTGCACAGTAAAGATACAGAATGCTACATAAACTCCAGCCTACAGTATGTTTTAGAATGCTACATAACTCGAGCCTACACTACGTGTTAGGTGAATTGGGGTGATCAGTGAAGTGGTATAATGGGAGACACAGAAAAAAGGGGATTCATTAAATCATACATATTCATGATGCTGCCTGCTATCTTCTCCAAATTTAGATTCCTTCTAACAATTTAAACCAGGCTTATCTGGACAGTTTGTTAAAAAAGACCTTCTTCACACAAAGTGGAAGATTCCAGCTAATTGGTCAAAAGACAACACATCAACCCTTTACGTCCAAGGCCTGTATACTAGCATCAGTCAATAACTGCATTTACTACACACAAACTACAATAGACCTTATGCATATGACGTAACAGAACAGAAAGTGCTCCCTCGTTTGGAGGCAAGCACGTATCATTGCAAGTTAAACAAACAAATGTACAGTAGACAGCTGATTTATCAATCAATCATATACGCACGTACTTATACGACATGATTGTGCCAAGTCAGTGCATGTGTGCCACGTACTTCAGCTGTTTTACCTCCAAAATGATGCCGTTTGACATCAACGTATAAGGTCTTTGTTCATGTCTCGTATTACTAAAGAGTATGGATGGCCTGTTTTTGAGTCAGCTTTTACATTTAAGTTTCAGATAAAGCTTCATCAGCTTAAAGACAGATCTGCATCACCCCAAGTATTACTTTTACAAAGGGGTAAGCAAAAGTCTCAATTGGTGACTACTCTTTGATTGGCATCAGAGTTGCAAAATTCAAAAGATGCAGAGCAGCTCATATTACACAGCACGCACAGAGAATGTTTTGATTACACAAGGGGTCTTTTATGCTCACCAGGATGTGGCCTTGAGCAGTGAACTGTTTGTGTCTGCACAAGGAGAGGCAGTAAAGACAATTATGGGTGGGGCCTACCACCAAGTAAAAGTCATACTTGGGGTGATGCAAATCCCTCTTTAAGTTAACTTCGTAAAATATGAGATGTTTGTTTTGGAAACTTACAAAAAATAATGCAATTTACTTGTCATCATATCAGTTCAAAACAGATGCCTACGTTCAATCATTATTTGCATAAATACACTACATGTACATTTATTGAGCTCAACCAAAAAGCTTTACAAAAGCCAATCTAATATTGTCCAGGTCATTTTTTAAAATTTCTTTCTTTCATAACACAGAGTGACATCTCATCTGATGCTGATGATGTGTACTGCAACACCAGTGCTGTAAGTGGCATCAAAACATAACACCCTTTTGCCCATCTGATATTTTATCCATGTTCATAGCATCAACATATCGATTTCCATTTAAAGATTGCTTGAGCCATGAAGCTCCATACTTGAGCCTTATAACATTTCAATCTCCCAGAGTCTACTGTTTACTAGACAGTGGGTACTTGCAGGCAAGTAAAGATCGAAGGCTCTGAAGATGATGATGGTATGAAACAAAGATAAAAAGCTCAAATATTTGCACCACTTGATTTCTTGATCGAATAAATATGGAGAGAGGTACAAAAAGGGGCAAATGGCCAGGCATGGCTGGGTTACAGAAGTTTCTTCCCTTATTCCTGGCTAAACTGATTTATGGAGAGATCATATACACGTATGACCAACTAAGAAGGCTAGCTGAGAGTTACAGACCTACCAGGATAGCTGCTCTCTCTCTCAAAGATTCCACTGTTGCAATGTTCACCATACCCAAGATCTCTGACACTTACAGGCAACAGGCAGTTGCCCCAAAATTTTCTTTGAAGAATCAGCAAACTCTTGCAAATCTCCTTTTATTGCATTAAAAGCAACTCTGAAGACATTTTGAACATAACTATATATTACAAACAATACTGTAGGTAAAGCAAGAAGAATTCTCCTTGAATTTCACAATTCAGTAACAAATATTGTCACATGATCAAAATAGGCCAATCATGAATAGAGTGACCGAGCATACTCACTATGATTGGGGTGACTGCATTTTACCTTTAAAGGCAGTAGGCAGTCACCCCAAACAGAGTGAGTGTATCCTGTCACTCTAGTTCATGAATGGTCTATTTTGATCATGTGACAATATTTTTGTTAGTGAATTGTGGAATTCAAGGTGAATTTTGCCTTGCTTTACCTACTGTTTGTAATAGTTATGTTCAAAATGTCTTCAGAGGTGTTTGTAATGCAATAAGAGGAGATTTGCAAGAGTTTGCTGATTTTTCAAAGAAAATTTTGGGGTGACTGCCTATTGCCTTTAACCATACAACCAGGCTTGAGCCAGATGAATAAATATTGTAAGTGTTGATAGTTTAAGGTGGCAAAACACATGCATAGGTCTGGCATGTTTGAAGATACACATTCTGTCAATCCCTGACCCAGAAAGTACAGTGTGTGTTACAGCAATATGAATTAGATCAGTGGTGGCTGATAAATTACACCTTAATGATGAATGGAGGTAGGTAATAAAATTGATTAGTTTGATCATCATGATATGACATGTGACTACATTATGGATGAAAAGAAAATTTGTACACTCATAATGTAGCTCCACACTTTAGTAAGAACCAATGAACCACAAATCACTTTCAATGTAGGCTACAATATTTACTAATGTGGATTTAGAAAGTATGAATTATCACGAAATCTCCCAGAATTTAATAAATTACAATATTCATTCAATTTAAAGGACATGATAGTACCAAGTACTCAATATTTTTCATCTTTCCATGCTTCCAAAGAGTTCTGCAGGAATCCATTCAACAACACCCCAACATTCCTCCCACAGAAAGTAAGTCTACACCAATCCTATATGTAAGTATAACAGTAAGAAACCACTATCAGCTCAAATTTCCCATAGCTTACACTTAAAATCAAATAATCAAAATTTTATCAAAACAGATATTGCTTGAATCAAGTATTGTTAAATGTCTTTTAAGTCTTGCCAAAAGAGTCCCAATAAACTCAGTCCCACCTCCCATAGGGCCTTCAACTTGTCAGGGTAGGAGACTTGATCAATTACTAACTCTAACTACACAGACAATAGGAGAACTTTGATTCCCTTCAAGGCAACCAAGTCCTTTGTGGTGGGTACACTGACCTCATTTACCACAGTTGCCCTCTCTTACTATTAGTCTGTCTTCACCCTGTTATTGATATCTCACCCCCCATAGACCGCACATTGTGCCAGAAGTGGTCACATTCCTATTGTTACTGGTAAATCTCATCACCGGAGTCTTTCCATGAAACATGCTGGAATGTTTTGCCTTTTGAGACAGTCACTATCTGGAGGAATCATCTTTGAACTGTTTGCTGGTTGCTTCTCTATTATGCAGTAAGCTCACTTACATGTCCATATGTAATGTCACTGAGACTGATATTTAATACACCATAACCAGTCAAGGTTTCTATAAGGAATCCATGTTACAACTTGCTCATTTCACAGGGGTGGTGAGGAAGGGTCTGGAAGGGTAAAACGTTACAGCAGAGAAGTGGCAATAATGATGTGAATTTTCCTTAAAGGTCAAGAGCAGTCACCCCAAACTTATTTTGAAGCAATAGCTAAATGTCACAGATTTCTTCCTTTTTCTCTTCCAAGTATCTTTCGTAATATTTTAGGACATAAATATTACATATTCATGGTAAACCAAGCAGTTGCTCCTTGTAAATTTCACAACTGAATGATAAAAATACTGTCACATGATTCTCAAGAGCCATTCAGGAAATAGGATAGTCTACTATGCAATTCTTTATTGGGGTGACTGCATTCTCCCTTTAAAGCCTTATGGATAAGTACTGTGAATGTCAGATAAGCCCATTTGATACAAAGAACATGAAAAACATAAAAAATAGCCACAGTTTCCATCAAAATCCATCAAATATTGACCACTTTACAAAAAGTTCCTTTTTTGGCACTTACTCTATATCATAAAGATATAAGCACATATTAAGCATATGATGCCATTTGGATTTGAGGCATGGCACAAGTTTTTCTTGCCTAAATCTCTGAGCCCTTCTAGACAAATTTTGCCCAAATTTCTACACATTTAGCCCAAATTTTGTGGTTTTCCAAACATTTCAGGGGAGCATAGTGCCTCCTGCCCATTCCCCCCCCCTCCCATGTACCTCATACCCGTTTGCATGAGCAACATAATGCCAATTCATGAGGAAGGAGGGACTCACATGATGTGTTTAGCTTTGTGTGTTTCATCTTCATTCCAAGGAAAGTTATAAAGCTAATATGCCCCTTAGGGGTTTTATTTTAGATTTATTTTAGAAGAAGCTACCCACTTCTTGGAAAATGTTCACATCACATTCCTAACTTCAAAGTAGGTAGCAGCATTTGAATTAGTGTAATTTTTTGGCCAGCACAAAGTGCTACAGTACACAAAAATAATTCTGTACAGCAATTCTCCTCATTAGAGTAGCAATGTTTGTCTCATTTTGTGTACTTACTTCTGTTTTTTAGCATTTCTTTTTTTTTTTTGTTTTGTTAATAGACTCTTTCATGATTCCAAACAAATGACTTCACGGTTGGTTGGCAAAAGAATTGATAAGGTGCACTTACCCTGTCATCACAATGAACAGTAAATTATAACTGATTTACGATTGCACCAGCATTACACATACAAAAACCTAACATGCACACATATGTTCTTGCACATACTGTACTCTATGCAAAACAGTGACATGACCATGAATGCACTGATTGGCAATCATAATGCATGGCATTTGTCTGCTACACATTTCCAAAATTGCATCCCTGGTGTATAAGAAAGTGTGTGTCATTTTGCCTTTTGAAACTGGAACACTGGTAGACCCAGTAGGTTAACAAAATGTAATCTACATGAGGTTAAAGGCAATGGACAGTCACCCCAAAATTTTCTTTGAAAAATCAGCAAACTCTTGCAAATCTCCTCTTATTGCATTACAACAGGGAGTTGTCCCTGCCAACTCCCTCACTACAAGCACCTCTAAAGATGTTTTGAACATGACTATTACAAAAAATAGGTAAAGCAAGGAGAAATTCTCCTTGAATTTCATAATTCACCAACAAAAATATTGTCACATGATCAAAATAGGCCAATCATGAACTAGAGTAACAGGACACACTCACTCTGATTGGGGTGACTGCCTACTGCCTTTAACAAAAGAAAGATGGACACTGTGCAAACCTCCACATCACAGTTTTTGCATAGCTAATGAGGAATCTCAGAAATGTTCACACTTTGAAGGAGTTTATCTTGAGAATGGCAACAGATATTGAAATAATTCAGGCTCATTTGTCAGAAGGGGACCTTACCCCTACAGTATCACTGTTGAGTAAAACAGCTGTTTTGGATTCATTTCCATACGTATACCTTTAAGATGCTCTAGTTTCTTTTAGTATGTTAAATACTGTACATAATTCGGTCAAAAGGGTTGTAACTTCGCTACAACCTACAGGAACTGCATAAACGTTCTACCTAAAAAAAATGCAAATTTTAGTAATTTTGGGAGCTTTAGAAGCTGCATTTACTTTTCACTATGGAGGGCAGTTCTTGAATAACACTTAAAATGACCATGCATAATGGAGACAAAGCTTTTGGCTTTCTAAAGTACTCCTTCACATCAAAAGACTGGCCAATTCCACAGTTTGGATCAAATTATACTGGGACAAAAAAGGAGTATGGCCTGCATGTGAAGATGAGAACAGAATTATCACAGCCAACTGAATGTAAGTACACTGCCACCATCATACATCTGCTGATCTTTTCTCAGAATACCAGTCTTCCTGCTCTCTTCAATCAAGTTGTCAGTGCTTACGTCAGTGCCTACCATCTGTCTGTACCTAGGACAGTCAGCTATCATTTTCTATCTCTGCAAGAACCAAATAACCACTCATCTTCTTAGCCCAGACAATATAGAATAACCATAACAATATTCAAACCTAACTACATCTATGCACTCTTTCAAAAGAGGACCTATAACTTATTTTTTTTAAAGACAGGACATTTTGTTAAGTAATTAACACTTGGTTTATATAAGGCACAATATTAATCTATCGCATCACTTATCATGAGAGGTTATAATCAGTAAAACTTCTCTATCAAAACATTCTCTCTGCTTCACCTGATTGCTGTTTGGCTTGCATTAAATTTTAACATTTTCTAGTTCAAGCATAGTACTGTAGCTGATATCTACAGAGACAATGAAGATAGTGATGCCTTGAAACAGATGTTTCCAGATGTTTCCACTGTGACAATGACTACATGCACTCTTCAATAGGTTTAACAAGCAACCAGCTGCTGGTTGCTACTAAAGAAGTTGGCTGATGGAAGAGGCAAGCTAGCTGTACCAAGTAAAAGATTTTCTTCTGCCAAGAGGCTATTTTCAAATATTTTGAAAAAGAAATCACCCCTGGAAAGTTTACAGCGGCTCCATGCACATTCATTACTTTTCATGGCAATTATTTGGGAGGGAAAGAGGCAATTTATGTAACATTTGGACATTTCAGCCCTTCTGTATATCCTTCCTGGGGTGATCTGGCTGCTACAAAGGAAAATCAGCGATCTCCGTGGTGTATTTTGTATGTTGCTACGTAGGCAACACTTAATAATTCAGGCTTTGAGGGCAGTTTAATGTTTTATGATGTTTAGCAACTGTGAAAATCAGAGAAACCTGTAGGGGCTGTAAGGGCTTTAAGGAGTTTTTTAACTTATGTTTGGTGGCCCTCTCTGCCAGAGGCCACCCTATTCCAGTGTGAGAGAGAGACTCACTGCTGGTAAGTGGGGATTACATGTGTAAAATAGGAAGTAACAAGGGGCAAAGTAGATTTCATCATTTTAACTCAAATTTGAAATCTGTGTAATGTTGAAGGTCATACAAATGGGAAAACCTGCAGACTGCTCTTAGAAAAAATACAAAACCAGCCCTACTATGACCTGACTCAGCATTGAACCTAAGTTGAAGTGCCCATTTGCTAAGCTTTGAATGCATCCCCTTTTCCTATTCAGCCATAATGCTAGTTTTATTAACTACTTATCAAGCTTTTAATCGGACCTGGTCCTATTAAGGGGGTCCCAATAACCAGGGAGTTGCCGTTAGAGTGGCAGCTCCTGCAATAACCACTTATACCATGTCACAGCATAACTGGCAACACGACTTACTGAAGTATCAATACACCAGTTACTTGAATAGACGAGTTGGGAAATGTTCCCACGCAATGCAATATGGGAATGGGTCAAAGGTGAAGTGTACCACGCTTACAGTGTCCCAGCGCGAGTGTTGAAGGCTGAGCGCGCAGAGGTAAACAGGTTGCCCGTTGTCATGGTACACTTGACCTTGTGACCTCACCGGAAGTACCGAATTTCCCAACTCGTTTATTCAATGTCACTAACAGACCATACTTCCCACTTTCATCCTACAGTGGCAATGTTCAAATTTACCTAACCTATGGATACCACCTAACCCATATTTCTCCTCCTATACTTCATAAAAAATGTTTTGCCATTTTAGTATGTTTGACAATAAGTCAAATATGAAAATTGTGGTCAGTCCCCAATAGAAATGGTTTAGAACACAGTATGTTCATTTCTCAAATATCAGTATCAGATGTGTATCTGCCAGTATTGAGGTGAAATACTGGCGGGTATAACAGCTACCCTTCATAATGGTACAATTCTGATCAGGTCAGTTAGAACAATGCCAGATCTATATTGTGGTCTGATATTTAGATAAAAGATAACACTGTATGCCCCTAACATTACGACTAAACACCAAGTGAATATTACAAGCTTGCATCTAACTTGAAGTTCGCCAATGAGTTTCACTGTATGTGCTTCCACTGAAAATGACTCATGTACAAATCCATTCAGTTTAACCACACAACAGTTACTGTATGAGGTGGGTACGTGAACCAGCAAAACAAAGCTTTCTCCATGCCCTTTCAAATTACAACAAATCAGTAAGTTACAGTCTTACAGTCTGCACTTAATACAGGCTGCTATGCAGGCCTTGAGACAGGTGGAAAACATTCAGTTCTGAATGAAGCAAAGCACAAAGGAAGATAAGTAATAGGGTCATTGCACATCTAGTAGGAAGGATGTTGTTGACAGAAACTGTACTTCAAAAGCTGCAAAGATATGACACCAAAGTTCTGACAAGAGAATATGTCAGCAACATGCTGCTGGAAGTATCAGCAATGATTCACGTATCACCAATATAACTTTTATCATGGTGGGGGCCAGGGCTGGAAAAAGATTATTTCATAGGAAGCAGCAAGTCAAATTTCCCAAAACTTCCTTAATGTTTTCCTTTACCAAAAAGGAAAAGTTCCCTCAAAATTTCAAAGTTTCTGGGCAAGGAGCTTCTCAGATTCCTAATTTTTTCCACCCATGGTGAGGGCCTCAAAAGTTACGTCTGTACTTTATGGGGATCAGCTACACAAGACAGACACTGTACAACAATATTTTTTTGTGTAGCAATTTTTGCCTCATTGTGTGTTGTTAGTTCAATCTCTTGTAATGTTTTATAGATTGACAATCAGTGCATCACATTTCTGTGCTACAAGTTTTTAGAATGGTATACATCCCATGTGCAAGAAAATGTGTCACACTTTTTGATACCATACCTGCTATTTTGAATGTTAATGGTGTGGCACCATGTTCTGACCATGTGCACAGAATGTGACTGGTCCCTCATGTTTATCAATTGAACGCAGATTTATCCTCCTATGTAAATTCTTACAAGAAGTAAAGGGAGGGAGGTGACTGGATGGATGGATCAGGTGTTTTTCTCTGACTGCTCATTGGTAGAACGTTGTGATAAGACTGACTCGTGCAGTAACCAAGAGTCAGTGTAACCTGAGAACTGGTAGCTTGCTAGCCTCTGTCGAGTCTTTCCTACGACAGTTTTCCTCCTCCCTCTGGAAACATTAGCAGGAAACATTGGCTGTTACCTTCTGGGTGTTGTGCTCCCCCTGGAAATCGCTACGCAGGAAAGCCTCTGGACAAAGTTAATTTCATGCACAACCTGCGTAACTATAACCTTTAAAATCTGCTACCAAATCGGTAGTAATTAGTAGGAACCAATCAGAGAGTCTTCGGTTTCAAGGATCATGAATATGCACGACTGTACCTTGCCTGTTTGTTCCATGGCGAACAACAACTGGGACAATGGGATGATTCAAGCGCACAACATTCAGCAGCTCTTCCTAGTCTAGACGCGAATTCATTAATAAATCGGCAGCTCGAAGCTCTGTTTCAAAAGGAAAGGACACATTTGTGAACCTGCCGTATGGATTTGGTAAGAGTTTGATTTACCAGTGTCCGCCGTTCTTCGAGCGATACGAGCGATAACGTTGGGTCGACGTAATAACGCAAGATCAACAACAGGGACTGGTTCTGCGAGCGTTCAAGCAACAATAATACAGGATCGAGCAATTTCATTGGTCAATTTCCTTTCGACAACATAGCAGCATAATAACAATTAATAGTAAGTAGTAGCAACGTGAATATCATATGCATATATTAACACTTTGTCCAAAGGCTTTGATGCCGACGCAAGATCAGTTTGCTCAGCAGTCAGTGTTACGAGGGCCTAGCTTCAATGGTTGGAGCTCATAGGCTACTTTCAAATTGAAGTAGGCCTAATTAAAGTGAGGGATAACAAACGGCAGAAAAGCCTTGACAAAGGCTAGTAGCTTGCAGACTCTGTGTATGTTCGTCCTCTTAATATCCTGCACTTGAAATTTTTGAGATCGTAATAAATAATCTGATCAAAATCGAGTTGGCTATTTTGGACTCTGCATTTGTTTTGAGCGTTGTCTTTATACAACTATACCCTACCTACTTTGACGCTGGAATGAAGAAAGACAACACAGATGGGAACTGAAAGAAGGGCTCCTGAGCTCCCCATCCATGGTCTATCACAGTGGTTTATAACATGTTTGGATCCAATTTCTAACTAATCTTAAAATTCTCTCTTTTTATAACTGGTACATTCAGTTGGTGATATTCACCGTCCACAAGTAAAATGATGATGAATAGGCCAGTGTGCCTATTACACATGGTGTGTATCAAACAACAGCAGCCACCTTGTAGGTTAAGGAACAACTACCTGACTGGGACCTGATGGAGCTAATTAGTATAAAATTAGTACTAAATGACTACAACCAAAATGTCCCCACCTCAGTGGTGAAGGTATTCACAGGCAAATATAGTTTACCCCTTGCTATTTAATTTGCACTATTCTCAAGTGCTGCATGCAACTCGGTGCAGTTTTGACACTGTGCCCCCTAATATCTGCCATTCTGCTAGCAGCCCCCCTCCCCATCCTCCTTCCACTGTAAAGCTTGCTTCATGGGGGTTTTTGGAGATCTCAAAGTCCCTGACTTTCTTCCTGTCTTCTTCCCCAGTTTGTCACACTAAATGTCTTTCATATTTCTTATAGTATCTTTATCTTTCAATTTGCACTTTCCAAAAAAGCTATCTTTCCTGAAACAATGGCTACAGGTATAGGAAATCCTTCCTTTTAAGCTTTTAAAGTCCATGTTATGCACTTATCAATTGAATGACACACCCCACTACCCCCAGCATTGTCAGTCAAATGTGAGTCATTGACCAATGACAGTGTGACTCACATGTCCATCACTGAACCACTATTGTTAGCCACCAGCATGACTGAAGAGTGAGTCACATTTACCTCAATTGTCAGTCACTGTTGTGACCAAGGGGTGGATCATTGTGAGTCAATTGTTACACTTTGTACAGGGATACCAACTGGCATTCTCAATTTTTCAGTCAATATATGGTGACCCACATGTCAGCCAAAATTGCAAATTGTGCATCAATTTTGTGACTGGGATGTGAGTCATTTTACATTAAGTTGTCAGTAACAGAAGTGACTGAGGGGTACGTCAAATTGTACAAGTTTTGTCAGCACAGTTGTGGACAATGACTAACCATGTCCAGGGATAGTGGGGTGCGTCATTCAGTTGAAAAGTGCATTACTCCAACAAGTAAAGCACATACATAGGTATATTAGTATCATGTAATACTATCAGACATTACTGGAATATGTTTCCCTCTTCCAGTTATATCATTTGGATTAACCAAAGCAAACCAAACGGGAAAAGAATGGTCTTCAGACTGCGCAGTTGCCACAGAAGTTTTTTTTTTAATCTAAGATTTACAAAATACTCATGTACAGTGGAATTTTACTATGATCTGTAAAAGGTAAGTTGTTTCGTTCTTTGAAGAACAACTGATTCCCCTTGGCTTGAATGAAGCTGCCACATAGGGGTAATTGTATCTAAAACAACACTTAGCATGAGGATAAAGCACAAAAGGTGTGACATGGGGTTGGTCCTGGCACAGCCTTGGCCAGTATTTCACATCAGGAAGTCTGAGAAAGGGGCTTCAACAAAAAAATCTCAAATGTGACTTTGATGAAAAATGGTACATGTTTTACACTTCTACACAGACATCACTGACTCTGATGTAAGGGTATTGAATATTATTTCTTTCTGATAAATAACAAAAAAAAAATTAAACAAGAAATGGGGTGACAATGGCCCTTGAAATGAAGGGTACATAGAACTCTAACTAAAGCCTTGAGAGTATTTTCCAGAAAACGGATGGCGAAACTTTACATGACATGTCAGCAAAAGAACAAAGATGGATCACTGTGTCAAGATATTGTCACCCTGCTACTGTTTAATGTTACAGAGACTGATCTGTATATTCTATAGAACAAAACTTTTTCTTTCCTTTCTTTTGTAAATGATTAATTACCACTATAAACAGAGTTTTCTGTTACAAATAACTAAACAAAGAGGCCACTCCCTTCTCCTTTTAAACTACAATAATCACCGATTCTTGTCCAGGAAAGCCGTTAATCCACATTTTAATAATGCTGTCAACGGGATACATGTAGCTGCCTGCAGTGTCTCTGGTTCAGTGTAACTTCTAATGTTCAGTGACTAACAGCTAATGACTTCTTTTGCCATCCATGCAGAAATAACTGCTTCAATCATCATTTCTGGATGGGGAGTTTTTGCCTGGCTCCAACATATTAATGCCCTGAGCTAGACATAGTGGCTAATGAAACTTTAATATCACGTTCATTTGTAAATTTCTACTGTGGAAAAACACTGGTCTTTATAATATACTTTTCTTACTTCCTCTTCAGCTTGGAGCAAAAAGAAATTATAAAACAACATCTTCCCATCTTAAAAACAGTAAAGCACTTAGGGACAACATAAAAAGGTTGTAATCTGCCATTGTAGGAAACTTTTGACTGTCCTTTCCTTTCTAGGATTTTATGTAACTGTTTTCCAATAAAATCTTTCCTTGGAGGAGGTTAGACTTCAAGCCTTTGCCAAAATCATGTTGAGGGAATGAGGCCTAATTTTATTTGTGGGGAGAGAAGTCACCAAGCTATCTTTATTGCTCCTAAGGGGAAGAGGGCCACTGAAAGGGAGAAAATAGTGCAAGTTAGATGTGGAACCTGAGCACCCCTCATGTGTGAATTCAATCTGCAAGAGAGTTCTAATAGCTCCTCCTAGACAGATGGCAACTTAAAGGGAATGGGAGGGTTAATATTTCACTGAGGTAACAGTTTTTGATTAGCTAGCTATCTGGGATATTAAATTGATTCACTTTCCAATAAAATGCAGTGTAAAACAGGACAGTAATAAAATGACTAATTCCCTTAAATGCTACAGTGCCAGCAACGATTTGAAAATCTATGGAGGAGCAGTAGTGGGTAATATATGTGGAGTAGTTAGGCCTGGTTGAATCATAACAAACCAAATTCAATCTGCATCTTGTATTTTGGATTAGCAGACGAGTGGCTTGCCTATTTCACATTTACAGAATCCGCACAACTCGATGGCTTGGGTACACATGTATTCCACAATACACTGGGTTAACCTCACAGTCTGGCATTGTGTGAGATGTTCAACATACAAACACTAAGGTCATGAAACTTTGTACCACTGAAAATTTAAAGTGGACCCAGTCTTTGCAGAACGATGTTCTCAACACCAGGAAGAGGAAGTTCAGAAGAAAACAGGAAATTTGAAGATGACCTATATGC
Source organism: Holothuria leucospilota (assembly GCA_029531755.1). Classification (NCBI taxonomy): domain Eukaryota; kingdom Metazoa; phylum Echinodermata; class Holothuroidea; order Aspidochirotida; family Holothuriidae; genus Holothuria; species Holothuria leucospilota. The sequence continues at coordinate 38,896,042 of CM055977.1, read as the reverse complement.
ACTGCATGGGGAGAGGTCAAGGCTGATACAGATAAACATTGGTCCACTACTACAGATTACACTGCAACTTGAGCTCAGTGTCCAGCCTCCATTATAAAAGTGCACCTAAAGTCTAAAAGTTCAAAAATATATGTTACAAAGCTTGAAAAATGCATCCAAATGGTCCAACTCCCATCTTCACAGGACATTTCTGAGCTGAGGTATAAAATGTTAAAGCTAATTCACTCAATTAATATTGGTATACTGCACAATAATTTGTGATGTCATTCTTGTACTACTCCAGTTACTGTCTTTGTTTTTCTTTGTTTTTGGAAAGCCACTGCCCCTTTGTGCCTAAATGTGATGACTGTCTTACTGTTATAGGGTGACTTGACTAGATATGCCCTCTTCGTACAACATGCTACACGAGGGAACAGTGAATGTTTCAAGGTTATATGAACATCTTAATTTTAAAAGGAAACAAAAGCAGGTAGTGTGAGTTGTACAAGAAGAACACCACAAATTAGTGAGCAATCAACTGATTTCAAATTAAGTGAATACTTTCAACATTTTATATCTCAGCAACAGAATAAGCTATGAAAATGGAAGTTGGATATATGAAATTCACTTTTCAATCCCTAAAATATGTATTCTTGAAATTCTACACTTTAGGTCCAGTCCATTGGTGTGCTGAGGTCAAGGTGTTTGACCCTAATCAAGATTGTGTTTGGACAGAGAACAAGGCAGGTACCTAAAGGGGACCCATAAAACCCTAGTTGAGAAAGATACCCATCCAAACCCACTGTAATTCCTCAGAGAAAATACACCTGAAGATACTCTGACAAAAGGCAATCCAGAACATGAAAAATAACCAAAACTATCCTAACGAAAAAACCATGACCCAAAATTTGGTGGAAGCTTCTGACTTGGCATGCTAGAAGAAACTTGGGAGGCCACCCTCTGTCAGAGGCAGGCCTCCACTGAGTGATTAAGACTTGCCGGAATCTTATTACAGCTAAGTAAGGGTTACAAATATAAACAGGAGGTAAGTGAGGGGTGAGGTAGGTGAAGGGCAATGTAGATTCTAGCAACAAGGGTGGTTTTCAACACCACGGGCAGTGTCCAGTGTACAGTAAAAGGCCTTTAAAAAGGCTTGGTCTACTCCAATATGGTTAGAGTCGGGAACCTGCAGCCCTATTAGTTGCAACTGTGAATGGGGTCATAACTCCTAGAATGACATAACTGACAAAGAAACATTTATCTCAGAAGCTATAGACAGTTGATTACTAGCCTTCCAATAAGTTTTAACACACCAGTAGGCCTTCACTCTTGGTTTCTCAAGGTTTGAGGTGCCGAACCAACAATGCTGGAGAATCATAATGGCCTAACCTAACTTGTGATTGAATAAAGAAAAAGATCAAAAAAGCCCAATGTGTTCTACTAATTAAAACCTGCCAAATAATGCAAAATGGAAACTCAAACATATTATTTTGTGCATATTTTGACAGTATTTAAAATTTTCCCAGGAGTTGTGATTTCACGGATATAAGTCGCTATTCCAGGGAATAATTTAGAGTTCAAAATTTGCAAAGCAATTTTGAGGTTTCTGGGCTTCTCTATCACCAAATCATTAAAAATCCTGATGTTCTGTGTACAAAATCTGCTACACAATTTTGCACTTGTGAAGAAATTTTTCCATCTTGTGTAGCAAAATGCAATGCGATACCAGATAAATTATTCCTTGTATTCGACTCCTGGCAAGGCGTGGCAACTCTAAAGTAGAGTTGGATAAGTATCCCAAGCCTGCCTCTAAAGTAGTGTATGTAGGGATGAGAAAGGATACAGACTTTGACATGCCATGGGATCAACTGCAACTTTTGAAATTATTTCTTGCCACCTAGGGTGAGGTCATCACTCCAAAGATGCAATATCTAAACTAAGTTTCAAAATATATGAAAACAATCCCAGGATACTCACTCGCTTTGTGCTTTGTCATGTCTGGACGAGGACCCCTCTTTGGTAAGGCATTGAAGCTGAAATTTACCTCCCCCAACTTGGGAACTTCTCCTTCCTGTGAAAACAATCGGGAAAATAGGTCATAAACATAATGTTCTACAGTTCACATCATCAACCCATGCTTCCATGTTTTTACCTCCACCTGATGGCAAAAAAGTGCATTGGTTCTTATCCTGTTTTTAGCAAAAAACCTAACCATTATGCATCTTGGATCACAAGTCTACATAGACCCATCTTATACAGTGATCTCAACACAAAATATTCATACAAGAACAATACTAAGTTTGACTTGACCATATTTTGTACAAGAACCAACAACATCTGAACTAAATGAGGCAGGGTTGTTCGGTTTAAACCGGGGCGGTTTAAACCGCCCGGTTTAAACCGGTTAAAACCTGGTTTAAACCGGGCAGTTTTGACCACCTATTACCGGTCAAAACTGGTCAAAACCCCTGCAGTGTTTAAATCAAGTCAATTTAAATTGAATTTAAAGAAAAAACATGCCAGTTACTCATGTGCCAAATAGTTGATTCAATTTGACAAAGATTCAGAAGACAAATTAGTCCCATGGGGGCTATTGAAGGCTTCTCTCTCATTTGCCCCTTCAGTCTCAAAAGTCAAAACATCTAAAAATCAACACTCTTCCTGTCTTGCAGTTGTAAAATTATTTCATTGGCTTGATACAGTTACACTACAAACTCTGACACAGGATTCTTATGAACTAAAATCAAATTTATTCTTCATGGTGCCTATTTTGAACTCAAAATAATGAAAAAGCAAACACAAGAATAACCCCATTAAGAATACATTCCCAGTTACCCACTCAATTACATGAAACCTAGAAAGTATCAACTGTCCCAATATGGATAGCCAAATCACTGGACATGCAAGGCACAATGCCCAATGTAATTTTTTGACACTGTCAAACTCAAATGGAACAAATCTACTACTGATTCAATTGCTGAACTTGCTTTCACTACATTTGGAAAATCAAGCTCACACCTGTGCTTATTAGCTACACAGCCATTGCTTTTCATCAACAGACGCCTGATTTTGATTATGGATTGTATACACAAGTATACACCATGTGCCTAGGTCAAAATTAAAAATTGCATCCTACTTTTTTGGAAAAATTGGCAATGAGGGCACTCTCCTTTATTATTTTTTTCTGTAACAGCCCAAAATGCTGTTCGTTTTTGGCTAAAAACGAAAAGGTCCAATTTAAAGATAACCATATATGTAAATTGTGTGTGTGTGTGCACTAGTTAGACACTGACTGTCAAGTGTTTCCTATAGATTAAGCCCTGTTGGCCCATGCACACTGTACCTAGGGTCCAAGTGAATACAATGAAACCCTTGCCTATGTATTGTTCACTAATGAGATACATGTCCTACTAACACTGAGAAAATCCTTTAATCTCATCTGTACCCAACAATGGTGTTACCAACAGTTTATCAGAGCATATAATTGTTATGGTGCAGATAGATAAACTGTAAGGTTAAGTCTAATAAACTTTATAACATAGTGTTGAATTTTCTTGCTAAGAATGAAGAAGTGTTGTAAACAGGATGTTTGCAGCTACAAATTTTAGGGGGCACAAGGTAAGCCTATTTGCTAAATAATAATGTGGCTTCCATGACACATGTAACAATTACTCAGTCTCTAACAGCACAAATTAACAGCACAGACTTATGTATTTGACCCAACAATGTCAGGTGTAGAATTTCTTTTTATCTTTTCCAATTTTTCCAATAATTAATGGAATAGTTAATTCATAATTATTTCGGGCAAAAGAATAATATTTTCAATCAAAGAAATTTAATTCAATCTTTTAAAGCCACCTGATCATTCAAGGTCACATGATTTGATGTGTGTTCATGGGCTGTGACCTAAAATATTTTGTCTAACTGAAGGTTTATTGGTTTTTACCAGTTTTGACCGGTTTAAACCTAGTTTTGACCGGTTTAAACCAGGTTTAAACCGCTTTGTGGTCAAAACCGGTTTTGACCACTTATATAACAACCCTGAAATGAGGTAATGCATGAATAGAGGAAAATTTAAATTATATGTTCCAGAGAACTTCCACGCAGAAATCAGCTTTAGACCACATTTATTTACACACACTCCTAGGTTAAAGATTTATGCCAAAGGGACTCATCTGTAAAATAAAAGCATGTCTGTTAACATCTTCCCAAACCTGTTTAAAATAGCTCCATCTATTAATACAAAATGTAAGCCCCACTTTTCCTGATTTATTTTGACAAATCTTTTTAATGTTAAGGCAAACAAACTCTCCCAATTATAGCGATAAGGATCTTATTTGAGGAAGCATGGCTTTTTATAGCTTCCATCTTAAATAATATTTACACCATAAATTACAGTTGATGACTGATATTAGTGCTCGATAAAACTTTTTTCAAGCATACAGACTGTTAATGAACTGGAGAGGAAAGAACATGGAGATATGTGAATTTGGGTATTGATTCTTCAAGGGCTGTGACCGTTTAGCGATTAATTACTAAACGATCACGTGTGATAAATGTCTAGTACAAAGCTACCAGCGATTAATCGCAAAACCTGTTTTTCCATACAAAATAAAAAACAATCTGCAGTCATTACAGAAAATTAGATGTTCACTTTAACTCTCTTTGAAAAAGTGAAATACGTAATTATACAATTGGCACACACGTAAACATACGACATCAAAGTTGAGCTTCTATGGGGGCCTGTGTTTGCGGTTCATGGAAACTATGTCCCCCGGACGCATTTTACATATTCATCATGTTCAAGAGCACGTTCAAAGTCTTTATGTTGATCATAGGTACGTGCGATTAATCGCTAAACGATCACAAAATTTTGCAATTAAACATTTAGTAATTTTGCTAAACCTTCATAGCCCTGGATTCTTCATGTTGCAACCATTTGAACTACTACTGTAGGCTCTCAGCAGGAATGTAACCTTGCTATACATGGACTCCATAAACAGTTTTCTTGGTAAATATACATAAAAGGAAATGAAGTCCCCCAATTTAAATTAGTGTAACCCGTCATCCTAATTCAGCCATGGCTTCGTTAAATCAAGTGGCAATAGTTTTCTTATTTGCTTAATTTAAACAGTATAACTCATTGGTTTACCTTCAATATTCAATGTTATTATACAGAAATATAATGATAAATACTTGTGAGCAAAATAAGCAGAGATCTGTAAGATTTATCAGATATTTGAAGCAAACTTGGGGCAGATGCTTTCTCCCTTAAATTCTAGCTAAATAATTGCATCTCTTGGTTGATACAAACTGGAACATGAACTCAACCACAATGAGAATTCAACTCCAAAGTTAGAGCAATAATGATAAAATATATGTCATATAAATTACTCTTTTTTTTACAGGTATGGTACTGATAAACATTGACAAGCTGAAGTGCCTGTATGTCCACCAATAAAGCTTTCCACCCTTACCAATGCAACAGAGAGCAAAAAAAAAAAAAAAAAAAATGCATAAATGTGTTAATATATAAACAACCTGGGAATCTGGAGCAGAACTATTTTACAATGACAATATCTGTGCTAACCAGAAAGCCCAAAGGCTTAGTGATTCCTTGCCGAATGGGGATGCTTTGTTGCACTGAGGTTTATCTCTCAAATTTATCTTTCTTGACTACATCATTTTATGTTTTAACAATTTGACCTCTGCTGACCTCACATGACCTTTGAACCCCACCAAATATAACAAAAAAGAAAATCTTAAGTGTCTTGAAAGGGATTCAACTCCAATGGATCTTGGATCTTGAAAATTCTTGGAAAATTTTACTTTTACCTCCGGTGACCCTAGATGACGATCTTAGGAATACTTGGGATATTTTGCTGTTTGACCTCTGGTGACTCCTGATGACTATCTTGGGAATTCTTGGGAAATTTCACTTTTTGACCTCTGGTGACCCCATATCATGATCTTGGGAATTCTTGGGATATTTTGCTTTTTGACCTCTGGTGACCCCATATAACAATCTTGGGAATTCTTGGGAAATTTTGCTTTTGCTTTTTGGCCTCTGATAACTCCAGATGATGATCTTGGGAATTCTTGGGAAATGTTGATTTTTGACCTCAGTGACGCCAGATTACAATCTTGGGAATTCTTGGGATATTTTGCTTTTTGACCTCTGGTGACCCCATATAACAATCTTGGGAATTCTTGGGAAATGTTGCTTTTTGACCCTAGTGATGCCACATTACAATCTTGGGAGTTCTTGGGAAATTTTGCTTTTTGACCTTTGGTAACCCAAGATGACCTTTGACTTCCACCAAAAACAATAGGGTTCTTCCTTACATCATGACAAATCTATACCAAATATGAAAAGTGTCGGTCATTCCTATCTTGAGATATCGTGATTACGAACTTTTCAGCTTTTTACCTCCAGTGACCTCAAATGACCTTTGACCTTCACCAAAAACAAAAGGCTTCTTCCTGTCAACATGACAAATCTATGTACCAAATAAGAAAAGTGTCGGTCATTGCTATCTGGAGATATCGTGTTTACAAGCCATTTACAAGGTTTTCGCAGTTTAACCTCTGGTGACCTCAGATGACCTTTGACCTCCACCAAAAACAATACGGTTCTTCCTCTCAACACGACAAATCCATACAGGCCACTCCTATCGTGAGATATCATGATTTCAAGGTTTTCGGTCTTTGACCTCTGGTGACCTCAAATGACCCTTGACCTCCACCAAAAACAATAGGATTCTTTCTCTCAAGATGAAAAACCTATATATCAAATATGAAAAGTGTCTGTCATTCCTATCTTGAGATATCGCGATTACGAGCTTTTCGGCTTTTTACCTCTGGTGACCTCAAATGACCTTTGCCCTTCACCAAAAACAATAGGGTTCTTCCTCTCAACATGACAAATCTATATACCAAATATGAAAAGTGTCGGTCATCGCTATCTTGAGATAGCGCGATTACAAGCCATTTATGAGGTTATCGCAGTTTAACCTATGGTGACCTCAGATGACCTTTGACCTCTACCAAAAACAATAGGATTCTTCCTCTTAACATGACAAATCTATATACCAAATATGAAAAGTGTCGGTCATCCCTATCTCGAGATAACGCGATTACAAGGTTTTCGGTTTTTGACCTCTGGTGACCTCCGATAACCTTCGACCTCCTCCAAAAACAATAGGGTTCTTCCTCTCAACATGACAAATCTATATACCAAATATGAAAAGTGTCGGTCAATCCTATCTTGAGATATCGCGATTACAAGCAGCGTCACAAACACACATACACACACACACATACACACACACACACATACACACACACACACATACACACACACACGACATCACCATCGCATAGATTCCTTGCCTGCCTACGGCAAGGAATCAAAAAGTGCTAGTTTTATTGTCTTACAAGCATGTGGCTTAAAAAGTACACTTTGCATGAAGTCATTGTGCATGATATCATTGTATAAAAGAAGGATTTCATCAAATTTATGACGCTCCAGGCTGTAACGGGAAGTATTTGACTCTCCCAAATTGTTGGAGTCACTCAAGTCTATAAACTTTATACGATTCAGCGTTGTGTGACACCTCTTCAGATAAGGCAACTATCCTCAAGGCAAACAATGAAATGCTTCCACAAAACTGAAAACTTTTTCTGTGCTGGTTAGAGGGATAACAAAACAAAATTTCCTTTTACAGTACTTTAAAAAGTGAAGTAATACATACCACTAAATTTGGGCAAGTTTGGTTTGATATGATACTAAGTGCTTCTGCAGAACTAGAGGTAAACGTGTATGCCTAAGAACACAATTGTTTTGTTACAGGAAGTTTTGTATTATCTCCACAATTCAGTAAAGTTTACAGAGTTAATATTTTTCCCATTATCAAAAGTGCATTCTTACAGGTTTAATGCCTGAATCCTAAAAATAGTTGGACAACAAAACATTTTTAAATACAGTAAACATGGTTTAGGCTAGCTACATCTTAAAAGCCAAAATTGCTTGAAGTACTTTTCTCTAAGTTCATGCATCCCTAACTTGCTACAAGCAAAATTCAACTCGAAGCAAATGACGCACAGAGAGTGGTGACTCCTCTGGGGCTAATACCAAAGGCATTGCTGCAATTATAGAATACTTGAAATTGCTCCTACCCGCAGTTTAAACTTCAATACCCATACCCCCATGAAAAAATAGAATGCAGGCAACTTAATGCTCGTCAGTTATGTTTACAGGCTATAAAAATATCACTGATAGCCAGCCTATTCTGACAGCTTCCCAAAAAATCAAATCATTAAAACCATCAAGTAAATATTTGGTTACATAACTCATTCCATGGAGATAGATTATTTATATAAATGCTTCAGACAGATTGATCTCGGTATGATGTGAGTCACAAAAATTATTTTAGCCACAATGGTAGTCCCTGAGCTCATTGCAGGCAATAATACATCCCTGGTATGTGACACTGCATACTGTACAAAATAAGTCACACCTCAACCTTTGGAAAGAACACTCTCACAGTTTGCTCTGTCCCTGAGCTATGGAATGACGAATTTATTTTCAAAGGGTATGACTCTTATGGGTGATTTAGTTCTCAATAATATTTCTTTCAAAGTCATGAAAGCATGTTAAAATATCAGAGCAGATAGGAAATCAAGCAATATAGTATGTGTTTGCAAATAACGCTACAAGATAGAGAAGACAAAAAGAGCTTCCTAAATGTAGATATGAAAACCTGTGATGCAAGTTGAGAGAGGGAAATAGGGATCACTGAACCTCAGCACAAGATTAAAGGGAACTGCTGTGTTTGCACAGCAGCAGACAAGACACTGACATAAAATAGCCAAATTAGGATTAAAGGGCTAATCTCCTCATCCCAGACAGTTCCAATTCTCCCGACTAACTTACTTCGTGCTTCTAGCCCCTCCCAGAATTGTCTTAAGTTCCTCCTTGTGCAGACACAAACCTAGTTTATTGCTCAAGGCCATATCCTGGTCAGCATACAAGGCCCTATCAGAATACTCTCTGTGCATGCTAAGTAATGTGAGCTACTCTGTATCTTTTGAATTTGGTGTCAATCAAAGAGCAGTCACCAACTGAAAATTTAGGTTTCCCCCACCAAAAATGTACTTGGAGTGATGAGTGTCTGTCTTTAAACCATTAAGTTTCACCAATACACTCTGGCACTAGCTTACTTCCCAAAAATACTACACATTACAAGATTCTTATTGCAGGTAAGTGGGGATTACATTACCAGAAGGTGCCCTCCACCACTGTGCTATCAGTTTACCAGGGTCTTATTGCAGTTAAGTGGGGATTACACACATAGGAGGTAATAAGGGGTGATGTAGATTAGTTTTTATCATGGTTAAACCATTAAGTTTCACCAATACACTCTGGCACTACCTAATACTTCCCAAAAATACTACACATTACACAAAATATGAATGGTGCATCTTTTGAAACTGTAGAGTATGGGTGACCAAATTATTAATGACCTGGCAGTACATTTCTTCCCTATAAAGAATCTTATTTCTTGAAAATAAAGTTATCCATTACACTACAATTTGAATTGGTTACCATTCTCTATCTGAAAATAATGGTTTTAAAGGCACTGTATGATAAATTCCCCAACACTCCCTGGACTGGTAATCTACGAGCCCCGATACTTACCTCCTATTTACATATGTAATCCCCACTTACCCGCAGTGAGACCCTGTGGAAATGCTACCCACACTAAGCTGAGTGGAGGGAACGCAGAGGACCGAAGTTAAAGGGCGGGAAAACTAAGACCAAGCTAAAAACCCGCAAACGAAAGGATACTCATCCAAAAACCACTGTTGACTTTGAGAAAATAAGTCTGCTACTGGTAGGCTTCGGAAAAACTCCCTGGATGAAGGAAAAACCTTGACAAAATACCGAAAAAACCAGAGTCTGTAAACATGCGTTTGAACTGTCTGACGGCAAGCGAGAAGAGGACTTCAGGAGGCCACCCTCCTTTGCAGGGCGCCCTCCTCCACTGTGCTATTGGTTTGCCAGGGTCTAACTGTGGGTAAGTGGGGATTACATATGTAAATAGGAGGTAAGGAGGGGCGATGTAGATTTCGTAACCACGAATCCAATATTTCCCTTTTTAGAAGTTTCTAGTATAATGGTGCTTTTACAAGTTAGACCTGGATCTAATCCCCTGTACGGGATAAGATCCACTGCTCGAGGTCAAATTTGTAGTGTAAATGCAGATCAGATCCGGATGTGACAGCCCGATTTCGATCCTGGTAAGAGGGGAGGATCAGACCCTGCGAAGACGATCAAAACTTGTGGTGTAAATGAGGATGAGCCATCGGCCAAGATGGCGGACACAGAGGGCGTGGTGTCAGAACTGTCCCGAGCAGCGCGCAGCGCGCGAGAACAATGCAAATTAGATGTAGCAAGGGGTAAGTACATGTCTGCGACGTGAATGCTCTCGGATCAACGGTGACCCACAATCAACTGTGACCTCACATTATGCCACCTGCACACGTGTTTTCTCATTTCTTTATGTTTTGGTGCCCATGCGTGTGTGCTTCTATTTCGTACTTCATTTGGAGGCCACCTCCGCTGAATCACGGAGGAGGATCAGAGTACGAGACAAGTGTAAATGCTCCAGGATCAAGCCACACGTGTAATTCGATCTACTGATAAGATTGTGAGATCAGATCCGGATCTAGTATAAATGCACCCTTAGTAGTATAAAGCCAGGATCAATGCAAGCTTTAGTTCTCTAGCAATAGTGGTCAAAATCCTGACTTTACTTTGTAAAATTACTATGTAATTTTCTAAAAGCCTACAGTACTTTACCAATAGCAATGCTCATCAGATACCAAGTGATATTAAACTAATTTATAACACATAAGACTTGTATCACATACATTTTGGCAGTTAACAGACACATCACTACTTTTGCACCCTGTTCATATCACTTTGCAATTCAGGAAATCCCCCTTTGACCTTCCCCAGCACAAAGTGATGACTTCTCCACATGTTCTGTTTCTGACAGTTTCAATATAGTAATAATAATTGACAAAAGGTGTTGCCATGTATTCCTGGTATAACATAACCATACTGCTGGACCAGGGAGCTGCCACTCTAACATTACAGTGGCAGCTCCCTGGATGAACTAACAGCAGCTCACTTGAATTATTTAAATGCCAACTTGTAAATCTACCCATAAAGGAAGGAAGTTTGCAAGGATTGAAGGACTTTCAGAGCTCAACAAAAGCATCAGACAATAAAAGAAAATATTAAGCTACAGACTTTTGACTTCATAGTTTTTGAAACTAACACATGGAACAGGAACATGGATCTATCTGCCTTAATACAATATTTATGTTCAATTCAAATGAAACATACTGGGGAGGGGGGGGGGGGGTTGATAAGATGACATTTTGAAGATTAAGCTGATGGTTTCAAAATACGGTCAGGTGACTGTTTATTCCCTTTTTACACAAACACTGTCACAACAATTATGTACTAGCAATAAGAATGCCCAAATTGTAATTTGAATTTACTCTTCTTACATTCTTTGCTGAGAAGGGGTGGGTGTGGGGCTGAAGTTTCTTCTCTTACATAAAACTGAAAAATTTAACTTTTTATTGCCATTTGCAAACTTTGTCACAACTTTTAATATTAAGGCCAAAAAAATTTAATTTACCTTTCTTGGTTCAATGAAAGTAGGAGGCAGACAACCCCCTGTGGTATTATAATGATATGCACAATATACATCCTTCAACTCCTGGCGACATTCTGGAAAAGGTACCCTGTTTGAAAAAAGAGAAAAATGAACTCATTAACTTCAAGTATGAAACCTAAATGACAAATAGCATTGAACTAGAACCTTCTAATATTATGTTAAAGTATGCTTTTCTGGAGTTGAAAGCTTGAAAGTTCATATTGCAGCCTTACATACAGGTTAGAACCAAAATTCCCTGTCTCCCAAACTACTTCCTCGGTGGCACTTCAGTCCTAAATTAGGCATGCACAGGTTGCTCTCTGTAACTGCATCCATCAACCCACATCCAACCCAACCCCCCTCCCCCAATCCCCCACCCTGAATGATTTCTTACTGGTCTACATAAAATAAAAAAATTGTATTTCTTCTATTTTAGTGAGATGTATCTCATGAGATACCAAAATAGAGAATGATAAGTTAGATGCAGCTGACAAAACGAGGCCTAGGATGAGATTTCTGGCTATCTGGGTGCATTTTTTGAGCAAAAACTTTTCTGGCATGTTACCCACCAACTGATGGTGATGGTCTGCTTAGTCATGTTAGTAGACCTTGGCAGACTTTTAACTGCTAAAGTACATCTTTTTCCTAGAAAGGTTTGACACCCCTGCACTACACCAATGTCAGTGTGCAATATAGAGTATGCTAGTCAAATTCCTGAAGACACCTATAGTCAGTCATAAGGCTACTGATCATATTGCATAGAAATGAATGCACCATGACATGCTGGATTTGTGATGTTAAGGCCAATAATGAAATTCATTTCAACTGCTTGGCCAAGAAGCTTTTATCAACACCAATGCTGACATCCTGTACGTCAGATGCCTCCAGAGGGATGGACATGCACAAAGTAATAAAAGGTGACTGAGAAACTGTAATGGAAGGTGGGGGTGGGGAAGGGGGACAATAAATAATAGAGGGGCTGGAGTATGGCAGAAGGGTCCAATGCAAGTGTATTCCCCTAAAAGGGGACACAATAATACTATGATGGATGATGTTCATTAGTACAGTAACTCTCCACAGACTTTCTTTGCAGGAAATCAAATAGGACAGACATCTTGCAAGCAATAGGATGTATGAAATAGCTCATAGCTTTGTGTAGGCTTAATGTTACACATACTGTACGGCACAGGATACACCAACCAGCTAATTTAATACTATGTGGTTTTTAAACAAATATGAAGTTCCTTGTAAAACTTGCAAATGAAACTTATATCCTGGGACAAAACTTATGTTTTTAGTTTATATTCTGTTTCAGATGGAGTCAATATATAGACCCAGTGCAATATAATAAGGAACTGTAATGTTATTTTCACAAAATTTTGATATGATACCCTCATGAAAACAGTCTTGAAGAAATTTTCCACACTATTTTAGCTAGAGAGCTCAGATTATGACAAATATTGTAGATATTACCAACAAAATGTTAGGGAAAATATTAGAAAGGAGACAGAAGATGATATCCTGCCCTATGTATCAATTAATAATTATATCACATCCATCAAGTTTACTCCTGATAAGGAAGCATCTTCCAATGTGTTCTCTATGAAGCCCAATGGCACAAAACATTTCAAAAATGCAGTGTGTAGCATCTGCTTAAATACTGTAAATGCACCCTCACCGATATTATTCATCCATATAATTGACTTGCTTGAGGGTCTGGTTCCCCATGTACCGATGCAGCTTCCAGGGGCATATGAGAAGTCATTTCACGTAGGGACAAATGGTGTTTGCCCTCAAATGTTCCCTCACAAATTAACAACTATGACATGAATTTGAGCCCCAAAACACATTTTGAACTGAAATCAACATTTTGCTCAGGGGCTGTCCAGCCCCAGACCCAGCCTATGACTATGGTAGCTATAGTAGCTTCCTGACCATGAATTTACTTAAACAAAGCATCTGCTTGACCAACAGGGATGAAGCTTGCAAAATTTGAGTGCTGGGTAATTGTCTGATCTGGGGAAAGCACCTCACCCCTCCCCATGGCATCTACCCCATTTTTCAGCCATTAATTTTTCATTTTTCCTTCATTTTATTTATGGGAGTAAATTTAGGGCTACTTTCAGGTCTCAATTGGCAGATTTGTAGTGGGCGGGGGACGTGTGTTTGCTTGGAGTGCCGGGCGGGATTATCGAGTGCTGGGTGTCACCGTCCAGTGCCGCCCACCGTAGCTACATCCCTGTTGACCAACTATATCCATGTGACAAAACTGTTAATGTGTTTTACTGTACAGATCTATAACTCCAGGGAAGTTGCCACACTAACAACTCCCTGGTAACTCCATCCTTCACAAGTTGCTTTCGTTTTGTTCAATCTGCAGGAAACGGCTGCATGCGATTAATTTCACACACCAAATCAACCTGATGCTTTAGCACATTAATGTGTAATCTTCAGAGTCAAAGCATTCTGACCTATCTGTCTTACAAATACAATACCATCCAAGACCTAATCAAAAGCTACAGATAAAAATTGAGGATGAGATAAACTTCCTGTTTTAGATAATACAGAAGAGTTGCCTAGGCTATACAGTCATTGATAAACTGAAATCTACATAACTACAGCTGGCTGTGTACTGTAAGATACCTTCAATGAAACAGCAGGTGGGGTACCAACTTGGTTTTAAATCACTTGAGGTAGTGAAAAATGTCAAAAGCTTCTTGAGTAACAAAGCAATCTACTTTGACATGAAGAAAACATATACCCTATGCTCGACAGACAGTGGATGACAACATTGTAAAACTTTTTTGGCAACATTCCATCGTCTTAAAAGCAAATAATTCCATGGAAAATGTTTGAGCAGCAAAATCTGTATTCTGTACATGAATGCAGACCTCAATAAATCTTTGCCTGCAAGTTTGGAATTCTGATTTGAAAACCCCTCTTCCCATTCTCATCACCCCTCCATTATGCTTTAATGGGAGTCACCCCTGCCTTGAAGCTGCTTTCATGGTGTTGAAATAAAGTCAAATCCACACAACAGGTACTGCATTCAAAAAATGCATGAAAGAGTTAAAGTCAACATTGAACATCAAGGCAAACATTTGCTTACCGTCCCAAAATATTCCATAGTTGATCTGCAATATCAGTCTGAGTCGGTGCTGGTAAGGTACACCATCCACCGTACCTATCAAATCAAGAACAAATGTAACAAAATATTAGTAAACACACAATTCCAGAGTTGAAGATGACCTGGCAAAGTAGGAAAATGTCCTAAAATTTCACCCAGTAAAAACTATTGAACACATCAAGGTGCAATGTTATCACAAAATGGTGTTGAAAGGAGGTTTGTCCACCCTCTAAAATTTTTGGAGGTGATTTTTCCAATTTCAGACAATTTTTTACATAGTGTAGTAAATTATTCCCTTCCATACTTGGTTAATTAGAAAAATCTATCGAAGGGCATGAAATACTCCTAGATATAAGACTAATACTGTTGAGTAAGCTATTTGTTTGAAAGATTACAGTAGATGCTGTCACAACTATATACCATCATAATCAAGCATCTTCACATGAATACTAGACCTACAAATAGTACAGTATATTGACATGAACAAGTAAGTATGCACAGTGCTAGCACTTCTTTTCATACATGTATGGAAATGACCGGTGGCAACTTATAGTTTAGCCAATGCCATACATAAATAACATGACGTGAAAAAATTATGACCACAGAGAAAAAAGGAAAATTGATCAACTCCTTCATACTGATACTGAAGTACCAAACAGGCTGAATGTACGTGTGGCTGCATTCTATAATTCTTCCCCAGCTCCTCAGTGTACAGTACATAGAGGGATCTGCCAAAGTGCCATGCACACGGCAGCTCTCTGGTACATACACGGTTTGATACACCTGTCTGTTTCTTCCGTGGCCGGGCCTGCCTGCCCACAACACATACTGTACACAAGTTTGGCTATTCTCCTCAATGCAGTTTGTACTACTGTACATGTGTATCAAGTGTAGAAGCCTACTGCCATACATTGTGAGTTTGTATCATACTGACTACGCCTACCATTGCTTTGTATGGATAATATGTGTGCACAGTACGTTCATTGATCCCTAATGCTGAAATTGCGACCCCTTCAACTGTTGATGGAAATTTCATGCGCAATCTTTCATTGACTTTAACCGCCATTTTTAGGAATGCAAATTGAGAGAATATCATGCTTGTCTGTAATTGGTATACAGGCTATTATCAGGACCGATACCTCATATGTAATATTTTACATACTTTTGGCACTGGGTTCACTCCTCTCGTTTTGAAAAATTTTACTAATCATAGAGCTCAGAGGGCCCATCCAGCTAGTGGAATTTACCAACATATATATGCAGTTAGGATATGCTGTTAATGCCAGGCTATGTGGGGAACTGCAAATGCATGTGCGTGTATCTAAAAGGGCACAGTTTAAAAGCTGCCAGGCAGGGATCAAGATTATAAACAATCTTTACAAGTCTAACTACATCGGACATTACAAGGTTGGTTTTCTCGGGTAGTGCAGTGGCAACCCTTAATTTACTCCAGCTAGTGTTAACAGATTTTGTTGCAAGCAAGACACAGCAAATGCATGCAAATGAGAAAAAACACAGTGAAGCAATGGGAAAATTTCTTTTCTTGTTCACTGTGAGACATCAGATAAGCCCATCCCTGCCCCCCCCCCCCATGGTTCCCATGAGATGATGGACAAGTTTTTCTACGATTTCACACTGGACTTAAAATGTTAAATGTGCTCGATGAGCTTCATTGAGATATGATGAGTTTTGATGACTCAGACTCAATGCTTTGTCAACTGTGTCAGGATAGTACTTACTGTTCAGAGCCCTGGCAATGTAGATTATTCCTTCTCTACAGTATACTCAGATATCTACGATAGAAGAAACCCTGTCATTACTTGGCTTGGCACAAACCATGGAAATGTGACCAACAAAGCTGCTGCTTCTAACACATGACTTTAAAATGCTTTAGTCATAATCTTCATACTTTATTATCACCTTGAATAATAACTTACTGTGGGTAACTGGAAATTACATGTGTAAATTTATGAGGTAATGAGGGGCGATGTAGATTGCAAGGTTTTCATGGTTCAGGATGCATTAACACTAAACTCAGATCTTATCAACTGATATTATCAAGAGGCCACTTTATGTTAATACTGTCTCAGGGCTTGAAATAAGCTTGAAAAAGGGCACAGCCAAAATGAGCAAAATGGCTGTCAGTCTATGTTAGTTCAAGGGACATTTACTGAGGGTCATCACAGCCATCAGAAAAGGCCCACTGGCCATGGCCATCAGTGCTGTCGGTTATTTTGAGCCCTGCTGTCTCCTCTGATCTCCTCCGAGTACTGTATAGGCCTATACAGGTAAGTGGTTGCTGTAAAACAAAACTTTCCTGTGCTAAGACAATTGGAAAAGACAGGAAAGCGTTTGATGTACAACCACCACTGCTCCCTACAGCAATTAACACTACGAGCTTTGATCTCATGCTCAGGGTTGGATATGCCCCCCCCCCCTTTCAAGGGTCATAACAGAGGTCTGGATCTACTGCACATATCAACTGCAGGGTTTTACTAGAACTCCAAACATTCTTTACTGTAGTTGTACTAATCAGCAGACTTGTAGAATGTCATTCATGAGTGCCAGCTTACTGTATCTGTTTGTGAGTTTTTTTTCATGGGTTTAGCATTTTGTACCAGTGCTACATGGAAAAATCAAATACTGTTGACTGCACATAAGAGAACAAACCCACTCACATGACTTGATATAACAAGCAAACAAAAAGCATGAGAACTATAGTTGGTACACACTTCAAATGGTGTGATCAAATCCCTCATACAGTAGCTACAACAATGCTACCAACATTTAGCACCTTCACGTGATTTGGAACTTAGTACAGTAACTCCATTTAGGACTGTCAACCCTTCGGGGAAACCAAAATGTCTTCAAAGGTAAATAGTGACATTCTGAGTTTGCCAAAACATTTGCTGGCAAAATGTGCTGTATTGTAACATGGGTTGGGACTCCCCAAATGGATTACCTCCTTGCATGGTGGGGACATGGTCGTGGGTCCGTCGAAAATATTAAATAAACACAAAAAAACAAAATACTGTAAGTTCTCTGATGACTATACTACATGTTGTAACGAAACTGAGTGTTCTCTGGCTGTGGCGTCCTTGAGAATCAAAATGATGAAGAAAATGAGATTGCAATGAAAACTGAGAGAATATACAGAACTGCTCATTTACATAAAAAGAACTAATTACAGTGGCAGCCTTCTGAGTGCACTTTCAATTCCGCTTACAGTACATCAGTACATTGGAACACTGGCAGCCTAAATGTGAAATTTTTCTGATGAGTAATGGTGCTTAGACCACAACAAACAAAAAAAAATAAAAAATCCAGCATTGTATTGTTGACTTCACATGCAAACTTTCCTAAGTTTGCAAGTGGATAGATTTGCGTTTTGCGTCCACAGAGTGTTTTTCTTGGTCAATTTGGAAATGAGCGAATGACCATACCCCCAAAAAATTCCCACCTTGTAAAATGCTGCAGTGCTCCACAAAAGTCTTGACCCCCTATTGTGAATTCCCCAGGTGATTGTTAATAGAATAATGTAATTGATAAAAAAAATTTTAGGACAGTGTGAAATCATTGAGTTGATTGTTCATTCCAGGTCTATACTAAGTAGTCCTACTGTATGTACATGCAGAACACACACTATTGTAACAAAACAATTTATGACAGCATGCATACAAGTCTACAAGTTGACTTAATCAGTGTACTGTGTATACTAGTAATGCAGGGACTGAAGAAATTACCTCTTACAGTTCAAATACACCTGTTAACCTCTGACACTGACCCAACACACTTTCCCTTCAAAAGACAAACACATAATTGAGAACTCTGTGGTAGCACCTCAGTCAAAACAACTGCATCTTACTTTGAACAACAACCCACCAGTGAACTTGAAAATTCTCTCCAATTATAGCCCTCGGGAACAGTTTACAGTATCACACTGAGCCAAATGAAATGTTCAGATTTAATATTAATACTGTGGCTCTGTGTCTTATGTCAGACTTTGTGGGCACTGGGCAGTGATCAGCTTTCTATACCCTACAGGTATTTTCACTGGCAAATACCAATATGATACAAGGTCAAACTAAACATAACTTCCTGGAAGTTTGATCATGACATTTTGAAAATGAAATGTTGTTCCAAGAAAATACTTTAGGTATGAAAACACATTAATAGTGGAAGGAAGGAATTTGAACCTACAGTAGTTAGCTTCCTTGCAACACTGTAGTTGAAACTATTCAATTTTAACTGCCCTACAGTAAATGGATTTCAATACCACCATGTTTTTTGGCCCCTGCCTAATAAATGCATCCCCAGTCAGAAATGTAAAGAAAGCAGTTGTGGTACAAGTTCTCTGTCCAGGCATATTTCCATAATCCATGGACACTTAGGCCTGAAACTGTTCACACTTGAGGCAACTGAAATACCAGCTAAAGGTACTAGGTAGAGTGCCCTCCAACCTGGTATAAGGTCACAAGACATTCAGCTCGGAGGCTCTGCAGCCAAAGAAAAAGTTGGGGACTTTCAAATCAATTCTGAACAAGGCAAGGACTGAGTTTCACAAAACATGCATCATGTTTTCTGGCCAACATTTCACTTAGTAGATCAGAGTGGTTTTGAAGTGGCAATCGCCAATCAGTTCGTTTTCATAGAGGCATTGATGGCGAGGGACAGGATCCATACAATAGTAGTGTTTTGAGGCCTGTTGATGGGTTACCTTCATAGCAGGTGCTGAATATGTACTCTTCTTTGACTTACATACTCTAACACCTGCAAACAATGACAGAGATCATCCAATTTCGTTATATTCATGAGCCCAATATGATTTTACTCTCTCTACTGTTGATTGGTTTCAATATATGAATATTCATATTGCATGAAAAGTCTTCAGCTGCAACGTTCACTTTTACACAGTAAGTCAATGGGACTTTGTGTGAGCTTGAAGCAGGCAAAATCACACACTAAAACCCCATTGACATTTGTCGTTCGAAACAGCATGATAATCAAGACTTGCTTTAGTTGTTTTTCGTTGAATATTTATAATTCTGTTTGTTGTGATTGTATTTATGAATAGTTAATAGCGTACAGTTTTTACGCAGTTTGACGAAGAATTCTTGCGAAAGTTCACGGACGTTGGTATTACGAGTGTAGCCAATGTAGATGCAAGAGTAATACACGTCTGCCGGGTGGGCAAGTTGATGGGTGCTAGATGGCATGTACAGCAGGGCTATAGAAGACAGTACAGGATCTTCAGTAAGTCTGTACAGTAAATTATAGGGGAACTTCTGTTAGCTTGCATTTTTTTTTTTTTTTTGGCAGTCATAATGAAAATAGGAGCCAAGAATAGGCACCACTGACTGCCTTACAGTATGTCATCTGTGGTAAAACCTGATTAAATGACAGTCAAGCATGCACTACCAGATATGGGTAGAAGCATGTAAAAATGGACAAGAAATTCACCCAACCCCCAAACCCCCCAATTTTCACTGTACTGTACTTGTACTTCCTCCTTTGAAGTGGGCACATATAATTATATCAACCAACAGTCAGTGTCTTACTGAACTACTGTAAGTGCCCTCACCCATCCCTTTTGAACCTAATTCCAAAATGCTGTGCTCCAAGTTACCTTCAGAAGTGTGAGACAACATTGGTGGTCACAGTCACTCAAATCTCTAATAAGTAGTCAATATTATCAGGGCTAGAAATAACGGGGGCCTGTGGGCCCGATGCTCCTAGAAATTCGCTCGGGCCCGTAGCTTCTAAAGGGAGAGGGGCCCGGTTGGCTCCTAAATATTTCAAGTCAAACTGTAGTCTGCACGTGAACCTCTCCATCCACAGCTCAATGATCTTATATCTCCCACCTGAGCCTGTTTATTCCTATACTAACAGTCACTAAAAACCTAAGAAACACATTACCTGTATTTCTGAAATCAGTTCACATCGCTCATAAACAGTCTGCTTTGTCACAAAACGGAAGATCACTCACACAGACATACACAGTCCTGAGTAAATTGTAGGCAGAGCCTCACAAGATCAACTTAAGAAGACGGTTGGTGGGAATTGAACAGTGCCCTTCATTTTACCAGGTAATAACCTCCGGAGTTATGAAAAACTTTTGAAAATGTAGTAATGTACACTACGTGCAAGATGGTATAAGAGGGCGTGGACAGATTGGTTTCAGGCTAGTTTCAGTCTCAACTTGCCTTAGTTATACCCATAGGCCTACAGTACTACACGTTTCCAAGCACATAAAAAGCACCCATACACTTTATCAGTCCTTTTTTATTTGTAAGTTTTGGGCCCCTTGATTTCTCATTTGGCCCCTAGACTCCATGGGCTAGGGGTCTGGCAGGCCCACAAACGTTGAAGGCTTATTTTGACCCCTGATTATGCCCCCCAGTCCCTTCCCCCATCCTTCCAATCATCTAAGATATTTTAAAATCATGCTAACAGGCTTTTCTTGTTTAAACCAGATAGAAATATTTTAAAATCTGTTTGCAAACCCTCACGAGAAAGAGTAAATCATCCACATCAAAATAATGCACATAACAGTAATACTTTGCAATGACTCATTATTTACCCCCTACCAAACTCTGGTTTTATATTATGCTAAACATCAGACAATAGAATTAGCCTTCAGAGACCACTTTCACCCACAAAAAGCTATTTAAAGAATTTCATTCAAATTTTCTTTCCCATGCTGACATTTTATAAATAACCAACCATGTCACTATGCCTTTAGGGGGCAGCACAATGAAGTCACTATAAGTATAAACTTGCTGGCTGACACCATGTGTATTAATATAACCAGGGAGTTGCTATCTGACAAATGGCAACTCCCTGGTATAACAGGAAAGTATCAAAAAGCTTACTGGAAAATTAAATATAAACATATCTGGGATATACCATCATTTATATCCAAGCTGTCATAATACAAGGAAAATGTTTCCTTAGTTTGGGAATTGAAGTGTAAACTGACAGCACAGAAAGTCTTTAAATGATGCCACATTGCAGGGGACTGTCTATCATGATTTTAAAACTGCAATTCCTTTCATTAACCAGGGAGTTGCTAGAGCAACTCCCTGCATGAACTAAAGTAACTTTCTCCACAATGGAAAGTCCCATACTACTGTGAAGTAGTATAGTGCCATATAACTCTGAAGCGTGTGTATGGAGTGTTGAATCTTCTGTTTTCCACAATTTGAAAGCATGTTCACTGCTCAGTACAATACTTCAAAATGACAAAACGTGCAAAGGCTTACAGCTTGAACATGTGAGTCTACGTGTAAGCAAGGCAATAGAGGAATGAGCTAGAGGAGTGTTGGAAGGGTGAAAGTGCCACCTGTGCGGAGAGTCTACCAGATAGGTCTTGTTAGTCAATTAGGGGAAATACTGTACATACATTCAAATAGGAGGTAAGGAGGAACGCACTAGACTGGCCTTTATAGACAGTATCGAATCACTACTGTGAATGCCCAGGAGTCAAATTTTGCACCATTTTGCAGTTTTAAGGAGTGGTAAAAGTTGTAGAATGTTTTCAGGAAAGGGGAGGGCATCACTTTGGACACCACAGGCAGTGGCGCCGGCACGGGGGGGCATGGGGGGCGCGTGCCCCCCCAATGAAAATTTTTTGAAAATTTTAAAATGATCCCAAAAGGCGATTAAGCTATAGATTTCTGTAGGGGGTGGGGTGAGGTGTGCTTCAACCGAGTGATAGATCTATTTAATCATTTTCTATGATAAATGTTTCTCAAACTATCAGAATTTTCGCAAATCCTTCGCAAACTATCAAAAATTTCGCGCGCTCCGCGCGCCTCAATCCTTTCCACTGTGTTCTTATTATCAATATATCTTCTGATAGCAACTCCCGGAGAAGCACAGCAGCAAAAGTTGAAAGCTGTTCACGAATTAACAGGTAAAAGACTGGCTTTTTAATTGGCATGTAGGTTTGTTGGGCAAGTGAAAGTGTCTCGATGCAGATTCTGAATGCAGGTTTAATCATGGAAATCTCATTTAATGAAAAATTTCGCGCGCTTTGCGCGCATGCTTTACGATTTGCACTCCATCTCATGACCATTATTAACATAATAATACGTGGAACTATAAACACAACATCTGTAGGGGCCTTGCATCAATATGCGATTTTTCAATCTAAGTTGTTGTAGCATGATTTGGAAAGTTGAAATTACGTATTTGCTGTTATATATTTTCTAAAAACCTTTACCGAGCGCTCTGCTCGCAGCCATTATCGGTATAGATGGCAGACACGTAGCCAAGGGGGTGAAGGGGGCAGCCCCCCCCCCTTGAGCATATTTTTGGTATTTTTTAATTTTTTTTTTACAACATTGCTAGTGTTCCCCCATTTATATGCGGTAAAATAGCTTGGGAAGTGCCATTTCCAGCGATCTGGGAGGTACTTTGGGTCAAAATTTTCTTGCGCTTTGCGCCAACCCATGGTGGCGCAAAGCGCTGAGAGTCTGTCTATGGGCTTCGCCCCCTTGACAAATTCCTGGCTACACCCTTGATAGATGGTGACTTTTAATAAACAAGCATTCTGAAAACGACTTTGTTAGTCCTTCACCCCTTTTGCTTTACCTATCAGGGAGGTCTAATATCACCTTCCTGCACCAATAGTCTCCCTCCCGCCCGTTCCCCATTGCTGGAAGCTGTTCATCTGGATTTTCGTTCAGAATTAGTAAAAATACGATAGTTATAAAGTGCTCTACTCTATGTTATCATTTGGATGTCAAGTAATAAGCATTATGTCATTGCTCCATTTTATGTACTTTATTCAGAGCTTCCGGAGGACCCTACAAAGGTATCTGCCAGCCTTAGATGCCTTTTAATAATGCACAATGAAGGGGAGGAAAAATTTCGTTATAGTCCAACAATGTTTTTGTGGACTCCACGCACGTACTTTTGGGTAAAAATTTGGAGGTTTGTTTACAACGTATTCTTCTCGTAGACAACATGCTCTCCTTTTTCACCTAACCAAAAATTAGAATTCACTAGATTATAGACATTTCCAGCTATATATGATCAGCTTCAAAAATATTCCAAAAGATAGCATCATTTTGCATCTAAGAAACCTTAAATAAGCAAAAATTTCTCAAAAGGGAGGGGGACACCCCCTCCCCTTAAACCTCCCCCCAGGACGGCACCTTTATATAGTGACAAAGGAAAGATCCTCACTGCTGTATTCAAAACGCAGGGGGCATAAAAAAGGGAATATTTAAGCGTCGCCACTCAGTTGGAAAAACATCCAGCCAGTCGGAAAAATTAGAATTCACTAAACTATGGACATTTTCCAGCCATACAGGTATGTGATCAGCTCCAAAAATATCATAAAGATAGCAACATTTTGCATCTAAGCAACTTTAAATAAACAAAAATTTCTCAAAGGGGAGGGGGAACCCCTCCCCTTAGACCCCTCCCCCAGGACGGTACCTTAGTGCAGTGACACCTGACAAAGGAAGGATCCCCACTGTGTATACGAAAGCAGGGAGCACACCAAGAAAACGCATTTTGCGCAGACTTGGGAGGTTAACTGAAGTGCCATTACGACATCATCTGTTGTGCCCCCCCAATCATCAAAGCCTGGCGGCGCCACTGCCACAGGCCCAGAGGTGCCAAGGTGAGTGAGTGGCTGGGCGTGAGATAATGGAAAACAACTCATGACCACCGTCCGTTTGCCGAGAGAACCAAAAATGTACGAAATGGCAAAAGAAAACAAGGAGTAAAATATCCCACACTACAAGTCCATGACAAGAACTACTCGCTAATTTTATTATATTCGTTTACGGAAACACATGGCATGCAATATGTTATGGGCAACTTGCAAGGCACGCAACCAGTGGAGATTTTATGCTTTGCCGCAAGAGCAATACAATAGCCTATATGCAACCAAAGTTCGTTACATGTACAACACGTACATAACAACGTGGAGTAGGCCTATTCGGTATACTATATGTACTGCGACCAAGATAGTTCAGCTCAGTACAAGGCTGCAATGCATGCTGTAGTGTTGCAATTTAAGTTTGGATTTCACATCGGGAATAAATTTCAGGAAAAATTTGACCCTTCACTTTTTTTCTCTCCAGATATAGCTAAGGCGTGAGATTGGGTTAGCTGATATGTGATTCCGAGGCGTGTCTCATGCCGGAGGCGGGAGACTTGGTACGTCTGCAGGCCAAACGAGTGAAAATCACTCCTGAAATAAGCTATTGAAGCTAAAACACTCTACAAACACTCCAAACCATGAAGAAAATTCTCCAACTGCCAGAGGGATGCAAAAACATCATGCTTGAAGCAAGGCAAGATGGAGTGAGAAAGTGGTGCTACCAAGGTGCCCTTAAGTAGTGGGAGGGCGCCATCCTGGTGCTAACAAATTACAGTATGCCAGATGGTACTTGCAGGAAAGTAGGGGAATTACATAGGAGGTAAGGAGGAGTGAAATAGACCGTCCTGATCTAAAGACCCAGATTAGGACTAAAGCAATGGTCAGTAAGACATTGTCTAGAGGAATGCAATGTGAATTTCAGAACCCTCAAAACACACCAGTGTCAAAATTACTTCTAGCAGATACCACATGTATCCTCTGGCTTATTTCACTGTAAATAGAACTACAAGCAACATATATTTTGCAGTGTTTATCTCAAAAATAAAAAAATAAAATGGCTCTGAAAATTCTTTTAGATGCTAGTGGAGTCATAATGACTATAGTTCAGACAGATAAAACAGGTAAACTAGTAAATGAAATGATTTTCCCATTCTGCTGTAGATTTACATGTGTCTGTCCAACATTACTGGAGGTGTCATGAATGTTACCACTTCAGTGGCATCATCTTGTTTTATACATAGCTATAAATGCACAGTATACAAATGTACAAAGAATACCATCATGGAATAGGGTTCATCTCAAATCTGTCAGTCTGGCAAAACTGTATGCTACTGGTGCTTGCAAGCTTTCTTCCATTGTAACTTACAGTAGTTACAGGAAATAGTTGGTAAGCATGTCCATCAATTTTACAAACACTACCCACTTGTACTGAAAGCTATTTGAAACCAGTCTTACATTTTTTTATAGCAGTGCCCTAGCTTCGCTGTTTCACAGGGGCGGCCCGCCCCGCCCCTCCTTTCGCACGCCCTGCCCCGTCTCTTGACTTCCTATCCCCGCCCTGCCCCTTCTTTCAGCCGCCCTTGTAATTTCCCGCTCTGCACTGCGCCAAATTATTAAAACGGCAGAGACAAGATAGCTGAACACGTTTATATGTCAGTGGTTATGCTTACTATAGAAACGTACAGCGTGTTGTTCACATTGCAATCTACTATCGAAGCACCATGCATTGACCTGCGATCCCAAAGTTGTTTGTTCAGCTTGTAGCTACGGAATACGACAATGTTGTGTGTCAGAAGCCCGGAGATCCGCTACGCAGGCTAATTCAACGACCAGCCTTCAAAAATTCCCCATACGTACAGTGTGGAAAAACGCTCGCATCTGAGCGAACTTTCTCACGTGCTGTACGTACTGTAGGTTAACGCCTGTTGTCTCGAGCTCCAGTCTCTCAACTGCACTTGCACAAATCATACCGCTGTTCGCCGTACGCCAAACTCAGCATCTTATATTTAGGAAAGGTTTCTCGCATATTTATGGCATAATTTAGTAAAGTTATCTACGCGATTTTCTGGGAAAAGGTTGCAAGAAGCTAAGCGAGGTCTATACAGTATGCACTGGCTTGACATGAAGTAGTGAAGTTGCTGGGCGGGTTTCGTAAACCAGTTCAGTGTTTATAAAGCTTGCAGCTATGCTCGCGGACTACAACCAACCAATAAGTGCGGGCAGCTAGGCGCTGGGGCCCAGCAGAAGGCTACTCATTACATGTAAAACGTAAGATGGCTTCGCCAAACGCAGGCGCTCACAGATGTAGTCTTGAGTTGCACGGTACACGTGTACACATAGTACACAGGTGAACATCGTTATCAACAAACTATTCAGTGACTTGCGCAACACTGCTTCGCTATAGCGAAGTCACACATTGCAAATGGGTCAACACGAATACTTATACGCCCCTTGTGCCTCCATTTTAGGGTAGGGGGAAGGTTGAATGCAGCATAACGGAGAGAACGTTCATGGTGGGAGATGAGGTGGAGGCATAACTGAGCAACAGTTTTATGTGCCTGGAATTTAGAAGTTGAATGCAATTTATACATCGACCGCCCAATTGCATGATGATCGGGGCTCTTGTATAAAGTTTAATTTACATGCGAGGCATTTTTACAGCACTCGAAAACTTTCATACAAAGCAGTAACTGCATCTAATCCGTATACACCAGTGACTGACAAATATAAATGGCGGACGTTGTGGACCGCTACTCATATTTCCCAAGTTTACAATTAGCCTATAACAGTAGTGCTGGTATAAAATAAAAGTATGAAAATACTGTAGAGTCGTGGGAATTTCACTTTTTATCGTCTTTAGCAAACACGTCATAACCTCCGCTAAAGCAAGCTACTGAGTTAGTTATTATATAATCAGTCCAGTGAATGACATTTTACTGACTGACAGATTATGTAATCAATCATGGACCTTCATAGATGCGATCCCACTTTCCTCGGCTGTGTATGCACTGAAACAATAAATTCTGGTCTTTCAAAACTTTTGCGGTTTCGCAAAGGAGTAGGACTGCTGTAATATGACATTCTACAAAATGAAACAGGCTGTCAAGTGAACACTTCTGGGCCAGCGATCACATGGGTAAAACCTGGGTTGCCATGTAAGATCCAGATATATCAATTTGTTTGTTACTTAAACCCATACAGCTTGTGTTAGCGTCTCCCACGCAACGAAAATGCGCCCTGTGGAAAACAGTACGTATACGAACTTTCGATCGCTCATGCTCTGTTGCATAGCAAAATTACAGTGATGTTCATTCAGTTCCATGTTCTACTATGTCTCAGCTTCTGAATGACATAAAAATATATCGATATTATTTGACTTTCACATAGGGACCTGGACAGATTTCGAAGGCATCTTTTTGCATGACAAACAATAGCTATGAACTTTTGACCTACTGCTGTTTGTACAAATAAGCTTGGATCGCCGATGTTCATGCATTGCTGGATTGGTTATCATGTAAACTTTCCAATGGTAACCGTTGTTTTCAAATTTTCAACACTCCCCCATACGGACCAGGCCAAAATACATACAAACAGACACAAATATGAATATGCATAAGTCTTGCACCAATGAAAAGACCCCAAGCGATGTGTAAACAACGCGACCGTTATCCGCCACAGACTTCTACACCGTGCGCGCGTTGTACAGTATGTACAGCGAACACGTGCGTGCAGTGGTAAACAAAACATTTGGTCACGCCCACACGACCAATCAAGTGTACGGGATGAGCGTGTGTATGAATTATACTTAGCAGTGATGTCTCAGTCAACCAATCCTCCGTTTAGACAGAAAAGTGTTTTGACAGGAAAGTGTTTTGAACAAATTGATATGTAGTAATGGGTGATTTCTTTATCACAATCACCACGTTAGGGGAGATTGGTAAGAGGTGAAACAGGGTTTAAATATAATTCAGTGGTTTCATGTTGAATTTTTGAATCGGCTCGTTTGTCTGAAGAATGTACGTATGTACGTGTAAGTCAGTAACAACCAGCTGAGTGTCTCTGAAGACACATGAGGACCTTAAAACAATGTACTACGTACTTTGGCTATCAAACATTGATATATTCCCAAATGCTGCTGCTTCAGTTTGATGCTGCTACACTTGATAATAATATGACTTTATGGTCATTAAAATATGTTGTTGTTTTCCAGAGAAAAAGATTTCATATATTTCGTGTAAGCTAACAAAGGTTATTTTGTATATTAAAACTGCACATCATTTGCCAATATTTAAAAGGGGATGTGTAAGATAAATTTAACTTTCAAAACCACATGCCCATACAAACAGTATGTAGTCTGTAGTATTAATTTAGTAATTAATATGCAGTCAAGAAATATTAAAGGTAAAGACAAAATATTACATATATCTATCTTACATTCACATTTTTCACTTGGCTAAAAACTTAGGGTCTGGAATCTGCATATTCTGTGGCTCAGATTCTTCCAGTCTATGGGTGTTGAAAGGTAAAAAAGACCATATTCTGGGTTGAGAGAGAAGCTAAAACCCAGGAGCTTCCGGGGGCTTCGCCCCCTGGGCCCCCATCGGGGCGTTGCCCCTGTACCCCACCAGGGGCCCTTCGGCGGGCCCTTGGACCCCCGGCCAATGGTGCGCAGCGCTTGGCGCGCGCAAATTCTGCCCTCCTAATGTTCCTCCCCCCTGCCCCTTTTTCACTGAAGCTAGGGGTCTGTATAGATCTACATACAGTTAATGATTAGCAAGGAACTTTTTCTAACAATCTTCAATATTACTGTACAGCTTGTGGAGAATGCATAATTTGCCAAAAATAGAATACCTTTGTCTGTTCACGTTATAAAGTGAATCTCTTCATTTTTACCTTGCCAAGTTGATTTCTGTTTTGATAGGTATGTCCCACTTTTGTACTGTACCTCTTGGAAACACCTATAGTTTTAGCACATTGCAAGCATCTATGGGGGAGTATTAGTATACTGTACAACATTATGTCAGTGAAAACATACTGTCAGTACTTAAGACATTTAATTTTGCTGTGGATGATAATAAATTTGGGATTAATACCCTGAAGACACTATAAGCCTAATTTATTATTATTATTATTAATGCACAGTTCTACCCTACTGTACTAAACAGTATGTGCCAAATATTGCAATCTGAACACACTCTGACATTTCTCATCCACCTCACTCAACAGATTACAGTAAGTACCACTTCACACAACAGTTTGAGTACCTCCACTGAAGCAAACTGCCCCACATGGTACAGTAGATGTCATTATGACAAGTTCACTGTGTAAATAGAACTAGACAAACTCTGCCACACATTATAAACTGCCTGGCATGATACATGTCCAAGCCAAGTCTGTTGGGTAGTTCCCCAAAAATCCACAATATAAAATAAACTTATTTGAGAGTTACTTCCCCTTGAACACACGTCAATAAATATTCATCAATTCTAACAGAGTAATTTTCACAAGCCAAAGACATTTATCTATGGACAAAGGTTTAATAAATATTCATCACACAGCCCTACATGATAGACAAATTACTAACTTGACAGATATTCAAATAGACAACTTAGGTATAAAATAAATATATTTACCAAATCTGCAGAGTAATTATTCAACAGGTAGAAACATGAAAATAGATAAAGTTCATACATATTCATCAAATTTAATGGCATATTATTCACAAGACAGTGAGATTATACTGTATGAAGGTCAAGAAATATCAAATCTGGCTGAGTATATTATAACTATATGGCAGAGACATTATTTGCACAGAAGAAAAAATCAAAATAAAAAATTCATTACATCTGGCAGAAAAATAACTCATAAGTTCACCCCAGTCTTTAATATTTACTTAAGCTTGGTCTTAAGTGCAGAATCAATACAAGTCAATACAAGATGTTTACAATAAATTACAATGTATTTGCTTTCAGTATTTGCTAAGGTTGTTATTTCTCAATAAGTGGCACCATCTTCATTAAGACAGTTTCTTTTGAATCTTGTCTCTACCGAAGTGCTGTATACCTACATAATATACAAGACAAGTACAGGCCTACTTTTATACTGTAGTTAGACTTCCTATTAGTACAGTACTACACTTCCTGAAATTGTAAATAAACTTCCAATGAATTGTAAATACCTATTTCTGCTTATTTTGGATCTACTTCTGCATAATTATGTACTGCACATTTTGAAAATACATAATATGCTACTGTAGCATTGGTTAATTACTTTTCAGCCTGCTTGTTGAAGATCAACATATGGTGATCATGAGTTTTGCACACAAAATACCTTACAAAGCACATGTGTACTACAGTGAGCTACAACTACAGTAAGATAAATACATTCTGCAGGCAGTGTACTTGCATATATGTCTCAGTTTATGACTGCAGAGCAAAGAACCCTAAATGTCAGTAAGTAAGGCAAAGCATCTACTTAAACAACTTAAAATTTTATGGGCAAACAAAATTTATCTATAAAAGAGTACCTGGTACTTTTTATTGTTTATGACAATGGGCTGATCTATGTTCATGATCGTGTGATACAATACTGTAAACCCCACCTTACCTTGCCTTGAGGTACTACAAAGAGATTTGTTTGCTTTTAAAACTCAAGTTCTTTTATCAGATGTATCTGTAAAATTTTTAGGTAACACATTTTTAAAATAATACTGTCCCAGGTAAGAGATCAGAAGGTGGATTGTTAAATCTAGATCTATGTTATTCTGCGGCAATAAAGTTGAATAGCTTCAGCACAACATGGAATCTTTACTTTCTTTACATGCCGCTAGAATCCAATAGGCTCGTTTAGCCAGAGTTCCCCAAGAAAAGGCTGTTTTCCCGGGTGAAAAATATAGACGTCTTATGTCGCCTGATGGCTAAATCTTCCTATTGAATTCAAGCCTCATGAGTCCTGAACTAGACTGCATTCCTAATGCAAACTGCTGAGAGATTCTCCCAAAAGTTCAAAAAAAAAAAAAACTTTTAAGAAATTGCGAGACAGGTACATGCTACAGTATAAACTTAAAAATAAAAGGATATTTTTAGGAGCAGACAGTCTTTTATTCATTCTTTCTTTAGAAGACAACTTATTATTTGCCCAATCTTTAATGATTAACTTATCTACAAATCACTCACTAGTCATTTGAATGGGATTGTAATCTACACTTGAACAACCCTTTAATAAGTTTTAAGCACATATTACAATGTTTAGGATGGTCACCTGTCCTGCATTCACATTGGTCTGACCATGGAGCTAATAACCTGCCTACACATAAGGGTGTAAAGCTCCATGGTAGAACCTCCTTGTTCTAGAGCATATCACTCAAAGTACCTTTCAGGTTTTTCAGGCTTATAAAACCAACATTTAAAATTTCAGCTGGACATGTATCATAAAATTTGCCGTTTCACAATACTCTTTACGACTGAGAAGAAAATTTTGCTGAATTTCAGTATCATACGCACCTAACATGACACTAAATTAAAACAAAGCAATTTGTGCATGCATGGTTAAAGGATGGAACATCCCTTGTAATGGATTTCTTGAAGGGCTACCAGTTTGAAAACTAAACATTCTTTGAGCTTGTTTCAAAATTAGAATTTATATTATTTTTAATTACTGGTAGCATTTATAAGAGCTGACTGTAGGGCACTGATAACAGTCCTGTGGGAGGAAACTAAGGGTAGGGGCATCTGCTTTCTGCGGACAGAATTTTGGACCTTTTGAAAGTTGAAATTTGCCCATACCAGATGAAACAAATGCCAGGTGAGATTCACAAGTTTCAATAGTGCTGGGTAGAAACTTTTGGTGGCCAACAGAACTGCCCACTGCTGCCCCACATGGACGCATCCCTTTTTATCAGGCTGATTTGGATGACTCTAAGTAGACCTACACATAAATAATTCCTCTCATGTATGACATTCTTTTGGTACTTCGCTCTTAGCCTCAAGATTACAGTGTGTATATTGTAGATAGCCTGAACCCAACTCCGTGTTGTGAACAGTATGATCTAGATCAACTCAGCATGACTTGTCTGTCAATGTGTGTTAACTACTCTTTATGTCTGACCATGAAGCTATTTTGGCCCATAGGAAAACACAGTCCTGATGTGCAGGCACCTGCTGCTCCTGGCAAAAGCCAGTGATTGAACCTGGACAGGAAGCTCTTACATGCCAAGCATGCTCTTAATAGATTTTCCTCAAGTACAGAGCAAGGTCAGAAAAGCTTCCCATTAAAATATACTTGTACAGAATCCGAGGGCAAACCATCTCTTACCACAAAATACATCAGGAAGCGTACAGTTCAGGAGAGCAGACTTTTGATAGGCCTTTTACAGTAGTATGTAGGAAACATGGCAGTAAAATCACAATGGCAGCAATATATGAAACAAACCCAGCTTGGTAAATAAGTCTGTACTGTACATGGTGGTATGTCAGATGAATTCAATAAGTGAGTTGGGAAACTTCAATATAATGCATGCTAGGAAGGAAAGTGTACCATAACAGAGACTGCATGTGCATGACAGATATTTTGTATAATCATGCACAATTTTCAAGTTTAAAACTACCATTCTCTAGACATCAGTCATGGGTCAAAGAGAATTTCTTTAGAGGAAAAATTCTTTTTGAAGTTAATCTATTTAATTTTAACTTGGACTGAAAAGATTGAACAGTATGGTAGTAAACTGTGGAAGACAAAAAAAAAAAAAGAAAAACCAGTCTCTCAGAAGCCTTCGTATCCATGCAAAAATGTCAGTGGACTTGATCCGTGGTACTATATGGTACAGCAAAATCTCATTTCCCAACTCGTCTATTGGCTAGAACGGGGACGTTCTAAGAGGAAGCAAACAATCTGGATGACACTGGGTAAGAGTGTTCAGTACAGAGCCATGGGATTTAGAACCTGGACATAAACCATAGGCCTAATTACTTGAAGCTGGGCTAAAGAAAACTACCATTGATATGGAGTAGTAAAACTGCCACACGTGATCACAGTATTATATTGGCACAGTTTCACAGCTAGATCTATGTACGGTTGATCACTGTGCTGCCACACTATACATTATTGTCATTTGAATTTAGCTGTACAAAATGCAAAATGAACTTTGATTTCTGCAAGTATAAAATTTAATTACTTTGCAATAACTGGGCTACAGGCTTATTTTGCTATGTACACCACATACCTTGCAGGGCTCGACAAATACGTAAGCCAGCTAGCCCGGGGCTAGTTCAAAACATGTTCGGGCTAGTGCCAGTTTACAATTAAAGTCTGAAGGGCTAGTACAATTTTCCCATTACGTCGATGTACAAAACTCAAACAACATTATCCTCTCAATCAGTTCTGCACAAATCTCCATTTCCCATGAAGAGTTTGTGAGCATAATCATCTTTACGATACGCCTTCTGCTCATTCTCTTATGATAGTTTCAATCTCCCTAATGTCATGTATACCTAATGCGCGATAAAAGCCAGGTAGATATAGCTGCATGCACAGTAGGCTATGGCCTACCCTGGATGTCGTTACACAGTGCGGCACGCACACGTACTAGCTGTTATGTGTACACTCATGTAAGGATGCTTACGATCATAGTCAATAGCTGGCGGCCCTCTATTGACTGTGTTACGATGTAGCAATAAAGACTGCAGTGTTGCGATGGCCCAACGTTGAAACGTTCATTGCGGGTTACATGCATACATAAAGTACACATGCAAGCTATAGCCTAATGTTAGTATGATAAAATGAACTTGGGCCAGTGATAAATATACCAAAATTTCGAGCCCTGATACCTTGTAAATATAGAGAAGCACATAAAATACAAAATTCCCCATTGTTTATTTCCTTCTTTTTGCAAGCAGTTCTGTACATCAAATTTTGATCAATGCCAAGTGTTTATTAGAAAACCTTCCCTACAGTCTTTGCCTGACAGCAATTCTGGAATCATCCTTCCAAATCCACTGAAAAGTTTCTACATGAATAACAAGTTTAAAGTCATTCATAAATCAAAGATAAAAATCAATATCCTGTAAATGAAATAATGGAAATGCAGGCTACATACGCTGTAGGCCAACAGTATTTAATAAGTTTTGACATGGTGTATATGTGAAAGATGGTTCATTGAAGATTTTGCCGATAGCAATTGTCTTGCTGACACTGTATATACTGTACGGTAAAAGATAACCCAAATTGTTTCACATAGTCACTTCCAGGATGATATAAAAGGGAAAAAATAATTTGCCAAGGCTAGGAGTACCTAATATACATTTTACTACATAGTATTTAAACTACTGTAAACATATGGTAATCAAGGACAATGAAACCAAGGCAATTTAAGATTATGAGACCAAGAAATATGGCTCTCACTGACAATTATACATACCTGTACAGTACAGTTCATCCTTTTTGCAGAAATTAAACAAAAACAAGGCATTAGGCAAAACTTTAATACTCATTACACTGTGAAATTCTTCCTTTCATTTAACAACCTGAGGCATTTTGTTACTTTCAGCTACATTTCCTTACAAAAAGCTTAGTAAAAAAATATGTAAAACTGACATTGCTTCAAAGTTTATGCAAAGTAGGCTGCAAGTATTTCTTAAGTACAGGTTAAACCACCTGCCACTGTAGTTTCAACTTTGTCCTCCTTTATTTACAGTAATTCCATTTTCCTCTTTCACTGCTTATTAGTCAATGACATTACACCATTATGTAAGCTCTAACTGATGCTTACTTCACCATAACAAATTACCCCATCGACAAAGGAGCTACAGTACAATTAGGCTTTCACGATATTTCCAAAAAAGATAATCGATACAATCGGACCCCTAATAATCAAAATTTGATTATAATCGGTTTTTTCTCCGCATACTTTACTCGTTAAAAGTAACCCATTGCACTGAATGCAGCGTCGCTAGACAGTGTGTATTGTATATGATCTGTACATATGAGCGCCAAATTGGGGCCCAGTCTAGCCTTACAAATTTTCACAAAATCTTTAGTTTTTGGTCTAAGAGATGATTAATATACGTACCCTCTCTCCACGATATTTTTCAATTATTTAACGATTAACTTGATTTTTACGATTGTTTCGATTTTTTCGATTTTAGCATTTTCTTCTCAGCAATAGTCATACCGAATCTAAACTGGTTAAAACCGGTATCGATATAATAATCGGTTCACTGTGAAAGCCTAGCTACAATCCTTTTATAAATGAAAATATTTATGAGGGATCTCTCTGTCACTTACCTTAATATAAGATCCCTTGGCTTTAGTGCAATTTTTTTCCAATTATTTTTTTTTTGTCTGCACAACCTATATAAAACTAGTAGTGACCACTAACAATGAGTACTATGCTTTCACTGATCACTGAATGAGAAGCTCCAGATCTCTTGAAAAACTTAACTGAAGTGTATGCTGTGCTGTGAAACTGAAAATTATTGCAAATTGTAAGTCAGCGTTTTGGTTGCCATTTATTTAAAAGTGATGAGAGTGACTAGCCTTCCTCTAGATTAAGGCTAAATTTAAAAAAAAAAAAATCTGAAAAAATTAGTTTAACATTTACTGCACAGTTTATTAACAAAATTCATCAGTTCCACATTTTAATCTAATTTATTCATACAAAATTTGAAATTTGGAACACCCCAGAAATCTGGCACATCATCTTACCAATTGACCCAAAGCAATCAATTGGATAATATAATCCTCTCAAACATTTCATTCTCGCATTTCAAGAATATTCATAGCACCTTCCAACCGAACAATCTCTCCACAGCTGAAAGACTATCACATCTGCAGGAATTATTACACTGCAGGTACAGTACTGTATGTATGTTCTTCCACTGTATATAATTTTAGTACTGAGTTCCATGAAATTTGAAGGACTAATTGCAGGAAAAAGTCTGACCACAAAGCATCCAACCATACATTTCATTAAAAGTCTAGAAAATCCTACAAATTACTTTAAAATTTTACTTATTCGGTACAGTACAAAACCAAGACACTTCTAACATTTTACAACTGCAGTCTATGATGAACTTTCAGTAAATATGGCATTACTGCCCATGGCTGTTTGATCACCATGAAATCTTTTTAAGGTCATCTTGGTGCTAGCCTTGAGCAGTAAGTCTAATTTTTTACTTGTTTTATGTGTGCAGAGCTTTCCCTTTTTTGTTATTAAATTTGCACTTACCTTGAATGTAAAATGAACGCATGGTGTTAACATCTGTACAGCCCCTATCACACTACATGCTATACGATACCACACAATAAAAATGTCGTCAACCTGACTTTTTCTTAATCTCTCGCAATATTCCAATAACCGATCAGTCATGTGATCTAACAAAATAGCAATTCTATCCAACCATTGGTTACACAAAATATCACTCAGTGACTATATATGACTATATGTATATATATATATATATATATATATATATATATATATATATATATATATATATATATATATATATATAACGCTAATTCCTACTGTACGGGGAAATCGATATATCACGGTTTCGTTAAGGCGAAGAAAAAAACATTAAAATACATTAAAAAATATTTCCCCTTTTGGAAACCAGATATACAACAACGCTTTTTCAATGGCCCACCATCCGTACGTGTTAAAAGATACGGGTACGTAACTTGGTCAACATTGAAGTAATAGTATGTAAATCATGTGGTGAAACGGACGTTACCATCCGTTTACGTATTCCTATATAAAAAGCGTGTGATTTCGCAAAGTCGACCTGATTTTTTCCCCTTTTAGACGATTTCCCTTTTTAGGGGGGTTTTTTCATACAATATTTCCCCTTAATCCCAAGTTAGCAAAATATATATATATATATATATATATATATATATATATATATATATATATATATATATATATATATATATATATATATATATATATATATATATATATATATAAAAAGTTAAGAAACATTCCATCCCGGTTAGTTGCCTGATGATCGTGTAAGAGCGTGAAACTCGGAGTAGTGACAATCCATCTTAATACTAGAGTATATATATATATATATATCACTCAGTGACAAGTGTGTGAAAGCTGAAATTATTTCAAATCAGTTTTTTTGCATCTTACTGCTTTTTATCATGTCGCATTCATGCAATATAGTACCCTAGTGTGAAAAGGTCTCAGTAGTAACACTCTTTTCAACTTTTTTATCGTAACATGTCGGGTTGCACCAAGTATGAAAGGGCCTTAAAGATCTAGTATACAGTATTACAGTTAAGCTTATCACCCAGTAATGATTCAACAGGCTCCTACTTTCACTTTCTTGGCGTTAAATATTTGCCCCCAATAATTACACGAAAAATTGAAGAAAACGGATTAGCTTGTGTATGTGCACAAGCTTAAGCTTGCAGTCAGTATACAGTCATGCGTGAGTATATTTACTCCACTTATGATGTTAAAGATCTTATAAATTCCGAAAAAGAACAACAAAGCTGAAAATCCATGTTCACCACAAAACCACCAAAGATGAGAGAAAATTTTCATTTTGCAAGAGTAATTGTGTCAGATGCCATTTAATACTAGACTAAACATTCTGAAGGCTTCCTTCAACCATGATACTTGGACTTTAACTCATAACTACAGTGCATGCACTGCAGGCACACAAAACAAATTAGATGAGTTGAAAATGAATGCACATTAGTATTGTGCATTACCACGACCACTTTATACTGCACATCAATAGGTATTTTTAACAAAAAATTATAATTCATAATGGTGGCCCTGAAAGTATGGTGCAATATGTTCAATTTACATACTGTTGGCCTACATGTACAGTATGCTGTACTAAAGTCAAATTAACTCTGAGAGACTACATGTCTACACATAATTTTGTAATACTGTACATGGATAATGTGACACATGAAGTACAATATTCTGTACAGTCACTGGATAAAGAATTCACATTTCTTTTGGTAGAATAATTCCAGTATCTTGGCAACACGGGTGTAAAAAGTTGGGAAGCTGGGAGCCTCCTTTCTAGGAAAATTTACATATCAGGGCAATTTTGGTAGTTGGAGAGAAATTTACCTTTTTTGTACAATACATGAAAATTAGAGTTTCTTTGGAAAATGTGGCTCCCTTCCTAGGCAATGAACATTTTTTCTTATCCTGCTTGACAAATTACTACGGACTTTCTTACCCCTTCTCTCCCAGTTCTATACTGTACCTGTAGGCCTACATACTATGAGCACTATACAGTAAAAGCCTGAAACTAGGAGACTACACAGTTCTGCATCAGTGCTGTGCTCTATACCATACATCACAATTATAGGTGGTAAATAACACTTTCGATGGGCAAAGGTGTATTTACTGTTAACCTTCCCAGCAGCTTTCAAACATGTACCTCTTTTTGACATTTGTATGATAATACCCTCCAATGTACTGAAGGTACAGGAGAAATATGTACACCTCCACCGGGTGTGCAAACGCACTACAGCATGTCCTATCTATTTTCCTTTACTTTGTTTGTCCCCATGTCATCAGATTTGAAATCCAAGACATTATTTTAAACTCAACAGGCATCCTGCACCATGAGGCCATAGCCACAGGTAATTTGAAAAGGTGGAAAACATGCATTCTGAAGTAATGCTACCTTACAGTTGTTTGTTCTTTTCCCCAACTGAACATTTGTGAAAGTTTGTTTCAGGTTTTCACTTCTTTTTTTTTTTGCTTCTCTTACAGACAGTAGGCTGTGCCCCCAAATTGCTTTGAAAACCAGAAAGCTCTTGCAAATTTCCTCTTATTTGCCTTACAAGTAGCTCTGGAGATGTTTTGAACATAACTAGGCTATATTACAAACAGTACATACAGTAGGGCAAGGAGTTATTCTCTATGAATTTGTTAAACAATTTGGAAACATGAATGATGACACACAATTAAAAAAAGCCATTCAAAAAATAGGATGACAGGGTATACTAATTCCGATTTTTTGTTGTTGTTGTTTAAAGGCAGTAGGCACTCTGGCACTCCCCTCACAATTGCTTTACAAAATCATCATACTCTTCAAATTTCTTCTTATTTGCCTTACAAGTACCTCTGAAGATGTTTTTGAACATAACTACTACAAACAATAGATATGGCAAGGAGTTACTTTCCATGAATTTAACAATTCAGGGACAAGAATGTCACAGGATAAAAAAAAAGCCACTCATAAATTAGGATGATGGTATATACTGTACTAATTCTGATTGGGGTGACTGCATTTTCCCTTTAAAGGCAAAACTATGCAATTACTTCCACTGATCAGGTAAAAACTTCAGGAGACCACAGAATGGTAAAGTCATCAATGACAATGGTGTCTACATACTTTCAGCAGGGTATTGCTTCACTGAATAAGCCTAGAAATTCCACATAGTACATGAAGCATATTAAACAAAAACCTGACGGCAAAAATGCATTTTGGTAGACTTAATGAAGCTTCATCGGTCATCCAGAACTATAAAGGCTTTACAATGCTAATGTTCTGGACCAATATCCCCACCATGTATGAGAAGTTGCTATGAAATCTACCTTGAAATATAAGATGCTGACAAGGTTTTCAGACTTTGATCTCTGGTAAACTGAAATGACCTTTCACTGAACACAAAAACATCAACAGTAGCATTTTGGTAATAAATGTGGTAAAAAGAAACCATATATAAAAGTTTCTTTGACTTTCAAATCATAAAATATCTTGTAATGAAAGTTCTTAGATGTTGACATTCAGTGACCTCACAAGACCTTTGACCTCTACCAAATACAGTAGGGCACTTTCACTCAATGTTATGTAGCTACATGGCTATGGGAAATATACATGCTTCCTGTCTTAAAATGTTGACAAGCTTTTCAGAATTTGACCTCTGGTGACCTCGAGGGCTTTAGCCAGCATGGTGAGATCAGGGAGTCCAAACAGTAAATTCTAGTGAAGTTTGTGTATTAAAATGTATTATACATATGGGGCAATCCAAAATTTTGGAAGTCCAAATGACTCCTGGACTGCTCTCTGGCTTTTACCTTGGTGACCTCAGATGACATCTGACCCTCATCAAAAATGATACAACACTTTCTCTATGTTATCTACATGCTAAGTTAGGGCAGGGAGCTGTTATTTGGAAGGAGATTTAACGGAAAGTTTAATTTATGCTAATACTCTAGGACCAATTAAATTCCGAGGAGATTATCAATGATGAGCTACTTATTCTGTTGATGGGGAATTTGTTCTTTTATTAGCTGGCTTCAATTTGATATCGATATGTTAGCAACATCATTCAGGTCTAGTAATCCTATCACAACTGGCTTACTCGGAACAATGCTTTGATGAGTAGGTTTACGCCGCCACCAATTTAGGGGCAGGTGCTTCAAAACTCAAAACGACTGTTTCATTGAAATAAATCAATGAGGTCTTTCCCCTTCCCATAGAATGAACGTCATGCAAATGAGTTGCAGAGGTAGAAGTCTAATTTTTGTAACAAAAATTGGGAAAGTTTCCGGAAGTTTCCTGAAACGACCACGAATAGAATCATGTTCACATTTTTACATAAAACGTTACTGTTATACTTCATTATACTTCATTTTACTTCGAAGTGAAGTATCTCCTTCCAAATAACAACTCCCTGGTTAGGGGACCATCCATGCTTCCTGCCTTGAGATACTGTAAGGTATGATTGAAACAAGCTTTTCAGAGTGTGACATCTGACGACCCCAGAGCAGGGATTCCGCCAGAAATGCAAAAAAGGGGGGGATTAATTGCTCCTAAACCCCTAGTCCAAATTGATGCTGTCCCAGGCTAAAGTTACAAGTGGGTTCAGGGGGACAAAAGCTTGCTTCAAGACCCCTATAAGGTGCATTTTGAAGGGTTTTAAAGGCCATTTACTTATGAAAGTTCAAACATTGCTGCAAAGGTGCCCTCTTCTTAAGTAAGAAACCAAGATATGGACCATTTTTTAAATTTTTATGGAAATGAAAAGGGGGGGATTTTACCCACCTTCTTCTGGAAAGGGGGGGACAAATCCCCCCCTTTCCCCCTTTGGCAGAAACCCTGCAGAGGACCCTTGACCTCTACCAAAATCAAAAGGGTCTTTCCTCTTGATACTTTTATGCTAAGTATGAAGAGTATCCATGCTTTCTATCTGGAGATATCCTGTTGACAAGGTTTTCAAGTTTGACCTCCCTTGAACCCTGATGAACTTTGACCTTCACCAAAATGATACAATTCTTTTTGATGCAAAGCATCCACATGGTAAGCATGAAGAGTATCCATGCTTCCTACAGTACCTTGAGATACAGTGTTAACATTTTTCAGTTTGACCTCTGGTGACCTTACATGACCTTTGACCTCTACCAAATGATTCTTTCTCTTCAAAAAATGCACTAAATGCCAAGTACAGTATGATGAGTTTCCACGTTTCCTTCCTGGAGATAT
Organism: Holothuria leucospilota; assembly: GCA_029531755.1. Taxonomy (NCBI): domain Eukaryota; kingdom Metazoa; phylum Echinodermata; class Holothuroidea; order Aspidochirotida; family Holothuriidae; genus Holothuria; species Holothuria leucospilota. Next base: position 38,854,111 of record CM055977.1, on the reverse strand, counting down.
CCTGTTAACAAGGTTTTCCGAGTTTGACCTCCAAGACCCCTGATGACCTTTGACCTACACCAAAAACGACTACGATCTTTCTCTCAATATAATACATCTACACACCAAGTATAACTAGTTTTCATACTTCCTATCTGGAGATATTGTGTTAACAAGGTTTTCAGAGTCTGACCTCCAATGACCCCTGGTGACTTTTGACCTCCACCAAAAATGATACAGTCCTTCCTCTTGATGCAGTGTAGCTACATGATAAGTTTGTACATTATCCATGCTTCCTACTTTGAGATATCGTGTTAACAAGGTTTTCTGAGTCTGACCTCCAATGACCCCTGGTGACTTTTGACCTCCACCAAAAATGATACAGTCCTTCCTCTTGATGCAGTGTAGCTACATGATAAGTTTGGACATTATCCATGCTTCCTACTTTGAGATATCGTGTTAACAAGGTTTTCAGACGTTGACCTCTGTTAACCTCACATGACCTTTGACCTCCACCAAAAACTACTTTCTTCCTCTCAATACTGTATGAGGCATCCATATACCAAGTACAAAAACGATACTTTCTTCCTCTCAATACTGTACGAGGCATCCATATACCAAGTACGACAACTGTCAGAGTTCCTCTTTTTGGAATATCATGGTAGCAAGCTAAGTATCACAAACACACACATACACACACATACACAATTGACATACACCATCATGACTGCATAGGTTTCTCTTTCAACGCGACCAATAATATTTCCCTCAAGGGCATACGTTACTTAAATCAACTAAAGCAATTCTGATTTCAAGCGACCACAATGACGATGTTTGTACGGGATTTTAGTGTGTAATTTCTCTTGCATAAAGTTAAGTCAATGGAGAAGCCCTTTTGACCGACTGTGTAAATCATTGAAACAACCTTCTTCCAGAGGATTCTCTCACACACAGGTAAGTAAAGAGAGAAGTCCCATTAAATCACTGTGAAAGACAGGGTGGGAAACCTTTTACCTCTGATGGGCCATTTTGATAGTCATAATCCACTTGTGGACCACAGACAACGAGGATGCAATAAACTTTCCCCATCAGGCACAGGAAAAAGGGGCCCCAAGTAGGTCCTGGTTGATCTCATCTAGAAAAACCAGGAAATGGAGCAAAGCCCACAGGAGCTCTGGAGTTTGTACAAATTTCTAGGCAACAGAATGTAAGTCCATTATCTTTAGGTGGCATTGAATGTGCACACCAACACAGATCAGAAGCATTACAGTGGGCTATTTGTCTTTTTATCCATGTATTAAGAAGCCTACATGTAGTAATGAACAGGCGCATACAAAAAGTGTGTGTGAAGTATGCCCAAATATCGCGTATCCTCCATGACAAACCAAGTTTTTTATTCTTCACTTTACACTGCAAAATTATAAAATTAATTATTCACTTATAAACATTTAATTCACTCTTCAGAAAAACAGTCCTACCCCACCCCGAATCTACCGGAATAAAAACAGTGCCCACAGAAATTTGTACTATTGATTTATAGACCTAACGTGAAAGTGTAATTCTGTTCAATGCTACAGTATACAGCCTCCCATGCAAAGCTTGCTTTACAACCAGAAGCGGAAGGATTCTGCACCTGGTTTATGTCTAACGAACAGTGGGCATGTTACATTGTGCATACAAGACTTTGGTGGTAACTAGTGTTTCGCAGCAGTTTTATGTGAAACATCCAGAAAGCAGTATAAGTATAAGCAGGAGAAACGATGGGCACCGAAGGCTAAAAGATAAAATTATCAATGACTTCTCAGGTGATTCTGAATTTATATTTATGAAAAGCCTTACGGGCTGGACAAAATTGTCTTGTGGGCCACATACGGCCAAGGGCCAGAGGTTCCCCACCTTCGGTGTGAGAAATCATTGGAGCAACATTAATGCTAAAGAACGGTAATGACCAGGAATGAAATGAAGATTCATCACCTTACCAGGGCAGAAATTAAGCGAGGGCTTAGCCACCATAACTTGCAAAACAGCTCCCAAAACTGGGGTTACGAGTGCGAATTTGGCCACATAGTTTGTGTAGGGAAGACTGTTTTAACCACATTTCAGTCAACTAGCACCAAAAGATCCCTCGTATGACAAATCTTACTTCCTGCCCTGTACCTTACATCAAATTTTTCAATGATCAATCCCAAAGCAATGCACATGCAGCGTGTTATTCCTCTAGGAAAAAGTGAATCACATCAATGCACGGCAACTATTTATGGCCACAGGGTAGCCGACTAAAAATATTGCAAAGTCTAGTTACCACCTCCCCTGATGGGTTTCTACTCTCCTCTTCCTAAGATTGCCCGAAGAACTGCAATTTCTGACTGTCCAAATTAATTTTTCTTTTTCGAGGGGGTGGGGGATGTGGGAAGGGATGGGTAGAGAGGCATTCAAAGCTTTACCAAACATAGAACAAATTTTCATGTAAACCTGAAGCTACCGCACCAAAAATTCACCCTTCCCTTCAAATCCTCCTGGGACAGTCTATACCCCCACTCCTCAAAAAAATAACTTGAAAATAAAATCTTGTACATACTGTACTTGTTAGGCACTTTTGCCCATTCTTTCTTCTCTAATTTATACCCTTCATCTTTGGTAGAATAGAAAGACACATCAGACTTACCCACTCTGAAGGGCCTGATTGACTGGTGGGCAGTCTACACCAAATATTTCATCCTCCGGGATTTGGTGGAACACAATGTATGCATGGGAGGGGGTGGATTCACTACCATCATAGGCCAAGTAGAGCGTATGATCTCTTTCTTTTCTGGCTACCACAAAATCCTTGCTGTCTGAAATGTAGTCCCCTTCCATGCTGTCCTTAACACAAGTTACACCAATGGCAAACATTTTCCGGCTTCCTGGGACTGGATCAGCAGCACACAGCTCCACGGAAATTTTGAACAAACAAGCTTGATGACCCAAACAATGAAGAACTGGATCACAACCTGTTTCACTCACTTCACTTTGGCCCTCTGCTATCCTACGAAACTGCTTTTGTTGAGCATCTTCCGCTGACACTTTGGGGGAGTTCATCCTAGGATATTTCATATGTGCTGGGGATGGTGAAAGCCCCCTTTCATATTTATCTTTAAGTGTAAATAGAGTGGCTTTGTTATTCCAAGGAACTCTTAAAATAGATGATTGCACTGTACCAAATTTAGGTTCTAAAGATGCTATAAAATACCCTCTCGGACATGTAAAGTAGGCACGTTGGTTTTCAGGCCATTTATAATTAAACTTTTGAGAGTCTTGCCACGGATTGACATCGTATCTTACTTTGTGCTGTTCTGGAGGCATCACAGGCCTCCTGTTATTCTGTTCAATTTTGCCGGGAGGATGAGGTCCCCCATCCTCTATTTTAACGCCGCCAGCTGGATTGGGAGGTAAACGACGCGACTGTTTGTTCCCAAATATTCGAGGAAGGAGTCCCCTTCTATGTAAATTTGGATACTTTAATTTCAATTCTTCATCGACATCCTCGCATTTTACACTTGATATCAACAGAGCAAATATTAACAATGTCAAAGCATGCACAAGCACAAATTTCTTCAAGTGTCTGAGACTGGCACAGTGATGTGATCCGTGGAAACTTCGCCACCTCCTCCACAAGTCCATCGTGAATAAATAATCTACTTCACCATGTGATCTCCTTTGCAAAGATGCAGACAATTCCAGATATTTACAATGTGGCCATGTATGACTACCTGCAGCCATGTTGCCCAGTTTACAAAAATAAAAATAGAAAACCTGAAAGAAGAACAGATATGGAGTGTTAAAGGCATTTTCGATAACTAACCTTGATACCTAACAGGTTTAAAAGGGAGAGTTCCATACAAAGTTACCATTTCTTATCGCAATATGCATCAAACAATCGGGAATCATGTAACAATGGGAGGCCTAGGCATCACTTACATATCAATGTGGGGCCTGGGATCTTTAAATGTGTACTTCCATGGTATTACTGTGTGTAATTCAAATAACTGGAAGAGGTATAAAAAGATGTCAGTTTTGAATATAGTTCATTTTGTACCTGAATTGATGAAGGTTGTACATTTCATTTCATGTATTTGTTTCTTCACAGCAGCAGACAAATGTACAAGGTAAAGTTAAATTTGATCTACATAAACAAGCAGTTGTGAAAAAGAAGTGCTCTAAAAAGATAAGAATCTTAACAAAGTACAACATGCCCTGTACATGATGATCACCTCAGAAGTTACACAAAAGTCCAAACTTTAACATCTTTTAATTTCAGTGTATTCACTGGTGTGGAGGTTATCTTCGAATAAAACAGACATTGGTTGACATTGACTAGTTTCTGTCCTTTTCCGTCTTCTTCATCATAATATGAACACTGGGGCAAAGTATTGTAGTTGCCCTGGTCAGTTCCTTACACAAGTCTAAAGGCAGAAATGATTTAGGAGGTGAGGATCACATTTCAAGAGTATGCAGCATTTGAAAGAAAAAAATTTCCAAGGAAAAAAATCTTCTAAGAGATGGAATGCATGATGGGTAATCTGAGCTGTCATAAGGGCACACTGATAAGACATAACTCAGTGTTTCTTTATGATGTTGACACTACTACACCCCAGGGCTCAAAATAACTGGCAGCACCGACAGCCATGGCTGTTGGGCTCTTACTGACAGCCGTGGTGCCCTCAATCAATGTCCTATGAAGTAACAGAGACTGACAGCCAATTTGCTCATTTTGGCTGTGCCCTTTTTCAAGCTTATTTCGAGCCCTGACACCCTTATAGCACAGTTCTTAAGAAGTATATATTCACACATTTTGACAGCAGGCCTGGGTGGGTAGTAAGCAAAGGCTGCAATTGCAATGGCCTTGGTGCACTACAAAATGGCAAACTTTTCATGGCAATCTTGGCCTTCGTGCCCTTTCTTACAAAATATAAATGTATACAATCAGTAGTGACGATCCTTAAGCAAATGAAATTGGTTGTCCAGAGGACAATCAGGAACAAAAATTTGGTTGTCCTTCCCAAAATTTGGTTGTCCCCCACGGAGAACACAAAATATGTTTGCAAGTTTTAACAGTACATAGTGATATAATGTAACAATGAATGGTGACAACATGCTGTTTTAGAAAGAAATGACCCCTAGATGACCTTTGACATTATATTCCTGACCACCATCAATAATCCATCAAGCATTCACTACTGTGTCCAAGTTTCATTAAAATTTGTCCAAGTATGCGTTCATGAAGTAAGCCTGCATTTTCCTAACACTTTCTTGTCACAGTGTTATATGCTTTTAAGCCCAAATTGTAAAAACAAGAAGTTTATACAACCAAAGATGTCATCCTATAAGAAAAAACACTTTCTGTACATGCGACAATGATGGAGAACAAATACATAAAACATTTATAGAAAACTTCACAACAAAAATATTGAAAGATTTTAAGTACAGTAATTAAGTGCAGACCTTGCCAATAACTTAGGTTGCTATGTTGTGATGGTTGATAATAAACAAGTAACATCAAAATATGATGGACACAGAACCCATCACATTTGAAATTATTTGACATACATTTATGTGATGCATATGTATGTCAAACAACTGCAGGGAATTGTAAATTACCCTGTGAACATCATTAATTGATGTTACCATGTTTATTATCAATTATCACAGTCATATTAACCTCTAGGTATAAAGCAAGGACCATATATGGTAAACTTTTTTAATTTCAGCATTTTTTTATAACGGGCGAACACAATTTCATAACGGGTGTAACATTGACATACATTTACAATTTATGGTCTGCTGAGCTTAATATTGATCAAAGAGTGTCCCAAATGGGTTAGTTATTAAGTATTGCTACATGTCATCCTCAGAAAATGGCAAAAAGTATGTACATGATAAACTTTCTGAAAAATAGCCATTTCTATTTTGTATGTCAATGTGTTACACCCGTTATGTATGTCAATGTTCGCCCGTTATATTTTCCATAGGACCTACAAATAAATATTTTTCAAAATTGAGGTAGCAAGATGAAAATTTTTAGGCTATCTCTGTACCTCAAAGGATTAGCCCTGAACATAATAAAACAAATGAAACTAATTAACAGAACAAAATATGCATATATAATAATTCTGTGTTGGTTTACTGTGTAATTGCCCATATGCATAAGGTGTATACACTAAAAATTCTTTGAGCATAGGGCATGTCATGTTATATTCATGGTGAAAAGGGACATACGTGATCTACATCCACGGTAATTACTATACGTCAATACGAAGCACTCACTGACTTCTTATATTATGAACAGAGCATACTGCACTATTGTCCCATGCAAAGATTGTCTGCCATCTCGGTAGTCCTATGCTTGTTTGAACTGTGACGACCGTATCTTTTTTCTTCAAAATATTTTTCACCATTGCTAAGGTTCCATAAAGCATGAATATACCTTGCTTTTTTAATTTTTTCTTTAAAAAATAATGAAAATTTGGAGCATAAGAACACCTGAAAAAAGTAACAAAGATTGCACCATTTTGTGCCTCAGCCCTTTTGCAAAGCCAAAAATTTTCAAAGGGCAGGAGACCCCAATAGGTACAATTATAGAATGCAAGTCCACTGTGTATCCCCCTTCACAGTATTTGGATTCGCTGATTCGATCTCACCATTATTTTCATTCTCAAATAGCTCAGGGTGTGGAACATCGCATCCACAAACCCATGAATCCACACCCAGATTCCTTCCCTGGACTTTGAAATATTTAGTCTTTTAACCCAATGTGTTGAGTGTCATTCCCAAATAGTTCAGGGTGTGGAAGCAGGATAGCATCCACAAATCCACAAATCCACTCCCAGAATATTGCCACATGTGGACCTGCATTCTATGATTTCTCTGCCGGCTGCAACGTATGATTGACAATTTCAACAACTGGCGTAAAAACTTCAGCATGGAAATTTCAAACTTTCCAGTATGGGTGCCCGAACGTTAGGCCTATGCCTAGGCCCTACATTGTTGTTAGAATTAATACATTTATCAACTGAATCACACTGAATGATGCACCCCACTACCCCCGAACATGGTCAGTCATTGTTCACAACAGTGCTGACAAAACTTGTAAAATGATGTACCCCTCAGTCACTTCTGTGACTGACAACTTAATGTAAAATGACTCACATCTCAGTCACAAAACTGATGCACAATTTGCTATTTTGACTGACATGTGGGTCACCATAGGCATATATTGACTGAAAAATTGAGAATGCCAATTGGTATCCCTGCATGGTATCCCTGTACAAAGTGTAACAATTGACTCAAAATGATCCACCCCTTGGTCACAACAGTGACTGACAATTGAGGTAAATGTGACTCACCCCTCAGTCATGCTGGTGGCTGACAATAGGCCTAACATTCAGCCCTTCCAAATAAGATATTGGCTACGGCAAAGAAATTGCTGAAGTAAAAAGGATTTACTTCGGCAAAAATACACTTTACCTCGGCATTAAGTAACTGTCCGATGCTACTTGTTTACAAACTTCTACCACAATAGGTTAACGTAATTTGTTTGTTTAAGCTCCGGAATTCCATTGATAAAACTAATACAGCCGCTTTGGGAATTTTTCCTACTTTATTACACATTAAAAAAGATAAAACGGCTGGTTCTGAAATCTAAAGGTCACACTCTGCCGTGTCATACTCATGCGTGTACAGTGATCACTTTCTTGACAGCAGACATTGAGTTTTGTACATACAGTAAATACCCATCGTAACGAATTTTTTAAATCAAGATTTTCCGTTAAAACTTGAAAAATTGCAACTATGTTTTGTATATAAAGCAATAATACTGAATATATTTGCTCATGTTACGATCGTGGTGGAAATTTTATCAGAAAACGATTTCTTTTCAAGTCGCTACTCGACGGAAGCTGCATTTCAAGCCGAGAAGGCCTAGTGTGCAGCTTTCGTAACCGGTAAGTCCCCGTACGTGTGTCCTGCAATCTATTGCCTCGGCAAAATTTTTGCCGAAGTCGAGTCAATTTGTCTCGGCATTTACCTCGGCATTGCCGAATGCCGAGGCTATTTTCGAGGGCTGAACATTAGTGGTTCAATGATGGACATGTGAGTCACACTGTCATTGGTCAATGACCCACATTTGACTGACAATGCCGGGGGATAGTGGGGTCATGATAGGCCTAAGTGCATCTATAGAGGGATTTCATGTGACGTCACGCCCAATGGATTCCCAGGCACTGAAGGGCCAGATTGGAAAGCTTGTAATGGTGCACGGGGGATTTTAATAATGGCCAAGAGAATTGCGCGGCCGATACTATCTAAGCAAAGCACCACCATCGGTTGGCGTGGAGCGTACTGAGAAAATTTTGGCCAAAACCATCTCCTACATTGCAGGAAATTGCCTTTCCCAGGCAACTTGTGTGGTTGCTGCCAACAAGTTTGAGCGGTTGCAGTTTTCTGTTGTTTAATTTGCGCAGCTGGCAACTTCGAAATTCATATTCTTGCGCGGGGAATTTTTATCCCCTGCGCAGGGCAAACTTTCCAATCTGGCTGAAGGGCAAAACACACAAGCAGTAAGCGAATTTACAACTCACGCGCAAGACATAACCATAAACACTACTTCCACACAATGGCCGCTTGCCCTACAAAACATAAAACTCAAAAGACGCGCAACCTTACATTTCAAAATTGCGTCTAGTTGATCTAAGTCACGTGACTGAAATTTTTCTAGGCCTATAGGCTAACGAGTAACGCCTTGTGAAAATGTACAACATACTCATACTCATACACTTGTCGAGACAACCAACACTTTCACCGAAAGTGACTTTTCATCATTTCATTGGTCTACTACTAACAACTACTAGGCCTTGGCCTAACAAGTAACACTAACAGACCTTGGCCTAAAGTTAGGCTTAAGTTAAAGCCGAAGTCCAGCAACTGGCCTAGGCCTGCCTAGGCCTAGCCTACTGAAGGCCGAGCCTAACTTCACAATATCTCAACTCAGGCGTAGGCCTAACGTTAACCTACAGTAGGGCCTAGGCCTAATGAGAGTAACGTTATGACCAAGACATTTCATACCAAATCATTACTCACTAGATATTTCAGATTGACTTCATGGCCCAAAAAATCCTCGTGTGTTCCTTAATAATGTTTAAACCATTAACAATGTCATTTTGACGTCTTCGTTGCTTTTCGGAAGCCTTCCCCTCTCGTTTCCACAACAACTTCGGTGAACAGGGTGAATGTTGTCGTCTGCATGCACGTTGTTAGTAGTAAACTAAACTAACGTAACATAGCCTAAAGTTTACTTGAGATATGATGTAGGCCTAGTAAATATAGCCGTGCTAGCGATTGCACAGTACGAACCTATACAACCGTATCATCAATCAATGACATGTCGTTTACGTACGTACACGTACGTTCAGGGGATTAGAGATTAAAGTACTGTACATTCACTAGGATAGAACACTTGCAGCATCAGCAGGTTCATTTACGGGTTATGCATTTCGGCAAATACTTTAGAGGGCAGTAAGCCAAATTGCAAAATCATCATCATAAAACAGTACAAGGGGAAAAAAGTGTGTAAGGCTGTAAAAACGCCCGAGTACCGAACTCAGACTGTTCCGTTTCATGTTAGGTGAAAGGCGTAGGAAGCTTTTCGAGACTGGGGGAGGGGGATGAACGTTGTTTCGGATCGCCGTCCTGGGGGTCTAAGGGGACGGGGTTCCCCCTCCCCTTTGAAAAAATTGGGGGATTTGAGGGTCCTCAGATGCGATTTGGTGCAACATTTTGGACAAACTTTAAGGAAAATTACTGCAAATATTTTACATTTCTTACAGAAGAGACATATAAGGGTTTTTTGCCCTTGGATCTTGAGGGGGCGGAAGCATAGTTCAGCCCCCACATTTTTTACTAGGGGGCTAAGCCCCCCCCCCCCCCGCTTCCTACGCCCTTGGTTAGGTCCATTCCATTGGATATGACGCTAGAATTCAATAGGAGGATTTAGCCATCAGGCGACATAAGACGTCTATATATTTCACCCGAGAAAGTGGCCTTTTCCCGGGGAACTTTGGCTAAACGAGCCTTTTGAATTCTAGCGGCATGACTCGGAATTGGAGCTGTGGCAAATCAGAACTGGCCCAGGAAAGGACTGCAGTCGGACTGGGATCTGCACCCGATTGAAAAAAAGCACACACACACATACAAACACACACAAGTAATACGGGACAAAAGTGGGCTAAGTCCCCATAAGACGCCCTGAAATTCCAAACCCCTATGTTAGGACATTCCTTTGAATACGGTGCAACTACAGAATCCCCTGCCAATATTAAATCGCACCTCGCTTCCGGAAAAATATGTACACAAGTATTGCAAACTAACAGGCATTCTGTGAGGTAGCGTGAGGTGGCGAGAGGATTTGCTCGGGATGGGGGAAGCTTACTGAAGAGGTCACTAGCAACCCTACGTTCCGAAAAAAGCAACCGGATTGCCCTTAGCGCACCGAAAAAATTGGATTTTTCTTAAAGAAAAGTTGAACAACTTGGGTTTGCATTAGAGAAACTTGAAATTTGGGTTTTTCCTCATAAAGATTTTTTTAACTTCTGTTTTATGGAAGGAAATCTGAAAATTTGGAGGTTTTATGGAAGAATCCTCCGGAAGCTCCGGGGTATTTACACAGTTTGTGAGCATTAGGGTGAAGAATTGATTGACACACTAAACAGACCATACAAATGATAAGTCGACCATTTTCTCATGTAATTTGTGGGGTCGAGAGGCAACTTACTAAAAGGGGCCCGGGGGCAAAACCCCCTGCAGCACTGGGGTATTTTCAAAATTCTGAGCATTAAAATGAAAACTTTAATTCTTTCCAAAGATGCTTCTAAAATACACCACAAAAATGATTATCGTTATCCCTTGCTGGTCTAAGCCGTACGTAATGCCAATCAATTTAATGATTCCAATGGCTTATTGGCAGTGGTATATACGAGGTTTCTTGTCAGTGAGTAAAGACTTTGTTTTCCGATGAACACTTTACCTAGCAGGTTCGGATACGTGACAATCAGAACAGCCGTATGGAATTAATCATTAAAAAGGCCTAGCTGCAGAATTTTAATCATAGGTGAGGGTTCAAGTGGCCGAATGACCCATCGTTCGTGACCGGGCGCCGCACGAGCGGAATGGGGTGAGCTCTCTGGAGTGGGGATGAATCATTTTACTATCTGAAAATGGCATTAAATTTTCCCTAAACAAACCGCGAGATTGGAACTTAACTAACATTCTTTTCTAATGGCATCTGTACCAATAGCCGGTGAATCTGATGGTGTAAGGGGATTTTGAGTGGGAGACTGGTGTAGGAGTTGAATTGAAACAATAATACTACTAAAGCTGTCTTAATGAATTGGCAATGGTGTAACTACCTAGGCCTACGATAGGCGCGCGCGTAGCTCGCCAAAACATTTTAAAGACAGTGCAGAATGTGTAACTTCATCATGCATTTTAAAAGTTATCAAATTACATTGCCCTTCCTTCTTCCCGTTTCTTCTTAATTTCCCTTTGCCCTTTCAATCAGAGCCGTATTTACTCATGGGCCAGAGGTACAGTTGCTCAAATGCCCTATACAAAGGGCCACCGCAAACTAAGGGACCATATTCTTTAAGGCTATTGGGAGAAGCAATCTAGCCTTAATCCATGGGTCCCACACAAAAGGGGCCTCCCAAGTAGGCTATCATAATTTTGGCTTAGTTTAGTCTGTTGCGAGACGTGGCCTACTCAAAGAGGTGGGTGTACGAGTATATGTATTACATCATTTTTTCTCTGAAGATCTCAGTGAGTGTTCCAGTGTCCCTCACACAGAATTGGGCCCAGGGCTCCCCCATTTGTAAATCTGGCGTTGCTTTCAGCAGTCGGTAATTTGAGCTTTCCTTCCCAATCAAAACCGTCACGGGCTTTACCCGGCAGATGGGCTACCGCTTGTAGTTTGAGAGGATGCGTGGCCATTGGAGTTTACATATGCTTTGGAAAAATAATCTCGCTCAAGCTGACATGTAATAAGACAAGACTGTAAGATGGGTGCAGGCGAATCGCCCTGAAAAATAGCATTTTTGAAGTCAGTTAAGTTAATTGTGCACTCTGTTTAACACAATTCAAAAGTTATCAGTTTGATAATCCACAAATATAATACAGAGCATATTATTTTGTAACTTTTTTGAAAATCTGCGAGGAGATTTGCGTAGACCATCCAGTTTGTCAAAAAGTGGGGGGATATATCCCCCATCCCCCTGATTTCCGCCTATGTCCATAAAACGTCTTTCCGAGTATACAGACGTATTGAAATCTTTAATTGATGTGTCAAAATAGATCACTCTCCGTCAGTGGTGTAGCCAGAGGAGAGGGGTGGGAGAAAAGTGTATGGAAAATCTGCGATAAAATTCGCACTGCGAAATGGTAAAATTAGAAGACAAACTTTTACATGAAAAGTTATCATTTAGTTGCATGGTATTTGCTTTTATACCACAGAGTTATCTTCGGTCCAGCCAGGATGGCAGGGTAACTGGGGATTGTCTCCCATCTCAATAAGATCTGAGGGACGAACTATACCTTTCGTCTTCACACATATTTGGTCAGCGGTTCTTATCATATGATTGTAACAGGAAGATTTCGACACGCTTCATGCACACCTAAGTTACAAAATGCATATCAACCACACACCGAAAATGGCGAAAAGACGAGATATAATCGAACACAGTAACCCCTTTTTTGAAGTTTTATTGATTCGATATTCAGGGTAAGATATATTTCTCTATGGGTGACAATCAGTGGGGGGGGGGGGGGGCACATTCCTTCCTTTGTCTTTCGAATTTTGTTGATTTTGCCCGAGTTTTGATCGATATTTGTCCGGCAAAGTAAGTTGCAAGAATTAATGGTGGAGGTTATTGATCCCTCCCCTTCCTTGATCAGTACTCCCATAATGTAAACAACAGAATTATGTTATTAGACACAGCGGAGGTGGTCTTACTGCGGCACAAACCCAGAATTATCGACTTAATAGGTATGCTTCGACCAAAGAGTATTGGCCTCGACTTCGGTGGCATATACGGGCGCACAAGCATGGGCGTCCGCAGAAAAAAGTCAAGGGGGGGGATTTTTTAGGGGGGAAACCTTTTTCATGGGAAATATTTTACTCCCAGAAAAGAGTTTAGATGCTACTTTTACACAGAGTTGACAAAGGCGTAGCCAGGAATTTGTCAAGGGGGGCGAAGCCCATAGACAGACTCAGCGCTCCGCGCCAACCCATTGTTTGGCGCCGAGCGCAAGAAAATTTTGGCCCAAAATGCTTCCCAGATCGCTGAAAATGGCACTTCCAAGGCCAATTTACCGCATATAAAAAGGGGAACCACTAGCAATATCGTAAATATAAACTTTAAAAAATACCAAAAATATGCTCGGGGGAGGGGGATGCTGGGGCCTGAGTGTTGATATTTTTATTCAGTTCCTGTTTTGAGAGTAGAAATTCATACTGAGTGAACTGTTAAGAAAGGTTGATGTTATATTTTCTTCTTTTTTTCTTTACTTTTTCTTCGTTTTTTCAAGTTTTTGATTTTCCATTTGTCCCCCCCCCCCCTCCGGACGCCCATGCGCACGAGGTCTTCAAAAGTCGCTGTCAGAAATGTTTGGCACCTGTTAAAATTTTCACACTTAAATAGAAAACAAAGTTCTAGACTTACACTACATATACATACAGTTGTCGATTTGGGCCCGTACAGGGTCGCATTTTTGTGTCTTGAGTCCTGAGACCCTAAAGCCTTAATTCTGTGTGCATGGGACTATAACCCGATAACAACCCAAGGTCACTATGCGACCTATAACTGTATAACATACACAATGCATCTACCCATTAATATCATTTGCAGACGGTTGAAAGTTTCATTCTTATGCCCTGAAACCCACCAGTAAAGATGGAACGCTGGCATAAGGCTTCTAACCTTCCTAAGTTGGACAACAACTTAAATTTAGACAACGAAATAGGTTAAGACAATGTGAATTTAGACAACAACCTAAGTTTAGACAACGAAATATCCGTGCCCTTTTCGCGTTCCATACCTAGCAGGTATAGAGTATATGTACGCCTCTTTTCACGCACATTCTTGGTATCACGAGTGCAGCCAATATAGGTGCAGGAGTAATACACGTAAGCCGGGCGCCCAATTTTTTTTCCCACGAGGTTATGGGCAAATCTGATTTTCAAAATTTTTTCAAATTTGTTTCTAAATCATGGTTGGGGTTATTTCTAAGGTTAGGGTTACGTGGACAAGGGTTATTTGGCCTGTTCTTTCATAATCTGGCGTCAGAATTTCAAAAAAATGGTTCAAAAGCGGTGAGTTTGGAATTAGGGGTGTGGCCTATTTCCAAGAAGCTGATTGGTCCATTGGCATGATTTGCCCATAACCTCGTGGGGAAAAAAATTGCGCAAGCCGGGCGGGCAATGGGGTTCCCAACACTCCAGCAACGCCTTTGCAACGAAAAGTTTTGGTTAACACATATTTGCAATCATCTTCAGCTAAAGTATACCATTATTATTTCAAATTATTCCCTGGAGGATGCAGGATTTCCGTTGGGCGAAGACAAAGTTTTGGAGCCTAGACCGTCAGACCCCCTCCCTGGTCTCGTGCCTATGAAACTTGCGGTGAAAGGATTAGGGGCAACAACTATCAAGAATGCAACTTCCGCCGTGAAAACCATTTCCCCCTGGCATTTTTCTGCAGGCGCCATGTTCATATCTATTTATCACCTACCCATAACACCAGTTTCTTAGTCTAGGAAAGTGTACCCAACCCTCAAAGCGTAATAGTTCCCTACAGAAATATACCATGCAGGGCAGTAGCTTGGGCGAAATCAGAAGCGATTCATGACAATATCTAAGCTGAGCGCTAAGTGGCGTGCCTATAGATGGTTGACACCCTGGAGGGCCTATCCTTCTTCACCTGTGCATGGGTGTCATCCTGGGGGTTTTCTAAGGGGAGCGGGTATATGTAAGGCCTAGCTTAGATGCTAAATGGTGCTATCCTTGGCAAAGCTTTGAACTGATTGTATCTTTAATCTTTATAGTTGTCATTATTTAGTAATTGTTTCCATTTTTTGACTATGAGTAAAGCAAGAGGTGCTGTCTAAGAGAAGGGGCAGATATCCCTACTCTTTGAGATTTTTTTTTGTCTGTGAGGTGGCTTAGAGATTGGCGCTATCTTTGGTAAAGCTCGGTAAATCGTTTAACTGATTTTATGTTAAGGAATCCTCATTATTGACTTTTTTCTATTTTGGCAGGGTGTAATTGAAGGGGATGGTGCTTAATTGGAAGAGTGGCACCTCAACTCTTTGAGAAATTTTCTTGTTCTTACACCCAAAATTACTTACATCCAAAATGGTGTTATCTTTGCAAAGCTTTGGACTGATTACATGAATTGAAATTCTCCTTGTTTCAGGCCCGTAGCCAGGCCGGGCACGAGGGGGCCGTGCCCCCCCCGTGCGGACCACTGTGCCCCCCTATACGGAAAATCGATCGAAAATAAAAGTTTAGTACATGTAAACGATGGCCCTGGTATGACACCAAGCGATTTGTAACCAAAAATGATCCCAAAAGGAGTTTAATAATGAACGATTTTGTTCTTTGTAACATTTTTCTTCTAAAATTACAAAACATTTTGCGCGCTACTCGCGCTTTCATCTTCAGTTACATATAGCTTTAACACCCGTTTCAGATATGTTGGCTTAATTTATAAATGTACAGGTTCCACAATTAGGCTGTTGTTCTTTCGTGTAGGTGTGATTCCCGGAAAAGCACAAAATTGAATCCATAAAAAGTTCCATCCTCTTTCTCTTACGATCGGGAAGATTCTTAATTCATACTCAACATCATAATAATCATTTTTGTATGAAACGTTTAGTGTCTCAATGTCCAGGGGTGGTGGAAGGGGACATCCCCTCGTGACCAGTCGCCCGGCTTCTTGGTTTTGTTGTTAAAGACAGTCACTCATCACCCCAAATACATTTTGGTTGGGAGAAAGCAAAATTCTCAATTGGTCACAGGTGAATGCTCTTTGATTGACATCAAAGCTCACAATACATGCGCAGAGAATGTTCTGGTTACATATTATGGCCTTGTATGCCCAACAGGATATGCCCTTAAGCAATAAACTAGGTTTGTGTCTGCACAAGGAGGAGCTCAACAAAGTTTTGGAAGGAGTGACTTAGTCGGGAGAATTGGAACTGTCTAGGACGAAGAGGGGCAGATTCTTCCATAGAAACCTAAATTTTCTAACTTTCCTTAATAAGAGCCAAATATTTTCAATTTTTCTTCAACAGAACCCCAAATTTTTCGCCGGTCGCCCAAAATTTCGCGTTCGGTATCCAATCTGTAACCCATTGCTTCTGACGGGGCTTCGGGTTGCTGGACCTCTTAGGGGAGCTTGGTCCCTTCGTCGGGCTTATCTTTCCACCTCCCCTTGCTGAGTCTGTATGCAGGTTTTACCGTGGTAAATAATTTTCCTGAAAAAAATTCGGCGCGCTTCGCGCGCATTCTCACAAGCGAAGTAATATCACCCATGAACATTATTAGTACAAAAATTCAAGTGAACTCTTCCAGCTAAAGCTAGGTAAAGGCTCAAAGTTAGATCCCGGACATCAAGGGGCTTTCATGTAGTAATCTAGTACCTTGAGTAACATTCGCTCAGCAACGACTATATGGTTTGAAGCTAAATTTACTACTACCAAAAATTTATTCCAAAATTTACTTTTTCTGTTTTTTTTTCATGCAAAATTTCATTCAAAGTAGAAATACGATAATGACCATCTGAATTGTGAACTTTGAAGACATTGGTGTGCTCTCACTGTCATTCAAAGACCGGCTCAAAGCTCCGTGCTGGTGTTCCAATATTGTTAATTCGCCACATATTCGTGGAATTTCCCTCTGGGTCCTAACAAAATCATACTGGATCACACCAAGCCTGCCTAATGACAGCCCCTGGTCCCTCCTCGCCGTTCGCAAAGTACTCAGCCGGCTTCACCTGCGCTTGCTGAGCTGAAGATGTATCGTGATTATAATCTTGTTCCCTTCACTTGTGGAGAATTTCTACGTCTCTGTATTGCAAGCGGAGGGAAAAATTTCCATCAGAAGGGTGAAATTTTCGCGCGCTTCGCGCGTTAGTGCACACGTAAAACCGATACCTTTAAGCTATGTGTGATAAGCTTGAGATATAATCCCCTGTAGTTCCGGCAAACTGTAATCATGTGGTGGCACTACTGACAATAAAAGGGTGCCCCCCTATGAGCTGTCGGTGCCCCCCTATATCAGAATTCCTGGCTACGGGCCTGCCTTGTTTACTGAATTTTTCGGCTATGGCATACCCCCGCCCCCACATGACTGGTACCGGCCACGGACTGCTCTCTCTCTTAGTATGCCACTGAAGGAGCCACATCAGTTGTACCCCGAGGGGAGGAGTCAGTTTGTTCAGTAAACCGTTAAGGCTTCACAAACCACCATTGGGATATGACCGTACAGGGAATACGCTGTACAGTCTACTACGTAGGCATTATCAGTTGGTGCTTAGCCATAGCGTAGGCCTTACAAGAAAATGTTCGATCGAAATGACCATGTAAGGTGCATCCAAACATTCTTCAGTTTTAAATTTCATGCTTTAGAAACAAATTTAGGTTTCAAGAAATAAGAAAAGTTAGATTTCATTTTCAATTTAAAGTTACTTTACAAGCTCATTGAGTTTAGCTTAGAGGTAAGCATAGGCTATTTTATAAAAGCGTGTTGTGTTGTAGAACAGAATGTGAAATAATCTTTAGACTGCGTATATGCAGGTGTATTCAAGCAGTGTATCATGTAGGAGGGAGAAGGTTCAAACGTCAGAAAGAGAAACCCACATAAGAACGCGTAAACGGCGGGGGTCCGGGGACTCCCAGGGAAAATTGGGGTGAAAACTGAAAGGAACCCTTAAATGCGATTTTCCAGGTTCTTTGGGCCTTGAAATCATAATCAAGGCGGTGAACTTTTCAGCATTTCAGTATTTTTTTTGTCTCAAGTAGGTCAACTTTCGTTTACTGTTTGGAGGCTCGGGGTGGGTGGAACTACCCGTCTTGCCCCCCGCAGGCGACAGCCTTGCCGTGACCTCAGTTTTTGAAACTACATCATCATGTTAACAGCAATAAAAACTATTTTGAAAGATTTATAGAAAACCTAAAAAATGAAACATAAAACACCTTTTGACGATGTGGTTTTATGGATAAAATGCAAAATGGCGATCACATGTTTCTCCTTTTCGGGAGAAAATGATTTTCTCCCAAAACGGAGAATGTTCCGGACCTGGACTGTTTGAACTTACAAGTCAAAAGATTTTCGTAAAATTTTGCAAAAGGGAGAGGCTCTCTTGACCCCCAGGAAAGCACTTAAGCTTCAAGCTAAAAGCTTCCCCACGTGCTTTCTAAACAAAATCGATGCCACGGTAACAATGGAATTAGGAGCAAATTTTGGCCTTTTCCCTCCTCAGAAAACATTTAGCTTTCCACTGATGTAGCACCAGTTTGTATCTAAGCGCTATATTTTCATAAAATTTACCAACGGGGACACCACTTATATAGGGCAGGCCCCAGGAGAGCAATGAAGATTCAAGCCCCCCCCCCCCTTCCTCACTTTCAAAACCAACTCAACTTCCCTGAGGGTAGCCTATTTGCAGTGAGACGGTCCAACTTAAACTGGATGAGGGAGTGACAAGGGGAACTCACACTAAAATGTTTAAGTGCTATAAGATACTTAATTAACCTCTAATTCTGGGAAAGTTCACACTTCAGATGCAAGCTCACATTTATTGGTAAACAAACTTCCCAAACAGCCGAAAGGAATTAAGTCTACATCGAAACCTGTCGGCAGACTGGCCCGTCAGCAGCAAATCTTAGTTTGAGTTTTGGGGCGAAACCCCTTTGGATTATTATACGTTCCTCACGAGCGCTAAGCTCTTCCCTTCGGCGTAGGGTCCTGGGTAACGCCAGGCGCGGATCCAGAAATTTCGAGGGGGGGGGCCCAAGATGGAAAATCTCATGTGCACCGAAGGTGCACCACGAGCGCGAAGCGCGAGTCCCTACGCGTGGGGTCCAGGGGCCCGCGTTAGGGCCCCTGGCGGGGTCCAGGGGCGGAGCCCCGGTGGGGGTCCAGGGGGCGAAGCCCCCGGAAGCTCTCGCAATATTGCATTTTTAAGAGCACAGAAATCGGCTCCAGTTCTTATGTCAGTGAGATTTTATACCTTTTCATGTTGCATGGAATTTGATGTGTATGGCTCAGTATAAGTTTCTATACGTACCTGCAGAAGTTCCGGAGAATCTAAGTTATCTTAAAACTTACACGCCAACATTATGAGCCCGTGCAGGTACCTTGAAATGATTTTTGCCATAATGAGTGTTTTATTTTCGTTATACGGTATTCGGGTTTAGGAAGTCAGATGAAACAATTGCGCGCGAAGCGCGTCGAAAATTTGAATTTACATTTAAAACCATTGCTATGACTAAAGGTGTCAATTCCCTTTTGTGATCAATTAGAAGGTGCGTTCGATACTAAGTTTTCAGTTCTCAAGAAGAGGAGGGTGAAAAAATGAATATCAATTGCGTCACATCCTTACAATGCTGGCTCCTCTGAAATCACGTTTATGCACACGAATAATTGGCTTATGGTAGAACCCCACCGACGAGTAATGCGAATACGTTTGGCACCTTATTGATAGTAAAAGGAGAAATTCAAGGCTAAAAGTGCGCAGATCAAGCGAAAATCAAGAAATATTAAAAAGACTTTGCAAAAATCGTGAAAGATTGCAAACGACTTTTGATGAAAAGTGATGAAAATAAATCCATCACTCAATAAAAACGTACCTCTCTCCATAAGCGTAAACAATTGCGCGCGAAGCGCGCCGAAAATTTTCGGTATAGAGACTCCCGGGAGCTCTGCATTAATTGTACACTGAAACGGGGGACCAACAGGACTCTCACAACCTTACATCCATATGGGAGGAGAGATGATATATCACCTTCTTTATGGACTTCTGAAGAGTATACCCTTCAGAAATCTATGACCGATGGTGCCGGCGGGAGTTGGTGATTGGAGGAACCACAGATAACTGCTAAACCGTGCCTTTTTAGGCAGTGGGATTTTGTATACGCTATATACAAGAGTGGGAGAGCCTTTTCTTATTAGTACATGAGAGTGCAATCCCAGGAAGGGGTTTACCCTCCCCGTTGAGAAATTTTTGTTAATTTTAGGGGGCCTATATGCAAAATGGTGGTATCTTTGGGTCATTCTAAAGTGATTGTATGTTTAGAAAATGTCCACAATTTAGTGAATTCTAACTTTTGTTCGGTTGAAAAAGGGGAGTAAGAGACAGTTAACATATTGTCTTCAAACCATCTTAAGTCCCAGGAAAAATCATGGGCGTGGATCCATCTCCAAAAGTGTGTGTGTGTGGGGGGGGGGGGGGGAGGGGCTTTTTCACATTTGTGAATCGCCGTCCTGGTGGCGTGGAAGAAGCAGTTGGTGGTAGCCAGAATTTGCGTCACGGGGAGGCAAATTGTTTTGTGATCTTCGGCATGGGGGAGGGGTCTAAGGGAAATTTTTTCTAGAACTGAATGCCCTCAGATGCGATGTGGTGCAACAAAAGTGTACGATTTTAGGTTATTTTTCTTCTAAAAATTTCGTTTTCCTAGGCATAATTGCAGTCTGTTCCATCATTTCTGAAAAAGTGAGGGGGACTTTTTGACGATGTCCCCCCTTCCAAAAAAGTGAGGGGGACGCGTCCCCCGTCCCGCATGATCCACGCCCATGGGAAAATTGTACACGCAATTATACCTGCGTGGAGTCCACAGAAACATTCTTGGACTATAATAAAATTTTTTCTTTACATTTAAAAGGATATCCAAGGTTGACAGAGAACAGTATAGAGCCTCCCGGGAGCTCTAAATTAGTTACAGTACACAAAAGAGGGACCAACGGGATTCTCACTACCCGTCATCCATATGGGAGGAGATATGATATATCACCTTCTTTTTAGGTAAAGCAAGAGGGGTGGTGGACAGGCAAAATTCGTTTCAAAAAAGATTTTCGTCATTATTGAACGTCGCGGTAAAATGTTTGGAAAATAAGCAACGGCAATTACTTACTTACAATCTTTCAAATCATGTGCTAGACTAGATTAGTCAAAGATCCCATAATGATGAGAGCCCTACAGAGAAGGAGATGTAGTTTTTAGAAAAATGTTGCACTGGAATAATTTCTTGCGTCATAGCTTTGTCAATGGTATATAAAATCGAGTGTAAACCCTGTCGTATGCGCGCGAAGCGCGCCGAAATTTTGAATAAAATATTAGTCCATGACAAAACCTGCATTTCAGAACCTGCATCGGACACTGTCACTTTCCCACCAACCTATGCTATTCAGAAACGAATCTTCTGACTGAGAATTCTTTAAAAGCACTTTTGCTCCATTGTTCCCCCGTGAGTAGTTACCGAAAGCTATTGATAATAAGGACAACTCTGACACAAGGCTTGACGCTAGCGGAGCGTGCGAAAATTTGGAATTTGTCAAGAATTTCCAAAACTTATCATAGTTTGAGAACAGTTTGTGAAAGAAAATGGTTAGAACCAATAATACCAGTCATCAATAATACATCTCACCCTACACCCTCCACAGAAATCTGAAGCTTAAACGACTTTTGGGACCATTTTAAAAATTTTCAAGAATCGATGGGGGAGGGGGACACACGTCACCCATTGCCCACTGTGCCGACACCACTGTCTGTAGCTTAAAAGCCTTTTGAGTTCATTTTAAAACTTTTCAGACAGTTTCGAAATCGAATAGGGTATACACGCCGCTACTTTGCCTGCAACAGCTGGTGCTACTGTGCACAATAGTACGTCACCTGACAGCTTGTCTTCTGTATTCATTCTGCAAGGTCTGTATGGCGAAAACTTTGCGTCTCAATCCCTCTAGATTACAAAAATTCACTCTTTAACACAAAATATTACTAAATTTCAGTGCAGCTAGCCGAGCCCTTACTACATATGTCACGATGTTTACTTATTTAGATCTTAAGTCAAGGATCATTACTCAGCTATTCACCTGTTTTCGAACATTGTAGCGCTCCTTTCGTCGCCAACCACTTTGAAAGATATATAAATTGATAATCCAGCTTTAGCCCTACCCAACCCCTAAAGAAACATATACTTTGAATACGTTCTTAGACACTTTTATTTATTTTTTGCTCTTAATTTTTCTTTCTTCTTTTCTTTTTTCCCTTTTTCTTCTTTTTTTCTCCTTTCGTTTTTTTTTTCGTGGCGAGGGGGGGGGGGGGCCCGGGCCCCCCAGGCCCCCCCTGGATCCGCGCCTGGGTAACGCCTCGGCAAAGCCCCGGATGTTCTGGAATATTAACAAAATTGTGGGCATTAGAAAAAAAAAAACATTTAACTATCTACAAATAGCATTGAATAAGTCCTCTGCAGAACATAAAAATCGTTCTTGCTCAATTGATTTTCAAAATAGCCCATAGACTTGGCCAAGTCTCTCGTGGTGTCCTCTCTTCTCTCTGCACAATCCATTTTTTCATGGTGAAGCATGTTTGATAGTGTGGGGGATGAATGATCGTAGAGGTTGCACGGAGTTTTGCGATGATTCCACTCACACCGTCTTACGGTAAGTTAATAATGAAATATATTCTGGGTTTAGTAACCTGCGTAAAAAGTGCCGAAAACTAGCATTTTGAATGGAATTTCAATATAGTGTTACTTCATTTTACATAACACTTATCTACAAATAGCACTGAATGGTACATACCGCATCAAACAGACCTAAAACCCAGCAAGCACGCCCGGCCTATTGGGTCCCAATTTGGTTTTACTTGGGGAGCTTGGACTTAATTGGGCTTGGGCTGAGGTTGGTGTTTACCTCGGGTCCCAACTGGGGCCAACTGGGGCCAACTGGGCTCATGAGAGAAATGAAAATGATGCTGTTAACTCATTTGGGCCAAGTTGGGACCCAGTTGGGATTAATTGGACTAAGTTAACCCAATTGGGACCAGATGAAATCCGTGTGACAAAACAAATTGGGCCCCAATCGGTAACCCAATTTGTCCCCAATTAGGACCCAATATGGGGTGCTGTTGGGGTAGTCGCACTTTGCATGATCGTCTTCGTCACAGCTTAATTACAGGAAGGCTAACCGACCAATAGACTCCTCCATGATGAAGCAAGATAGTGGGGAGGATTAAAATTTTCGTAAAAGTTGCAAGGTATTTTGCGATGATTCCACTCACGCCTTCCCATGGGAAGTAATAATGAGTTAAATCCGGGTATAAGATGGATGCGTGCGAAGCGCGCCGACAAATAGCATTTTGAATTAAATTTCAGGAATGATTTACTTCAGTTTAGTAGCATGTAACTATCTACAGACGTACTAAACAGAGCTAAAACTGGCAGTTTGCCTATTTTCATACTAGCTTAATTCGGACCAGGGAGTTGCAACTCCCTAGTCAGTTCGAACAGGGGGTTGCAACTCCCTTATGCAAGAAGCTTGAGGGTGGTGAGGATACCTAAGAATGGCGGGATCACGTGGTTTACAAGAAATCCACTACTCTATGTGCTGCGGAAAGTAGCTTAATTATGGGACACTTAACGTAAGTGATGGAGGAGCACAAATTTTTCGAAAATAGCACTCTAGTAAATAAAGGTTATATATCGTATTAAATTGCAAAATTGTTAGAATATTGTATGACATTCTTATTGCTACTGATGATTTACAACTTTCTGGTCAATTTTTTCATTTAGATTTTGAAAAAGCCTTTGATTCAGTTAATCACGATTTCATATGGGATGTACTTTCTTTTTTTGGTTTTGGAAGAAATATTATCAAATGGTGCAAAATTTTGTATTGCGACTGTGCATCTTATGTGTTGGTCAATGGTTGGTTTACAGAAAAAATTGATATCTTAAGAGGCTGCCGACAAGGAGACCCAGTTTCACCATATTTATTTGTCCTTTGTGCAGAAATTCTTGGGTCGTTGATTAGAACTAATACAAAAATCAAAGGTGTAAACATTCGTAATGACCACTTCAAATTATCCCAATATGCAGACGACACTTGTATAATATTGGATGGTTCACAAAATTCGCTATCTGCTGCTGTGGAAACTTTGAATTTCTTTTCCCATATTTCTGGTCTAAAAATTAATTATGAAAAAAGTTCTCTCTTCTGGATTGGTAAAATGAAAGATTCGGATATCACCTACCCAGATTTCAATCATTTATGTTGGAATTTTTCCGGCTATTTTAGTTTTCTTGGCATCAAGTTTTCAAAACATGTTGAGGAAATGATTAATCTGAATTTTGATAAAGTCCTGATTGACATTCAAAGAAACATATCTTTGTGGAAAAGACGATCTTTGAGTTTAATCGGAAAAATTACTGTAGTTAAATCGCTTCTAATTCCTAAGCTAAATTACCTTTTTTCTTGTCTACCAAATCCAACGGATGATATGATTGCTATCTTTAATACCTTATTTTATAAATTCATTTGGAATGATAAAACAGAGAGAATTAGTAGAATTCAATTAAGTCAGCCGTACAGGTATGGGGGTCTTAAAATGATACAAATTAAATCACTAATGTATGCGTCCAAACTCTCCTGGTTGAGACGATATCTTCAATGTGGAAAAAGGGAATGGCATAATCTGTTTGAGTATTTTGTTAAAAGCATTGGCTCTTTTTTTGTAATTGGTACAATCCCATCTACTTCTAACAAATTTTGGTATGATGTTATGGACTCTTGGAAAATGTTTGAAAGCAGAATAGTAATTAATACAAGGGAGAAATGTTTGTCGCAACCAATTTGGGATAACAAGTTGTTCTCTTTTAAGAAAGAAATAATTCCGTACATACAATGGATTGAAAAAGGTGTTATTTTTGTAAATGATCTTGTAAATACAAATGGCTCTTTAATGACTTATGAGGACTTCATTGATTGTTATGATGTACAATGTAATTTTTTTCAGTTTACCTCTGTTAAAACTAGCATTTGTAAAGTTTTTAATGACTTTCTCGATGGAAATATTTCTTGTAAACTACCTATGCCTATTTGCCCATATCAGGTTATTCTTTTAATTAGAAATCGTAAGGGATGTAGCAATTTCCGAAATATTTTTGATTTGCCTATTGATAATTGCTATATAATTCGGGATAAGTGGGAACTGGACTTAGAAAGTAGCTTAACAGACCAGTACTGGTTTGATATTAGTACAAATCCATTTAAAGTTACAATCGACTCTAAGCTTCGATCTTTTCAATATAAAGTAAATAATCGTATTCTCACTACTAATGATTTTGCTGTTAAGATCGGTGTAAGTAATAACAGATTTTGCACATTCTGTAATGAATATGTCGAAACAATTACCCATCTCCTCAGTACGTGTAATGTAGTAAGGAATTTTTATAACGAGCTCCTCAATATTATTAATGAGCGATGTGGATATGATCTTAGTTTCCTCTCACCTATGCATTTTATCTTTGGGTATTCTGTCAGAGATAGCTTGAACTTAGGCCTTAACAAAATTCTCATGTATGCTAGATATTACATTTATATGACCAAATGTCAAAAAAAATAGTTTCTTACGGGTTGATAATTTCCTCTTCTATCTAAAAATTCAGTTCAACTGCGAAAAATATTTGTGTTCCATAAATAACCAGTCATTAACTTTTGATCAAAATTGGAACATATGGAAGAGTATTTTTGTTAATTTTCATTGATATGTATATACTTCTGTTTTTAGTTTTGATGTATTTCTATGTTAGAAGTAAGGATCAGGTTTAATTTTATAAGTTTGTACACACACGAAGGTATTAATAAATATAAAAAAAAAAAAAAAAAAAAATTGCAAAATTAATCTATTATATATTAACCCCCCCCCCCATTTCTGTTATTTTGATAATTAGGCCTACGAGAAAAAAAAAAATGGAGGATAAAATGGTGGTTCCCCTCTTGTAGGTTCGGGGGTCCACTGCCCCCTTACCTTTGCGGTTTGCGGCCCTGTTGGTAGTTAGTAAGTTAGATGAGGTTTTACGACTCAGTTTCTAATCAATTGGTTTAAGGCGGGCCGGCCACGGCCTTTTTGGTAGTAGTACCGAGAACAGAACTGAACAAAGCCATAGTAGGGGTTTGACGTTTTAACTCAATTTTTTTGAAGACATATGCGACACCTGATTTTCTTTATCTTATATCACTTACCGGAAGCGATGTAAAAGAGACAACTTGTGGATAAGCAGTGGCATTTTGCAATCAATTAAATACAAAATAAACTTTGAAAATTACGTAAAGAACCCTGCTCCTGCCAAACTGCACTTTGCAGTATACCGTAATAAGTAAACTCATATCCTTCGTATTACTGTGAAGCGCCATCTCTCTGACAAATTCTGCAAGAGTGTGACATGAATGATACTTGGTCGATTGTTAGCAAAGTCAAACAACAAGATACTGGTAAGTCGTCACATCCTTCTTCCTTTAAACATACTGTAATGATGGTGTTATGAGTGATCTTAAAGCGGCACGATGAGTTGGTTCATGAAATGCACCAAATTTTGCCAAACCTGTTAAGTTTTCTTCACATACTAATGACAAATGGTCAAACTTAAACAATCCCCACATCTTGCTAACAAATAAATGTTTCATAAGTGAGTAATAAACAATTCAATTCGGTTTTCAAAAATCCGTGACCAGACACTTTTTCAAATTATACGCACAACCGTTACAAGCCAGGATACCAAAAAAAAAAAAAAATCAAAATTTTAGCTTTATGCGTAACTATTGAATGTGAAATTTGACTAATTATGCTAATAATAATCATTATCATGTGGTAGTGCCCTTCAACACCCTTGCTAAGTTATCGATATCATGCAACTCAATATGCCCCTTTAACGTAATTGCAAACGCATTCAATAATTATTTTATCAATTTGGGTCATTTTGGCATCTCGCATAAAAAGAAAATTTAATTAATGCTAATCATTACATGAGTAATCCAAATCTTCACACGTTGTTAATGTCACCCACAAATGAGGATGGACTAGATAAGACTGCCTTCTCTTGTCTTAAATCAAACAAATATTCAGGTTTTGATAATATTACGTCCAGTTTTCTTAGAAAAGTTATTGTCTTTATAGTAAAACCTCTGAAGTCATATAAAAAAAAAACTGTTCGCTCGTTTCAGACAGTGTTCCCGATGAGTTAAAATAGTCAAAGTTATGCATATGTATGTGAAAGGTGATCCAACTAATTACGAAAATTATCGACCAGTTTCAGTCCTATCATGTCTTTCTAAAATTTTTGACCTGATTGTTTATAATCGTAACTTGGATTTTATTAATAAACATAACTAGTGTATTATCTACAAAGGTCGGTATGGTTTCTGTCCGGATCATTCTACCGAACATACCCTTACCCAGGTAATAAACCTGTATGGGCCCATATGGGTGAACCCATATGGGGTCTATTAAATTTTGCACCCAAGATTCATAAGCGGCCCATGTGGGGCAGTTGCCCACATGGGCTCCAGAACTATCCCATATGGGTCATATGGGACATATGGGATGGCCCATATGGGCCTCTATGAATCTTGGGTGCAAAATCATATGGGCCAGCCCATATGTTGGCTCATAAGGGCCCAGGGGCGGCGCCACAGGGGGGCAGGGCAGGCATTTGCCCCCCTATGGTTTTTGACCCAAAAACTAAAATCGTCTAAATAACGTTTTAAGACACATAATTTTTGTAGGGGGTGGGGTGAGGTGTAACAGTATCATGGAATGAAGTTTGTGATACATTATCCGTCGCATATAGGACATTTTCGGTGTAAATCCTCGAAAATTTTGCGCGCTTCGCGCGCGTTGTCCTCTTTGTCTAACTCATTGTACATTGTACGCCCCATACTGCAATAGTCCTTCGTGCAAATATTTGGAATGTTCGAGTATACACGCATTCATCATTTGCTATATAGCCTATCTTCATCCACCTCAGAGCTTACACTTAGGCCTCTTCTACATCCCAGAAGACCCATGATTGAATTTCTCTCTGAGTTTTTTTTTGTGTTTTTTTTTTTTTTTTTTTTTTTTTTTTGTTTTTTGTTTTTTTTTTTTTTTTTTTTTGTCGTTTAAGGGTTAATACCTAGTAGCGTAAACAATAAGGGGGCCAAAATACAGTATATCCCTGGCGAGATTCTGTGAAAATTGCTGTCTATTTGAAAACAAGCAAGACATAGTATTCAACACTAAACTGACTGATTTGAGTGATTAAAAGTTAATTCAAATCCGTATTTGACCTACGTATTTATCAATATTCTGTAAATTCTCGTACTACGCGCAAATGTGGTATCTATTACGAATTCCATGGCTACCTTCACGACCGTGGCTCACGGAGAAGTAGGCCTACATCATATTTTAGTGTGTAAATCCAGTACGCATGGACCTACCAGCTCTGGTTGTACACTTGTCCTACACATGCAGTGACATGTCTGTAGTGCAGTATCGTATCCAGCCAGGGGAGGAGGGGGGGGGGTAGGATTTTCACTTCCGTGTACATTGTTTAATCATGTCACAACAATCACAAAATGGTTAAATTGGTACGCAGGGAAGGTTATACCAGAGGAAGAGTAACAGTTCCGTGAAAGTGGGAATATATATACAAGGCGTGTAACATATCTAGATGTCTTCAGTGCAATTTGAAAGATCTGGGAAGGGCCATTTCTTGCGATCTGGGAGCTATTTTGGCAAAAATTTTATCGGCGCAGCCAGCCAATAGAAATCATGCCAAATATCATGATGGCTTCAGTGCAAATTAAAAGGTCTGAGAAGGACCATTTAATTGCGATATAGAAGCCATTTTGGCAACATTTTAAACGGTACGCTCCGTGCCAACCGTTAGTGGCGCTCCGCTTCTATACCAACGCAACCACACGCTCATGCCTGTCAGTCGTCACGTATCAAGTATCGTACGGTTCAAAACTGCCTCCAAGATCCCGAGAAGTGCCATTTCATGCAGTCTGGGGGATCTGTATGGCGAAAATTCTCTTATACGCTTAGCACCAAACTATGATGGCGCTCCGCTTCGATGACAACTTCCATTCTGCGCCCCTCCCCCAATAGCCAACGCAAATCGCCGCCCTTGCCCGTTTGTTATGTAATCGTCGACAATAAGTGCAACAAAATTGGAAAACTGTAGTCGACCAAAAGTAAAGAACGTTGGATTACTTACCTAGAAACTAGATTTCTCGAGAAAAAATATGAATTCAAAAGATGCAAAATATTGTACTAGATTGCGTCTATAAGGCTTCCCGGTAGTCGAAAAATCTTTCACACCCCCTCCCCTTAACCCCTCCCTCAGAACCGTGATCCCTCATCTCATGCCTGGGGCGGATGCAGGGGGGAGGATGCAGTCGCACCCAAAAAAAATTCAAGAAAAAACGTTTGTTAAGCTGTACAATGAGGAGGGGACAGGATGCAAGTACGCTGCATCTTCTGTCTTTGTCCGTCCCCTATACGTTTCTTTGCCTGTGTTTTTTCGTTTCTTCAGTTAAACGTACGTTACCTATCCGTTCATTGTCAGTTCTATTCCTTTACGCTTCCGTTACTTATGCGTGAGTGTCCGTCGAACATTCGGTACAGGTACTGCACTTCGTTTCATCCGTTTGTTATCCGGTAATGATCCGGTGAACAAATAGCAATCACCGGAGACGAACGGATACTAACGGAGAAGTCCAGTATGAGAACCGCCGAGAAAATGATAAAACGGAAGCTTAACGGATGAGTAACAAATACGTAAGGAGGACCTTTTTCGGTAGACGTCCGGTCCAAGTTTTGTGCATGTTCAAAATCTCTCGCCGTTCATACCGGACGTTCCCGGTCATGAAACGAAGTCGGCGGAGGAGAACAGGAGACTAAACGGATACTAACGTACATCAACGGAGTACCATTTTGGGTCTTCGTTTCCTCTTCGTTATTTGCAATCCGGTGAGGTGTGACAGGCGCTTAAAGACTGACGTGTGTTATGGAACGGTATCTCCCTCCCTCCTCCCTCCTCCCTCTTCCCTCCTCCCTCCCTGGTGACGCCATCCCAACCAATTATTTATACCTCTGCCTGTGAATCCATTCTTAAGGTTTAAGTCCAAATTTTACATAAATAATACTGCAATAAAATAAATTTCAATCAGTTTTGTCTCTTATCCTATACATGCACGTTTCATTTTAAGAGTTTAAAGTGGACCTAAAGTGTAGAATTATAAGAATATATATTTTAGACGTTGGAAACGAATTTCACTCATCCAACTCTCATTTTCATAGCTCACCCTGTTGCTGAGATATGAAAAGTTAAAATGTATTCACTTTATTTGAAATAGTCGATTGCCCGATAATTTGTGATGATCTTCTTGTAAAACTCACATTACTTGCTTTTGTTTCCTTTGAAATTAAAATGTTTATATAACCTTGCAAAAATTACTGTTGTACGGAGAGGTTTTGTATAGTCAAGTCACCCTATAACAGTGAGAAAGTGATCACATTTTGGCACAAGGTGCAGAGGCTTTCGAAAAAATAAAGAAAACAAAGAATGTAATTTGAGTAGTACAAGAATGACATTACAAATTATTGCGCCATCTACCATTTTAAAATGAATAAGCACCAACATTTTATATATCTCAGCTCAGGAATTCCTGTAAAGATGGCAGTTAGACCATTTGGATTCATTTTTCAAGCTTTGTAACATATGTTCTTGATTTTTTAGCCTTTAGGTACACTTTAAATTTAGCTAAAATTTGGCAGTTCTTTATAGACCTAAAAAATGCATTTTCTGTGAGCGTCTCTTTCAATATAAAAAGTTGATTTAACTGTATTTTCAAAGCAAAGTGAACTCAAAGCAAGCTGGAGTGATTTCAAATTCTCACATTGATGAACAGTTTTCCCTTTTCTGTGCCTTTCTATCGTTTTGACTTACAGACCCTTAAGGGTGCAATTTGCAAAATTTCAATATCTCCTGTGCATATTACGCAATGATACCATACGATTATGAATTTAAATCGGATTTAAATTTAATGATATACATAAATCATTCTATTAATATGAGGAAATGACGTCACTTCTGTTTGCGTAAAGTTTACTTTAGCTTGCAAATTTGGTTACATCATTGGTTCAAAAACTCGAACTATAGGTAAAAATTTAATGTTATCTCATAAGAGTTATGATTCCTCTCCCTTTTATAAAATTCAATTTTGCGTATAACCCTTCCTCAGTGATTCGGCTTTTCTATAAGCAAGAAAAAAAACCACATGATGAGGATTAATTTTTTTCTCATTAATTAAGAAATTGCAGACATGAGATCCATATTTCAAGGATGAATACATACAGTTTAGAACACTCGGGAAGTGCCCTTTTCCGGCCATCTGGAGGGTTTGCAAAGTCAAAAATTTTCTTGAACGCTCCGCGCCAACTAATGGTGGCGCTCCGCTTAGAAATATATATTACCATTTTTCATAGATTTATTTTTTTCTCCTTAATTGAGAAATTGCAGACATGTGATCCATATTTCGAGGCTGGGCACATGCAGCTTAGAACACTCGGGAAGTGCCATTTCCGGCCATCTGGAGGGTTTGTAAAGCCAAAAATTTTCTTGTACGCTCCGCGCCAACCGATGGTGGCACTCCGCTTAGATAGACTTGCTGCACTCAGCCCCCCCCCCCAATAGTTTTTCGTTCCACCGCTCCTGCTGCATAGTTGAAAGCGTCTCATTCAGTGAGGGCCGATTTTCACTGACAGGCCACCAACCCTTCTCACAGTTCGTATTTATTTTAGAAAAAAAGTTTTTTGAGAGAGAAAAATAAACTCCAAGAAAATGAAAACGCCAAAATGCAGATTCTGACACGAGGGGGGGGGGGGGGGGGGTTGGGGGTAGGATGAGGCTCGGAAGTCTTCAATGCCTGCATCCCCAAACAATAAAGCTGGGTCCGATTCAGCATGCTTTGCCCCCCCCCCATCGAAAAACCCTGGCGCCGCCCCTGTATGGGCCCTACGAATCCCATATGGGAATGTTACCTGGGTACCCCTATGTTGCTAATAGTTTATATAAGGCACTTAATAGTAAACAAACCTCTGTTGGAGTATTCTTAGACCTGTTAAAAGCTTTCGATACAATTGATCACTGAATTAATTACACAAACTTTACCTTAATGGTATTAGGCGAAAGTCTCTTGATTGGATCAGCAGTTAGCCTATCTGTTTTAACAGGAAACGTACAATTTATTTCGTTCAGAAATGTTAAGTTCCAACTTTTGCAAATCCAATGTGAATTACCACATTAGGTTCTATCCTAGGCCCAACTTTTCATTCTTCATGTAAATCATACATGTAACGTGCCAAAAATTATTCTGTTATTCTGTTTGCTAATGATACAAATATATTTTTACCGTACATGATATCGAAGAATTAGAAATGTTAATCTCTAATGACCTTGATGATCACTGGTTTTCCTCCAACAAAATTGTCGCTCAGTATAGAAAGGATTATTATGCTTAATCTAGTTTTTAGTAATAGACAAAATGTTAAAAAAAAGATATTTGTCATATTTCAGTGAAGGCTAGATATTTAGAGAAAGATGGCAATGTTCATTTTTTAGTTATCCACCGGTTGACGGTCAACTTCATTTGGAAAATCACATTCAGTTTAGAGCTTATATACCATTGCCAAACGTTTTGGAATATTTTCTAGGTTAAAACATATTCTTCCTGAGAATAAACTTCGTACATTGTCTGATTGTAGGCTATATTACGTTAATGTCCTACCCGCATCTTGATATTCCCTCACGATAGTGGTGTGGTACAAGACAAACGTATTAAAGTTTTTAAGGGTTCTGCATAAACGAACTATCTGTCGTATTTCGTCTGCTAGTTATATGACCTCACTGGCAAGCTTCGAATCTGATGTAATTAACTTATAAATTAAGTTGCCGTATTTACCTGTAATTTAATTCACCATAGGCTTCCTGTTAGTCTTGGCCATTTTTTCAGCTATATTAGATATGTACACATATACGAGAGAAGCAATTAAATAATATTCATATCCCGCCCTGCAATACTTCCTTTGCTAAGAACAATTTTGTGTACCGAGCAAATATCACCTGGAATAAATTGCTTCTGGAAATCAGGCCTTCCTACTCTTATATGTCCTCCAAACATACTATGGCTGAGTATAATATGTAAATACTTGTTTAAGTTTTCGCACGGTAACGCACTTGTAATGCTGCTATGTTTTTTTTTTCTTTCTTTCCTTTTTTTAGTGTTGTTCAGTTTGTTTTGTTTCCACTTACTTAGGGAGTGTAACTACTTGATAAGCCTACAAATTCCCAACGCCCGTTCTTACTTCAGTATAGCTCTATAAAGCCTATGCAGGTCGCTTCAACTCTTAGCTACGGAAACGTTAAGGTGCCGTCAAAATGTTAACATAAATGCTAAGTAATTCAACAAAATGATGATTTTTGCACACATTATCTCACCATTTTGCAAAAAGATGATGAATTACTCATTTACCAAAACAAGTCATTTCAACATTTTACAGAAAAATGACGAATTTCCAAGTTATTACATCTTAACAATTCAACATTTTGCACAGAAATGACAATTTTTGAAGTTATTGAATCTTATCAATTCAACATTTTGCAGAAAAATGGCGAATTACGAAGTTATTGCATCTTATCAATTCAACACTTTGCAGAAAAATGATAAATTGTGCAGTTATCAGAAGTAATCAATTCACCATTTTACAGAGAAATGACGAATTACGAATATAGCGTAACTTAACAATTCATTATTTAGCAGAAAATGATAAATTGTGCAGTTATCAGAAGTAATCAATTCAACATTTTGCAGGAAAATGATAAATTGTCTAGTTATCAGAAATAATCAATTCAACATTTTGCCGAATATTGACGAATTGTGAAGTTATTGCATCTTATCAATTCAACATTTTTCAGAAAAATAATGAAATACTAACTTTATGTAACTTAACAATAAAGTATTTCGCCGAAAAATGATCAATTGCGCAGTTGTCAAAACTAATCAATTTAACATTTTGCAGAAAAATGATAAATTGTGCATTTACCAGAATTTCTCAATTCAACATTTTGCATCAAAAAATGATAAATTACTTATTTACCAGAGCTAATCAACTCAATATTTTGCAGAAAAATGACGAATTACGAACTTGTTTAAAACTATTATTTCCACATTTTGAGGAAATATAATAAAATGCGTTTTCATGAAAATTAATCAACTAAACTTGTTTTCATAGCCAAAATTTCTCTGTGACTGTGTTTTAGCGGCAATCTGACCTCTTAACTTAAGGCCGGGGGGGGGGGGGGGACGATAACACTTGCAGAGCGCCCCTAAAAATTCGAATTTGGTGTTGGGTCAATATGATAGTTTTATGCAGTCGCGTAGCCAGACCATTCGGTCCAGGGCAAATTAAAACAATCGTCCAGATTTCATGCTTTTCAAACCATTGTGTGGGTACCCCCAGTGCTTTGGGTCCAGGTCACCACCCCGTGGGGGTCGGGCGAACCCCGAATCTCTGAAGTAGTAACAAAATTGTGGGCATGAGAATGAAGCATTTAATATAAAAATAGCCTTATCATGATGCGAACTTAACAAGTGATGATGATCACAATTTAACCATCTTTTTATAACAACCTAACTTGGACGCAATAACGATTGATTTGATGACGCTGGGACTGGCTTCTTGGTGGGAAGGCGGCGGGAGATCCAGGAATTTTCTCAGAGAGGTCCATGGCCCTTCCTCAAAGGTACCTTCGAGCCATTTTCTAAGCGGAGCGCCACCACCAGTTGGCGGGTAGCGTATCAAGAAAAGGGCCCCGGTGGGGGTCCAGGGGACGAAGTCCCTGGAAGCTCTGGGGTATTTACGAAATTGTAGGCATTAAAATGATGCATTTTAGCTTAAACTTCAAATTACATAAGGTGGGCACTTAACATACCACAAAAATCACAATTTGACTTTTTCAATTATATTCTTACTCCGCGATTTTTATTTGCAGAGAGGAATTTTTATTTGCAGAGAGCTTAAGGAAGGAGGGGAGAATAGATTATTTGGAGGGTTTCCCGGGAACAATAATTTTTAATTTGGAACAATAATTTTAAGAATGGGAGATGTAAAACTCCTTGTGGGTACGCGCGAAGCGCACTGGAAAATCGCATTTTTAGACTTTTTAGCTATATGAAAAGCTAAGAGAAGTATCCTCAGGGAGAGGGCTCGTGCCCCCCCCCCTTCGCTAAGCGCCTGTCTCATATTACGGTGTCGGAAATGGCACTCTCCTTGCTTTATATACAAGTTGTATGTAAACAATTGGTAAATTTACACAGATAGGTGGTGATAAAAAGTTTGCTTTGAAAGTTTCTGGGGAATGGGGAACTTATCCCTGCTGCGCACAGCCATGGGGTTGGTGGTTTCGATGGTAATGGAAGAATTTGTATACGAAGCTATGACAATTCTCAAAGCTGTTTTCTTATTCGTGATTTTTTTTTGGGGGGGGGGGGATTTGGGGTTACTTCCTGTAGTCCATGTAGCTTAAGATAGCTCAGATAGTTTACAGTTTGGTGAGTGATATCAATATTTTCAAGGAAACAATTTTAACTTACTTAATAAACCCCTCAGGGGCTACAATGCTACAAGTGTCCCTGAAAATGAAGGCTAAAAAACAAAGGCTAACATTAGCCATATTTGGTATGTTCATCTTTCGACGTCACAAATTTGCATATTAAACACAATAATCATGTTTTTCATGATACTAGTGTGAAATAGAAATTACTCTGTAAAATAGTCAATATTTGATGGATTTCGATGAGAATTGCGGCTATTTGCAAATTTTGCTGGGTATTTAATGCTCACATCAAATACCTAACTATGAAGTTTGCATGTCACCACACCTTTAAATCCTTGGTTCAAACTCGTTGGGTTTTAGGGTAAGCTCATGCCCTAAAACACACGAGTTCCACCCATATCATGCCTTCCCAGTTGAGAAAAAGAGTAAAAAAATATCTCGGTCAGCTTAGATTTTTTTCCAGGGGACCCCTGGTGTGGCCGCCTGTGGCAACAATCCTCTTAAGATCTTAAAGTAAAAATATTTAGTCATTTTAGGTGCAACGTACAACGCACTGAAAGTATCATTACCTGTAATCTGGAAGGTATTTTGGCCAAAAATGTTCTTAGTACGCTACGTGCCAACTGGTGGTGGCTCTCCGCTTAGAAAATGTCTTCAAGGTCCCTTTGAAGAAGGGCCAAGGACCTCTCGGGTAATTCTTGGATCTTCCGCCGCCTCCCCATCGACAAGCCACCCCGGCGTCATCAAATCAATTGTCATTTCGTCTAGGTTGTTATAAAATGATGCTTAAATTGTGATCTTCGTGACTTGTAAAGTTCGCATTGTGATAAGGCTATTTTTATATTAAATTCTTCATTCTCATGCCCACAATTTGTTACTACTTCAGAGATTCAGGGTTCGCCCGGCCCCCACGAGGTGTTGAACTGGACCCAAAGCACTGGGGGTACCCACACAATGGTTTGAAAAGCATGAAATCGGACCGATTATTTTAATTTTGCCTCGGACCGAATGGTCTGTCTACGCGACTGCATAAAACTATCATATTGACCCAACACCAAATTCGAATTTTTAGGGGCGCTCTGCAAGTGTTATCCTCCCCCCCCCCCCCCACGTCTTAAGTTAAGAGGTCAGATTGTCGCTAAAACACAGTCACAGAGAAATTTTGGGTATGAAAACAGGTTTAGTTGATTAATTTTCATGAAAACGCATTTTATTATATTTCCTCAAAATGTGGAAATAATAGTTTTAAACAAGTTCGTAATTCGTCATTTTTCTGCAAAAATATTGAATTGATTAGCTCTGGTAAATAAGTAATTTATCATTTTTTGATGCCAAAATGTTGAATTGAGAAATTCTGGTAAATGCCCACATTATGATAATTCTGCAAAATGTTAATTTGATTAGCTTTGACAACCTGCGCAATTGATCATTTTTCGGCGAAATACTTTATTGTTAAGTTACATAAAGTTAGTATTTCATTATTTTTTCCTGAAAATAGTTGAATTGATAAGATGCAATAACTTCACAATTCGTCAATATTCGGCAAAATGTTGAATTGATTATTTCTGATAACTAGACAATTTATCATTTTCCTGCAAAATGTTGAATTGATTACTTCTGATAACTACACAATTAATCATTTTTCTGCTAAATAATGAATTGTTAAGTTACGCTATATTCGTAATTCGTCATTTCTCTGTAAAATGGTGAATTGATTACTTCTGATAACTGCACAATTTATCATTTTTCTGCAAAATGTTGAATTGATAAGATGCAATAACTTCGTAATTCGCCATTTTTCTGCAAAATGTTGAATTGATAAGATTCAATAACTTCAAAAATTGTCATTTCTGTGCAAAATGTTGAATTGTTAAGATGTAATAACTTGGAAATTCGTCATTTTTCTGTAAAATGTTGAAATGACTTGTTTTGGTAAATGAGTAATTCATCATCTTTTTGCAAAATGGTGAGATAATGTGTGCAAAAATCATCATTTTGTTGAATTACTTAGCATTTATGTTAACATTTTGACGGCACCTTAACGTTTCCGTACTTAGCTATGTCCGCGATTGGCCCGGAAGAATCAAGGGATGGCCATATATGGTTCTTATAGTGCGTGAAAATTTGGAAGTAAGAACCGCGGCCTAGTTTAGAGCACTTCCTTTCACATTGTTGTGTAGTTTACAAATTACCGTAGTACGTACGGCTATCGTGAATGGACGATCTTGATTCATTGTGAAGAGAAAAAAAAAATGAAATGAAAAATGAAATTATGACCTCTACAATGATGAAGAAGTAGCCTGTTAACGGCAGATTGGTGCCGCAGCAAGGAGTGATCCGATTTTTATATGCAGTCCCGTAGTCAGACAAGGTACTGAAGGGAGATTATCTCCCTCGAAAAAAATATTATACTCTCATTCATTCAGAAAATAGTACTGGTAAATTTCTTGGGTGCGGGCGTAACAGCACAGAACTTCGACTACATTACCTATGATGTACGTATGCAGTTCCCTGAAAACACCGTGATGTCAGTGACCGATGAAAGCGCACGAGTTGCTTATGTTTTTCCCGACTCGACCTACACAGCTGACCGCGTATTCCTGCTCAAAGTACAGCTCTTTCTGACGTACGATTATACAAAATTCGCTGCGCAGTAACTACATGTAAACACATCTGGTTTCCGACTGGGTCACATACATGCATACACCAGGGAGTTGTCAAATAGCAACTCCCTGCATACACCTCAACAATAATATCAGCGGACAGACATCGCACTCCATTGTATTACCGTACATATTGAGGGTGTTGACACTGGAAGGCCGTCCGTGTTGTACTAAGTGTAGTATGTGTAGTGCAATTAGTGTGTTACTGTGTACGTGTATGCGTCGTGTTGTTCGCTTAACTCGGTACATCGTGTGTATATTACTACTTACCCATATGATGTAACGCGACGGCAGCTAGGCTTTCGACATCTTTGGTGGGCAACGACAATCTCACGTCTATCCCAAAACTTGTCTGTACGAGTGTTCTTGTTCATCTTTTGATTTGATTTTTGAAGGAGGCTGCAGAGAAGAATTTCCATACAACACTCGTCGGCTTTATGAGACGAAATGTTGTTTGGTGATTTCTTATGCGGTGTTATTGAAGGTTTGTTTTTGTGGCGTAGGCCTAAGTTAGATGACTAACGTAAGGGTTAGGCTAACTTAATTTTCACGTTTGAATATGCTAACTCTAACGTTAGGCTAAAGCACAATGCATTTTGTTTCAAAGTAAGTATAAGTTAAACGCTAGGTAAGCAAGCTTACCTTCCGTGAAAGGAGGCAGGACTTAATCAGGGTAACCCTGACGAGAGGGATGTGCTGTTTGTTTGTTTTTGGGGGGGGGGGGGGGTGGGGCCGGGGGGGGGGGTGGGGGTGGGGGGGGGAGGGGGGGGGGGGGGGTGTGGGGGCGGGGGGGGGGGGGGGGTGGGGGGCGGGGGGGGGGGGGGGGGGGGGGGGTGGGGGGTGGTGGGTGGGGCGGGGGTGTGGGGGGGGGGGGGTGGGGGGGGGGGGGGGGGGGGGGGGGGGGGGGCGGGGGGGGGGGGGGGTGTGGGGGGGGGGGGGTGGGGGGGGGGGGGGGTGGGGGGGGGGGGGGGGGGGGGGGGGGGGGGGGGGGCGGGGGGGGGGGTGGGGGGGGGGTGGGGGTGGGGCGGGGGTGCGGGGGGGCGGTGGGGGCGTTGGGGGGGTGGGG
The DNA here is from genome assembly GCA_029531755.1 of Holothuria leucospilota. Lineage (NCBI taxonomy): Eukaryota > Metazoa > Echinodermata > Holothuroidea > Aspidochirotida > Holothuriidae > Holothuria > Holothuria leucospilota. Next base: position 38,814,661 of record CM055977.1, on the reverse strand, counting down.
GGTGGCGGCTGGGGCGGGGGTGCGGGTGGGGGGGTGTGGGGGGGGGGGGTGGCCGGGGGGGGGGGTGCGGCTTGGGTGGGTGGGGGGGGGGGGTGGTTTGGGTGGAGGGGTGGGGGGGGGGGGTTGGGGAGCGGGGGGGGGTGGGGGGGGGGGGGGGTGGAAGGGGAAGGCGCGTGAGTGGAATTCATATTCGCCAAAAATACCTTGGCAACTTTTACGAAAATTTTCAAATCCTCGCCCACTATCTTGGCTTGGAATACATGGGAGGGTCTATTGGTTGGGTTAGCCTTCCTGGTATTAAGGCTGTTGGGACGAAGACGATCATTTGCAAAGTGCGACTACCCTTCCAACAGCACCCCCATATTGGGTCTCTAATATGGGGACAAATTGGGTTACGGCGATTGGGGCCCAATTTGTTTTTGTCAGGCACGGATTTTCATCTGGTCCGGCAATTGGGTTAAAACTTAGTCCCAATTAATCCCAACTGGTTCGCCAACTTGGCCCAAATGAGTTAACAAGCATCATTTTCCATTTCTCTCATGAGGCCCCAGAGTTGGCCCCAGTTGGCCCCAGTTGGGAGCCCCTTTGAGGTAAACGACCCCAACCTCAGCCCAAGGTCCCCATTAAGTCGGCAAGGCTCCCCAGTAAAAACGCAAATTGGGACCCAACATGGCCGGTCGTGGCTTGCTGGGTTTTAGGTCTGTTTGATGTCGGTATGATCCATTCCCCCCCAGAGTGCTATTTGTAGATAAGTGTTATGTAAAATGAAGTAAACACTATAATTGAAATTCCATTCAAAATGACTAGTTGTTTCGGGCACTTTTATTTTACGCAGTGTTACTCAAACCCAGAATATAATTTCATTATTAAACTGTACCGTAAGACGGTGTGAGTGGAATCATCGCCAAAACTAAGCTCCGTGGCAAACCTCTACGATCATTCATCGCCCAAAAAACACTATCAAACCATGCTTTCACTCATGAAAAAATTGGGATTGTGCAGAGACCCAAGAGAGGACACCACGAAGAGGACTTGGCCAAGTGTGCTATGGAAACGAGTGTATTTTGAAAATCTGAATTGGGGATAGAACGAGTTTTGATATGTTACTGGTCCGAGGACTTATTCAATGTGTCTTATTTGTAGATAGTTACAATGTTTTTTTTTTTTCTAATGGCCCACAATTTTGTTAATCATTCTGCAGAAGCATCCGGGGCTTGGGCCGAGGCGTTACCCAGGCGCGGATCCATGAGGGGGGGCGCTGGGGGGTCCCGGCCCTCCCCCCCCCTCGCCACGAAAAAAAAAAAAAAACGAAAGGAGAAAAAAAAGAAGAAAAAGGGAAAAAGAAAAGAAGAAATGAAAATTAAGAGGCAAAATAAATAAATAAGAAGTGTCTAAGAAGCGTATTCAAAGTCATATGTTTCTTTAGGGGTTGGGTAGGGCTAAAGCTGGATTCTCCCCCCCCCCCCAATTTATATATCTTTTCAAAAGTGGTTGGACGACGAAATGGAGGCGGCTACAATGTTCGAAAAATCATGTGAATAGCTGAGTAATGATCGCTTTGACTTAGAGATGGCTACAATAAGTAAACATCGTGACATATGTAGTCAGGAGGGCTTCGGCTAGCGTGCCAGCTGAAATTTAGTAATGATTTTTGTGTGTAAAGATTGAATTTTTTGTAATCTAGAGGGATTGAGACGCAAAAGTTTTTCGCCATAGCAGACCTTGCAGAATTGAATACAGATAGACAAGCTGTCAGGTGGACGTAGCTATTGGTGCGCCAGTATAGTCCAAGCTGTTGCAGGCAAAAGTAGCAGGCGTGTATACCCTCTCTTTATACCACGTATATCGATTTCGAAACTGTCTGAAAAGTTTTAAAATGAACTCAAAAGGCTTTTAAGCATGACAGGACAGTTGGTGTCAGGCAGAATAGTTGGTTCAATGGGGGGGACGTGTGTCCCCCTTCCCCCATCGATTCTTAAAAATTTTTGAGAAATGGTCGCCAAAAGAAGTATCCTTTTAAGGCTTCAGACTTTCGTTGGAGGGTGTAGGGTGAGATGTTATTATTGATGGACTGGTATTATTGGTTTCTACTGGGACCATTTTCTTTCACAAAACTGGTTCTCAAACTATTGAATAAGTTTTGGAAATTCTTGACAAATTCGCATAATTTTCGCACGCTCCCCGCTAGGCGTCAAGCCTTGGTGTCAGAGGTTGTCCTTATTATCAATAAGCTTTGCGGTAACTACTCACGGGGGAAACAATGCGAGCAAAAGTGTCTTTAAAGAATTCTTCAGTCAGAAAGATTCGTTTCTGAATAGCACATAGGTTAGGTGGGAAAGTGCACAGTGTCCGATGGGGCAGGTTCTGAAATTGCAAGGTTTTGTCATGGACTAATATTTTATTCAAAAAATTTCGGCCCGCCCCCCCCCCCCCCCGCTTCGCGCTGCATGGACGACAGGGTTTACACTCGATTTTATATACGCCTTGACAAGGCTTATGACGGCAAGAAATTATTTCGCATGCAACATTTTTCTAAAAAACGTACAATCTCCTTCTCTGTAGGGGCGTCTCCATCATTATGGTTTCCGTTGACTAATCTAGTCTAGCAGATGAATTTGAATCTAGATTGACGTAAGTAAGTATTTGTGCCGTTGCTTATGTATTCCTAAACATTTTACACCGCGACGCTTCAATAATTCCCCCCCCCCCCCCCCCGAAAATCTTTTTTGAAACGGAATTTTTTTGCCTGTCCGAGCCACCCCCTCTTTAGGCTTTTAGCCTAAAAAGAAGGTGATATATCATCATGCTCCTCCCATATGGATGACGGGGTAGTGAGAAATCCGCGTTGGTCCCAGGACCTCTTTTGTGTAGTCTGTAACTATTTAGTAGCTCCCGGGAGGCTCTACTAGCTGTTCTCTCTGTCAAACCTTGGATATCTCTTTTAAATGTAAAGAAAAAAATTTTATTATAGTCCTAAGAATGTTTCTGTGGGGACTCGTCACGCAGGTATAATTGCTGGTGACAATTTTCCCATGGGCGTGGTCAATGCGGGACGGGGGGGACGCGTCGCCCCTCACTTTTTTGGAAGGGGGGACCTCGTCAAAACGTCCCCCCTCACTTTTTCAGAAATGATGGAACAGACTGCAAATTAGCTCTAAAGGAATAACGAAATTTTTTCGAAGAAAAATAACCTAAAATCGTAGCACTTTTGTTGCACCACATCGGCATCTGAGGGCATTCAGTTCTCTAGAAAAAATTTCGCTCTTAGGACGCCCTCCCCCATCGCCGAAGATCACAAAAACAATTTGCCATCACCCGTGACGTGCAAACAATTCTGGTCTACCGGGACCAACTGCTTCCTTCGACGCCACTAGGACGGCGATTCACAAATGGTGAAAAATAGGCCGCTCCACCCCCCCCCACCCCCACACACACTACACTTTTGGAGATGGAATCCACGCCCATGATTTTTCCTGGGACTTAAGATGGGTTTTTTAAAGACCATACTGTTAACTGTCTCTTACTCCTCCCTTTTTCAACCGAAAACAAAGTTAGAATTCACTAAAAAATTGTTGGACATATTTCTAAACATATCAATCACATTTAGAATGACCTCAAGATACCACCATTTGTGCATATAGGGCGCCCCTAATTACAAAAATTTCTCTAACGGGGAGGGGTAAATCCCCTTCCTGGTGATTGCATCATATCCTCATGTACTAATAAGAAAAAGGCTCTCCCACTCTTGTATTATAGCGTAATAGCAAAATTCCCAATGCCTAAAAAGGGCAGCGGATTCTAGGGAAGCAGTTATCTGTGGTTCCTCGGCAATCACGCAACTCCAGCGCACGGCCACCATCGGTTCATAGATTTCTGAAGGGTATCCTCTTCAGAAGTCCATAAGAATGATAGATAATATCAATCTCTCCTCCCATAGGGATGTAAGGTTGTGATTAGTCCTGTTGGGCCCCAAAGCACAACCCCCCCGTTTCAGTGTACAATTAAATGCAGAGGCTCCCGGGAGTCACTATCAAGCGCGAAAATTTTCGGCGCGGCTTCGGCGGCGGGCAAGTTGTTTAGCCACAGACCTTATGGAGAGAGGTACGTTTTTATTGAGTGATGGATTTATTTGTCCATCACTTTTTTTCATCGAAAAGTCGTTTGGCAATCTTTCACGATTTTTTTGCAAAAGGTCTTTTTAATATTTCTTGATTTTTCGCTTGATCTGCGTCCGTTTTTAGCCTTGAATTTCTCCTTTTAACTATCAATAAGGTGCCAAACGTTATTCGGCATACTACTCGTCCCCCCCCCCCGGGTGTGGTTCTACCATAAGCCAATTATTTCGTGTGAATAAACGGTGGATTTCAGAGGAAGACCAGCATTGTAAAGGATGTGACGCAATTGATCTTCATTTTTTCAAAACGCCTCCTCTTCTTGAGAACTGCTCAAAGCTTAGTATCGAAACGCACGCTTCTAATTGATCACAAAAAGGGAATTGACACCTTTAGTCATAGCAATAGGTTTTAAATGTAAAATTCAAAATTTTGCGACGCGCTTCGCGCGCAATTGTTTCATCTGACTTCCTCTAAAGCCCGAATAAAACCGTAGTAACGAAACAATAAAACACTCATTATGGCAAAAATCATTTCTAAGGTACCTGCACGGGCTCATAATGTTGGCAGTGTAAGACAGTTATTGAAGATAACGGTTAGATTCTCCGGAACTTCTGCAGGGTACGTATAGAAACTTATACTGAGCCATACACATCAAATTCCATGCAACAATTGAACAAGGTATAAACATCTCACTGTGAGCGATAAGAAACTGGATCCAGTACTAATTCTGTGCTCTTAAAAAATGCAATATTGCGAAGATCCGCTTTACCAAAAAAGGGGGCTTCGCCCCCCTGGACCCGCACCGGGGCTCCGCCCCTGGACCCTCGGCCAGGGGCCACTAAACGCGGGCCCCTGGAACCCCACGCGTAGGGACGTACGGCGCTTCGCGCTCGTGGTGGGCACCTTCCGTGGGCACATTGAGATTTTCGCGCTGTCTTGGGGGCCGGCCCCCAGTCGAAATTTCTGGATCCGTGCCTGGCGTTAGATAAGCCCAGTAGCGGCCTACGCCGCAAGGAGAGCTTAGCGCTCGTGTAGGAACTTATAATAAATCGCAAAGGGGGTTTCGCCCTGGTCAAAAAACCGCAAACTAAGAATTTGGCTGCTGACGCGGCCAGTCTGCCGACAGGTTTCGATGTAGAACTTAAATTCCTTTCCGGCTGTTTGGGAAGTTCTGTTTACCAATAAATGTTGAGCTTGCATCTGAAGTGTGAACTTTCCCGGAAGAATTAGAGGTTAAGTTAAGTATCTGATTAGCACTTAAACATTTTTTAGTGGTGAGTTTCCTCCTTGTCACTTAAACTACATGTTCACGTGCCCTCATCCAGTTTAAGTTGGACCGGCTCAGCACTGCAAATAGGCTAGTATCCCTCATGGACGTGTGAGTTGGTTTTGAAATTGAGGAAGGGGTGGGGGGGCTTGAATCTTCATTGCTCTCGGAATGCATCTCGCTGGGGCCTGGCCCTAATATAATGGTGTGCCCCTTTGGTAAATTATTATGAAAATATAGCGCTTATATACAAACGGTGGGGCTACATCAGTTGGAAAGGCTAAATGTTTTTCTGAGGAGGGGAAAAGGTCCAAAATTTGACTCCTAATTCCATTGTTACCGTGGGCATCGATGTTCGATTTAGAAAGGCACGTGGGGGAGCTTTTAGCTTGAAGCTTAAGTGGCTTGTCACTGGGGGTCAAGAGAGCCTCTAGCCTCTCGCCTTTTGCAAAATTTTAATTTATCGAAAATCTTTTGGACTTGTAAAGTTCAAACAGTCCAGGTCCGGGAACATTCTCGCGTTTTGGGGAGAAATCATTTTCTCGGGGCTCGAAAAGGATAAACATGTGATCTGGCGCATTTTGGGCATTTTTATCCATAAAAACCACATCGTCAAAAAAGGTGTTTTATGTTCATTTTTTAGGTTTTTCCTATAAATCTGTTCAAAATAGTTTTTATTGCTGTTAACATTATGATTTAGTTCAAAAAACTGAGGTCACTGGCAAGGCTGTCGCCTGCGGGGGGTCAAGACGGGCAGTTCACCAGCCCCACCCCGAGCCTCCAAAGGCAGTAAACTAAAGTTGACCATACTTGACAGGACAAAAAAAAATACTGAAAATGCTGAAAAGTTTCAACTGCCAATTGAATTATTGATTTCAAGGCCACAAAGGAACGCTGGAAAATCGTCATTTAAGGGGTTCCTGTTCAGTTTTCACCCATCACGGGCCCAATTTTCACCCTGGGAGGTATCCCCGGACCCCCATCCGTTTTAACCGGCGCGCGATTCTTATGTGGGATTTCGTCTTTATGAACATTTGAACTCTTCTCTCCCTCCTACATGATACACTGCTTGAATACACCTGTCATATTACGCAGTTCTAAAGATTAATTTCAGCATTCTGTTCTAGCAAACACAACACGCTTTTATAAAAATAGCCCTTATGTTTTAACCTCTAAGCTAAACTCAATGAGCTTGTTAAAGTAACTTTAAATTGAAAAATGAAAATCTAACTTTTCTTATTTTTCTTGAAACGCGAAATTTGTTTCTAAAGCATGAAATTTAAAACTGAAGAATGTTTGGATGCACCTTACATGGTCATGTTCGATCGAACATTTTCTTCTTGTAAGGGTCATTACGCTATTGGGGCTAAGCACCAACTGATAATGACCTACGTAGGTAGACTGTAAGGCAGGCGTAATCGCCTGTAGGCAGTCATATCCCATGTTGGTTTGTGAAGCCTTTTAACGTTTTACTAGAACAAACTGACCTACCTCCCCTCGGGGTACACTGATTGTGGCTTCCTTCAAGTGGACATACTAAGGGAGTAGAGCAGATCCGTGGCCGGTCCGGACGTCCATGTGAGGGCGGGGGTAATGCCATAGCCGCCGAGAAATTCAGTTAACAAGGCAGGACCCGTAGGGCCAGGAAGTCTGATATAGGGGGGTCACCGACAGCTCATGGGAGGGGGGCACCGTTTGTTGTCAGTGAGTGCCACGCGAGTGACATGATTTACAGTTTGCCGGAACTAAGGGGATTATATCTCAAGCTTATCACACATAGCTTAAAGGTATCGTTTTAGCGTGTTGCACTAAACGCGCGAAGCGCGGCGAAAATTTTCAACGCCTTCTGATGGAAATTTTATCGCCATCCGCTTGCAATACAGAGACGTAGAAATTCCTCGCACAAGCTGAATTGGACAAGATTATAAAATCAACGATACATCTTCAGCTCTAGAAAAGCGGCAGGTGAAGCCGGCTGAGTTACTTTTCGAACGGACGATGAGGGACCAGGGGCTGGTCATTAGGCAGGCCTTGGTGTGATCGCCGTATTATTTGTTAGGACCTCAGAGGGAAATTCCCACGAATATGTGGCGAATTAACAATATTTGAACACACCAGCACGGGAGCTTTGAGCCGTTCTTTGAATGACAGTGAGGAGCACACCAAGTGTCGCAAATAGTTCACAATTCAGGATGGTACATTATCGTATTGCTGTACTTTGAATGACAATTTTGGCATGAAAAAAAAAACATAAAAAGTAAAATTTTGGAATTAAATTTTTGGTAGTAGTAAATTTAGCTTCAAAACCATATAGTCGTTGGGGGGCTGAGGGCGAATGTTAGCTCAAGGTAATAAGATTACTACATGAAAGCCCCTTGATGTCCGGGATCTAACTTTGAGTCGCTTTAACCTCAGCTTTTAGACTGGAATGACGTTCACTTGAATTTTTGTACTAATACTTGTTCATGGGTGATATTACTTCGCTTTGTGAGAATGGGCGCGCGAAGCCGGCCGCATTTTTTTTCAGGGAAAAATTATTTACCACGGGTAAAACCTGCATAACAGACTAACACAAAAAACAAACAGCAAGGGGAGGTGGGAGAAGATAAGCCTCGACGAAGGTACCGAAGCTCCCCTAAGAGGTCCAGCAAGCCCATAGCTTCTGAGCGGGCTTCGGGTTGCTGGACCTCTTAGGGGAGCTTGGTCCCCTTCGTCGGGCTTATCTTTCCCGTCTCCCCTTGCTGAGTCTGTATGCAGGGTTTTACCGTGGTAAATAATCTTTCCTGAAAAAAATTCGGCGCGCTCGCGGCGCATTCTCACAAGCGAAGTAATATCACCCATGAACATTATTAGTACAAAAATTCAAGTGAACTCTTCCAGCTAAAGCTAGGTAAAGGCTCAAAGTTAGATCCCGGACATCAGGGGCTTTCATGTAGTAATCTAGTACCTTGAGTAAGCATTCGCTCAGCAACGCCTATATGGTTTGAAGCTAAATTTACTACTACCAAAAATTTATTCAAAATTTACTTTTTCTTGTTTTTTTTTTTCATGCAAAATTTCATTCAAAGTAAAATACGATAATGACCATCTGAATTGTGAACTTTGAAGACATTGGTGTGCTCTCACTGTCATTCAAATACCGGCTCAAAGCTCCGTGCTGAGTGTTCCAATATTGTTAATTTCGCCACATATTCGTGGAATTTCCCTCTGGGTCCTAACAAAATCATACTGGATCACACCAAGCCTGCCTAATGACAGCCCCTGGTCCCTCCTCGCCGTTCGCAAAGTACTCAGCCGGCTTCACCTGCGCTTGCTGAGCTGAAGATGTATCGTGATTATAATCTTGTTCCCTTCACTTGTGGAGAATTTCTACGTCTCTGTATTGCAAGCGGAGGGAAAAATTTCCATCAGAAGGGTGAAATTTTCGCGCGCTTCGCGCGTTAGTGCACACGTAAAACCGATACCTTTAAGCTATGTGTGATAAGCTTGAGATATAATCCCCTGTAGTTCCGGCAAACTGTAATCATGTGGTGGCACTACTGACAACAAACGGTGCCCCCCTATGAGGTGTCGGTGCCCCCCTATATCAGAATTCCTGGCTACGGGCCTGCCTTGTTTACTGAATTTTTCGGCTATGGCATACCCCCGCCCCCACATGACTGGTACCGGCCACGGACTGCTCTCTCTCTTAGTATGCCACTGAAGGAGCCACATCAGTTGTACCCCGAGGGGAGGAGTCAGTTTGTTCAGTAAACCGTTAAGGCTTCACAAACCACCATTGGGATATGACTGTACAGGGATACGCTGTACAGTCTACTACGTAGGCATTATCAGTTGGTGTGCTTAGCCATAGCGTAGCCTTACAGAAAATGTTCGATCGAAATGACCATGTAGGTGCATCCAAACATTCTTCAGTTTTAAATTTCATGCTTTAGAAACAAATTAGGTTTCAAGAAATAAGAAAAGTTAGATTTCATTTTCAATTTAAAGTTACTTTACAAGCTCATTGAGTTTAGCTTAGAGGTAAGCATAGCTATTTTATAAAAAGCGGTGTTGTGTTGTAGAACAGAATGTGAAATAATCTTTAGACTGCGTATATGCAGGTGTATTCAAGCAGTGTATCATGTAGGGAGGGAGAAGGTTCAAATGTCAGAAAGAGAAACCCACATAAGAACGCTTACATGGCGGGGGTCCGGGGACTCCCAGGGAAAATTGGGGTGAAAACTGAAAGGAGACCCTTAAATGCGATTTTCCAGGTTCTTTGGGCCTTGAAATCATAATCAAGGGCGGTGAACTTTTCAGCATTTTCAGTATTTTTTTTTGTCTCACAGATAGGTCAACGTTCGTTTACTGTTTGGAGGGCTCGGGGTGGGGTGGAACTGCCCGTCTTGCCCCCGCAGGCGACAGCCTTGCCGTGACCTCAGTTTTTGAAACTACATCATCATGTTAACAGGCAATAAAAACTATTTTGAAAGATTTATAGAAAACCTAAAAAATGAAACATAAACACCTTTTTGACGATTGTGGTTTTATGGATAAAATGGCAAAATGGCGATCACATTTTTCTCCTTTTCGGGAGAAAATGATTTTCTCCCAAAACGGAGAATGTTCCGGACCTGGACTGTTTTGAACTTACAAGTCAAAAGATTTTCGTAAAATTTTGCAAAAGGGAGAGGGCTCTCTTGACCCCAGGAAAGCACTTAAGCTTCAAGCTAAAAGCTTCCCCACGTGTGTTTTTTCTTTCTAAACAAAATCGATGCCACGGTAACAATGGAATTAGGAGCAAATTTTGGCCTTTTCCCTCCTCAGAAACATTTAGCTTTCCACTGATGTAGCACCAGTTTGTATCTAAGTCTAGTCGCTATATTTTCATAAAATTTACCAACGGGGACACCACTTATATAGGGCTAGGCCCCAGGAGAGCAATGAAGATTCAAGGCCCCCCCCCCCCCCTTCCTCACTTTCAAAACCAACTCAACTTCCCTGAGGGTAGCCTATTTGCAGTGAGACGGTCCAACTTAAAACTGGATGAGGGAGTGACAAGGGGAACTCACACTAAAATGTTTAAGTGCTATAAGAATACTTAATTAACCTCTAATTCTGGGAAAGTTCACACTTCAGATGCAAGCTCACATTTATTGGTAAACAAACTTCCCAAACAGGCCGAAAGGAATTAAGTCTACATCGAAACCTGTCGGCAGACTGGCCCTTCAGCAGCAAATCTTAGTTTGAGTTTTGGGGCGAAAACCCCTTTGGATTATTATACGTTCCTCACGAGCGCTAAGCTCTTCCCTTCGGCGTAGGGTCCTGGGTAACGCCCAGGCGCGGATCCAGAAATTTCCAGGGAGGGGGGCAAGATGGAAAAATCTCATGTGCACCGAAGGTGCACCACGAGGGCGAAGAGCGAGTTCCTACGTGTGGGGTCCAGGGGCCCGCGTTAGGGCCCCTGGCGGGGTCCAGTGGCGGAGCCCCGGTGGGGTTCCAGGGGGCGAAGCCCCCGGAAGCTCTCGCAATTTGCATTTTTAAGAGCACAGAAATCGGCTCCAGTTCTTATGTCAGTGAGATTTTATACCTTTTCATGTTGCATGGAATTTGATGTGTATGCTCAGTATAAAGTTTGCTATACGTACCTGCAGAAGTTCCGGAGAATCTAAGTTATCTTAAAACTTACACGCCAACATTATGAGCCCGTGCAGGTACCTTGAAATGATTTTGCCATAATGAGTGTTTTTATTTTCGTTATACGGTATTCGGGTTTAGAAGTCAGATGAAACAATTGCGCGCGAAGCGCGTCGAAAATTTGAATTTACATTTAAAACCATTGCTATGACTAAAGGTTGTCCAATTCCCTTTTGTGATCAATTAGAAAGTGGGGCGTTCGATACTAAGTTTTCAGTTCTCAAGAAGAGGAGGGTGAAAAAATGAATATCAATTGCGTCGCACATCCTTACAATGCTGGCTCCTCTGAAATCACGTTTATGCACACGAATAATTGGCTTATGGTAGAACCACACCGACGAGTAATGCGAATACGTTTGGCACACTTATTGATAGTAAAAGGGAATATTCAAGGCTAAAAGTGCGCAGATCAAGCGAAAATCAAGAAATATTAACAAAGACTTTGCAAAAAATCGTGAAAGATTGCACACGACTTTTGATGAAAAAGTTATGAAAATAAATCCATCACTCCAATAAAAACGTACCTCTCTCCATAAGCGTAAAACAATTGGCGCGCGAAGCGCGCCGAAAATTTTCGGTATAGTGACTCCCGGGAGCTCTGCATTAATTGTACACTGAAACGGGGGACCAACAGGACTCTCAACCTACATCCATATGGGATGAGAGATGATATATCACCTTCTTTATGGACTTCTGAAGGTATACCCTTCAGAAATCTATGACCGATGGTGCCGGCGGGAGTTGGTGATTGGAGGAACCACAGATAACTGCTAAACCGTGCCTTTTTAGGCAGTGGGATTTTGTATACGCTATATACAAGAGTGGGAGAGCCTTTTCTTATTAGTACATGAGAGTGGCAATCCCAGGAAGGGGTTACCCTCACCGTCCCGTTGAGAAATTTTTGTTAATTTTAGGGGGCCTATATGCAAAATGGTGGTATCTTTGGGGTCATTCTAAAGTGATTGTATGTTTTAGAAAATGTCCACAATTTAGTGAATTCTAACTTTTGTTCGGTTGAAAAAGGGGAGTAAGAGACAGTTAACATATTGTCTTCAAACCTCTTAAGTCCCAGGAAAAAATCATGTGCGTGGATCCATCTCAAAAATAGTGTGTGTGTGTGGGGGGTGGGGGGGGGGAGCGGCTTTTTCACATTTGTGAATCGCCGTCCTGGTGGCGTGGAAGAAGCAGTTGGTGGTAGCCAGAATTTGCGTCACGGGGAGGCAAATTGTTTTGTGATCTTCGGCATGGGGGAGGGGTCTAAGGGAAATTTTTTTCTAGAACTGAATGCCCTCAGATGCGATGTTGGTGCAACAAAAAGTGTACGATTTTAGGTTATTTTTCTTCTAAAAATTTCGTTTTCCACATAGGCATAATTGCAGTCTGTTCCATCATTTCTGAAAAAGTGAGGGGGACTTTTTGACGATGTCCCCCCTTCCAAAAAAGTGAGGGGGACGCGTCCCCCGTCCCGCATGATCCACGCCCCATGGGAAAATTGTACACGCAATTATACCTGCGTGGAGTCCACAGAAACATTCTTGGACTATAATAAAATTTTTTCTTTACATTTAAAAATAATCCAAGGTTGCAGAGAACAGTATAGAGCCTCCCGGGAGCTCTAAATTAGTTACAGTACACAAAAGAGGGACCAACGGGATTCTCACTACCCGTCATCCATATGGGAGGAGATATGATATATCACGTTCTTTTTAGGTAAAAGCAAGAGGGTGTGGACAGGCAAATTCGTTTCAAAAAAGATTTTCGTCATTATTGAACGTCGCGGTAAATGTTTGGAAATAATAAGCGAGAAATAGAGGGCAATTACGTACTTTCAATCTTTCAAATCATGTGCTAGACTAGATTATTCAAAGATCCCATAATGATGAGAGCCCTACAGAGAAGGAGATGTACCTCTTAGAAAAATGTGCATTGGAATAATTTTTTGCGTCATAGCTTTGTCTATGGTATATGAAATTGGGTGTAAGCCCTGTCGTATGCGCTCGCAGCGCGCCGAAATTTTGAATAAAATATTAGTCCATGACAAAACCTGCATTCAGAACCTGCATAGGACACTGTCACTTTCCCACCAAACTATGCTATTCAGAAAAAAATCTTCTGACTGAGAATTCTTTAAAAGCACTTTTGCTCCTTTGTTCCCCCGTGAGTAGTTACCGAAAGCTATTGATAATAAGGACAACTCTGACACAAGGCATGACGCTAGCGGAGGCGTGCGAAATTTGGAATTTTGTCAAGAATTTCCAAAACTTATCATATTTTGAGAACAGTTTGGTGAAGAAAAATGGTTAGAACCAATAATACCAGTCATCAATAATACATCTCACCCTACACCCTCCACAGAAATCTGAAGCTTAAACGACTTTTGGGACCATTTTAAAAATTTTCAAGAATCGATGGGGGAGGGGGACACACGTCACCCATTGCCCACTGTGCCGACACCACTGTCTGTAGCTTAAAAGCCTTTTGAGTTCATTTTAAAACTTTTCAGACAGTTTCGAAATCGAATAGGGTATACACGCCGCTACTTTGCCTGCAACAGCTGGATCTACTGTGCACAATAGTACGTCACCTGACAGCTTGTCTTCTGTATTCATTCTGCAAGGTCTGTATGGCGAAAACTTTGCGTCTCAATCCCTCTAGATTACAAAAATTCACTCTTTAACACAAAATATTACTAAATTTCAGTGCAGCTAGCCGAGCCCTTACTACATATGTCACGATGTTTACTTATTTAGATCTTAAGTCAAGGATCATTACTCAGCTATTCACCTGTTTTCGAACATTGTAGCGCTCCTTTCGTCGCCAACCACTTTGAAAGATATATAAATTGATAATCCAGCTTTAGCCCTACCCAACCCCTAAAGAAACATATACTTTGAATACGTTCTTAGACACTTTTATTTATTTTTTGCTCTTAATTTTTCTTTCTTCTTTTCTTTTTTCCCTTTTTCTTCTTTTTTTCTCCTTTCGTTTTTTTTTTCGTGGCGAGGGGGGGGGGGGCCGGGCCCCCCAGGCCCCCCCTGGATCCGCGCCTGGGTAACGCCTCGGCAAAGCCCCGGATGTTCTGGAATATTAACAAAATTGTGGGCATTAGAAAAAAAAAACATTTAACTATCTACAAATAGCATTGAATAAGTCCTCTGCAGAACATAAAAATCGTTCTTGCTCAATTGATTTTCAAAATAGCCCATAGACTTGGCCAAGTCTCTCGTGGTGTCCTCTCTTCTCTCTGCACAATCCATTTTTTCATGGTGAAGCATGTTTGATAGTGTGGGGGATGAATGATCGTAGAGGTTGCACGGAGTTTTGCGATGATTCCACTCACACCGTCTTACGGTAAGTTAATAATGAAATATATTCTGGGTTTAGTAACCTGCGTAAAAAGTGCCGAAAACTAGCATTTTGAATGGAATTTCAATATAGTGTTACTTCATTTTACATAACACTTATCTACAAATAGCACTGAATGGTACATACCGCATCAAACAGACCTAAAACCCAGCAAGCACGCCCGGCCTGTTGGGTCCCAATTTGGTTTTACTTGGGGAGCTTGGACTTAATTGGGCTTGGGCTGAGGTTGGTGTTTACCTCGGGTCCCAACTGGGGCCAACTGGGGCCAACTGGGCTCATGAGAGAAATGAAAATGATGCTGTTAACTCATTTGGGCCAAGTTGGGACCCAGTTGGGATTAATTGGACTAAGTTAACCCAATTGGGACCAGATGAAATCCGTGTGACAAAACAAATTGGGCCCCAATCGGTAACCCAATTTGTCCCCAATTAGGACCCAATATGGGGTGCTGTTGGGGTAGTCGCACTTTGCATGATCGTCTTCGTCACAGCTTAATTACAGGAAGGCTAACCAACCAATAGACTCCTCCATGATGAAGCAAGATAGTGGGGAGGATTAAAATTTTCGTAAAAGTTGCAAGGTATTTTGCGATGATTCCACTCACGCCTTCCCATGGGAAGTAATAATGAGTTAAATCCGGGTATAAGATGGATGCGTGCGAAGCGCGCCGACAAATAGCATTTTGAATTAAATTTCAGGAATGATTTACTTCAGTTTAGTAGCATGTAACTATCTACAGACGTACTAAACAGAGCTAAAACTGGCAGTTTGCCTATTTTCATACTAGCTTAATTCGGACCAGGGAGTTGCAACTCCCTAGTCAGTTCGAACAGGGGGTTGCAACTCCCTTATGCAAGAAGCTTGAGGGTGGTGAGGATACCTAAGAATGGCGGGATCACGTGGTTTACAAGAAATCCACTACTCTATGTGCTGCGGAAAGTAGCTTAATTATGGGACACTTAACGTAAGTGATGGATGAGCACAAAGTTGTCGAAAATAGCACTCTAGTAAATAAAGGTTATATATCGTATTAAATTGCAAAAGTAATCTATTATATATTAACCCCCCCCCCCCCCGGCCATTTCTGTTATTTTGATAATTAAGCCTACGAGAAAAAAAATGGAGGATAAAATGGTGGTTCCCCTCTTTTAGGTTCGGGGGTTCACTGCCCCCTTACCTTATCGATTTGCGGCCCTGTTGGTAGTTAGTTAGTTAGATGAGGTTTTCCGGCTCAGTTTTTAACGAATTGGTTTAAGTCGGGCCGGACACGGCCTTTTTGGTAGTAGTACCGAGAACAGAACTGAACTAAGCCATAGAAGGGTTTTAACGTTTTAACTCAAGTTTTTGAAGACATCTGCGACACTTGTTCTTCTTTATCTTATATCACTTACCGGAAGCGACGTAAAAGAGACATCCTGTGGATAAGCAGTGGCATTTTGCAATCAATTAAATGCAAAATAAACTTTGAAAATTACGTAAAGAACCCTACTCCTGCCAAACTGCACTTTGCAGTATACCGTAATAAGTTGACTCATATCCTTCGTATTACTGTGGAGCGCCATCTCTCTGACAAGTTCTGCAAGAGTAACTATTGTACCAGTATGATATGAACGATACTTGGTCGATTGTTAGCAAAGTCAAACAAAAAGATACTGATAAGTCGTCACATCCTTCTTCCTTTAAACATACTGTAATGACGGTGTTATGAGTGATCTTAAAGCGGCACAATGAGTTGGTTCATGAAATTCACCAAATTTTGCCAAACCTGTTAAGTTTTCTTCACATACTAATGACAAATGGTCAAACTTAAACAATCCCAACATCTTGCATACAAATAAATGTTTCATAAGTGAGTAATAAACAATTCAATTCGGTTTTCAAAAATCCGTGACCAGACACTTTTTCAAATTATACCGCACAACCGTTACAAGTCAGGATACCAAGAAAGTTCAAAATTTTAGCTTTGTGCGTAACTATTGAATGTGAAACTTGACTAATTATGCTAATAATAATCATTATCATGTGGTAGTGCCCTTCAACACCCTCGTAAAGTTATCGATATCATGCAACTCAATATGCCCCTTTAACGTAATTGCAAACGCATTTAATAATTATTTTATCAATTTGGGTCATTTTGGCATCTCGCATAAAAAGCAAGTTTAATTAATGCTAATCATTACATGAGTAATCCAAACCTTCACAATGTCACCCACAAATGAGGATGGACTAGATAAGACTGCCTTCTCTTGTCTTAAATCAAACAAATATTCAGGTTTTGATAATATTAAGTCCAGTTTTCTTAGAAAAGTTATTGTCTTTATAGTGAAACCTTTGAAGTAATATTAAAAACTGTTCGCTCGTTTCAGGCAGTGTTCCCGATGAGCAGGGGCGGCGCCAGGGTTTTTCGATAGGGGTGGCAAAGCATGCTGGGTCGGACCCAGTTTTATTGTTTGGAGGGGTGCAGGCACTGAAGACTTCCGAGCCTCCCCCTCCCCGTGTCAGAACCTGCGTTTTGGCGTTTTCATTTTCTTGGACTTTATTTTTCTCTAAAAAAAAAAAACTTTTTTGTCTGAAATAAATACGAACTGTGAGAAGGGTTGTGTGTGTCTGTCAGTGAAAATCGGCCCCTCACTGAATGAGACGCTTTCAACTATGCAGCACAGCAAGCGCGGCGGAACGAAAAAATATTGGGGGGGGGGGGCTGAGTGCAGGAAGACTATCTAAGCGGAGCGCCACCATCGGTTGGCGCGGAGCGTACAAGAAAATTTTGGGCTTTACAAACCCTCCAGATGGCCGGAAATGGCACTTCCCGAGTGTTCTAAGCTGCATGTACCCAGCCTTGAAATATGGATCATATGTCTGCAATTTTTCAATTAAGGAGAAAAAATAAATCTATGAAAAATGGTAATACATATTTCTAAGCGGAGCGCTACCATCAGTTGGCGCGGAGCGTTCAAGAAAATTTTTGTCTTTGCAAACCCTCCAGATGGCCGGAAACGGCACTTCCCGAGTGTTCTAAACTGTATGTATTCATCCTTGAAATATGGATCTCATGTCTGCAATTTCATAATTAATGAGAAAAAATTAATCCTCATTATGTGATTTTTTCTTGCTTATAGAAAGGCCGAATCACTGAGGAAGAGTTATACGCAAAATTGAATTTTATAAAAGGGAGAGGAATCATAACTCTTATGAGATACCATTAAACTTTTACCTATAGTTCTCGAGTTTTTGAACCAATGATGTAACCAATTTGCAAGCTAAAGTAAACTTTACGAAAACAGGAGTGAAATCACTTCCTCACATTAATAGACTGAATTATGTGTATCGTTAAATTTAAATCCGATTTAGTGTCCTTCATAATCGTATGGTATCATTACATAATATGCATAGGAGATATTGAAATTTTGCAAATTGCACCCTGAAGGGTCTGTAAGCCAAAACGATTGAAAGGCACAGAAAAGGGAGAACTGCTCATCAATGTGAGAATGTGAAATCACTCCAGCTTGCTTTGAGTTCACTTTGCTTTGAAAATACAGTTAAATCAGCTTTTTATGTTGAAAGAAACGCACATAGAAAATGCATTTTTGTGGTCTACAAAGAACTGCTAAATTTAAATTGTACCTAAAGGCTAAAAATTCAAAAACATATGTTAGAAAGCTTGAAAAATGAATCCAAATGGTCTAACTGCCATCTTTACAGGAATTCCTGAGCTGAGATATATAAAATGTTGGTGCTTATTCAATTTAAAATGGTAGATGAGGCAATAATTTGTAATGTCATTCTTGTACTACTCAAATTAAATTCTTTGTTTTCTTTATTTTTTCGAAAGCCTCTGCGCCTTGTGCAGGTTGTGCCAAAATGTGATCACTTTCTCACTGTTATAGGGTGACTTGACTATACAAAACCTCACCGTACAGCAGTTGTTTTTGCAAGGTTATATAAACATTTCAATTTCAAAAGGAAACAAAAGCAAGTAATGTGAGTTTTACAAGAAGATCATCACAAATTATTGCGCAATTGACTATTTCAAATAAAATGAATAAATTTTAACTTTTCATATCTCAGCAACAGGGTGAGCTATGAAGATGAGAGTTGGATGAGTAAAATTCGTTTCCAACGTTTAAAATATAAATTCTTATAATTCTACACTTTAGGTCCACTTTAAACTCCTAAAATGAAACGTGCATGTATGGGATAAGAGACAAAACTGATTGCAATTTGTTTTATTGCAGTATTATTTATGTAAAATTTGGACTTAAATCTTAAGAATGAATTCACAGGCAGAGGTATAAATAATAGGATGGGATGGCGTCACCAGGGAGGGAGAGGGAGGAGGGAGGAGGAAGGAGGGAGGGAGATACCGTACCATAACACACGTCAGTCTTTGAGCCCCTGTCACACCTCACCGGATTGCAATAACGGAGAGGAAACGAAGACCCAAAATGTCACTCCGTTGATGTACGTTAGTATCCGTTTAGTCTCCTGTTCTCCTCCGCGGTCTTCGTTTCATGACCGGGAACGTCCGGTATGAACGGCGAGAGATTTTGAACATGCACAAAACTTGGACCAGACGTCGACCGAAAAAGGTCCCCATTACGTATTCGTTACTTATCCGCTAAGCTTTCGTTTTATCATTTTATCGTGGTTTCTCATACTGGACTTCTCCGTTAGTATCCGTTCGTCTCCGGTGATTGCTATTGCTCACTGGATCATTACCGGACAACAAACGGATGAAACGTAAAAGTACAGTACGTGTACCGAATGTTCGACGGACACTAACGCATAAGTAACGGAAGCGTAAAGGAATAGAACTGACAATGAACGGATAGGTAACGTACGTTTAACTGAAGAAACTAAAAAAACACAGGCAAAGAAACGTATAGGGGACAGACATAGACCGAAGATGCAGCGTACTTACATCCTGTCCACACCTCATACTATAGCTTAACAAACGTTTTTGCCGTTTTTTCTTGAATTTTTTGGGTGCGACTGATTCCTTCCCCCTGCATCCGCCCCAGGCATGAGATGTGTGATCGCGGTTCTGAGGGAGGGGTAAAGGGGAGGGGGTGTGAAAGATTTTTCGACTACCGGGAAGCCTTAGACGCAATCTGGTACAATATTTAGCATCTTTTGAAGTCATATTTTTCTCGAGAAATCTAGTTTCTAGGTAAGTAATCCAACGTTCTTTACTTTTGGCCGACTACAGTTTTCCAAACTTGTTGCATTTATTGTCGACGATTACATAACAAACGTGCAAGGGCGGCGATTTGTGTTGGCTATTGGGGGAGGGGCGCAGAATGGAAGGTGCCATCGAAGTGGGGCCATCATAGTTTTGTGCGAAGCGTACAAGAGAATTTTCGCCCTGCAGACCCCCAGACTGCATGAAATGGAACTTCTCGGGATCTTGGAGGCAGTTTTGAACCGTACGATACTTGATAAGTGACGACTGACAGGCATGGGTGTGTGAACGGGTTTGGTTGCGTTGGTATAGAAGCGGAGCTCCACTAACGTTTTTAAAATGTTGCCAAAATGGCTTCTATATCGCAATTAAATGGTCCTTCTCAGACCTTTCAAATTGCACTGAGGCAATCTTGATATGTGGCATGATTTCTATTGGCTGGCGCGGACTGCGCCGATAAAATTTTTGCCAAAACAGCTCCCATATCGCAAGAAATGGCCCTTCCCAGATCTTTCAAATTGCACTTAAGACATCTAGATATGTTACACGCCTTATATATACTTTCCCACTTTCACGGAACTGTTACTCTTCCTCTGGTATAACCTTCCCTGCGTACCAATTTCACCATTTTGTGATTGTTGTGACATGATTGAACAATGTACACGGAAGTGAAAATCCTACCCTCCCCCCTCCTCCACTGATTGGATACGATACTGCACTACAGACATGTCACTGCATGTGTAGGGCAAGTGTACAACTAGAGCTGGTAGGTCCATGCGTACTGGATTTACACACTAAAATATGATGTAGGCTACTTCTCCGTGAGCCACGGTCGTGAAGGTAGCCATGGAATTCGTAATAGATACCACATTCGCGTGTAGTCCGAGAATTTACAGAATATTGATAAATACATCGGTCAAGTACGGATTTGAATTAACTTTTAATCACTCAAATCAGTCAGTTTAGTGTTGAACTTGTTTTGCTTGTTTTCAAATAGACAGCAATTTTCACAGAATCTCGCTAGGGGATATACTGTATTTTCGCCCCCCCCCCCCACTATTTTTACGCTACTAGGTATTAACCCTTAAACGACAAAAAAAAAAAACTCAGAGAGAAATTCAATCGTGGGTCTTCTGGGATGTAGAAGGGGCCTAAGTGTAAGCTCTGCGGTGGATGCAGTAACGGGCGAATGTACAATGAGTTAGACAGAGAAGACAACGCGCGCGAAGCGCGCAAAATTTTCGAGGATTTACACCGAAAATGTCCTATATGCAACGGATAATGTATCGCAATACTTTATTCAATGATACTGTTACACCTCACCCCACCCCCTACAAAATTATGTGTCTTAAAACGTTATTTAGACGATTTTATTTTTGGGGTCAAAAACCATAGGGGGGAAAATGCCTGCCCTGCCCCCCTGTGGCGCCGCCCCTGCCGATGAGTTAAAATAGTCAAAGTTATACCAATGCACCAACTAATTACGAAAATTATCGACCAGTTTCAGTCTTATCATGTCTTTCGAAAATTTTTGACCTGATTGTTTATAATCGTAACTTGTATTTTATTAATAAACATAACTAGTGTATTATCTACAAAGGTCAGTATGGTTTCTGTCCGGATCATTCTACCGAACATACCCTTAGGCCTTACCCAGGTAGCAAACCTGTATGGGCCCCATATGAGTGAACCCATATGGGGTCTATTTAATTTTGCACCCAAGATTTATAAGGGGCCCATGTGGGGCAGTTGCGCACATGGGCTCCAGAACTATCCCATATGGGCCATATGGGACATATGGGCTGGCCCATGTGACCCCTTATGAATCTTGGCTGCAAAATCATATGGGCCAGCCCATATGTTGGCCCATATGGGCCCTAAGAATCCCATATGGGAATGTTACCTGGGTACCCTATGTTGCTAATAGTTTATATAAGGCACTCAATAATAAAGAAACCTCTGTTGGAGTATTCTTAGACCTGTTAAAAGCTTTCGATACAATTGATCACTGAATTTAATTACACAAACTTTACCTTAATGGTATTAGGCGAAAGTCTCTTGATTAGATCAGCAGTTAGCCTATCTGTTTTGCCTATTTCGTTTAGAGATGTTAAGTTCCAACTTCTGCAAATGCAATGTGAATTACCACATCAGGTTCTACCCTAGGCCCAACTTTTCATTCTTCATGTAAATCATACATGTAACGTGCCAAAAATTATTCTGTTATTCTGTTTGCTAATGATACAAATATATTTTTTACCGTACATGATATCGAAGAGTTAGAGATGTTAATCTCTAATGACCTTGATGATCACTGGTTTTCCTCCAACAAATTGTCGCTCAATATAGAAAGGATTATTATGCTTAATCTAGTTTTTAGTAATAGACGAAATGTTAAAAAAAGATATTTGTCATATTTCAGCAAAGGGGAGATATTTAGAGAAAGATGACAATGTTCATTTTTAGTTATCTACGTTGACTCTAACTTTATTTGGAAAAATCACATTCAGTTTATAGCTTCTATACAATTGCCAAAAGTTTTGGAATATTTTCTAAGTTGAAACACATTCTTCCTGAGATTAAACTTCGTACATTGTCTGATTGTAGCCTATATTACGTTAATGTTCTACCCGCATTTTGATATTCCCTCACGATAGTGGTGTGGTACAAGACAAACGTATTAAAGTTTCTAAGGGTTCTGCATAAACGAGCTATCTGTCCGTATTTCGTCTGCTAGTTATATGACCGCACTGGCAAGCTTCGAATCTGATGTAATTAACTTACAAATTAAGTTGCCGTATTTACCTGTAATTTTATTCACCATTGGCTCCCTGTTAGTCTTGGCCATTTTTTCAGCTATACTAGATATATACACATTATACGAGAGAAGCAATTATAATATTCATATCCCGCCCTGCAATACTTCTTTTGCTAAGAACAATTTTGTGTACCGAGCAAATATCACCTGGAACACTGATTGCTTCTGGAAATCAGGCTTTCCTACTCTTATATGTTCTCCAAACATACTATGGCTGAGTATAATGTAAATACTTGTTTAAGTTTTCGCACGGTAACGCACTTGTAATGCTGCTATGTTTTTTTCTTTCTTTCTTTCCTTTTTTTAGTGTTGCTCAGTTTGTTTTGTTTTCCACTTACTTAGGGAGTGTAACTACTTGATAAGCCTACAAATTCCCAAGGCCCGTTCTTACTTCAGTATAGCGCTATAAAGCCTATGCAGGTCGCTTCAACTCTGAGCTATGTCCGCGATTGGCCCGGAAGAATCAAGGTAGGGATGGCCATCTATGGTTCTTATAGTGCGTGAAAATTTGGAAGTAAGAACCGAGGCCTAGTTTAGAGCACTTCCTTTCATATTGTTGTGTAGTTTACAAATTACCGTAGTACGGCTATGGTGACAATGGACGATCATGATACATTGTGAAGAGAAAAAAAAAAACGAAATGAAAAATGAAATTATGACCTCTACAATGATGAAGAAGTAGCCTGTTAAAGGCAGATTGGTGCCGCAGCAAGGGGTGCTCCGATTTTTATATGCAGTCCCGTAGTCAGACAAGGTACTGAAGGGAGATTATCTCCCTCGGAAAAAATATTAATTACTCTCATTCATTCAGAAAATAGTGCTGGTAAATTTCTTGGGTGCGGGCGTAACAGCATGTTACGATGTTATGATGTACGTATGTAGCTCCCTGAAAACACTGTGATGTCAGTGACCGATGAAAGCGCACGAGTTGTTTTTGTTTTTCCCGACTCAACCTACACAGTTGACCGCGTATTCCTGCTCAAAGTACAGCTCTTTCTGACGTACGATTATACACAATTCGCTGCGCAGTTACTACATGTAAACACATCTGGTTTCCGACTGGGTCACCCCATACATGCATACACCTCAACAATAATATCAGCGGACAGACATCGCACTCCATTGTATTACCGTACATATTGAGGGTGTTGACACGGGAAGGCCGTCCGTGTTGTACTAAGTGTAGTATGTGTAGTGCAATTAGTGTGTACGTGTATGCGTCGTGTTGTTCGCTGAACTCAGTACATCGTGTGTATATTACTACTTACCCCATATGATGTAACGGCAGCTAGGCTTTCGACATCTTTGGTCGGCAACGACGATCTCACGTCTATCCCAAAACTTGTCTTTACGAGTGTTCTTGTTCATCTTTTGATTTGATTTTTGAAGGAGGCTGCAGAGAAGAATTTCCATACAACAGTCGTCGGCTTTATGAGACGAAATGTTGTTTGGTGATTTCTTATGCGGTGTTATTGAAGGTTTGTTTTTGTGGCGTAGGCCTAAATTGGATGACTAACGTAAGGGTTAGGCTAACTTAATTTTCACGTTTGAATATGCTAACTCTAACGTTAGGCTAAAGCACAATGCATTTTGTTTCAAAGTACTAAGTTAAGTACTGTAGCATGGTGGGTCCGAAGTTCGTTCACCTTAGCCACTGAATCCGTCCAAAAAATTTAAATAGGTAGCACATGGTTCCCAGTTTTAGACATTTTATCTTTGAAATATGTTGTCTGTACAAAAACGGACTTTGCCCTGGAATTTGTAGAGTGTAACTTGGAATTTGAATGATTTCATGAGACTGTCTCTGACCTTAGGAATTTCTCTCCAGAGGGTCACAATTTCGTTCGCACATTTTCAATTGTCCCTTTTTGTAGTAAATCAGGTTAATATCCATTCACTTTGTCAAATTTCCCATGTAAGAAAAGGACTCACACCAAATTATTACAGTGTTGCAGTCACATCTCGTGGCTTTATTCTGTAGACTGAGGTGTCTCTTTCCGATCAAAAGGAAACCTCGTAGGCTTATCTGGCAATTCTCTAAGGGTGACTATGGTGCTATGAGAAACGATACCCGGAGCTTCACATTGGGGTACTTCAATGGGGGGCAAAATAACCGTACTGTGGACGAAAACTGGCAGCTGATTAAGTCCTTTCTCGAAAGAACTGTTAAGAAGAATGTTCCCACCAAAAGAACTGGAGCTAAAACATCTCTCCCGTGGGTTACCGATAGCATTCGTAAGTTGATTAGAAGAAGGGACAGGCTGCATGCTATCTTCAAAAAAACTAACAATACCAAGATGCATGACAAATGGGCTGAATTGCGGTATAGAATCAAAAGGGAGGTCCGTATCTCCCATACAAATTATGTTAATGGTATGATTGGTGATATAAAACATGACACTAAACCTTTCTGGAGGTACATAAATGGCCAAAAAAAGGATAAACATGGCATCCCCCCTCTCAAGACGAATAGCAAATTAGCTATTACTGATCTGGATAAGGCCTGTGCTTTCAATGCTCAGTTCACAAGTGTATTTACCAGACTTTGTTTAGTGTTATCCCTTTCTGCAGACCAGCTTGTAGCAGAATGGCTGATATTACCATATCTACTCATGGAGTTGAAAAACTGTTTAAAGGGCTTGAATAAAACAAAGCCGTTGGACCTGATAACATTCATCCTTGGGTCCTTAGTGAAATTGCCTCTGACTTTGCTTCCTATGTTAAGTCACTTGTATCAGCAATCCCTTACAAGCGGTAGGATACCGGCTGATTGGAAGATGGCAAACGTCTGCCCTGTTTACAAAAAAAATGACAGTTCTCTCCCTAGTAATTACCGGCCTGTTTCGCTCACTTGTATTTGCTGTAAATTGTTAGAGCATATTATAAGTTCCAACTTGATGGACTTCTTTGAGGCAAACAATACACTTTCAACAAAGCAGCATGCTTTTAGAAAGTCGCATAGTTGTGATACCCAACTAGTATCAGTTGTCGAAGACTGGGCTTCGGCCCTGGACTCACAAAAGCAGGTTGATGTCTTCATCTTGGACTTTGAAAAGGCCTTTGACACCGTGCCTCATGAACTGCTAAAAACCAAACTGTTTAGCCTTGGTGTTTCCAAACAGGTTCTTCGGTGGGTCGACGACTTTCTCTCTGATCGTAAGCAAGCTGTTGTTCTGGTTCTGGTTGGATACTACAAGCAGTTCTCCGCAGACGGGATATACGGTTGTAGGTGTGTGATGGCTAGCGGACCAGCAAATTAGATTGGATTAATAGATTCAGATCTCCTCAAGGATGTCAAGTTCAGTTTGCGTAATTGATTTTTAAAAGTTTCAATAGATGGGGAATTCCTTACGGCTGAGGGCAAGCAATTCCACTCTGCCACTGTCCTAGGAATAAAAGAGAACCTGTAACAATCCTTTTTTACAGCGGGATGATGAAAGGAGATCGATGAAGACTTGCGAGTAGAAATTCCATTATTATCGGGCTTAAGAATATAATCGTTTAGATCAATGGCAACTAAGTGATGGAGAGATTTGTACAGTAAACTCAACCTAGCACTGATCCTGCGTTCCTCCAAAGTAGGCCAGTTTAAGTTAGCAAGCATTGATGAAACACTACTTTTACGTCTTTGGTCTTTACAGACGAATCTGGCAGCTCTGCGTTGCACTGCTTCAAGCTTGTTAATATGCTCCTGATGGTAAGGATCCCAAAATACTTGAGCAGTATTCCAACCTTGGTCTAACAAGGGATTTATATGCAGCTTCCTTAACTTTAGGGGAACAGCTGTACAAGTTACGACGTAACAAGCCAAGGACTCTGTTTGCTTTGAAAGATATTCCGTTAATGTGATCGGCCCAGCTTAATTTACTGTTAATATCCACTCCAAGATAAGTATGGTTGGGAACTGTCTGTAGGACACTATCGTTCATTTTGTACGAAGTTAATAGAGGTTTCTTCTTATGAGTAACACGCATAGCAAAGCACTTAGAGACATTAAATTTCATTTGCCATTTAGATTCCCATTGACATAGACTATTAATATCGTTTTGAAGCGAGATACTATCTTCCATTGAAGTAATTTCGCGATACAGGATACAATCGTCAGCTAAAAGACGAACTTGGGATGATAATCCATCAGGTACTGTAGGTCATTGAGGTATAAAATGAAAAGTAATGGGCCCAGCACTGTGCCCTGAGGGACTCCAGAGGTAACAGCTATAGATGAAGATGTAGCACCGTCAAGAACTACTTGTTGTGTCCTTTGAGTGAGAAAGTTTCTTGATCCAAGTTTGAAGAGTGCCCGAAATACCAAAATGCTAATTTTAACAACAGTCTTTGGGGGTACTAGGTCAAAAGCTTTGCTGAAGTCCATAATTATAACGTCAGCCTGACCTTGTTTATCTAAAATTTGGCAAGGTCATTTATAGTTAGGGCAAGTTGGGTTTCACAGGAGCGGCCCTTGCGGAAGCCGTGCTGCTCATCGTTAAGGATGTTATGCTTTTCCAGATGAGCCATAATACTAGTGAAGATAATATGTTCCAGAAGTTTGCACGGAATCGATGTTAACGAAACAGGTCTGTAATTCGCTGGGTCGGAGCGGTTACCCTTTTTTAAAAATTGGAGAAACATTGGCCTGCTTCCAATCTTCCGGTAAGTCTCCTGTGTCGACGGACTTTTGAAAAATTTGTTGTAACAGTGGGGCAACATTCTTAGCACACTCTTTTAAAACCTTTGGGGGTTAATCCATCCGGTCCTGGTGCCTTTCTGAGGGTTTAAATCCTCCAGGAGCTTTAGGGACACCTTGGGTAGAAACTTCAATTCTTGGTATGGTTTTGAGTACAAGGACTGGCTATCTCAGGCATCCTGTCACAGTTTTCCACGGAAAAATACTGACTGGAACTGGTTATTCAGGGTGTTAGCTTTATCAATGGCCGAGATAGCAATATTGTGTTCACAATTTAACGAGGAAACCCTATCAGCGCTCTGTCTCAAACTTTTGATGTATCTCCAAAAGGGTCTTGGGTTACTTGTTGCTAGATTCTCGCCAACATTATGCAGATAGGTGCTACGAGATTTCCTCAAAGAGCGGTCCAAGAGACGCCTAATGTTCTTATAGACCTCCCAGTCACTCAAGGAGCCAGTTTGTTTAGCTTTATCATAAGCCTTACGCTTGTGGATGTCTAAGCGCTTGTGATCTTGATGAAACCAGGGAACACTGCTGTTTGGACGAGACATCTTTGAAGGGATATGTTTGTCCATTGCCTTGACTAAGGTTGATTTAAAACCATCCAGAGTTGATTTGCAGACATAGATACAAGCATTTCACTGCTGATGGAATTCATATAGAGTTTAAGGTCGTCATTAATAAGGTCAAAATTCCCTTTTTTATATAAGAACACCCTTCTACGAGGTAGCTTGACTCTCTGGGGAGATGTTAAAATTTCCGTGGAGACAATATCATGATCCGCAAGGCCAGCAAGATGTTAACAGACTGGACAAGAGTTGGGATATTCGTAAAAGCAAATCCAAGATATTATCACCTCTTGTTGGGCTACTCACTACTTGATGCAAGTTATGCTCATTAGCAATATCTAACATTTGCCTACTTGTGGCTGGGATAACGACCACCTGTGATGAAAGAATTCTTGGCCCAGTCAATATCAGGGAGATTAAAATCACCACCTAGAACAATTGTAGTTAATGGTACTCGGTCCCCTTTTGATGATGTTGTCTCAGGTGTTCCTCAAGGATCTGTCCTAGGACCCATTCTTTTCCTTGTTCATATCAATGACATTGTTAAATGCTGCCTCCTCTAATATTAGACTTTTTTGCTGATGACTGTGGTCTGTTATCGGGTCATAGAGAATGTTAATGATTGTTGTTTGCTCCAGAAAGACATACATAATCTAGGTCTTTGGGCCAAGACTTGGGGCATGAGATTCCAGCCCTCTAAGTGCAACATCATTACTTTCGCTAGAAAAAAAAATCCGGTTAACTTCGATTATGTCTTGAACGATGTGAAGTTAGTTAAGGTTGACTCGATAAAGTACCTAGGTGTCACGATTTCTAACGACTTAAACTGGGATAAGCACATTCAATCTATCTGCAATAAGGGTAATAAGATTTTGGGTATACTTTATAGAAATTTATCATTTTGCTCTCGCGATGTGAAGTTAGCTGCCTACAAGGGTCTCCTTCGGCCTGTTTTGGAGTATGCTTGTTGCGTATGGGACCCACATCAGTCTTATTTACAAGATAAGCTAGAGAGCATCCAGAGGAGATCGGCTCGTTTTGTAAGCTCCGAATTTTCTCGCGAGCCAGGGTCGATGACATCTATTTTGAAGGACCTTGATCTCCCCACGCTAGCTGATCGTCGCAAGCAAAACAGACTTATTCTCTTCTCGAAAGGTTTTTTGGTAAGGCTAATATTCCTATGGACAAACTCAGTCAGCCAAACTCGGAAAAACTCGTGGGATGCACAACCTCCATTTTTGTCAACTCTACTCTCGGTCTAATTGTTATAAATTAGTTTTCTTCCTAGTACTCTGAAAGATTGGAATAACCTTCCTGCTACTTTGATTGATGGTTTAGATAGTCATAGAGATCCTATTCAATATATTACCAATTTCATTAGGGCAAATTAGGGCACCCCTGACGCATGTGCGGTGTAGTAATGTCCTTTGGATGTGTCACCGTGATCCGAAAGAAGAAGAAGAGAAGAAGAAATCACGAAAATATAAGATCGTTTGGAAAGTAGGTTAGGCTTGCTAGGTGAGTTGCCTAGGTAATTTTCGAATGTCAGAAAAATGTTGTATTCAGGCAAATTGGATACATGTGGTTGGAATTTGTTTTACTACGATTGTTTATCAGTTAATGCTTGATATTTTGTGCAATTTCCCAATCATTTCATTCATTATTCATTGAATTATGGCTAATGAACGAACTTCGGGGGTGAACGAACTTGTGTTCCCTAACTATACTGAGTATAAGTTAAACGTTAGGTAAGCAAGCTTACCTTCTGTGAAAGGAGGCAGGACTTAATCAGGGTAACCCTGACGAGAGAGATGTGCTTTTTTGTTCTTTCACTTCAACCTCAGAACATGAAACTCATTTCCCAACCAAGAAAATGTGGGGGACCAATCAGGGATGAGGATGCTCAACTTTTATGAATAGCATATCCAAATTCTACTTAACAGCTAGGCACATCACTAATGAAAAATGTGAAATGTAAAGGACAAAAACTGAAAATGTCGGTACAACTAGCCTATAGAATACCCCGCAAATAATAAACCTCACCTCGCCTCTGGAAGTGCAGTCACAGTGAAGCACAAAGTAACAAAATAACTTGCATTCATGAATGGTGACAGTGACTGCGTATCCACTCAAAACTGGAGGCACGGTGGACTTGGACATTTTGCAAAAAACATTCACTGTACATAAACACACTAAACAGTTGTGTTGCAAATAACATGAATTCATAAACGGCCACTGTGACTGCAACTGCACCTCCACTCAAAACTGAAGGCTTGGTGGACTTGGACATGTTGCAAAAAAATATTTACATAAAATTACACGTAATTATTGTGTTGCAAAACAACACAAATTCATAAACGGCCACTGTGACTGTGCCTCCACTCAAAACTGGAGGCGCGGTGGACTTGGACATTTTGCAAAAAACATTTACATATCATATGTTGACTCGTTCTCAAAATAACAGTCTTGGGAAACTGTGGCCACAGTGACTTCGCCTCCTAGTTTTCAAAAAGGTGTTTTCAACCCTGGCGGGGTATTCTATAGTTACTTCAAAATGTCTCATTTCACAGAACTTCAATGACTACAAACGTTTTCGTAAACATTTGACATCAGTTATAAGATGTGCTAAAAGATTGTATTAGGCCTATAGTAGGCCTAACTTATTTGCAAATTGTGACAAAGGTATCAAGAAAACTTGGCACTCCTTAAACACTACTCTCAACAGACAATTGACAGTTGAAAAAATTGAGAAAATACAATATGAGGGCAGTGAAATTTCAAATCCCAGTGACATGAGTAATGTTAATGTCTTTTTTCTTTACAAATATTGGCCCTGAAACCCCCCCCCCCCCCTTCCAAAAAAAAAAAAAAAATTCCCGAATACTGTCAACCACAAGTGCTATGTAGGCCTAGGCAAATCTGATAAGAATTCCTTATTCCTGCACCCATTGTTACGAGTGATGATATTTTCAGTAAAATTGTGTCGTTGAAAAACTCTCTGGCTGGTTACGATGGAATCTCACTAGTTGTAACTAAGCATGTTGCTAACTTGTTAATTATATATCCAAGCCGCTGTGTGATATTTTTAATGTATCACTAAATCAGGGCATTGTTCCTTCACGTATGAAATTTCATGTGTTGTCCCTATCTTTATAAATGATGACAAAACCTCTCACACATTATAGGCCTGTCTCAGTTCTTCCTTGCTTGCCAGTCTGCATTTCGTGCACTTCAGTCTGAAGATCTTCGGCGTGGAGTTGGCATTTTCCTTATGTTTTTAATTGTTTTTCTTGGTGTATCTTCGGCGTGGGCCTGGCGTGGAATGCACTTTGGCTTGCTTGTCTAAAATATTGGAAAACCTTATGTTTGAAAGGTTGCTCAGATTTATTGAAGCTTAATATTTTGTACAATTATCAGTTCGGGTTTATCCCCGGTCATTCAGCTACTCATGCCTTACTTATTTCTGATATGATAACCAGTACTTTTGAAAAGAGACATTTTGTGTCTGGTACATTTCTCAACTTGTCTAAGGTGTTTGACACCCTTCACCATAACATCTTATCCAGTGAACTTGAATACTGTGGAGTAAGAGGCAAAGTTTTACGGTGATTTAAAAGCTATCTTTCTAAAAGACAACAATTTGTTTCACTCAGCAGTGTGAATTCTCAAAATCTGTGATATCAGTTGTGGTGTTCGTCAAGCATCTATGCTAGGCCCATTACTTTTCGTTGATTTATGTTAATGACCTACATAGGGCTAATGATGAATTGCATAATATCAGTTATGCTGATGATACCAATATTTTCTACTCAAATCTTGACCTCAGTCCAGTGTTCGTGCTAAGGTGCGGGATTGCGTGAATCCCGCTTTTGTCTTTGGAATCCCGCACAAAAATAAATTTTATGCGGGAAAATCCCGCACACTTTTCTGCAGCTGAGATCGTAACTACAATTATAATACACACACATTAAATTACAGTCAGTATCTTTACCAAGTGATAACCCCCTCCTTGATTTTGAAAATCCCTCCCCAAAAAATTTCTAGAGAGGGAATTCCCTCCCAGGTTCAATTCCTTAGCACGAACACTGCCTCAGTCACTTATTTGATGTTGTTCAGGAATAGGAATTTTTGAAGGAGTACAGGTGGTTTGGGGTCAATTAGCTTTCCCTTAATGTTAAGACTATCTCCAGATTTTTTTATCCCAGTAGTATTAAGTCCAACATTTAAGTCTACAGTTTAATCTCTGCAATTTCACAATTTCCACTCTCGAATGTTGCCAAGTTTCAGAGGGTTTTAATTGATAAACACTTCACTTGGAAAGATCACATACATTCAGTAACCAGGAAACTTCATCTCTCTATAAATACTCTCGTCCTTCCCTTGTTATCCAATTGTAATATTGTGTGGGGTTTCACTTATCCATCTAAATTGCTGCAACTATTTCCCTACAAAAGAGATGTTCGTTGTTTTCAATCTCATTACCTGCATCACGCTCCTCCTCTCTTTAGAAAAATTAAGTTTTTTGTCTATTTACAATATTAAACACTATCAGTGAGGTATCTTTGTGTACAATTTTTTAAATAGCAAGTTACCAGATATGCTCTGTGATTACTTTCAGATTTGTCACAAAGTTAGTTCTATCAAACCCAATCTGCACACCTTTTTACTACACCTCTTTGTAGACTTCCAGTCCTTCCCTCCACTTGTGTAAGTTATGTTGCCGCCATGTTTGGAATCCCCTTCCTTGCAGAATCAATTGCCGGTATTATGGCTGTACGTCAAGGTCTTTTTTCCTGTTGATGGCAGTGTTTAGTGTCTTTCGTTGTTTCTTTTGTTATTGTTATAGTTTTCTGTGACCTAATAAGTTGCGCTTTCTGTGTTTAAGGGGTATCCACGCTCATAAGCTTTGCTAAGCTTCTTAATGGGTAGCCCTTGGTCTTTTATTAGTGTACATGTATTTGGTCTTTTATTAGTGTACATATGTATATTGGAACTTGATGACCGAAATAATGTTGTTGAAAGTTGAAGTTGAAAATGTTTGGAGTAAACTGTAGGATACAGCGGTACGGGAAGGATCTGGGCATCCGGATGCTCGGATGTTCTGTCAGCTTGTAGGTCTAGGCTATACATATGTCAAGCATTTTGAATTTTCCAGTCCAGATTATGCTGGGTTAAGACAATCGGATGCCAAGTAAATGATCTTTAGAAAAATTTAGAGTGAGACAGCAGTTGCCCCAAGTTTCTTTTCAAAATCTGCAAATCATATCTCTTCTGATTTCACTCACAAGTACCTTTTATTGTGTTTCTGTGGAAACATGGACTATTGAAAGTATACAAAGGAGTTATTCTTCGTGAATTTAACAAATAAGTAGCCAAAATATCGTCACATGATTGTTAGGAGCCATTCCTGGATTAGAATGATGAAGTACACCAGTTTCAAATTGGGGAGACTGCATTTTCGTCAGTGTTTCACATCCAACCTTTTGAGTGGAAAGCGCGGATGCTCCATTGTACTGTAGAGTTGAGGCTGCTGGTAAATGTGGAAGATTTAATTTGAGAACGACTCAGTGTTGCCCATTTCTTACTAAGACCACAAGTAATATTCTGGAGTGGATGCACAGATGCTTGACAGACTTTAAAGACTGTAAAAAGTATGGTTTTGTGGACATTTGGATATCAGATGTGCCTATTGGTGTAAAATATATTAAAAATAGTGCAATTCCCATTTAAAATCCATCAATATTGACCATTTTTACTAGACAATTTCTACTGCATATTTGTACTAAATCATGAGTTAACATGAGCTAAGTGCAAATTTGTGACATGGAAAGAGGGACTAGTTGATATAAATAGCTGTAATGTAAGCATGTCCTGAGGGATTTTTTTTGGAAGTAAATGTTGACTGTGTTTTAATGCAGACATGTTTCAAGAACGAAGTCAAACTTGACTTACTTGAAAACATTTGCATTAAACACCAAACTAGAAGCAAGCTGGTAATAATTTAGGATTAACCACGGGCAATATTATGTTAGGCTTAACAAAATGGTATGTAGACTATGCACAGCAATTCCTCATCATCAGTTTTTTGCTATAGCAATGAGAATCTCAATTTTTTTAATAGGTTTATCTTCTGACAGCAAAAGAAAATTGAAATACACCCCTATGTTATTTGCCATCACGGAAAATCATTCCTTAGATCTTATCATTAGTTGGTTACAAGAAGTTTTGTTTCTTTCCAAATACCGTAAAAAGTGTTGAATATTTAACTCCAGAGGATCTACAAAGTATCAACGACCTATTAAAAAAATAAAATATAAATGTAAGATCTCTCAAGCCTAATAGTTGTAATCATTTGGCCAGTTGTAACAAAGATTAGTTTACTACAACCCCCCAGACCTCTCCCACGCCCCCTGTCCGCCCCTGCAATTAGTTTGTGTGACAGGATCATGTTGTTGAAAATTCTCTTTGCTTCATTTGTTTTTCATGGTAGTAAATGTGAGAGTTTGCATCCATAAAACTGTAATTGTCAGTAGGTAGACAAAGAAAAGAAAATCAGTCTGTCTGTTTCAGACTTTTATTTCAGGATTTTTTATGGGCCTTTGACCAATGGACTATGGACAGAGGAAAGACCTGTTTTTGCCTTGTATGAATGAACAGTGTTACATACTACATCTATGCACCAAAGATGACTGTAAACCAGAGCTTTCTTGAGGACTTGTACTCTGTGAGAAGGCAGTAAGATTTTTTGCGTTTTGAACAGCACCTAATCCTGACCCAGACATTACAACCCCCTGCCTCCTAAATATACTGAGTAGGGAAAATGTTTCCACGCAATGCAATTGGAATGTGTCACGGTGAAGGTGTACCACGCTTACAGGTCTCAGTGCGGGTGTTTGCATGCTGAGCATGCAGAGACTAAACACGTTGCCCGTGTCATGGTAGCACTGACCTGTGACCACCGAATCCCACTCGTCTATTTAACGCTAGGCCCTCCTTTATTTCATAAAAATAAAACCTGTCAAATGCACCTTAACTGGCCGGTACTGAATTAAACTCTTCAAGGCATATCCACACGCTACTGGCAGTGGTTGTTGCTTACGTTACATCTTCCAGCACCGGTCGGAGCGAACTGGCAGTCAAAACTTACCGACGGTCATTAAAGTCAAGTAATTTGTCAGCTTACCCTCCGGACCACCCCCCAACAGATTTCCTAAATTGGTGAGTATATCAGATAACTCTCTTTATTCTTTGTCCCATTAGTAATGTTCGGGACGAACATAGCGCAATATCCATGCCAAAATCCAGTGTTTGCTCCAGTTAAACACGCTACGCTCATGTTTGAAATAAAATTCCGCCCAGCATTTTCCCAATAAATGGTGCTATAACTTAATGATTTTGAAGAGATTTGGATGTAACACTAGTCTTAGAATGAAACCATCCAGTCGTACATTAATTTAGAGTGCAGAAAAATATCCACACCTTCCCTTAATCCGAGGAATGGGATCATTAAAGGGTCACAGTCCAAGAAGTATCCATCACTAATTTGCCTGGTGACAACTCTGTGCGCTTTGTAGGGATTTCGGCCGGCACTCAGTTTGGTCTAGCCACAACCCCTTTTGTACACTGTAGTGGACAACGTCATGATGCATTTGACCAATCAGAGTAGATGCTATTTTTGAATATGGTATTCACCAAGTGTTTAACAAGGTATATAGATGTTCGAAATTTGTTAAGGGTGAATGGCCCCCATTGATACTAATATTAAACTTATAAATCTAGTGAGAATAGTAAACCTACACATGTGTTTTTTTCCACATGGTTTCCCAATTTTCCAAGTTTTTACAAAGCAACCTTGCTCACACTGTCAATTTAACCTTCAATGAAAGCAAATCCAAATTATTGTGATGTAGAGGTGCGATTTAGGCTGAGGATTAAGGTCAAATTGAAAGCTAATAATAGAAAGTAGGATTCAGTTTGAGGATTGAAGAAAATACAGTAATAACATGTTCATATCTTTGGCCCTGTGATTTTAAATGTATACTCTTTTCCTGCATTAAAGGCATATTTACACTGAAGAAATCATTTATTAGTGGAAATGTGAACTGAAATAACTTTTGCTTAGGTCAGTTTATACTCATAGAGGGG
The DNA here is from genome assembly GCA_029531755.1 of Holothuria leucospilota. Taxonomy (NCBI): domain Eukaryota; kingdom Metazoa; phylum Echinodermata; class Holothuroidea; order Aspidochirotida; family Holothuriidae; genus Holothuria; species Holothuria leucospilota. Next base: position 38,778,836 of record CM055977.1, on the reverse strand, counting down.
ATCATGTACATTGGTGAACCCCTCTATTGAGTATAAATTGAACCTGAAGCAAACAGTTATTTCAGCTTCACTTTCCACCGATTAAATGATTCTTCATGTAATATGCTTTAATGCAGAAAAGATATCATTTAAAATCCAGGCAAGAGATATGACCTTTATTACATGTATTTTCTTCAATCCTCAACTGATCTATTCTATTCTTTAGCTCTAATTTTGACTTATCCTCAGCCTAAATATTCACCCACTACAATCACATAACATTTGGATTTGCTTCATTGAATGTTATTTGACAGTGGGAGCATAGGCTCTTTGTAAGACTTGGAAATTGGGAACCTGTATGGAAGCAAACAATGTGTGTATATTCTCACTAGATTTCTAAGTTGAATATAGTATCAATGGGTTGTCCCATCACCCTTAACAATTTACGAACATACTATACTCTGTTTAACAATTGGTGAATACCATATCAACATAGCATTCCTCCTGATTGGTCAATTGCATGACGTGTCCACTCAGTGTCACAAATGGGTTGTGGCTAGACCAAACTGAGTCCGGTAAAATCCCATACAGCACACCAGAGTTTTGTCACCAGGCCAAACTTAGGCGGATACTTCTTGACTGTGACCCTTTAATGATCACCTCCTCGATTAAGAAGTGTGGTATGATTTTCTGACTCTAAATTAATGCTCGCGACTGGCTGTTTTCATTCTAAGATTGTGTTACATCCAAATTTCTTTCAGACATCATTAGTTATAGCACCATTATTGAAAGTGATTGGCGAATGTTTTTATTTCACATGAGGTTCGTGTTTACTGATGCAAACACGCTTTTGGCCCATGGATATTTGCGCTCTGTATCCGAACATACTAATGGGACAAGAAAAGGGCATTTTATTCTGATTCCACCAATTTTAGAAATCGGGTACCGGGAGGTAAGCTGACAAATTACTTTGAATGACGTCGGTAAGTTTCTGCCATTCGCCCGACGCCGGTGACTGACAGATGTCCTGTAGCAACAACCCTGCACAGTAGCGTGTGGAATATGGCCTTGAAAGAGTTTAATTCAGTCAACGGCCAGTTAAGGTGCATTGACAGATGTTTCTTTTTATGAAATTAACGGGGCCTGAGTTAATTAAGCAGTTGGGAATTCGGTGGTCACAATGTCAGTGCACCATGACACGGCAACGTGTTTAAGCTCCTGCATCTTCAGCATGCACCCCGCACTGAACACTGTAGCGTTGGTACCTTCACCTTGGACACATTCCCATATGCATTGCGTGGAAAACAATTTCCCTACTCGTCTATGTATGAGGCAGGGTTTTACTGTCTGGGTAGTTTGTTGCTGTACAACTCAAAACATCTTACCTGCTTCTTCCACAAGTACAGTCCTCCGACAGCTCTGTGTTTACAGTCGATCCTTTTGGTGCATAGATGTATGGTATTTTACCCCTGTTCTATTCATAAGGCAAACAGGTCTTTCCCTCTTTGCCATAGTCCATGGTCGTCCATAAATCCTGAAATAAAAGTTGAACGACCGACGATTTTTTTTTCTTTTTGTCACCTTACTGACAATTACAGGGTTTCTGGATCCAACTCTCACATTACTACCATCGAAACCACTGAAGCAAAAGAAGATTTTCCAACAACATGATCTTGTCACACAACTATTGCAGGTGGAAGGGGAGTGGGAGCTTTGGAGGGTGTAGTTACTAATCCTTTGTTACAAACTGCCAGTGATACACTATAGGCTACGAGAGATCTACTTATCTTTTTTCTTTTTTTAATATGTCATTGATACTGTAATCCTCGGAGTTAAATATTCAAACACTTTTTACGAGTATGTGGATAAGAAATCCAAACTGGTTCTTTTAAACCACAATGATAGGTGAGATTCACTGATTCCTTTATGGCAATCCCATAGGGGTTTTTTCAATTTCTTTTGCTGTTCTGAAGTAACCTCTTAAAAAATTGAATTTCTCATTTGCTATGCAAAACTTGATGAGGATGCTAGTGCATAGTCTACATACCCTTATTGTTAATCCTAAATAATTATCTGCTTGTTAATCCTAAATAATTACCAGACTTGCTTCTAGTTTGGTGTTTAATGCAAATGTTTTCAGTAGTCAGTTTGACTTCGTTCCTGAAACATTCTGCATTAAAACACAGTCACATTTCTTCCACAAAAATCCCTCGGCCGCTTACATTACAGCTATTTATCTCACTAGTCACTCTTTCCATGTCCATCAAATTTGCGACTAGCTCATGTTAACTCATGATTTAGTACAAATATGCAGTAGAAATTGCTGAGTAAAATTGTCATATTTGATGGGTTTTTGGAATTGCACGATTTTTAATATCTTTTACACCAATAAGGCCATCTGATATCCAAAGGTTCCACACACCAATACTTTTTTACAGTCTTTAAAGTCTGTCAGCATCTGGACATCCACTCCAGAATATTTGCTTGTGGTCTTAGTAAGAAATGGACAAAGATGTCCGTTCTCAATTAATCTTCCACATTTACCAAGCAGCCTCAACTCTACAGTACAATGGAGCACTCCCGCGCTTCCACTCAAAAGAGGTTGATGTGAAACAAAAACCTGACAAAAATGCAGTCTCCCCAATTTGAACTGGTGTACTTCTTCATTCTAATCCGGCAATGGCTCCATACATCATGTGACTATCTTTTGGCCTACTTATTTGTTAAATTCACGAAGAATACCTCCTTTGTATACTTTCATAGTCCATGTTTTCCACAGAAACACAATAAAAGTACTTGTGAGTGAAATCGAGAGATGATTTTGCGATTTTTGAAAAGAACTTGGGCAACTTGCTGGTCTCCACCTCTAAATTTTCTAAAGATCTTTACTTGGCATGCCGATTGCTTAACCAGCATAATCCATGGACTTTAAAATTCAAAAGGCTGGACATATGAATACAGCCTAGGCTAGGGCCTATAATTGAACTGAGCATCCGACATCGGATGGCCCAGCTCCTTCCCGTACCGCTGTATCCCTACAGTTACTCCAAAGACATTTTCAACTTCCACTTTCACAACATTTATTTCGGTCTCAAGTTTCCAATTACATTTTACACTAATAAAAGACCAATCCATGTACACTATAAAGACCAAGGGCTTACCCATAAGAAGCTTAGCAAGCTTGGAGCGTGGCTACCCCTTAAACACAGAAAGCGCAACTTATAGTCACAGAAAACTATAACAGTAAAAAAAGAACAACGAAAGACCTAACACTGCCATCAACAGGAAAAAAAGACCTTGACTTACAGCCTAATAACGGCAATTGATTCTGCAAGGAAGGGATTCCAAACATGGCGCAACATAACTTACACAGTGTAGGGAGGACTAAAGGTCTACAAAGAGGTGTAGTAAAAGGTGTGCAGATTGGGTTTGAATAAGAACTAACTTTGGTGCGAATCTGAGAAGTAATCACGAGCATATCAGTACTTGCTATTTAAAAAATTGGTACACAAAGATGCCTACACTGTAGTTGTTTTAATATGTAAATAGACACAAACTTAATTTCTAAAGAGATAGGATCGTTATGCAGGTAATGATTTGAAAACCAACGAACATCTTCTTTGTAGGAAATAGTTGCAGCAGTTTAGGATGGTAGTGAAACCCCACACAATATTACAATTGGATACACAAGGAGGACTGATTATTTAATAGAGGAGGAAGTTTCCTGTTACTAATTTTTGTATCTTCCAAGTGAAGTGTTTATCAATTATACCCGCTGACACTTGGTACAAAAAACATTCGGAGTGGAAATTGTGAATTGCAGAGATTAATATGTTACTTTAAATGTTGACTATAATACTGGTAAAAAAATCGGAGATATCTTAACATTAAGGGAAAGCCTAATTACCCCAAACCACCTGTACTTCCTTTCAAAAATTCCTATTCCTGAACAGCACAATAAGACTGAGGCAGTGTTCTGCGTACGGAATTGAACCGGTAGGAATTCCCTCTCTAGAAATTTTGGGAGAGGGATTTTCAAAATCAATGAGGGGGTTCTCACTTGTAAAGCTACTTGACTGTAATTTAATGTGTGTATTATAATTGTAGTTACTATCTCACTGCAGACAAGTGTGCGGGAATTTTCCCGCATAAAATTCTTATTTTTTGTGCTGGTTCCAAGACAAAGCGGGATTTCATGCAATCCTGCACCTTAGCGCGAACACTGGCCTGAGGTCAGATTTGGAGTAGAAAATATTTGGTATCATCATCATGAACTGATCTTATTCATTCATCATTAGCCCTATGTAGGTCATTAACATAATTAATTGAAAAGTAATGGTCCTAGCAAAGCTGCTTGAGGAACACCACAACTGATTTCACAGATTGAGAATTCCCACTTGCTGAGTGAAACAAATTGTTGTCTTTTTTAGAAAGATAGCTTTTAACATAACTGTAAAACTTTGCCATCTTAATCCACAGTATTAGTTCACTGGATAAGATGTTATGGTGAAGGGTGTCAAACACCTTAGCCAAGTGAGAAATGGACAAGGACACAAACTGTCTCTTTTCAAAGGTACTGGTTATCATATCAGAAATTAAAGTAAGGCATGATTAGCTGAATGACGCGGGATAAACCCAACTGATAATTGTAAAATATTTATGCGTTCAATATAGCTGAACAACCTTTCAACATAATTTTTTCCAATATTTTTAGACAGCAAGCCAAAGGCATTCCGCCAGGCCCACGCCGAAGATACACAGAAAACAATTCTAAAAACTAAGGAAAATGCCAACCCACGCCGAAGATCTTCATACTGGAAGTGCACATAAATGCGACTGGCAACAAGAATACTGACAGCCTATAAGTGGTGAGAGGTTTTGGTCATCATTTATTAAAGATAGGACAACACATAATTTCATACGTGAAGGAACAATGCCTGATTTAGTGATACTTTAAACTATCACACAGCGCTTGGATATATAGTTTAACAAGTTAGCAACAGCGTAGTTAGCAACTCATGAGATTGCTCTAACCATCCAGAAGTTTTTCAACGCACAATTTTACTGAAAATATCATCACTCGTACAATGGGATGAAGGAATAAGGACATTTCTTTATCAATTTGGCCTAGCCTACATAGCACTTGTGGTTGACAGTATTCGGAATTTTTTTTTTTTTTGGAAGGGGGGGGGGGTTTCGAGGGCCAATATTTGTAAGAGAAAAACTGGACATTAACAATTACTCTGTCACTGGATTTGAAATTTCACTGCCTCTCATATCGTATTTCTCATTTTTCACTGTCATTTCTGTTGAGAAGTAGTGGTTTACGGAGTGCCAAGTTTTCTTCATACCTTTGTCACAATTTTGCAAATAAGTTCGGGCCTACTAATAGGCCTAATACAATCTTTTAGCACATCTTATAACTGTTTGTCATTGTTTACAAAACGTTTATAGTCCTGAAGTTCTAGTGAAATGATAACTTTTGAGTAACCATAGAAGACCCGCCAGGTTATTGCAAACACCTTTTTGAAACTAGGAGGCAAGCCCTGTGCCACAGTTTTTCCCAGCTTGTTAATTTGAGACGATTCACATAATCATCATGTAATGTTTTCTGCGAAATGTCCAAGTCCCACCGTGCCTCCATTTTTGAATTGGAGGCGACAGTCACAGTGGCCGTTTATGAATTTGTGTTTTTTGCAACACACTAATTATGTGTGTTTTTATTTGTTCAGACATGTTTTTATGCAAATGTCCACGTCCCCCGTGCCTCCAGTTTTTGAGTGGTGGCACAGTTGCAGTCACAGTGACCTGTTTATGAATTCGTGTTATTTTGCAACACAACAGTTTACGTGTGTTTATGTACAGTGAATGTTTTTTGCAAAATGTCAGTCCACCGTGTCCTCCGTTTTTGAGTGTACGCAGTACACTGTCCACCATTCATGATTGCAAGTATTTGTTACTTTGTGCTTCACTGTGACTGCGACTTCCATAGTCGGGTGAGGTTTATTATTTGCGGGTATTCTATAGGCTATTGTACTCGATTTTCATTTTTTGTCCTTTACTTTCACATTTTTCATTAGTGATGTGCCTAGCTGTTAAGTAGAATTTGATATGCTATGCATAAAATTGGCACCTCCATCCCTGATTGGTCCCCCACTTTTCTGGTTGGGGAATGAGTTTTCATGTTCTGAGGTTTGAAGTGAAAGACAAAAAAGCACATCTCTCTCGTCAGGTGTTACCGTATTACGTCCTGCCTCCTTTCAACATAAGAAGGGAACTTGCTTCCTAACGTTAACTTTATACTCAGTATAGTTAGGGAACCATTCCGTTACCCCGAAGTTCGTTCATTCGCCATATTTCCATGAATAAATGCATGAAAAATGATATGGGAATGCACAAAATATCAAGCATTCTAGATAAACAATCGATAAAACAAATTCCAACCACATGTATCCTGTTTTTGCCTGAAGACACGTTTTCTGACATTCGAAAATACTAGGCAACGCACCTAGCACCTAACCTACTTTCCACATCGTATATTTTCGTGATTTCTTCTTCTTCTTCTTCGTCTTTCGGATCACGTTGACACATCCAATGGCATTACTACCCGCACTGCTCAGGTGTGCCCTAATTTGGCCCTAATGATTGGTAATACTATGAATAGGATCTCTATACGATCTAAACCATCAACCAAAGTAGCAGGAAGTGGTTATTCCAAGTCGTTCAGAGTACTAGGGAAAATAAATTTATAACAATTAGACCGAGAGTAAGTTGACAAAAATGGAGGTTGTGCATCCCACGGTTTTCCGAGTTGGATGACTTGGTTTTGTCCTAGGAATATAGCCTCCCAAAAAACCTTTCGAGAAGAGAAGGTTTTTTTAATTTTTCATTTTTTAAACGTTTTTTTATTTTAAAGTACACCAACCCTTTAAGTTTTTTGTTTCCGGGCTTTTGGTTATTGAAGATTCGGGATTTCCATTTCTTTTTTTAATTTTTTTCTTGGTCTTCCTTGGCCGGTGGAAGCATTTGGCTTGCTTTTAAATATTCCAAAAAATTTTTGTGACCCGGTTGTTAGATTTTTGCATTAAAATTTTAAATACAGTTGTTTTCCCGGTATTTACTCCTTTCTTTACAAAAAGAAATTTTAAAATAATTTTTAAATTTAAAAATAATGTTACACCACCAATCTTTCCAGAATACGGGATAAGGGGAAATTTACAAATTTTAAAAATTTTTTAAAAACAAACAATTTAAAAAATTTGGGTTTCAAAAGATCAGTTTTTCCTTTAATTCAAAGCCCAATTTCAATATATTTTCTATTTCAATTCTTCCTTTGTTTGGAACCAAATTTTTACAAAACCCCCGTCGGTTTTGCCAATTTGGAGGATAATAATTTTTTTGGAATAAAAAAAAATTTATGGGAAACCAACTTATTCGGAACAAAATAAAATTTTAAAAACAATAGGGGGTACAAAGAATCCTTTTAATTTTTTTAAAATTCCCCCAAAAAAATTTTAAGAGGGAAATTCTAGTTTAATTCTTAGACGAACTTTTCTTTATGTTCAGGGTTGGAGGTTTTTTGGGGTTTAATCCCCTTTGGGTTCCAGATTTTTAAAATTTAAGATTTGGTAAAAAATTAATAAAATTAAAATTCTGCAAATTCCCTCTGAAGTTTCAATTTCTTAAATTAATAAAACCCCCATAAAATCAATAATTCATAAGGAAAAATTTTCCTAAATCTTACTGGGTTATCCAATTTAATTTTGGGAATTCAATCAAAGTTATTTTAAAAGAAGTTTTTGTTTAATTATTCATGCCCTCCTCCTTCAGAAAATTAAGTTTTTCATTACAATATTAAACATTCTTAGACGGTTTCAATTTTAAAATAATACAGAAGCCTGTGTTCGATTACAAGATAGCTTCAACCCCAAACATAAATAACCCCCTTTTAAAAGATCCATTCCTCAATTTCCCCTTTAATATTTCCCATTTTGAATCCCATTCCTTGCAGTAATTTATTTGGGGACGTAAAATTTTTTCCTTTGATCAGTGTTAGTGCCGGTTTTTTTTTTGGATGTTTTTTACCAATATCCCTTTTTTTTGGGGTTATCCCCCACGGTTTTAAAAATTTTCTTTTAAAAAAAAAATTTTTTTTTAAAAAAAATTTTTTAAAGGGGGCCCCAACCTAATAAAAACCCCCGAAAACCTTTTTAAAATTTTTTTAAATTTTAAAAATGAAAATTTTTTTTAAAAAACTTTTTTTGGAAAAAAGTTTTTTTAATTTTTTTGTTTTCAAATTTTTATCATAACCCCCCCACAAAAAAACCCGGGGAAATTGTTTGGGTTTTTTTTTGCAAAAAATTGGCCCAAAACCATAAAAAAACCCCCTTTAAAATTTTTCCCCCCAAAATTTTCCCTAAAAAACCCCCACGCAATAAATTTGGGGGGAAATTTCGAAGTATTTTTGGGAGGAAATTTTGGGTTTTTTGGGGTTTTTTTTGGGGGGTTTTTCAAAAAAAAAAATTTTTTAAATTTTTTTGATTTTAATCCCTTTAAAAAAGGGGAAAATTTTTAAAAAATTTTTTTGTTTCCCAAAAACAAATTTTTTAATTAGGCAAATTTTTTTTGGGCAAAAGATGAAAAAAAATTTGGGTTTTTTAAAAAAAATGAAATTTTGCCCCCTTTTTTTTTTTTAAAATTTTAGGGAAAATTGGGCCCCAGATCGGGCCCAAAAAGGGTTGTTTTAAAAAAAAAGGGGACCTTTTTCCCTTTAAAAAGTTAAAACCCTTTTTTTTTTGCCAAAAAATTTTTTAAAAATGGAAAGGGGGGTGCAAAATTCAAAAATTTTCCGCAAAAAATTTTCGGTTTTATTTTAAAAAGTAATAAAATTAAAGGGGATTTCCCAAAAATTTTTTATATAGCAAAAACTAAATTTTTAAAAGGTTTTTAAAAATTTTTTGAAAACAAAGTTAAAATTGGGAAACCCCCCTTTTTTTTTTAAAAAAAAATTTTAAAGGGGGAAAACCTGTTATTAAAAAATTTTTTTGGGTTATTTAAAAACTACCTTTTTTTTCAAAAAGTTTTTGGAAAACCCAATTTACAACTTTTTAAAAAAAATAATTTTTAAAGGTTTAAATTCTTAAAATTTTAAAAAAAAAAATTTTTTAAACCCTTTTTTTTTTTTTTTGGAAAACCAAAAATTTTTTAAAAAAGGGGAAATTAAAATGGGAAAAACAGGGTTTAAATTTAAAAACCCCCCCGAAAATTTTTTTTTTTTTTTTAAAAAAATTTTGGGGGGGGTGGGGGGGGGGGGGTTGGGTGGGGGGGGGGGTGGCGGGGGGGGGGTTGGGGTGTGGGGGTGGGTGGGGGGGGTGGGGGGGGGGGGGGGGTGTGGTGTGGGGGGGGGGGGGGGGGGGGGGGGGGTGGGGGGGGAGGGTGGTGGGTGGGGGGGGGGGTGGGGGGGGGGGGGGGAGGGGGGGGTGGTTGGGGGGGGGGGGGGGGGGTGGGGGGGGGGGGGGGTGGGGGGGGGGGGGGGTGGGGGGGGGGGGGGGTGGGGGGGGGGGGGGGTGGGGGGGGGGGGGGGTGGGGGGGGGGGGGGGTGGGGGGTGGGGTGGGGGGGGGGGGGGGGGGGTGGGGGGGGGGGGGTTGGGGGGTGGGGGGGGGGTGGGGGGTGGGGGGGGTGGGGGGTTTGCGTGGGGGTGGTGTGGGGGGGCGGGGTGGGGGGTGGGGGGGGGGGGGTTTGGTGCGGGGGGGGGGGGGTGGGGTGGGTGGGGGTTGGTGGGGGGGGGGCGTGGGGAGGGGGGGGGGGTGGGGCGGGGGGCCTGTACTGCTGCTATGTGTTTTTTCATTTATTCTTTAGCATTTTTTTAGTGTTGATCATTTTGTTTTGTTTTCGCACTTACTTAGGGAGTGTAAAATACTTGATAAGCCTACAAATTCCCAAGGCCCGTTCTTACTTCAGTATAGCGCTATAAAGCCTATGCAGGTCGCTTCAACTCTGAGCTATGTCCGCGATTGGCCCGGAAGAATCAAGGTAGGGATGGCCATCTATGGTTCTTATAGTGCGTGAAAATTTGGAAGTAAGAACCGAGGCCTAGTTTAGAGCACTTCCTTTCATATTGTTGTGTAGTTTACAAATTACCGTAGTACGGCTATGGTGACAATGGACGATCATGATACATTGTGAAGAGAAAAAAAAAAACGAAATGAAAAATGAAATTATGACCTCTACAATGATGAAGAAGTAGCCTGTTAAAGGCAGATTGGTGCCGCAGCAAGGGGTGCTCCGATTTTTATATGCAGTCCCGTAGTCAGACAAGGTACTGAAGGGAGATTATCTCCCTCGGAAAAAATATTAATTACTCTCATTCATTCAGAAAATAGTGCTGGTAAATTTCTTGGGTGCGGGCGTAACAGCATGTTACGATGTTATGATGTACGTATGTAGCTCCCTGAAAACACTGTGATGTCAGTGACCGATGAAAGCGCACGAGTTGTTTTTGTTTTTCCCGACTCAACCTACACAGTTGACCGCGTATTCCTGCTCAAAGTACAGCTCTTTCTGACGTACGATTATACACAATTCGCTGCGCAGTTACTACATGTAAACACATCTGGTTTCCGACTGGGTCACCCCATACATGCATACACCTCAACAATAATATCAGCGGACAGACATCGCACTCCATTGTATTACCGTACATATTGAGGGTGTTGACACGGGAAGGCCGTCCGTGTTGTACTAAGTGTAGTATGTGTAGTGCAATTAGTGTGTACGTGTATGCGTCGTGTTGTTCGCTGAACTCAGTACATCGTGTGTATATTACTACTTACCCCATATGTTGTAACGGCAGCTAGGCTTTCGACATCCTTTGGTCGGCAACGACGATCTCACGTCTATCCCAAAACTTGTCTTTACGAGTGTTCTTGTTCATCTTTTGATTTGATTTTTGAAGGAGGCTGCAGAGAAGAATTTCCATACAACAGTCGTCGGCTTTATGAGACGAAATGTTGTTTGGTGATTTCTTATGCGGTGTTATTGAAGGTTTGTTTTTGTGGCGTAGGCCTAAAATTGGATGACTAACGTAAGGGTTAGGCTAACTTAATTTTCACGTTTGAATATGCTAACTCTAACGTTAGGCTAAAGCACAATGCATTTTGTTTCAAAGTACTAAGTTAAGTACTGTAGCATGATGGATCCGAAGTTCGTTCACCTTAGCCACTGAATCCGTCCAAAATATATACTGTAAACAGGTAGCACATGGTTCCCAGTTTTATACATTTTATCTTTGGAAATACAGTATGTTGTCTGTACAAAAAGGGATTTTGCCCTGGAATTTGTAGAGTGTAACTCGGAATTTGAGTGATGTTATGTGACTGTCTCTGACCTCAGGAATTTTACTCCAGAGGGTCACAATTTCGTTTGCACATTTTCATTTGTCCCTTTTTGTAGTAAAATCAGGTTAATATCCATTCACTTTGTCAAATTTCCCATGTAAGAAAAGGACTCACACCAAATTATTACAGTGTTGCAGTCACATCTCGTGGCTTTATTCTGTAGACTGAGGTGGTCTCTTTCCGATCAAGGAAACCTCGTAGGCTTATCTGGCAATTCTCTAAGGGTGACTAATGGTGCTATGAGAAACGATACCCGGAGCTTCACATTGGGGTACTTCAATGGGGGGCAAAAATAAACCGTACTGTGGACGAAAACTGGCAGCTGGATTAAGTCCTTTCTCGAAAGAACTGTTTAAGAAGAATGTTCCCACCAAAAGAACTGGAGCTAAAACATCTCTCCCGTGGGTTACCGATAGCATTCGTAAGTTGATTAGAAGAAGGGACAGGCTGCATGCTATCTTCAAAAAAACTAACAATACCAAGATGCATGACAAATGGGCTGAATTGCGGTATAGAATCAAAAGGGAGGTCCGTATCTCCCATACAAATTATGTTAATGGTATGATTGGTGATATAAAACATGACACTAAACCTTTCTGGAGGTACATAAATGGCCAAAAAAAGGATAAACATGGCATCCCCCCTCTCAAGACGAATAGCAAATTAGCTATTACTGATCTGGATAAGGCCTGTGCTTTCAATGCTCAGTTCACAAGTGTATTTACCAAGACTTTGTTTAGTGTTTATCCCTTTCTGCAGACCAGCTTGTAGCAGAATGGCTGATATTACCATATCTACTCATGGAGTTGAAAAAACTGTTAAAGGGCTTGAATAAAAACAAAGCCGTTGGACCTGATAACATTCATCCTTGGGTCCTTAGTGAAATTGCCTTCTGACTTTGCTCCTATGTTAAGTCACTTGTATCAGCAATCCCTTACAAAGCGGTAGGGATAACCGGCTGATTGGAAGATGGCAAACGTCTGCCCTGATTTTACAAAAAAAAATGACAGTTCTCTCCCTAGTAATTACCGGCATTTTTCGCTCAATTGTATTTGCTGTAAATTGTTAGAGCATATTATAAGTTCCAACTTGATGGACTTCTTTGAGGCAAACAATACACTTTCAACAAAGGCAGCATGCTTTTAGAAAGTCGCATAGTTGTGATACCCAAACTAGTATCAGTTGTCGAAGACTGGGCTTCGGCCCTGGACTCACAAAAGCAGGTTGATGTCTTCATCTTGGACTTTGAAAAGGCCTTTGACACCGTGCCTCATGAACTGCTAAAAACCAAACTGTTTTAGCCTTGGTGTTTCCAAACAGGTTCTTCGGTGGGTCGACGACTTTCTCTCTGATCGTAAGCAAGCTGTTGTTCTGGTTCTGGTTGGATACTACAAGCAGTTTCTCCGCAGACGGGATATACGGTTGTAGGTGTGTGATGGCTAGCGGACCAGCAAATTAGATTGGATTAATAGATTCAGATCTCCTCAAGGATGTCAAGTTCAGTTTGCGTAATTGATTTTTAAAAGTTTCAATAGATGGGGAATTCCTTACGGCTGAGGGCAAGCAATTCCACTCTGCCACTGTCCTAGGAATAAAAGAGAACCTGTAACAATCCTTTTTTACAGCGGGATGATGAAAGGAGATCGATGAAGACTTGCGAGTAGAAATTCCCATTATTATCGGGCTTAAGAAATATAATCGTTTTAGATCAATGGCAACTAAGTGATGGAGAAGATTTGTACAGTAAAACTCAACCTAGCACTGATCCTGCGTTCCTCCAAAGTAGGCCAGTTTTAAGTTTAGCAAGCATTGATGAAACACTACTTTTACGTCTTTGGTCTTTACAGACGAATCTGGCAGCTCTGCGTTGCACTGCTTCAAGCTTGTTAATATGCTCCTGATGGTAAGGATCCCAAATACTTGAGCAGTATTCCAACCTTGGTCTAACAAGGGATTTATATGCAGCTTCCTTAACTTTAGGGGAACAGCTGTACAAGTTACGACGTAACAAGCCAAGGACTCTGTTTGCTTTGAAAGATATTCCGTTAATGTGATCGGCCCAGCTTAATTTACTGTTAATATCCACTCCAAGATAAGTATGGTTGGGAACTGTCTGTAGGACACTATCGTTCATTTTGTACGAAGTTAATAGAGGTTTCTTCTTATGAGTAACACGCATAGCAAAGCACTTAGAGACATTAAATTTCATTTGCCATTTAGATTCCCATTGACATAGACTATTAATATCGTTTTGAAGCGAGATACTATCTTCCATTGAAGTAATTTCGCGATACAGGATACAATCGTCAGCTAAAAGACGAACTTGGGATGATAATCCATCAGGTACTGTAGGTCATTGAGGTATAAAATGAAAAGTAATGGGCCCAGCACTGTGCCCTGAGGGACTCCAGAGGTAACAGCTATAGATGAAGATGTAGCACCGTCAAGAACTACTTGTTGTGTCCTTTGAGTGAGAAAGTTCTTGATCCAAGTTTGAAGAGTGCCCGAAATACCAAAATGCCTTAATTTTAACAACAGTCTTTGGTGGGGTACTAGGTCAAAAGCTTTGCTGAAGTCCATAATTATAACGTCAGCCTGACCTTGTTTATCTAAAATTTTGGCAAGGTCATTTATAGTTAGGGCAAGTTGGGTTTCACAGGAGCGGCCCTTGCGGAAGCCGTGCTGCTCATCGTTAAGGATGTTATGCTTTTCCAGATGAGCCATAATACTAGTGAAGATAATATGTTCCAGAAGTTTGCACGGAATCGATGTTAACGAAACAGGTCTGTAATTCGCTGGGTCGGAGCGGTTACCCTTTTTAAAAATTGGAGAAACATTGGCCTGCTTCCAATCTTCCGGTAAGTCTCCTGTGTCGACGGACTTTTGAAAAATTTGTTGTAACAGTGGGGCAACATTCTTAGCACACTCTTTTAAAACCTTTGGGGTTAATCCATCCGGTCCTGGTGCTTTCTGAGGGTTTAAATCCTCCAGGAGCTTTAGGACACCTTGGGTAGAAACTTCAATTCTTGGTATGGTTTGAGTACAAGGACTGGCTTATCTCAGGCATCCTGTCACAGTTTTCCACGGAAAATACTGACTGGAACTGGTTATTCAGGGTGTTAGCTTTATCAATGGCCGAGATAGCAATATTGTGTTCACAATTTAACGAGGAAACCCTATCAGCGCTCTGTCTCAAACTTTTGATGTATCTCCAAAAAGGGTCTTGGGTTACTTGTTGCTAGATTCTCGCCAACATTATGCAGATAGGTGCTACGAGATTTCCTCAAAGAGCGGTCCAAGAGACGCCTAATGTTCTTATAGACCTCCCAGTCACTCAAGGAGCCAGTTTGTTTAGCTTTATCATAAGCCTTACGCTTGTGGATGTCTAAGCGCTTGTGATCTTGATGAAACCAGGGAACACTGCTGTTTGGACGAGACATCTTTGAAGGGATATGTTTGTCCATTGCCTTGACTAAGGTTGATTTAAAACCCATCCAGAGTTGATTTGCAGACATAGATACAAGCATTTCACTGCTGATGGAATTCATATAGAGTTTAAGGTCGTCATTAATAAGGTCAAAATTCCCTTTTTTATATAAGAACACCCTTCTACGAGGTAGCTTGACTCTCTGGGGAGATGTTAAAATTTCCGTGGAGACAATATCATGATCAGCAAGGCCAGGCAAGATGTTAACAGACTGGACAAGAGTTGGGATATTCGTAAAAAGCAAATCCAAGATATTATCACCTCTTGTTGGGCTACTCACTACTTGATGCAAGTTATGCTCATTAGCAATATCTAACATTTGCCTACTTGTGGCTGGATAACGACCACCTGTGATGAAAGAATTCTTGGCCCAGTCAATATCAGGGAGATTAAAATCACCACCTAGAACAATTGTAGTTAATGGTACTCGGTCCCCTTTTGATGATGTTGTCTCAGGTGTTCCTCAAGGATCTGTCCTAGGACCCATTCTTTTCCTTGTTCATATCAATGACATTGTAAATGCTGCCTCCTCTAATATTAGACTTTTTGCTGATGACTGTGTCTGTTATCGGGTCATAGAGAATGTTAATGATTGTTGTTTGCTCCAGAAAGACATACATAATCTAGGTCTTTGGGCCAAGACTTGGGGCATGAGATTCCAGCCCTCTAAGTGCAACATCATTACTTTCGCTAGAAAAAAAAATCCGGTTAACTTCGATTATGTCTTGAACGATGTGAAGTTAGTTAAGGTTGACTCGATAAAGTACCTAGGTGTCACGATTTCTAACGACTTAAACTGGGATAAGCACATTCAATCTATCTGCAATAAGGGTAATAAGATTTTGGGTATACTTTATAGAAATTTATCATTTTGCTCTCGCGATGTGAAGTTAGCTGCCTACAAGGGTCTCCTTCGGCCTGTTTTGGAGTATGCTTGTTGCGTATGGGACCCACATCAGTCTTATTTACAAGATAAGCTAGAGAGCATCCAGAGGAGATCGGCTCGTTTTGTAAGCTCCGAATTTTCTCGCGAGCCAGGGTCGATGACATCTATTTTGAAGGACCTTGATCTCCCCACGCTAGCTGATCGTCGCAAGCAAAACAGACTTATTCTCTTCTCGAAAGGTTTTTTTGGTAAGGCTAATATTCCTATGGACAAACTCAGTCATCCAACTCGGAAAACTCGTGGGATGCACAACCTCCATTTTTGTCAACTCTACTCTCGGTCTAATTGTTATAAATTTAGTTTTCTTCCTAGTACTCTGAAAGATTGGAATAACCTTCCTGCTACTTTGATTGATGGTTTAGATAGTCATAGAGATCCTATTCAATATATTACCAATTTCATTAGGGCAAATTAGGGCACCCCTGACGCATGTGCGGTGTAGTAATGTCCTTTGGATGTGTCACCGTGATCCGAAAGAAGAAGAAGAGAAGAAGAAATCACGAAAATATAAGATCGTTTGGAAAGTAGGTTAGGCTTGCTAGGTGAGTTGCCTAGGTAATTTTCGAATGTCAGAAAAATGTTGTATTCAGGCAAATTGGATACATGTGGTTGGAATTTGTTTTACTACGATTGTTTATCAGTTAATGCTTGATATTTTGTGCAATTTCCCAATCATTTCATTCATTATTCATTGAATTATGGCTAATGAACGAACTTCGGGGGTGAACGAACTTGTGTTCCCTAACTATACTGAGTATAAGTTAAACGCTAGGTAAGCAAGCTTACCTTCCGTGAAAGGAGGCAGGACTTAATCAGGGTAACCCTGACGAGAGGGATGTGCTTTTTTTGGTCTTTCACTTCAACGTCAGAACATGAAACTCATTTCCCAACCAGGAAAATGTGGGGGACCAATCAGGGATGAGGATGCTTAACTTTTATGAATATCCAAATGCAACTTAACTGCTAGGCACATCATTAATGAAAAATGTGAAATGTAAAGGACAAAAACTGAAATGTCGGTACAACTATAGAATACCCCGCCAATAATAAACCTCACCTCGCCTCCGGAGGCACAGTCACAGTGAAGCACAAAGTAACAAAATAACTTGCATTCATGAATGGTGACAGTGACTGCGTATCCACTCAAAACTGGAGGCACGGTGGACTTGGACATTTTGCAAAAAACATTCACTGTACATAAACACACGTAACTGTTGTGTTGCAAAATAACACGAATTCATAAACGGTCACTGTGACTGCAACTGTGCCACCACTCAAAACTGGAGGCACGGTGGACTTGGACATTTTGCAAAAAACATTTACTGTACAACATAAAAACACACATAATTATTGTGTTGCAAAATAACACGAATTCATAAACGGCCACTGTGACTGCGCCTCCACTCAAAACTGGAGGCGCGGTGGACTTGGACATTTTGCAGAAAACATTTACATATCATATGTTGACTCGTTCTCAAATTAACAATCTTGGGAAACTGTGGCCACAGTGGCTTCGCCTCCTAGTTTTCAAAAAGGTGTTTTCAACCCTGGCGGGGTATTCTATGGTTACTTCAAAATGTCTCATTTCACAGAACTTCAGTGACTATAAACGTTTTCGTAAACAATTGACAACAGTTATAAGATGTGCTAAAAGATTGTATTAGGCCTATAGTAGGCCTAACTTATTTGCAAATTGTGACAAAGGTATGAAGAAAACTTGGCACTCCGTAAACACTACTCTCAACAGACAATTGACAGTTGAAAAAATTGAGAAAATACAATATGAGGGCAATGAAATTTCAAATCCCCGTGACATCAGTTATGTTAATGTCTTTTAACACTTTCTTTACAAATATTGGCCCTGAAACCCCCCCCCCCCCAAAAAAAAAAAAAAAAAAATCCCGAAATCTGTCAACCACAAGTGCTATCTAGGCCTAGGCGAATCTGATAAGAATTCCTTATTCCTGCACCCATTGTTACGAGTGATGATATTTTCAGTAAAATTGTGTCGTTGAAAAACTCTTTGGCTGGTTACAATGGAATCTCATTAGTTGTAACTAAGCATGTTGCTAACTTGTTAAATATATATCCAAGCCACTGTGTGATATTTTTAATGTATCACTAAATCAGGGCATTGTTCCTTCACGTATGAAATTTCATGTGTTGTCCCTATCTTTATAAATGATGACAAAACCTCTCACACATTATAGGCCTGTCTCAGTTCTTCCTTGCTTGCCAGTCTGCATTTCGTGCACTTCAGTCTGAAGATCTTCGGCGTGGAGTTGGCATTTTCCTTATGTTTTTAATTGTTTTTCTTGGTGTATCTTCGGCGTGGGCCTGGCGTGGAATGCACTTTGGCTTGCTTGTCTAAAATATTGGAAAAACTTATGTTTGAAAGGTTGTTCAGCTATTTATTGAAGCATAATATTTTGTACAATTATCAGTTCGGGTTTATCCCCGGTCATTCAGCTACTCATGCCTTACTTATTTCTGATATGATAACCAGTACTTTTGAAAAGAGACATTTTGTGTCTGGTACATTTCTCAACTTGTCTAAGGTGTTTGACACCCTTCACCATAACATCTTATCCAGTGAACTTGAATACTGTGGAGTAAGAGGCAAAGTTTTACAGTTATTTAAAAGCTATCTTTCTAAAAGACAACAATTTGTTTCACTCAGCAGTGTGAATTCTCAAAATCTGTGACATCAGTTGTGGTGTTCCTCAAGCATCTATGCTAGGCCCATTACTTTTCATTAATTTATGTTAATGACCTACATAGGGCTAATGATGAATTGCATAATATCAGTTATGCTGATGATACCAATATTTTCTACTCAAATCTTGACCTCAGTCCAGTGTTCGCGCTAAGGTGCAGGATTGCATGAATCCCGCTTTTGTCTTTGGAATCCCGCACAAAAATAAATTTTATGCGGGAAAATCCCGCACACTTTTCTGCAGCTGAGATCGTAACTACAATTATAATACACACATTAAATTACAGTCAGTATCTTTACCAAGTGATAACCCCCTCCTTGATTTTGAAAATCCCTCCCCCAAAAATTTCTAGAGAGGGAATTCCCTCCCAGGTTCAATTCCTTAGCACGAACACTGCCTCAGTCACTTATTTGATGTTGTTCAGGAATAGGAATTTTTGAAGGAGTACAGGTGGTTTGGGGTCAATTAGCTTTCCCTTAATGTTAAGACTATCTCCAGATTTTTTTATCCCAGTAGTATTAAGTCCAACATTTAAGTCTACAGTATTAATCTCTGCAATTCACAAATTCCACTCTCGAATGTTGCCAAGTTTCAGAGGGTTTTAATTGATAAACACTTCACTTGGAAAGATCACATACATTCAGTAACCAGGAAACTTCATCTCTCTATAAATACTCTCGTCCTTCCCTTGTTATCCAATTGTAATATTGTGTGGGGTTTCACTTATCCATCTAAATTGCTGCAACTATTTCCCTACAAAAGAGATGTTCGTTGTTTTCAATCTCATTACCTGCATCACGCTCCTCCTCTCTTTAGAAAATTAAGTTTTTTGTCTATTTACAATATTAAACACTATCAGTGAGGTATCTTTGTGTACAATTTTTTAAATAGCAAGTTACCAGATATGCTCTGTGATTACTTTCAGATTTGTCACAAAGTTAGTTCTTATCAAACCCAATCTGCACACCTTTTTACTACACCTCTTTGTAGACTTCAGTCCTCCCTCCACTGTGTAAGTTATGTTGCCGCCATGTTTGGAATCCCCTTCCTTGCAGAATCAATTGCCGGTATTATGGCTGTACGTCAAGGTCTTTTTTCCTGTTGATGGCAGTGTTTAGTGTCTTTCGTTGTTTCTTTTGTTATTGTTATAGTTTTCTGTGACCTAATAAGTTGCGCTTTCTGTGTTTAAGGGGTATCCACGCTCATAAGCTTTGCTAAGCTTCTTATGGGTAGCCCTTGGTCTTTTATTAGTGTACATATGTATTTGGTCTTTTATTAGTGTACATATGTATATTGGAAACTTGATGACCGAAATAAATGTTGTTGAAAGTTGAAGTTGAAAATGTTTGGAGTAACTGTAGGATACAGCGGTACGGGAAGGATCTGGGCATCTCGATGCTCGGATGCTCAGTCAACTTATAGGTCTAGCCTAGGCTATATCATATGTCCAGCCTTTTGAATTTTCCAGTCCATGATTATGCTGGGTTAAGACAATCGGATGCCAAGTAAATGATCTTTAGAAAAATTTAGAGTGAGACAGCAGTTGCCCCAAGTTTCTTTTCAAAAATCTGCAAAATCATCTCTTCTGATTTCACTCACAAGTACCTTTTATTGTGTTTCTGTGGAAACATGGACTATTGAAAGTATACAAAGGAGTTATTCTTCGTGAATTTAACAAATAAGTAGCCAAAATATCGTCACATGATTGTTAGGAGCCATTCCTGGATTAGAATGATGAAGTACACCAGTTCAAATTGGGGAGACTGCATTTTTCGTCAGTGTTTCACATCCAACCTTTTGAGTGGAAGCGCGGATGCTCCATTGTACTGTAGAGTTGAGGCTGCTTGGTAAATGTGGAAGATTTAATTTGAGAACGACTCATCGTTGTCCATTTCTTACTAAGACCACAAGCAATATTCTGGAGTGGATGTCCAGATGCTTGACAGACTTTAAAGACTGTAAAAAGTATGGTTTGTGGACATTTGGATATCAGATGTGCCTATTGGGTGTAAAATATATTAAAAATAGTGCAATTCCCATTAAAATCCATCAAATATTGACCATTTTACTAGACAATTTCTACTGCATATTTGTACTAAATCATGAGTTAACATGAGCTAAGTGCAAATTTGTGACATGGAAAGAGGGACTAGTGATATAAATAGCTGTAATGTAAGCATGTCCTGAGGGATTTTTTTTGGAAGTAAATGTTGACTGTGTTTTAATGCAGACATGTTTCAAGAACGAAGTCAACTTGACTTACTTGAAAACATTTGCATTAAACACCAAACTAGAAGCAAGCTGGTAATTAATTTAGGATTAACAAGCAGATAATTTATTTAGGATTAACAAAAGGTATGTAGACTATGCACAGCATTCCTCATCATAGTTTTTGCATAGCAAATGAGAAATCTCAATTTTTTAAGAGGTTTATCTTCAGAACAGCAAAAGAAATTGAAATAACCCCTATGGATTTGCCATCAAGGAATCAGTCTTAATCTATATCATTGTTGGTTAAAAGAACAGTTTTGGTTTCTTATCCACATACCGTAAAAAGTGTTGAATATTTAACTGCAGAGGATCTACAGTATCAAAGACACTATTAAAAAAAGTAAAAAGATAATGTAGATCTCTCAAGCCTATAGTTGTATCATTTGGCCAGTTGTAACAAAGATTAGTTAACTACACCCCTCCACCTGCTCCCACTCCCCCTTCCCCCCTGCAATAGTTGTGTGACAAGATCATGTTGTTGGAAATCTTCTTTGCTTCAGTTTGGTTTCGATGGTAGTAATGTGAGAGTTTGCATCCATAAACCCTGTAATTGTCAGTAAGGTAGACAAAAAGAAAAAAAAATCAGTCTGTCTGTTTCAACTTTTATTTCAGGATTTTATGGCCGACCATGGACTATGGAACAGAGGAAAGACCTGTTTGCCTTTATGAATAGAACAGGGTTAAATACATACATCTATGCACCAAAGGATGACTGTAAACACAGAGCTTTCTGGAGGGACTTGTACTCTGTGGAAGAAGCAGGTAAGATGTTTTGAGTTTGAACAGCAACAAATCCTACCCAGACAGTAAAACCCCCTGCCTCCTAAATAGACGAGTAGGGAAATGTTTCCACGCAATGCAATATGGGAATGTGTCAAAGGTGAAGTGTACCACGCTTACAGTGTCTCAGTGCGGGTGTTGCATGCTGAGCATGCAGAGCTAAACACGTTGCCCGTTGTCATGGTGCACTTGACCTTGTGACCACCGAATTTCCCAACTCGTCTATTTAACTCTAGGCCCTCCTTTAATTTCATAAAAATAAACCTGTCAAATGCACCTTAACTGGCCTGTACTGAATTAAACTCTTCAAGGCCATATCCACACGCTACTGTGCAGGGTTGTTGCTACAGTACATCTGTCAGCACCGGTCGGGCGAACCGGCAGTCAAGCTTACCGACGGTCACTCAAAGTAGTTTATCAGCTTACCTCCCGGTACCGGATTTCCTAAAATTGGTGGTATATCAGAATAAAATGCATCTTTTCTTTGTCCCATTAGTATGTTCGGACTACAGAGCGCAATATCCATGGCCAAAATCCAGTGTTTGCATCAGTTAAACACGCTAACCTCATGTTGAAATAAAAACATTCCGCCCAGCACTTTTCCCAATAATGGTGCTATAACTTAATGATTTCTGAAAGAAATTTGGATGTAACACTAATCTTAGAATGAAACAGCCAGTCGGAGCATTAATTTAGAGTGCAGAAAAATATCCACACCTTCCCTTAATCCGAGGATGGTGATCATTAAAGGGTCACAGTCAAGAAGTATCCAGCACTAAGTTTGGCCTGGTGACAACTCTGGTGCGCTTGTATGGGATTTTAGCCGGCACTCAGTTTGGTCTAGCCACAACCCCTTTGTGTACACTGAGTGGACACGTCATGCCATTGACCAATCAGAGTGATGCTATTGTTTGAATATGGTATTCACCAAGTGTTAAACAGAGGTATAGAGATGTTCGTAAATTTGTTAAGGGTGATGGACAACCCCATTGATACTATATTAAACTTAGAAATCTAGTGAGAATAGTACACACATTGTTTTTTCCACAGGGTTTCCCAATTTCCAAGTTTTACAAAGAGCCTTGCTCACACTGTCAAATTAACATTCAATGAAAGCAAATCCAAATTATTGTGATTGTAGAGGGTGAAGATTTAGGCTGAGGATTAAGTCAAAATTAGAGCTAAGAATAGAAATAGGATTCAGTTGAGGATTGAAGAAAATACAGTAATAACAGGTCATATCTTGGCCCTGGATTTTAAATGTATACTCTTTTCTGCATTAAAAGCATATTTACACTGAAGAAACCATTTATTAGGTGGAAATGTGAAGCTGAAATAACTTTTTGCTTAGGTTCAATTAATACTCAATAGAGGGGTTTCACCAATGTCACATCATCCCCCATCTCTTTGGTTTTGAAGGGCAAGATTGCGTGTCTCTTTGGTTTTGAAGTGTCCATTATGTCACAATAGTATCTATGGTTATGCCGTGCATGTGTGCTGTAAATACGCTTACTGCATGTTTCTTTTGCCCTTCAGTGCCTGGCAGTCAGTCACACTTGCGTGACGCCACATGAAATCCCTCTATACAATTGAAACAACCCTGTTGATCTGTAACTTGACACAAACGAAAGGCCAAAGAAAGAAAGCCATTTTGTTGTATGTTTTGTATTACTTTCAGATAATGTTTTAAACTGCTGTATTTATCTCTCATTACTTTTTTGAAGAGCCCATTGAAGCCATGTCCCATAACAACCCCTTCACCTGTAAAAACAGCTCCTCTACTTCATATCCTAGCCACTATGATAATTCTCACAGTGTGTAAAGCTTGTGTTGCTGTGTGTTTTTGCTGGATGTACAGTACTTAAATATCAGCTTGTTCACAGGTATAACTTAACACAGACACAGCTCTGGGTTGTAATTTACAGTCTTTGGGCATGAAGACTTTTGTGTAGTGCCAGATAAAGTTTTAGTGAAAAAAATTGATCAATATAGCAGATATTTGTGGATTTTATGAAAATGAAATATGACAGTTATTACTTCTTGCAATAAACTTAATGCACAGAATCTTTTACTACTTGGTTTTTACAGAACGCCTCACAAGCCTCATAGAAGAAGCTAAAGAAAATAATGTCTTGTTTGTGTATGCCTTATCACCTGGGCTTGACATAACTTTTTCAAATGCCAAAGAAGTCACATGTCTGAAAAGAAAGTTAGAACAGGTAAGAAGTCTAGTTAATCCTATCACAGTAACATCTATCAGTGCTCTCTTTAAGAAGAGTATATGGTACTCAGCACTTCAGTTTGAAGCACAATGTCTGTGTTTAAATCATGTATGTTTTGCAGCCTTCCAAGCCTCCTTGTAGAATGTTATGAGTGGGATGACAAGGTTCCCACAGTTATGTTTAAAGCCAGGCTGTTCTGAACGAGTAGTTTACATTTGTGGGAATGTCACATATTTTTAAGACATCCAAGAGGCATTGAAAAGTCTAATACTTAAGTAAGAAC
The DNA here is from genome assembly GCA_029531755.1 of Holothuria leucospilota. Classification (NCBI taxonomy): domain Eukaryota; kingdom Metazoa; phylum Echinodermata; class Holothuroidea; order Aspidochirotida; family Holothuriidae; genus Holothuria; species Holothuria leucospilota. Next base: position 38,754,754 of record CM055977.1, on the reverse strand, counting down.
TTAAAAATTCATTTAGTAGAAGATAACATAGTTCCAGTAATAGTCAAATTTTTTTCTCTCCTTATGCAAGTATTTTTTATGACGTTAAAGGGATATTTGACCCTATGAGCATTCAATAATTGGATGAAATATATTTTATCATAAATATTTGCAAGATCAGTGATAAAAAAGAAAAAAAGCCATTGAAAGCCATTAAATTTTCTAAAATGGGAATATGAAAGAACTCTTACACATTCAGTTCTGTTTTTGAGGCAGTGTTAAGACAATAGCACAGTAAAACCCCATTTATATGAACACATTGGAACTAGAGTAACTTAGAATAGCAGAAAAATAAAGATACACAGGGTTTCAAGTTTTGGCTTCCAGTACGGTACACTGGGTCCCCTCAGAAAGAGCGCCAATACATTCTAAATAATTTCAAAAGGGCTTGCAAAGTTACAGAAAAATGCCCCAAAGCATTTAGTTATTATATTTTGTGACTAATTACATGACTAACAATTATGTAAACTTAGAGATTTAATTCCCAAAATTCAAGCCTATGGTCTCCTGAATGACCAATTCTTTGTGTGTACACTAAATGTTAAGAGGAGTTTTAACGATCTTAAGAGGTATCTAGAGTACAAGTTCGGGATAAAATACCAAAAATGTGCGAGACACATGTGTAGAAGACTCTCAAACAGCCATTCCCAATGTTTCTGTAAGTTCAACTGTCATAATTTTTAGTTAAGAAGCCAACCAACTACAAAGCTTATCAGAGTTAGTAAAACTAGGTCTTATACTATCCTTTGTGGTATAGCTAGCCTATACCAACTCATGACTCCTAGCTAGAATTTCAAAACAAACACGTACAAATTTTCTTACAAATTTGACAAAGAGTTTCAAATTATTGCCTATGCCCACTTGCATGCATGTTTAGTTATCATGACATCTTTACATGACTGTAAAAGTCAGGAGAAAACTTAGTGTATTCCATATTTTTCATTTTTAAAAGCTTACATCCTCAAAGAAAACCAGTTTTAATAATGCTTTTATCCTTTTGTGTTACATTTAGGTCAATCAGTTTGGATGTGAAGCATTTGCTTTGCTATTTGATGATATTGATAAAGATATGTGTGTTGCCGACCAGGAGGTATTCCAGTCCTTTGCCCAAGCCCAAGTTTCAATAACAAATGAAGTCTACCAGTATCTTGGACAGCCAACATTTTTATTTTGCCCTACAGGTGATGTATCTTTGTTAAAATTTGGAAATATAGAATTTACCATTATAGGACATGTATACATTTTCCCTGATTTCCTGTGTTTCATGGAGTATCCTGTTGAATGACATGAAAATGGTCAAGCCTTAGTAGGAAGGGACTCTTACTTCGACACTGTCCTGAAGAAGTAAGAACTAGTTCTGAAGAAAGATTGACTACATCTCAGGCCTCCACAAAAATTTTCAAACCACTTCTTCAGAAAGGGCATAGAAAATCCAGTGTAGCCTAGTGTAAGTGAAGGTCATCACGAGCAAAGTGTTTCTCACTAGTGGGGAGTTGGCCAGAGGTTGTGTTGAGGCCAGCTGCTTCAAAGTTATTTGATAGTGCATTAGAGTTCCATAAGCTATCACTGGTAAAATCATTCTGCCTTATGTGCAAGTGAGCTTTTCAATTTATTCATGAAAGAAGTAGGGGCAACAGTGGTTGACTGGGATTGTAGTGTAAAACATTGTTAAGCTAAGGAGTTGGCATCTTTAAGGTCAGACCATAACTTATAGTTTGGGATTGGAAATTATGTGTAAATCTTGGTCAGGAGGGCAAGATAGAATGGCCATTTGGTCATATGACGGTGGTTCATCTAGTCCATGTCTTACTGGAAAGGATGATGCTTTCCTACAAATAATTTTGGTGGATGAATTCTGCTTGCTCATGTGTGCAGTGATAAATGAAGATGCATGTTTGACACATGAATGAAAGTTGCTGCTGGCAGAATCTGGGTATTACACACTCCGGCAAATGTAGGCTCCTCAAACAGTTTTGACTACGTTGAAGTAAAGCTCAAAAAATCCCAATAGTTTTCATGTCTGCTAATTTTTGTGGAATAACTGTAGTTTAGTGTACTCAATGTGCACCATTTAAGGGATCAGGAATGATGTAAAATATTTGATGTATTTTGTAGAATTTCAGAGAAACTGAAAGTTCATTTGTAATTGTCACATTTGTTGTCATTTTTTGTATCCACAGAATATTGTGCCACAAGAGCTGACCCAGATATCAGAAAGTCAGAATACTTGACAACAGTAGGAAATAAACTATTGCCAGCTATAAATATGATGTGGACTGGTAGGTTAACCTGTATTCTGAAAGAAAAAAATGAACCAGGAAGGCATTTAGGTACGGTTTTGAAGAGGGAGGCCAAAGGTCAAAAGAGGAATTTGAGGTTAGGATGGATTTTGGAGTTTCTATGACAAGAGACTTGGACAACTCCCCCTTCACCCTGACGGGTGCCAGCCACACAACTTTCCGCAGACAATTCCTAGCAGATAATTCCCCCTCCCCCCTGGATAATTCCAACCCATGACATTTACCCCTCATAACTTCCCCATCATAAAATTTGGAATTGATGGAGGTGAAAATTGTCCAGGAGGAAATTGTGTGGGTGGGAATTAAGGCTGTGCCGGTAAAACAGTTAACCAGTCAGCCAACCAATGTATCACTTAAACGACTGCCATATATATCATATTGTTTAACCATTTTTGCAGCCTTATTGGACCTCCGCGGTTTTGCTTTGTACTTAAATCCGTTGTTGCAATAAACCACATATTTAGAAAGCTTGGACAGATTTCATATGTGGTACATAGATGCCTTATGGTCCGAGGAAGAACCCTTTTGTTTTTGGTGGAGACCAAAGGTCATAGAACCTTGTTAATATGATATCTCACGGTAGGAAGTGTGCGTACTCTTCATACTTAACATGTAGATGCATTATGTCAAGAGGAAGAACCCTAGTGCTTTTGGTAAAGAGAAGGCCATCTATGTTGTTGTCATTTTTGTGTTTGGCAAAAAGTCATTTCAGCTCATTTGTGAAATTATGAAAATCTTGTTAGTATGATATCTCAAGGAAGGAATCATGGCAGTTTCTCATACATCTTGTGTGAATGCATTACATTGATCCATTACATTAACATTTAAGAGCCTCTGCAGTTTTAAATAAAGCTCTTGAAGTCTACTCCAATGAATTCATTGTAATCTCAGAGCATTTTTGCATTCTGATATCCAGCAATTTTAATTTGAATATAAAGTTTTTTTAAGTTTTTTTAATCTATTTTCTTTACTCCCAGGTCCAAAAGTTGTGTCCAAAGAAATTACTGTGGAATCAATAAAAGAATTAACAGAAGTCATCAAAAGGAAGCCTGTCATCTGGGACAACATACATGCTAATGATTATGACCAGAAACGGCTATTTCTAGGTAAAGTTTAAAAATCGATGTTTATCAAAAACTGTACAGTTTTTAAGATTTAACAATTCAAGCTAGTGTTTAAGCTGGGTGAATTTTCAATTTCAATTTGAAAATATCTCGGAGTTTTTTGTAATTTTGATATTAGGCTTTTGGAAAGCTTTTGACAGGTGAAGTTACAAGAAATATTTAAACAAAATGAATGAGATGATTGTGCTTGGACATTTTTCTTTAGGCTAACACTTGTTAAAACCTTTAATTCTACTGTCATCTTATGGTAGGTCCATTCCAGGGCAGATCAACTGATCTACGACCGTACTTGAATGGGTTTATGACCAATCCCAACTGTGAGTACAATGCCAACTTTATGGCCATACATACACTAGGTTCCTGGTTTAAAGACTCAGAGAAGGCTGCTGGAGACACCACAAGGGATTCCACCATTGGTGAGTAATATAAATGTCAAAGTATTCACCACTTCACTTGAAATTTGGTAGCATAATAAAAGTGCTGAGGGTGTCCCACCTTGAAATAGAATGTAAGAGGTTCCACAATGGCCAGTGACATACTCTTTAAATTATTCACCCTTTTACTTAAAGGTCAAGAGCAGTCACCCCAAACTTATTTTGAAGCAACAACTCAATCTCACAATTGTCTTCTTATTTCTCTTTAAAGTATCTTTCATAATATGTTAGGACTTTAATATTGCATATTCAAGGTAAACCAATCAGTTACTTCTTGTAAATTTCACATTTGAGGAGAAAAAATATTGTCACATGACTCCCAAGAGCCAATCATGAAACAGGACAGTCTACTACACTACTTCAAGTTGGGGTGACTGCATTTCCCCTTTAAAGTGAAGTAGGTGAGTGAAAGGATGGGGACAGTCTTCCAAATACACCGTAAGAGATTCACCATTGTTGAGTGATATTATGTAAAAGTATGCTCTCCTTCACATGAAATGTTGTAGCCCAAAGGAAGAGTCATGGGTGTTCCATGTTGAAATAGACTGTAAGAGGTTCTAGAATGGCCAGTGATATGATTTTATTCCCTTTACTGGAGGTGAATAAGCTCAGTGAAAGGGTTGGGAACAGTTTCCTGTAAAGACCAAAAGAGATTCCAACATGGGTGAGTGACTTGATCTTAAGGCTTTCTGGTTAACCCTTTACCTGCTGGCCTCTTGACCTTTGCAACAGACCTCTTGACCTTGGCCACAGATTCTTACTTTAGTTGATATTTTGAAAAAATTTGTACAGAGACCTTTATATCATTGGAAAGGTCAGAGTTTGAGGATTCAATGTAGCATACTATTTTTTCACAATTTGTCTCGATAATGGTGCAAAATTATGCAAATTAGCTCAGTATACAAGTTGTTTTGTTTCCATAGAAACCACATTCAAATCATCCTTGTTTTGTTTCATGGTGTAGGGGCATGTTGGCCACACTTTTCTCATTCATTTCATACCAAATTTTAGAATATAGATGGTAAAATGACAAAGATAGAACAATTTTAGTCGAGGTAGGTGGCTAACGCTATGATTCGTAGTAGCCTAGGCCTGCACTCGTACATACATACTGTATGTAGCCTAACTGCACACAGTGTGTGCACACTACATGCACCACATACCTGCTTGGGATCGATAAAATAGAGCTAATTCCACCGATTTGGAGAGTCACTTGACTTGGAGACCTTGAAATTATGGTTGTGGCCTCCCTTTGTCGTCCATTTTGACTGTCTTTTGTGTCTTGTGTGGTTGTTGTACGTTGTTATCGATCACAAAATCAGCATACGAAGTAACGTTACCAGTACAGTGTGTGTACATGTGAAAGACTCTTGTTTTGACCAGGAATGATGGCGCTATACTGCTGAGTATCGCCTGAAAAATCTAAGGAATTTTCTAAGGACCATTTTGGTGTTTGAATGGAAAAAATCGGACTTGCCGTTGCGGAGCTATGATTATTTTTGTCGGGCCGATTTTTGGGGTAATTTTCGACAATTTTGAACCAGTTTTTGACCTAAATTGTAGGATATACTCTAAATCCTGTACCCCTCATACTGGGGCTTTTCTCAGCGTGTTTTTGATGCCCTGGGATACTTCAGAAAAGGGATGGGGGTGTTGGCCCATGTTTTATTGCTGAAAATAATTTTTTTGAAATTATAACAGAAAATTCCCGAGTTTTGCGATTTTTTTTGAATAATAACAAATTCAACTCAATTTTTAGACAAACTTGTCAATAGCAACCCACCCCAAAAATAGTAGAATTGGACATATCTTTTTGTTAGCTTCAATTTGGTGGTTGAATGAAGGCTCAGGAGTGTAAAATGACAAAGTTATAATTTTTTAAAAAAGGTCTCTAATTTGACGTCGAATTCGACGTCGCGACCAAGAAGGGGTTAAGTAGCTAAGTCTTGCATACAATCTATGAACCTCTACTCACATAAGTGTGGCATTACTGTTAGACTAACGTTAGAGTTGAATATATGCCCTGCAAGTTCATAGCATTATACAAATTTAAAGGTCCGAACATTTATTCCTGTAAATATCTTTCCTGTGTATATTCATGTTCTTTTCCAACACATTATCCCCTTTGTTGCCATTTCTATTTTACCATCAAACTTGCAGAAAACCCAACCATCTCAGCTGAAATCAAATTGGAAACAGAGGGGGAAAATCTCCCACTCCAGAGAAATTTTCACGGTAACTACAACCCTAAATTGGCTAGTCAAGCTGCAATAGCAGACTGGATGAAACTTTTCATGGAAGCCAAAGATCCACAAGGCAGAAGCCTGCCTCCTTTAGTGCTCAATCACCCAGAAGTGTTACCTCTTCCCGTGCCTCCCTTGCCAAGTATAAATACATGCATGGCTGTAACTCAGACAACAACCACAGTTTTTGGTACAGATTTGCCAGAGACAGTTTCTGAGGAACTCCAGAAAGTTAAAGAATCTCTGGTTGGTATTGGAAATGAGACTCTGAAGCCACCAATAGTGAATTCTTTGGTAGCATCCTCAGATGAACCTGTTGAACCGATGGAATGTAATGGTAATACCACAATTGCGCTCTCATCAACTCCACCGAAAGTAGCTACAAAAGATAGCATAAACTTGTCAACTTCCACAATAGTAAATAAAACTGCTGACACGAGTAGAATGCAAGTAGATGATGTCACTTCTAAGGCCCCAGAGAAGGTACAAACTGAACAGTCAGCAGAGGGAATGCTTGATTCTGAAATGCAAGTGGACACAGGCTCCCCAAATGTAAGCTCTGAAAATTTCACTGTGGACAACTCAAAGGGGGAAACCCCTGAAAAGCCTAGGGAAAACCCCAGGCATGTCATAGAAAATGTGGAAGAAGAGGATGTTTGTTTGTTAGTTGAACTTTTTTACCTTCCATACGAGCATGGATCTAAGGCCATTTCAATGTTGGAGGAGGTCCATTGGTTGAAAAGCAATGCCTATGTGCTTCATCAAGCCAAAAAAACAAAACAAGAGAAGGCTAAGGTAAGGCTTGGTCTTAAGTTTATAACTGAAGTGGACTTTTAAAGTCTCATATTTGAAGCTGAATATTAAAACATTTGAACGTTAAGTCAACATGAAGAAACTGGAGGTACTCAAGCTGTTTGAATGCAGTTTGTTTGCTATTTTTTTTTTTGTAATGGAGCTACTTTCTTCTATGAGGGGCTGGAATGTATGTATCTGCAAACATTTAGAGACAAGGCTTACAATTAAGTAATGAAGTACATTGAATAAAGTGTAAAATGGTTACTTTGTGATCATTGTACCAGACGTAAGTGCATACTATTCATTATTTGAAGGTACCTCCTTCAACCTCTTTCCTAAACCCTCAGCTATTTTGCTCACATTTGACCTTTTGTTTCTTCAGGCTGAACAGTGGAAAAAGCAGGCTGACCACTTCCTAGACTTTTGCCAAGATGTCAAACGTATGCATAAAAGAATTCTTAATGTACCAAATAGAAGTCTACTCTATGACCTGTACCCTTACATCTGGGACATGGAGGGAATTGTCTCAATGGTTGGCTCCTACATCAAGTGGTTAGGTACGTCTTACGGTCCCCTTCTCACCTCTGGACCCTCCCAAGATTTGCTAACAGTACCAGACTAGACTGTATTGCAGGTTATTACCTGTTCCAACTGGCATTTTCCAAGCAGTTGATGTGATTTCTGTTCTGTGATATATTCGTATTGCAAAAGTCATGTCAACATTTGGATAGGCCTTTTCCCTAACACATTGAATGTGTGTGTAGAATTACAGAAATGTATCAAATTTTGTGAGTTGCATAAACTACATTTTGTTTGTGCTGGCAAGGGGTGATACTTACCAATTGTGTGGGGACCGAGTCTGTGTTAGCAAGTCTTCCTCTAGAGTCATGGTACAAAATATTTAGAAATCAAAAGAGAAAAAATTAGAAAGCAAAAGGCATGCTGAAAGAAACAGCCATTTTTGGTCAAAATTTTTTTCTGAAAAAAAAAAAAACCGTATTTGTCAAGGAGATATCTTCTTTGATTTTAATCAGTAAAAGAAGTCATTTTTCAAAAATGACTTGAAACCTTCATATAAACTAATATATTGATCCTGTACCATGACTCTGATGCCCAATTTGTTGACCTTAGGTCAAAGGTCAGTCACATTTGTGTTTCTCAAGTAACATCAGTTGTCAATGATCATGAAGCAACTTGGGAGTGAAGAGTGTTGTCAGCTTTGCAAGGTTGCAGATTTAACATTGCTTTACACTCAAGTTTAGGTGAAGGAAACTTATGATAATCACTAAAATGTGCAAAAAATGCTGTAATTGTTCAAATTATGAAAAAAACAAGAAGTTTTGTAGACTGGTTAAATTTTTTAACTGTCATTTAATGTGCAAGTTGTGGTTTCAAATCAGATAATCTTAACGAAGACTAAATGTGGCTGAAAACAGCAGAATTGGAAAGTGAGGGGAATTGAGAAGTGTGTAGTATCATGGTTCCTGTTGTATTCCTGAGGTAAAATAAATGAAATGAAATGAAATTCACAGAGCCTTATTCTGTGACAGTGTGTTTCATTCAGAAATTGAAAGTTGTATATGATCTGGAATAAGTTCTATAGGAAGACCTACCAGCTTTAGTCACAAAGCTTACATGTGCTGAGCAACACTCTTCACTCTGGAAGTTTCCTCTGCGCAAAACATGCTGTGGTCGCTCTTCGATCTTCTCATAACTTTTTTTCTTTCCTTTCGATTACACAGAAAAGGGTCACGTGCCACGCATCTGTTGCAGTTACATGGAGGACGCTCTTTCATGTACGCATACCACCATGTACCCCAAATGATAATACCTTTGATTTCTGCTTTAGATTTCTGCTTTGGACAGTATGGAGAAGATTATTCCATCATATCTGGCCATAAGCACTCAATGAATATTCATCAGTGGCTTGAAATAAGTGGCATGACAGGAATAACATTATGTGGTAACCACTCTCTGCCACCTCCCCCACTTATAAAATATTTTACTTTGAATTTATTGTATTTCTGTGCAGTGAAAGTTCTTCATTTACGTTTGAGGTGCTGATTCTCACAACATTGTTCCATACGTAAACGTTGTAATCGTTTCATCTCTGTGGGAGAAATTTTTTTAGTTGTGAGATTCTCCAGCCATGGTTTTCTGGCAAAGTTTTATTTATTGCACGATTTGGAGTCACAAAGCATTCCTTGTTACGTTCCTAGTTTTGTATGCATTGAAAACGTGGTAACTGCCATCTACATATTTGCTTTGTAATGGTATTCTTTGTCCTAGTACCAATTATTTCAAGCCCTGATTTTTTCACCTAAGTTTCATTTTTAACCCAAGATGTTCCAGAATCGTGAGTACCATACATCTTTGTTACTTTTGGACAAAAAGTGCCTTTTTGTGTTTGTAAATATTCATGTTGTAAGATAGTAATATTATGTTTTGAGTGCCAGCTGCCTTTGTTTAAAAACTCATATCCAACTTAAAATATTTGAAAATTACCTCATACAGTTGCAATAGATCAAAGGAATATTTCATAATATCAACCTGGATACTCTTAAAATGATAAAAATAATTTAAAACTAACAACAGAATTCTCTTAAGTTGTTATTCATCAATTTTGTCAATAAACAATTCACTTCAATAATATGAAAATGCTCAAACACTAAATACAATTACATTTACCTATCAAAAAACTAAAAATAAGGGGTACTGCAGTAATCCAAGATGATTGTAACCATGCTTATGGGAACCATCGATAAATTTCCCTTCCCTACATGTACATACATGTGCCAAAACAAGTATGGTTTACTGCACAGTGTATTTAATGCAAAGTTCATCCAAGCTTAACGTGCAATGAGCGAGATTGCCATTTCATGTTAGAAATAAGTTTAAAGCAGAACTCTGAGAAAGCAAATCTGTAGAAGAAAGGTTAATCATAGCCTCAATAAATTGTCTGAAACATCAGTCTGTGAAAACAAAAGAGAAAAGATATCCATAATTCATCAAAAAAAAAAATACAAAACAACAACAAATACAACCAAACAAAGCCCCCAAAAAAGAAAAACAAGCAATTAAACATGCTATAAAATTTTTATGAGTTTCTTCTGTCAAACTGGGTTCCCTGACTGTAAATCCATGCTAACATTGCATGGTAACTTGAAGGTAATGTTCTTACCTAGACACAGTCTGCAGTCTTGTGGTTTGGAGAAGCATGACGATTGGAAGGTTTCCAGTGTTGGGGAAATTGAGACATAAATTTTGCCACTTCCTAAGGTTAATTTTGGCTGTTCATCGGCAGAGCTATTAGGAAGTGTTGGAACAAAAACTCAGCAGTTAAAATTATGGGGTTTGTGCCCCCCCCCCCCTGCCACCTTCATGACTCCAGCAGCCCTGCATAGATTCAATAAATCTGAAAGAGAAGCACCCCTTTTGCTGATTTGTGTAGGTCATGTGCAACTGCCACAAGGCTGTTTTTGTGTCAAGGGAAGAATGTTACTGATTTATTAACCTATTACCTTTTTACTTTGCAGTCTGGAGCAGTGGACAGCGCGGCTCCATTCACATTGCAACCTTTCTATTCTTTCTACAGGAAGAACAAAATGGACTTAAATAAAGCCATTTTAAGAAGCTTTTTTCAAGGTTAGGAGCACCATGCACAGGGAGTGTCTTGCAGCAAAACCTTTCATTACCTCCTACCTCTACCAATTTCATTTGTTTTCCCATTTTCCATGTCTCAGCTGAACATCTGTAGCAGCCAAAGAATTAACTCCCCATAAACAAAGAGGTCATGCAACAGCTCAGAGTGCATTGTGCTCCTGTGACCTTACAGAAGTTGGCTAATTTCCTTTGGCCAGAAAAAGCTTTTTGAAAACAACAGAAGATGCTCTCATCTGAGGAGCTTCGGATCTTACAGCATGTTCTTTTTCCTCACTACTGCAGCAGCAACTTGAGCCCCTTCCCTGCCCCCATCCTGGAGCAGTACAAGCAGCAGCGCAGCAGCAGCAGCAGCCTGGATCAGCAGCAGCAGCAGCAGCAGTGCAGCGCCCTCATTCCCGTGATCGCAAATTATGCAGGGCAGCAGCATCGCAAGCGCAGATGAAAGTTGAATGTTGGCCTCCCTTGCATGTCTTTGTTATAACATCATTCTGTCCTTGTTTGAGTTGCTCTCCTCGAAGGTTAAAGATTTAAAATAAACTTTCTGATTTGTTTAGCTATTTTGACATCCATTTATTGAGTGGACAAACTTTAAAGATGGAGAAATTTTTATCCTAGGGAGGAGATAAAATTTTATGAGGAGGGCAGCTTTTGTTATGACAAAAACTGTATTGGTGGAAAACCTTCAAGCAAGTGCACAAACCATTTGTTTGTATGTATATGTGTGTGTACATTGAAACTGCCTTACACAGGGAATTGTTCTGGTATTGAAACTGCTGTTTTAGCCTTCTGCTGCCAATGTTCATTGTTGGCGAAAGTTCCTTCATTTGACTAAGGGGACAAACTTATTATTTGAAATTTCTTTTATAATGGTAATCACTTTGTGAGAAAATTCTACAGGCTTTTAGAACTCCTTGAGTTCAGCATGCTGAATATCATAACAGTTTCCCTGTTTTAATCAAGGCATGTGACTGTAATATATGGGAGGTCCCACCCCTGTATCTTATCTTGATAGAGAGATTTCCCAGTAAATATTTTTTTCTAAAAGCTGTCTGTAGCCATCTGATTAGCCAGATACCTGACATCAAGTAAACAAACAATCAGGGGAGGACTAAACAAGCACTGATATTAATCCATTTCAAAAGAAAAACCAGTGAAAAGACCATTTATTCAACATTATACACAAAAGGAGGCTATGTTACCCTTCGTAAGTGAATAAACAAGAGCATGGTACATGACAGTGACATAATATAAAATAATAGATTTTGAAAAAGGATAATGAAATAGATGTCATAAGCAGTAGTTTGTTAAGTTGGAAGAGGACATGAATTGACTAAGTGAATTAAAAATTGGATCAATGAAAAGGAAAAGTCAGACAGAAACTAATGCAGGAAATGGAAATGATCTCAAGTAGTGACAAACAAAAATACTTACTTAGAAGTTCACCAATTCCATGAAATTGAGTCTTTACAGTTGGAGCATTTTGAAAGTATAAAAACAGGAATAAAGTTGGTTTTTAAAAACCACTGAAAGCTTCAGAGGTTGTACTTAAGGGTGGCTTCGTATGTCTATGAGTGAAACGGGGTATGGGAGTGGTGAAGGGGCAGAGAAGGTGATGATCTTGGGCTGAAGTAATTTCCTTTGACATGGTAGGGGTTATGGGTGATTGGACTTGTTACCAAGGAAGTAGAAACTCATTATTAAATGTTGATACACCATAGAAGTAACATATATGATAATGAACATCTAACCAACAAAAGGCAGTATCTTTTCCAACATGATTGGAAGTGTGCTAGTTTTTATAATAACACTTAGAAACTTAAAAATCCCATCTAATAAAGTCATAAGTTTCAAGTAGCATGGAATAATCAGTCTTGAAAAAGAGAGAGATAGAAAAACACCCATAATATATACTTTCTCCAAGTGAGGTGTGTTAGGAAACCCAAGTCCGCATTGACAAAAATTTTGCTTTTAATAAATAAGACAGTGTAAGGAAGGTTAGAAAACAGTCTGTAATGAGATTTTAGGGCAATTTAATGATTTCTGGAAGCACATTGAGTGTAAGATCCTGTATATTCTGTACTGAATTTTCCATTAAATATCTGTTAAATTGTCTAAAAAAGTTCTTGTGATATATAGTGCAAAGGGAAGCAGTGTCAATCAGAAGAGAAACATGGATATTAAAATGAGCATTTCACTTTTAATATGCAAAATTAAAATGTTAGAAAGGAAACTTTTAAAGTCAATACACCAACCCCTGCCAGATACAACATTTACTTTGAAACTTTAAATATGTAAATTCAGATTTCATAAAAATACAAAAAACCTTGAAAATTATATCAGCACAACCGATTTAACAAATCACTTAAATGGAAATTTTTGGGGAATCCTTTTGACAATGGATGGCACCAATTTTCCCATTACTGTAGTAACCTTACGGTGATGGGATTTGATACTTTTTGTGGATTGGATGGCATTTACTCACAAGTTTACTTTGGTCTTATTGCTAGGGTGTACAAAGAATCACCAGGAAGCTTTCATGAGCGGCGACCTTGAGCCATGGGTGTTCCGAGGAGGCCTTACAGGGGAATTTGAGGTGATTACAATCAGAGCCAACTCGTCTGAGTGCTTCAGCAATAAGCCTAATTTTTCTTGTTTTTTTGAGGACTAAGAAGTATTTAACTTTAAACACCCCTTTTGTTTCAGTATTGGTGTTCATTTCTTATACTTATAGCGAACCACTCCTATTAATTCGCTCTCTTCTTTCTTTACCTTCTTCAATTTAACATCTTTGTCATGTTTCATTTCCATATTTCCTAAGTGAGTGGGTTAGTGTTTGCCCCCCCTTCGAACCATTTTTCTCTCCCATTGATTTGTATGTGTGTCTGGTTTCTTCCCATACAGCGTATGCTTCCATTGGAAGGCGCAGGGGATTTGTTTTACAAGACTCCCCCTCCTGTATCAAATAAAGTATACACCATCCGGCCCTACTTGCACACAGATGAGGTAAGTACAGTAGTTGAGCATCTTTGGAATAGATTTGTAATGTCCCTATGTCAAATGTTTCTCTTGCTGGTTTCATTTCCATAGCTAAAAGCAATAGTACTTGATAATTTTCAAACCTGCCAAGTCTGGCACAATTTGTGGGAGTCTCACAGATCAGGAAGTAGTCTCATGCACCCGGAAGGTCTAGGGTTCAAATCCTGGCCGCGTTATACCAAAGACTTTAAAAATGGAACCTACTGCCTTTGTGCTTGGTGCTCAGCATGAACAGTGGAGTAGGAAAAAACAAGCCAGTGAGCAATAACTGGAAAAAAGGCCGTGGTCATCTCGACCTGAACCAATTGGTTGGAAACTGGGACGTTAAACCTCATCTAACCTAACCTAACCTCATGCACCCACTAACCGCTCTCTGTTCTAATTTCTCTTTTGTTCAGATGTCTCTGCATTTGGACAGTTCTACATTAGGGTCAGACTTAGGATCAGGTTAGGGTAGGCTTGGGTTAGGGTATGGAATAAGGGTTATGTGTTTGTCAGAACATAGAGACGTCGGCACAGAGAGCTGAAACCCAACACATGCTCTGGTTTTGCCATGCATTCCTGTTAAAGATACACCATAAAAATGTTACTTGAGTTAAATTGTTTAACTGTTGTTAAACTATTTATATATGCATCACTGCACTGGCAACAGGTAGAGCCATCCTTTGGACTTGGTAAAATTTGGTTATAATGTTGCAGATTCAGGGTTTTCCCTGGGTTCTAGAGAGTGTGAGGTGGGTATTAGTCCATGGGGGTGAAATGGTGCCAGCTTTGGAGGGAGAACTATCAATACTTCTATAGCTAGTACAGTAGAGGTAGTAATTATAGCAAATTTCTGTGAGGTGGTGGCTCAAAAGTTGTGAGGTGGCAGCCTCAGGAAAACAATGCCACAGGAAACCCAGAAATTTTTGCTTTTTCTCCAGACTTTGTCTGGGCAGTCAAGTGCAAGGAGGAGTATATGTGAATATATTTAGTTATAGTGTCATTGACTGTCTAGCATGCAGAAAAAATGGCCTGGTTTAGCTGATTTAATTTAATCTTTATAAGTAGGAAATGGTTCATAATTTCTGGCATTCCAGCATGGCAACCACCAAAAAACTCACTGTCCAGCAAAATTAAACCAGGCCTCCAGCAAACAGTTACAACATCCTTGGCAAGTCTGCATCGCACTCCTTCAGGCTTGTGCATTTTGTTGCCTCTTAGTATTCATCATTTGGTACAAAAGAACCTTGATGGTTCTCATGCATTATGGAGTGGGAGAATTTTTTTTTCTTAACTTACACGTATATTTCAAAAATAGAGGATAATCAGTTGTGGTTATTTTTGCAATCAACTTCAGTGTCAATTTGAGTATACACTCTAGACAGAAAGCAGTTGTACAAGTTATTTTACTTTCAATTTACAATTCTACTTGACTATTTTACTTTCCTCTTAAGCCATCTATATACAAGGTCTGCAGAATGACATGTGATGATGGAGCAGACGGCTCAGATATCTTCCCAGACCACCCTGATCTCATTGGAGACAAGTAAGTCACGAGATTGGCATTGATTCCTTCCTTTCATGTGCATTCATGATGATTTGGCTTAAGATCTTTTTCTATTCCTGAGAGTGAAATAAAGTTTGATAAGTGCTGTGTATAGTTTCAGTTGAAAGAGTATGAAAGTACAGATTGTGCAGTCATCTGCAGCTGAATTAGGTTTTCTTTGGTAAATGCATGGATGGAAAACTGGGAATCCAGAAAGTTCATCAGGACAATTTGGTATTGGAAGAAACTTCTTGCATAAGAAGGAAATGTAACTTCTTCAAGTATAAAAAATGTGAAACATTGCAGGAAATTTGTCATCCTCCACAGAGAAAAAGTTAAAAAAAAAATTTCCAGCCCTTTGCAATCTTACTGAAGACTTCAAGTATCCTTTCAGATATGTATTTAGATTAAAACTAATAATCTGTTGAATTGTGTAGCTTGACATTTAGCCATAGCCAGCGTGCTTTTACAAAGTATTTGATCAAAAAAATTATGAAAACTGTTCTTCTTTGATTCAAATCTGTTTAGGCTTGTGGGACATTTCCTGACTCTCAGTCCAGAGTACTGCTTTGTAGTGACTGACAATGAAGAGATTGTGGGCTATGCAGTGGCTACCAAGGACAGCCAGTCGTTCCGTAAGCAAGTTGATGTTTCGTGGGTGACCTCTATGAAGGAAAAGTACCCCCATCCAGAGAAAGCGGAAAACCTTTCCCCAGCAGAGGTAGGTCTATATATACCTTATGTGTAAGACATCCCAGAATAGAAAGTGCACCCTCAGCTGAGGTAAGCATGTAGCATTACAACTTCCTCCAACACAAATGCAGATAGCTAATTTTTTTACCGGTCAGATATGCGCTCATGTCTAGGTGCATGTGTAAAGGCTTCATAGTGCGTACAGTGTGTGCAGTCATGTGCCTTATCTAGCTAGCTTCATTGTTTGTCCTCTTACATGATGTTGGCATGAGATCATGCATATGGTCTATATATGGTAAAATGAAATAAGTTCATCTTGGTTTTCATGATGTGGCAAGATTTGCCCACAATACGACTAATGGAGGTACCATGCATGCATCTCTACAGATAAGCCAGGGCTCGAAATAACGGGGGCCCGTGGGCCCGATGCTCCTAGAAATTCGCTCGGGCCCGCAGCTTCCATAGGGAAAGGGGCCCAGTTGTCTCCTAAATATTTTAAGTCTAATTGTACAGTCTGCGCATGAACCTCTCCACCCACAAGTCAACGATCTTACATCTCGCAAGGCCTGCGTATTTCGTATACTGACAGTAACTTAAAACCTGCGAAACACACACTTCTGAAATCAGTTCACATCACTCATACACAGTTTGCTTTGTCACAACACGGAAGATCACACACGCAGACATACAGTACACCGATGTCAGTCATAAGTAATGTAGGCGGTAGTTTTGGGCCCCTTGATTTCTCATTTGGCTCCTAGATTCCATGAGCTAGGGGGCCGGTTGGCCCCCAAAGTTTGAAGGCTTATTTCGACCCCTGTAAGCTATGATTTTGTCACAAAGTAAGCTATCACAGGTCATCAATCCCTGTTGTGAAGTTTTTGAAGATGTTGAAAAGCATTTTGCATTATGCTATATGGAATCATGGACAGTGGGGTTTTCTCACAATTGTGGTATTTTGTTACTGTTTATCTTACTTCACAGTTATATGCAGTATTGCACAAGATCATTTTGTGTTGTATCTTAAGCAATTGTAAGCAAATTTGCACCTTGTGTACTCAACTTACAGGCTATTTTCAAAAATTACGGTTACACTGTTTATGATGTTGATTACAATTGGCATCACAGGTTTTTATCTAAAGCCCGGTTCACACTGCCACGACACAACGGCAACCACCCACCGCATCGGCTGTGGTCGTGGCGGTGTGGCTGGTTCCACAATTAGAGTTTCGTCGCGTAATAAGCTGTCGGCCCAATTGAACATGTTCAGTCGTAGTTGGATTGAGTTTGTGCACCAGAATGTCTAAGATTTATGCAAATCGTCTACAACAGAGAGTCACAGGTAGTTGTGGCAGTGTGACCCGGGTTTTACAAGACTGAGAGATATTAGATAGAAATCAACCATCCATCCTAGAATTATTAGCCCAGTTCCTAAATCATTTGTCCACCAGACTTTTGTATTTCAGGGTGCAACTGGAAAGTGTTTTAGTCAGTGGGGTTACATTAGCTTTCTTTTGTACTTGCAGGAAATCATTGTTAGTTTCCATGATTCAAAGGTTGAGGTACCGGCTGCTCTGTCCACGCAGTTTCCATCTTTGCTAAGATTGGATATTCTACCTAAAGTGCAAGATGTTGGTGTGACTAAAAACTTACTAGCCTGTGTATTATCAGCTCTGAAGTCAAATGGTAAGATGAGTCCAATGTTTTTCGATATGTTTCATTTTATTTTGAGGCAGTTGGATGGTATAAATTTTAGAAAACTTGCAATTTTGAATGCCATAAATAATAGCCTTTTAGGTATACATATAAAATGTATGTGTTCCAAAATTTAAAGATTTGCAGTGATATGTCACTTACGCAGATACTTTCTCCGTGAAAGTGGCCATGCTTAATCAGATGTATCCCACAGTAACTGGTTTTGAGTTTTCTGTGATCTGTACAAAACAAAGAGTTTTGCAATAATGTAGTTTTCACAAATGTGTTAAGAGGGTGTTCTCTGTTTTAAGCACGTTGAATCAAACTTTAAAGGCTAGTCAGACATCAGAAATAGTGAAATGTATCTTCCAAGATCATTTGGACTTGTGCAATACATGTGCGCATGTCAGTGTAAAGGACAGTTTTCAGTCTAAGGATTGTAACCCAAAGGGGGTTGTAAGCCAAGGGTCCCTTAAAATTATTATGGATGAAAACATGGCAAACATTGCACAACAAAAAGGCATGTTAGGGCAACCATTTAAATAGAAAATTAATTGAGATCATGAATACATGTCAAAAATACTTTAGAAAACGTTGGAAGGGCAATCCATAATGATGGCTTTGTCCTTCCCTCCACCTTCCCTGGGGAAGAGCTAGGTTGGCTGGGTAGTCACAATTCATCGTGAAAGATGATGAAACACTGCACAGAAAAATAGAGTAAAGTTTTATAACATCATTTTAAAAAATCTGCCTACCAGTTTTCAGGAAAGAAAAATCGTTGCTGATATGAAATGGATTCCTGAAAAGTGTGAGGGAGTTGTTGTGGCATCTTGTTTTCTGATGGTTATGTAAAATGGGCATACCCTCATCAACTTTTTATGTGTTGGTAAAATTTTGCAGTATGATGTAGCCTACAAGCTTCAAGGATGTGCTGTATTAACAAGGCATAAGTGGTAGCTTATTCATTCCCTTGAAGTTCTGTTTTGAATCGGAGAAGAATGATTTACTTGAATAGTTTCAGGCATTTGTAACGGAGTGCATGTTATGGCAAAAAGCTAAGCATTTGGCACCATGTAAGCTATTGCAATTAACGGAATATAAAGTGAAATTTACAAGCATCCTTACATGTTACAGACAATTTGAAAAGGTGTTGAAAGTATTTGTAATTTTATGTTATTCTGTTTTCTAGGGTCATGTGGAGCACATGTGGAAGTGTTGGTTGGGGAAAGAAACCAACTTGAATTCTATACAAAGCTTGGTTTCTTTGAGTTACCCAAGACAGATTTCACTTCAGAAGATTGCATTTATCTGGGTCGTGCAATATGAAGCCATGAGTGACTAGTTCATCTCTTCCTGTCCACCAAGGGTTCTATCAACTTATTCAGATTTTGCCAATTTTATATTTCCTTTGCTTAACACAGTACATGGAATCTTTTATTCCTACACATGTAACCAGGTATGTCCAGTGTTGCAGTCAGTCACATGTTTAGATCATGAATGCTCACAGTAGAATCCATATGCAATGATTTTTCATTTATCTACAAAGTGTGTTTACTAAATTCCATCTTTGTTTCCTTTTGGTCACAAAATTTGGTCATATTACCAAACGCCTTTGCCAGGAATAGTGCATGTTAGTCTGTGGGTGCGTTGCACTGTTGACAGGAATAGTGCCCTTAAGTCTGTGGGATCATTGCACTATTTCTCAGGATAGTGGCCAATAGTCTGTAAGTACAGAAGTACCAGAGCTGCTCATACTTTATATTACACCAACTTAATGCTCAATTATCTTTCTGAATATCAATGCAGATTCTTGTTTTTCACACTCAAATCATGCCTTATTTGCAGTGTTCTGTAATTCCAGAGTGTCACTATGTTCATCACACAATATTAATGCCATTTATTTGCAGTGTTTAGTGATTCTAGAGTGACTCTATTTTCAATTGCATTCAAAACATCAGGTTATACTCATATTCTCCATTCAATTTACAACTCTTATATTGATCAGCAGTACAAAGTTTGCCCTGTCTAAATGTTTGTCAGCATGGGGGGGATAAGATCATCAGACACAACCAGCATCATATGTTCAATTTTGAAAGTAACTCATTGTAGCAATTATGACAGTTTATCTTTGGCAAGAATGAAGCAACTCCTGTGTCCACCTCTAAATCTTGTTGAGATGAAGTAGGGATTAGTAACTTCGTTATCAATTTTTGAGGACGTCTTTTCATGTTTTGTTAAAACTGTCACGTGTAAGTGCAAAGCCATATTGGATTCTGGTGTAGGGGGGTGGGTGGAGGAGGAGGTAGGTAGGGAGGGCTGAGCTGTCTGTGCCATAGAAAAACCTGTACTACCTGAGAAAATTGCTCAAGTTTTTCCAGTAATCTCTCTGAGGTATTGGTTTTGCCCCAACTTCCCCCGAGTCCTCCCCAGCTTTTCTGCATGATTTAAATGTGTATGTTAGCATTTGGGTTTTCTAACCCCTGATGCTAATGAAGATTTTATTGATACAGTGCATATGCTGCGCTCCGTAATTGAAATTTCTTCTTAGGGGTTTCTTTTTGTCTTTTAGTAGTACAGAACTCATAGTATCTTAATTACTTTAAGGGTGTGCACAGTTACACAAACTTACCTTGGAATGTCACTTGGACCAATTAAAAATGGATTTGCATTCTCTAAAAGTACTTACCTTGATGCAGAAGATGATTCAGTTCATGTAGAAGTGAAGAGACTATCCAATGCCCATCTTCAAGAAGGAGGGAGGTTAGAGACAGGCAGGGGGTTTAGGAAATGTTATCTGTAAGCTTATATTAGAATGGATAGATTTGCCCTTTTATATAAAGTAATAAGCTTTTCAAGCTCACCACAGAGAAGACTTAGTGCGTAATTTCAATGAGAACATGGAGAACACAAATCGAATATATGTTTGTAGCAAGCAGGGCTTTATTACTAGGCTTGTGCATTTAACTATGAAGGTTCAGTATGATCAGTATTTTGCATACATACCTCATTAGTTTTCAATGCAACACAAAATTTTTCTCTTTTTGAAAAAAGCTGTTCAGTTTAAAAAGAAAGTGGTGTAATTATTTTGAAGTTGTTTTCTCAGAAACAGGTTGGTTATTCATTGTTGAAGCATGGAACTGAAAAGAGTTTACGTGCTTGCACCATGAAATATATTGAACAAACTGAGTTTGTTGGAGTTAATAGTGATGGCAGCAAACTCATTGTTGGACTTTTTGAGTAAATCATACTTGGGCCTCAAGAGCAGATGAAAATTCAGCATTTACAGTGAGACTGTATTTTGCAACTTCTGGTACAATTTTGTGTGGGGTACATTATGGTACATAGAAATGAAATTTAATTTTCAGCAATCAGGTATTTTATGCATTTGGGTGAGTGATTATTGTTTATACATTATTTTACTGAGGTACATTCATGAGATTCATCTGGAAGGAAGGATGATTGCTTTGCTGTTTTAACAAGACTCTTCTTGGAGTATTCACTGACACTCCTAGAAAAAAAAATGCTATTATTTCATTGTTACACCAATATAGGAGTATAAAGGAGCTTGTAAGTACCTGTGAATAAAGACTGGAACATGACAATTCAAGTAGCTCATTGTTCTTTTGTTGTCTTTAGAATGAAGTGTCAACATATTTACTATTTACTGTCCTAGTTGAAAGAACAAAAGCTGGTCTTAACAGGAAAAAAGTGTTGACCCCATTTTGAAACACAATACTGGTAAAATGCACTATTCATTAACAAGAAACAATGGTCATTTCTGGTATTCACCTTTGGCAGAGGGGCAAAGTACTTATAGGGGTAGTCCCTAGTTTGAGTCAGTTTGCAAGTCTGAAATAAGCTTCCCATGTGAAGCACAACTGACTTTTTAAATGAGGGGAAGGGGTCATGACACCAGGGAGCTGTAAGAGATGGAGAAGCACCCACCAAATCTGTCAGACAGTACATACTTGACAATAATTTAATCCTTGATTGACAGGTCTCTGTTCTTATTGTTTAGCCACTGTTGACTTTCTTAATGATGATCCCCCTCCTTTCACAGCCCAGTAATTTTGAAACAAAGACCTTTGTCACGGTAATGCTTTGAAGATGACTGCACAGCCCATAAATGTGAAACATTTTCATCCATTTACAACTTGCATGCACTCCTAAGTTGCACCATTCCATTATCTAATTTCTTCATTAAGGAATACATCCTTTTGGAATACCATTACGGAGTCCAAATTTTGATCACATTTCAAACAATTCCAGACTGTTCCCGAAATAGCAAAAAATGTATTTATTTTCAAAAAGTAACATGATGATACACTACCCTTTTAAGAAGTGGCACCTAACAGCCCAAAATGAAATAAATTTTACTTGACAACTGGCAATGTGATACCAATGGATGCAATCGTCGTATGAGCTCTCTTAGATGTAGCAGACTACAAGAACAATTGTCATCACTCCCTAATCCTTCTGTTTTAGAGAAACTTCAGGATCCAGACAAAGCCTAGTTTCAAAAGAGGAACAAATGTTGTTTCTCCATCCATTACAGCTCCCTGATGGTACCTGTCCTATGAGACTGCTATTGTGTTTATAATCTAAAGAGCTGAAAGTGGCCAGAAGCCATCAGGTCCTTGCAACACTGCTGCAGTTCAGGTGGTTGTCCTCAAGGTCAAAACCACACCCTGAGCAGAAGTTGTACCTTCAGAGGCTGTGTCTTTGCCTCACCCTTCATCCAAATCCAAGGCCAGCTAACTATGATGACATGATTTTCTATATCAGTTTGTGATACTGTATGATACTTTTGTTGAGAGACTAATTCTTGACTATTTCCAAACATGATAGTGACTCATGAAGATAAATTGTATTTGGCATGAAATCTTTAGGATGTTATTACATTGCATTTAAAAGCTGGCCCCTCAGCAAGGGCATTAGCTAATGTGGCAATAAAAATTAGCCTTGAAAATGAGCTCAAAGGCTCTCTAATCTCAACCCAGACAGACAATTCCCCCAAGTTTACTTTGAGCCCCTTATCCCTTAAAGAATACCTTTCTAGTACACCTCCAAGGCAGAGGCACAGTACCTAGCTTGCACTGAGCACGATGTGCTCAAGGCCATATTATGTATGTGAGCTTAACTGGAAACACTGCTGACTGTACAATTCATGTTTGATCAACCAGAGTGAAGCTATATTGTTTGAATGAATGTCAATCAAAGTGCAGTCATCAACTGCATTAAGAACTCTAAGGTCTATTCCTTCATATTTGGGCAGGGAGTTGCTAGCAACTCCCTGGTTTGGGGGATGTCACATTCCCTTTAACAGAGAGACAGGCCTCAGGACCTCCAACACTACTGTGTAACATCAATACAAAGAAACAAGAAAACTTAGTATCCTTTGTGAAACTGAGTTGTCGATGTATTTCACTTCACAAGTCATCCCCATTTGGATAAGCTTAGACATTTAAACAGCCCTCCACCACTTTTTGACTTGCGGACAAAAGTTCAATATTTTAAACAAAACTTGTCTAAGGAAAGTAAGAAAGAAACTAATGCACATTATCAATGATCTAACAAATTTTTAAGTACTGAAACAAAACGGTGGAAAATATAATAAATGGAAAGGAAACAGTGTGCATAGATGGTTTTTACTTTCGTTATTCAAATATTTGGTGATTTTCATAAATATTAATTACTTGGTGCAATAAACAAAACAGTGACATGCAAGTAGTAAAGGCTAATTTTACCTACACAATTCATGAGGAGAGTCGCTCCTGGAGAACTGGGTTTTCATTATTTTGGAAAATATTTCATGCAGCTCACTGTATTTTGACATATATTAGTACTATACAAAAAGTTAGTGTGCTCCAGGTATACCAGATTACTCATTTAACTGTGGAAGCGTAAGAAATGGGGATGGGGGGCAGAGAAGGAGGGGGGAAACTGAAGCACTTCACCCATGTATCCTTGTATTTATGTCTCTGACTACAAGTACATCAGTAAACTGACCTTCCCTGTGCATGTATGGGGTCAACATACAGCCTTTCACTGATTAACATATTTCAGTAAATGTTTTTGAAATTTCAGACGATTTCAGGGTAGCCAAAGCACTACGGTAAATCAGGGAAAATGAATTTCTATACCAGGGCTGCTCACCAACCTAACACTATACACATGTGGGGGGGGGGGGGGGCAGTTTTAACAGTAGCTAACTAAAACAAGTGGTTACCTAACAGGCTGATTCTTGTGCAAGGAATCTGCGGTTTAAATCACACCAGTGTCTTACCTATCCTTTCACAACTTACAGAGGATGTACTAAATTTCAAATAGCGAAAGAAACAGAAAGGATTGATCTTGTCCCTAGACTTATCAAGTTTTGAGCAATAAGAGATGGTTATTTTTACCACTTAATTAGTATTCATCCAAATTAAATAATGAGTGTTCTAGACCATTTTCCAAAATAAACAATAAAAATTCATCAGTTAATGAGCACAGCTGGAACAAAGACCCAACCATAACAAAGGCACTTGCAAACTTCTTAGCACTAAAGCTCAACTCGGTCTGAATTAGTAATAGAACTAAACTGGTGCTGAAAAAATAAATATATCTGAATAATTTTCATTGTGTAGAGATTCATCACACAATTTATATGAAACAAAGTCATGTTCCACAACTCTTCTACCCTCCCCCTCCCTGTACTTCTTCCAACCCCAACCCCCAACCCCCCCACAAGTTTGTTTGTCCCCAAAAGAATATCTGGAGGCCCAACGTGTCAAACTTAAAGGATACTTTTTATCTCTGAGCTAATTACAAGGTTCCAAATGTTGAGGTACCCTATCTCTCTCCTATTTACCATCCCCTATGTTCACCCTCCCCAAATCATCCCTCCCCCTGAACATCCCTCACCAAACTGTGTGGTGAATGCCAAAGACAACATAATGTGCAATATGTAAAAATAAAATAGTAAAATAATGCATAAAGATGCAGTTTCTCAAGCTCAAAGAGCTTATGCCAAGTTATGAGTTACACAAAAGTAAGAAAATTTCTCCAAAAGATCAAAATAATTTTTACCCATATTTTACACATTATTTACAAGTGAAGTATTCTCATGGCATTTCTGCACCTAATCATAACATTGCATCCATTAACAAAAGAGAAAATGTTTGATTTTATTATTACCAAACTGATAGCTAACCTAGTGGATAACAATTTAGCAACGTACAACCAACCTGCCACTGTTTATGTCAAGTTTCTTAAGCAATTGTGAATATTCAACAATCAATTTACCTGGAAGATATGCACATGATAATGCCCTGGACAAACCATTCATGTAACTAGTTTCTTCATCATTAAAATGTCTGACACAGCTTTCTTTTCCTGTCAAGTATGCTACAAGAACCACATAAGCTGAAATAATTTCTTACTAATCAAAAGCCTTGAACCGGACCAGTGCTCCACAGTTATGTAATAACTTTATTTCCATCCCCATAATTTCCCTCTCTTTTCCTGCACCAATTATCAATCCAGTTATAATATGTAAATGCCACCTGAGATACTTCATTAGGGACCGATATTACTCGGGGCTGGCTGACTCACCAGTCACCGTTATTGCTCTCGGTCTCGGTGTAGACTTAGGTGTAGATCATTACGTAGTAACTAACCAACTGGCCACGACCTTCTGATCTGATCTATAAAAGTACATTATTTATTCTCCAAAGGTGTCCGTTTGCCACCAAGCTGTTTCTCATTTTCTAGTGCATTTTCTGAAACCGCTGTTCTCAGCCTAACTCCAGTACCTCTGTGGTTAAGGGGTCATCTTCTGGCGTTCTCTGGTTTCAAGTCTCTACAATACTTAAGCTAGCAGCATTTGGTAAAACATGACATTTGCAGATGATCCTGTGTGACCTGCCTCGGCTGACACTCCTGTCAAATAATTCACCTCCTTCAACTAATTCAAGGATAACAAATAGTCTTGCATCTGCTTCAAAAACATCTTCAGTTTTTATTACGCATGGATGATTCAAAGCCTTTAGTATTTTCACTTCTTCCATCACAGCTTTACCCATATTCTTCTTGATCGTTCCACCAACTGAGAATGCTTTCTTCTCAATTATATTTACAGCTACTTTTTGGCCAGAACCGTGTTCAAAGGCCTGTTTCACCGCACCACATGCTCCTCTCCCCAACACTTTAGACAGAACGTAGTTTTGCTTCATTTCCCAGGTGTTGCAAGCACAGGTGTACGTGACAGGGTAGAGATGTGTCTGAGGGGGACTGCAGCCCACCCCACCCCCAAGAGATCAGGAAAAGCCTATTTCTTAGGCAGATTTGGGGAGAACTTACAAAACTCTGTGGAGCAATTAAGGTTTTTCTTGGGCAAAAGCAGCTCTCACCCCCCACAGAACAAAATGCCCCATATTCCTATAGTTGCAAGTACTCCAACAGACACAAGTATTTTGAAATACCTCATAAGTCTATCAACCAATCAAGGCTATTATTAATGATACATACACATATACAGCACCATCAAAAAGGCTCACAAAATACTTATCATACTAGTTTATCTCCACTCTATACAAAGTTCTTTACAACAACATGAAACAGACAGAAGTATTTCTGTGAGCTCCCAAGGACACAGAACAGAAGTGTAACTAAACCTGGGGTGAGAACAGGTGGTCAGGACAAAACAGAGAAGTAACCTTTGTAGAGAGGATTGGAAAAGTGTCTTTCAGTAGGATAACCTTACTTTTCCTGAGATGAAAGTGTTGTACATGACATATTTTGCTGCACACACAGAAACTTATAACTAACATAATGATATCCCCATGGTTGGGGGTAGAATTGGAAGTGTGTGTGGGAGCAGCATGAATGAATGCTTACAATATGTAACTTTCACACAGTCAACACTGAGTGTTACAACATTTAAAAAGAATGATTGAGCTAGTATCACCCCTTTGTTGGTTGTATTTCAGTCTGATGATATTCTTACATTCCTGACTTCCCCCAAGTTCTTTCTGGGTGTGGGGGAATTGAAAACAAGTGATCAATTAGGTTTCATGACAATTCTCTTGTTGTATCAGTAAGACAAGAACATCTGTCTGAACAAGTTTCTTCTTAAACTTCACATTATCATGAGAGACATCCTCACCCCCTAATCATAGTCTAACTTTAATACCAGTGCTTCTTTAGACTCCAAGTTGAAAGAAAACAATGAAACTACTTAAAAATGAGATAAAATGCTGAACACGTATTAGTTTTATTACAATATGAAAACTGTACATATTGTCAACCCCCCCTTTAATCCCCTTCCACTCCACCCACCTTTTACTTACAATCTTTCGAAAAAAAAAATGCCTCTTACAAATAAACACATTGACTTCATCACCTCTTAGTTAACCCCTGAAATTTCTTTCTGTACTGTATTAAGTCAGTGATTTCTTCTCAAACAGGGTTCATCTTCCCTCATCAGTCCACTGAAGGTTCCTTTAAATCCATGTGATTAAACCTTGCACTGCACTGCTATACAGGATTGTAGAAGCACAATAAATGTCAATGTTACAAGATCATAATACCCTTACAACATGTCAGAATGCTTGACTTTAATACCCCCGCCGCCCTTCGACTGATGAAAATATGACTGAGAATAATGACGACTTGACAGCCATATTTAATTAAGGGGCAGACCTTTCTGTTGAGGACTGTGACAGGTTTGCGTAAATGTATTAAATCTAATTGTTTTAATGTTTTATGAAGTTTATTCAAAGCAAGAAAGGACCACACAATTGTATCATTACAAACAAAGAGGAATAAAAAACTTACATAAATTTATAATTTGAGAGGATAGTTTGTACTCTACAGTGTTTTCTTGTACCCTGTTAGATGTTCACCTGTATCTTACCAGATGTATGAAGAGCTGTATAAGTTGTTGACCTTACAAGAGAGAAACTTTAATACCTAGACAATACCAACCCCTCCAGTATTTTAATTGTCATTAACAAAAGGTGTTGCACTACTCAGGTTACTATCATAAGATGCACATCTGCTTGTCCAATGAGGTGAGAGGTTTTGTTCACTCTTTCATCAAAAAGTTTTAATTTCATGGATGCTATTAATTACACTGAAAGTATGGCAATTTGGGGGCCAAATATTCACCAAGGCATGAATTATTCAACTCCAACCAATTTACACTTGATTCATTCATTTTATAACACATTCACAACAGATTTAGAGAAAAAACAATAACCTGTATTAGCATTTTTATTCAATATTTAAAGCCTTGGATTGTGCGTCTACAATGAATAGGGGACATGAATCCCGGGGTCCAAAACTTTAGGCAAGGAGAGGCCTTCAAAGCAGCCTGCATTAGTAGGTATCCACAAACTTGAAGATCTTTAGCGGATCAGCTGACTTACCAGGTTGTCAGGACTTGTTCAACAGCATAAATTTTCTAAAGCAGTTGAGATTTATGATATAAACTTGCCATCAAAGTGAAGTTTTGCCACATGGGCTATTTCTTAAGCTGATTTGATTGACCTTACTCTGGAGGGTAACACTAATACATACAGAGGCGAAAATTGCACAGAAAGAGAAACGTTTGACTATACACAAAAAGCATCTAAGAAAACGACAGAGCCTAGACCAGTTGGGTGAGACATGACAAACAACATAACACATAAACTGTCTAGATACCTTTGAATGACAAGATTGTGTCAGCAGTCATGTGACTAAGCATGAAATGACCACACGACAAATCACGTGCAGGCAACACTCCTGCAAACTTTTCATCTATCTCAATGACACACGACTTGCATTCAATCCATGAGTTCCGTCCCTGGGAAGTCACATTTGACATCCTGGACCAGACAAGAAGACAATTCTGTTATTGCCACCATCACCACTTTGATGTTACCATTTTTGGTGCCCTTTGCCTTACACATCAGCCAGCCGATATTGAAGCAGTCAATTTGCAAGAAGTGCACCAATTCGTACATGTATTTCCATTTAAACCAGGTCAACTTCTTCTTACAAGCGGTCATACTTTGGGATTGTACGAAGAAGCTGGTCTTCCTTCCTTTGTGCGGTGTCTAGCAGCTCGCTCCATCATCTGTCAGAGAGAAGAGAAGAAAATGTAAGCCAAAAACACACACAAGAAAAAAGAAAGACAATGCAGGTAGCGCACCTCTAATTAAATAGGCATCCTCCAGACGAAAGGTAAATTAAGTCTCAAAGTGATTTTTTGAAGGGTGAGAGGATGGGGAGGTGGGAGGAAGAGAGGGAGGTAAGGGGGCTTGTTGATGTTGCTGAGGATAAAAGATTTTTGGCATACATATACCTTTCTGCAGTGCAAGGTCATGTTTGAGTTAATTGTCAAAGGGTGAACAACCAACCATTCCCATGACAAAACTTGCAGCTAAAAATCAGTGTTTTTCTACCTCATCACACTACTCTTTACAATTATGTAAGAAAACATAACAAGTCAGCTTTAGTGTACAGTTAGATTTCCTGGGCCGATGACCTATACGATGCTCTCTCTCTCTCCTCTCAGTGGTTCAGTTAACAACCATAACAGTTTTGTGCTTTCTCTTTTGCTTTATCTGTGTGCAGAAATGAAGATGTTTGATTACACATAGCACACCAGTAATTATTCCTCCACTGAACTTTAATACAAAATTTGGTCCATTCCACCACCTCTCAGTGGCGTAGGAACCGGGGGGGCCAAGGGGACCATGGCCCCCCAATATGATTTGTGGGGGGCCAAACGCCATTCTGGCCCCCCCCCCCCCAATATTGTGACAGTTTACAGTTTCATCTTACCCGTTTTTGCTCGCAAGAGGACAATTTCTCTAATAAGAACGCAAAATTTTAGGCCCGCTATGTGCACAAAAGAGTTGCTCTACTTTCTTCAATAGTTCCATTCTATATTGCTAGATAGTGCAAGTCCTTTCCACCTTTCCAAGTAACATGTAGGAAAAGTACAGTTTACACAGAGGTCGCAAATTTAATCCCATATCGCAAAGCCTAGTAACTGTTCTCTTGTGTGTGTCAAGCGGTACTGTCAGTAGGTGAGGGACGGTCCCTCACGGAGCAATACTTGGCTATTTCATCGCATAGGTAAGGTAGTTTTGATACATTGCATATTATCTCCTATACTGTCTAGAACCCCTACAGATTTTCTTTCTTTTTTGTTCTTACTGTTTACATATGTATTTTTACAAAATTTTTGCGCTTCCTGTGCTTTGCAATGTTTACAGCTTAGATTCCGGGGAAAACATTTAATCAACACGGAACTATGCTTCTCTAGTGCATACAAATTTTATGCAATATATGCCCCGAATGAAATGGTCTAGTACACAGGTTTTCTTCAAATGCCACTTTTACCCGACAGCATTGGGGCTGTCAGGGATTCGGGTCGGTGGCCCCCGTCGGGCAAATCTTGGTGCCACCAACTTAATAATAGTTCACTCTGGTTGTGGAAAATCTCCATTCCAATCAATCCACCAAAATCCACAGGGCTAACTCTACTCTGAATAATTGTGAATAAAGTCGGATAGATTGTGACGATTTTAATGTGTTTAAGAACAAATTCAAATCAACCTTTAAAAAAATTTCACAATTGCACATCTTACTGGCTGCTATCAAGCCTGGCAAGTGCCATTTCCGGCGATCTGGGATGTATAAAATCTCAAATTTTCTCAGTTTGCTCCATGCAAATCTATGGTGGCGCTCCGCTTAGATAATAAATGGGATTCAAACTTGCAATCCTCGGACCCCAAGTCCAGCCAGCTCAGCTAATCCATCCTCACAGAAATGTGTTTTAGAATAAAATCAAATCAAGCTTTACATTTTTTCACAAAAATTGCACATCTTGATGGCTGCTATCAAGCCTGGCAAGTGTCATTTCCGGCGATCTGGGATGTATTCAATCTCAAATTTTCTCGGTATGCTCTGTGCCAACCTATGGTGGCGCTCCGCTTAGATAGTAAATGGGAGTCCCCCCTCCCCCCCCCAAAAAAATAAGTCCAGTCCTCCAGAGCCTCCCAAACAAAAACATCTTAGCTACACCACAGCTGCATGGTGTTGATGATGTAGTTGTTCCCTTTTTCTTTGAATATTTTTATTTTGCTTTTATTAAAATCGGAAAAATTACAATGAGCAAATATGATGTTTTGGTGTGGGAAGGGGTATAAAGGTCCAGAAAACGCATCTGGTCTGCCCCCCTCCCCAATGCCAAACATCTTCCTACGCCACTGCCTCTGATCCCACAGAAGTTTTCACCAGATACGAGCTATCCCTCATGTGAAAGCACCCATCTAGGCCTTGTACACTGTTTCAAAATTTCTTCTCATTACTTCTTCCTATGTAGACAACTTTAACATCATGAAAACATGAAGAAGCCCTTGAATTCAAGTTAAAAAGTATTAAAGCAAAAATGTAACAAAAACTGCCTTTTTTGTATTAATTATATCCTACCTCTTTCCTCCTTGTGCTACGTCTTATTGGAATATTTTCAGTTGATGCAAATTTTGTCTTTGAATACATTAGGTCCTCTGTGGATGGATGTCTCCCGATACCGACCTGAGATCGCATCGATGTGCTACGTCGCAAGCTGTGGCGTTTAACATCTTCAAAATTTTCTTCACTTCCTTCACTGTCCAAGTACTGCCTTTCAGCACTTATAAGTCTTCTCCTTCGTGCACGAGAGGATGATTGAGGGTCCTGGTATGATTCAAACATAACCGGCTCTGCCGTTTCATAGACTTCTTGATCCTCCATAAAACGATTATCCATTTCATACATACTCTGCACCATGGGACCTCTGACCTCTGCCGGCATCACCTGGCCCCTCATGTCAGCTGAGGGCTGCTGGTAATCATCTGTGTCCTCTGAAAGAGAGATAACATAAACTAATAGCTCACAGTTATGAGAAATGGGTGGGCCATGGACCATTGGTGTTGGATGCCCTCTCATGGCATTTCAAAGAGGGCATTTGTTTGAGGGCAGGCTGATGGAAAGGAGCCATGGACAATCCCTTTGCTACAAGTTTGCCATTGTCCGTCATAAGTGCAGGCACAACGCAGTAGTAGTATAGGGCTTGGGCAAAAGTGGAGTAAGAAGAATTCATACAAAACATTCTTTTTTTTCAAAAGTCCAGAATTCCGAACTGCCATGTGTCTGTAATGACAGGCAAACAAGGAATTGAGGGGAGCTCTGGAGAGAGGGCTCTCTTCGAATGTGCTATCAATATGCCAGCATCTGACTGTGGGTAAGTGTTACATAAGTAAAAAGGAGATTAGAGGGATGATGTCAAACATTCAAGTACCTTACCTTATATCTCCTATTCATATCCGCCATCTCATCTCATCCATAAAGTTCCACTGGAACTAGGTGGGCCTTAGGCCAAATTCTCTCTCAGGGGAGATGTAGAACACTTTATTAAGGTATTTCGTTTTAATAAACTTGTCTGGCAACATAATCCAATTCAGATGTACCTTAATCTCCTATTTGCACAAAATGTAATCTCTAAACTCTCCTCAAGCAAAATGAAGAAATATGTATCATTATCATACCCTCAGATGATGGTATGTACTCAGCATCATATGCATCCGAGTACTGGAGATTGTCACGCCCATCTGTCGTATCCTCCTCCTGGATGGGTTGCTGCAATTCTGGCACTGCAGACTTCTGTAAGGCGGAGTAATTCTTGAGGTGGTCTAACAAGGTGGTTTGTCCCTGGAAAAGAGAACCAGTGTAAGAGTGAAGTCAAACCAATGTTTTGACATAAAAACTAATAGAAAATAAGAGGATGTCTGGTGAGCAGAGGATGGGCATAAGAGGTTAGCCAAAGTGGATGAGCAACCTTACATTTGCAATCTGCTATTTCTTGCCCCAGGTGGAGGGACGGTTGGGGAGGGGGGTTAGGTCAAAGGGGTATTCCTGGTTGAGTCTTCCCCACCTATATTCATCCACTTCCTATGTCTTCTCAACTTATTAATGTCTCTACAAGATAGTTAAATTTCAAAAACTAAACAAGCTTGTCCGGCAATGACATAACAAAGCCTGTACTAACCTTCATGGCCGAGTTCACCATAACACTGGCAGCAATCGTCAATCCATCTGTTCCAACTTTCTTGAGGGCTTCATAACCCTTTGTACTGGCATGGTTGATGTATTCATCTATTTCCTGGAAATGCAAGTTAACACCAGAAAGAATTAAATTACAAATTCCAGGTGGGTTAACTCTATGCCAAGAGTAATAGGGCACCCAACATAATTCAAAGGTAAATCTTACCAAGAAAGAACTTTACAAGCGTCTATCAGTAGGTTAGTTTTTGCACATTCTGCACTCAAAAAAAAAAACCAGAAAGCCAAAAGGCTTAGTGATTCCTTGCCATATTAATATATTGTATTAAACAAACATGAATCACCCACATGACAAGCATGAGATCCCTCAAAGTTATCCTACTTGAGATATCATGTTAATACGGTCAAACGCTTTTGAAATCTTGCAACCCAAAATGACCTACATGCTAAATATTAACAATCCACAGGCCAAGTATGTGATCCCTCATAGTTATCCTCCTTGAAATATGTTTACTAGCTCTTGACCTTTTGTGACCTTAAATAACCTTCGACCTGCACGAAAAATAATAGGGATCATCCACATGTCAAGTGTGAGATCCCTCACAGTTATCCTTCTTGAGTTATCATGTTTACAAGGTTTTGACCTTTTGGCCTCTGGTGACCCAAAATGACCTTTGACCTGCACCAAAAATTACAGACATGATCTACTCAATATGGGCAATACACAAGCTAAGTATGAGATCCCTAACAGTTACCCTTCTTGGGATATCATGTTAACAATGTTTTGACCTTTTGACCTGTGGTGACCCTACATGACCTTTGACCTCCACCAAAAATAATAGGGATCATCTACTCAATATGGGCAATCCATGTGCTAAGTATGAGATCCCTCACAGTATTCCTCCTTGAGAAAGTGTTTACAATGTTTTGACCTTTTGACCACAGGTGACCCCAAATGACCTTTGACCTCCACCAAAAATAATAGGGATCATCTACTCAATATGGACAATCCACATGCTAAGTATGAGATCCCTCACAGTTACCCTTCTTGAGATATCATGTTTACAAGGTTTTGACCTTTTGACCGCTGATGACCCCAGATGACCTTTGACCTCCACCAAAAATAATAGAAATCATTTACTTAATATAGATAATCCACATGCTACGTATGAGATCCCTCAAAGTTACCCTTCTTGAGATATAGTGTTTACAAGGTTTTGACCTTTTGACCACTGGTGACCCCAAATGACCTTTGACCTCCACCAAAAACAATAGGGATCATCCACTCAATATGGGCAATGAACATGGTAAGTATGAGATCCCTCACATTTATCCTTCTGGAGATACCGTGTTTACAAGCAATTTCCAGGGTATTTACTATTTGACCTCTGGTGACCCCAAATGACCTTTGACCTCCACCAAAAAGAATAGGGATCATCTACTCAATATGACCAACCGACACACCAAGTATGACCTCAGTCATAGTTACCCTTCTTGAGATATCGTGTTTACAAGCAAAATGTCACACACACACACACACACACACACACACATACACACACACACACAACATCACCATGGCATAGATTCCTTCTGCCTTTGGCAAGGAATCAAAAAGGCACCAGAGGTTATTTCTGTAAGGTCTTTCATTGGTGCCCATTAAGTGTTTCCAACAACACAGGCAACAATGCCTTCAATATCCACAAAATACTTCTCTCGTACTCTTTGGTAAAGATGGAAATGTACTGTTTTGTAAAAAAACGAACAGAATTTGCAAATATACCTGTCAGTGTGTATGTAAATATAGTATGTTTGTATGATATATCAGGACAAACGGTCTGTGGCATTTCTCCATCCCCCCCCCCCCCAGCATATCGCTAACCTTTAACAGTCTTGCTTTTAATATCTTTTTTCTGGCCCTTCACTTAATGGGAATAAGCAGTTGCTATAGCCTGATTTTGAAACATCACTTTAACCAAGGGTGGCACCAGCAGGGGGCCATGGCCCCCTGTCCAGGAAAGCAGTATTGGTACATGGGAAAATAAAGAGGGTAGGCCTAGGCCCCTACATATATATTCTCAGGGTAATTGTGCCAAAAACAAGTGTTAAACTTAGTCTGATTACAATCCTGAAGGCAGCAAACGCTTGCTTCACACAAGTGAAATATCCTTACACTCTGGAGCATAGGCAAATTGGAATCTATACACAAAAAATTTTGCTGACTTTTGTTACACAAAAAATTTTGCTGACTTTTGTTCAGTTCCTTTTTTTTGTCTGATTGTAACTTCAAAGATTTTGACGTTTTACAATGAATTACAGATGGTAAAATTTTTTTGAATGGGTTTGGTAAATACAGGGCATTAACTTGACATGGTTTTAAAGAACGATTAGCCAGTTTTCCATCAAAAATTTACATGTAGTTTGAGCTTGGTAACTTTTAATAAGTTCAGTGTAATCCTGTGCAAAAAAAAGTGAAGCCCCTTTTTTTGGGGGGGGGGGAGGGAGGGGGGAAACAGTGGCCCCTATGTATTCAACCTTCAAGTAGTTAAAAAACAATGTCCTTTTCTTACACTTTCTCTCTTGCTTAAAGTTGGGTGTACAAACTTGCGATACAAATAGGTGGAGCCCTTCGTCCAAGGTGAGATCAGCCACAAGATGAAACATATTTTGAATTCATAATACAATGGCAATCTGTACAGTGAGCAAAAAGAAAAACTTGGTTTAAAATTTATCAAAACTGCAACTCACAGAAACATGTGGAATCTGGGAAAATGCTAGAACTTAACTCACAAAAGATTTTCCTGGCGGTTCCACCAGAATTTTATCTGGGGACCTGTTGAATGTAAAGGCAGTACACTCTAGCAACTAAGCCAACTTCACCCACTACTCACATTACCCTGCAGCAAACTCATTTGTGATGCAGAGTATCTTTGCTCACACCTCCTTAAAACAGTTCCAGGGTACATATTAACTCAAATTCCTGAAGTCTGAGCCTACACATTCCATACTAACTGTATGTCTGAAACAGAATTAGGTACTGAATTATTTTTACGTTTACATCCCAAGCTATCTTTTTGCATTTGGGATGTGTAACTTCTTTAGTCACTCCAAATGGGAACAATAAAACCAACTAGAAACATCAAATGGACACCCACACATACTGTACTGTATGCAAATACGAGGCAAGAAGGAGCTAAATAAAACGAATTCTAACAATGTAAAAAAGGACTCCTGAATCAACTGAAGTTCTTTGAGGGTACCCCTTTCTTTTCAACAGGAACACTGTATATCCCTTAGAATGGTATACATGAATATTTATGCATGAGTTGTTTTCTCTCCTGTATGCAGGCTAGTTCTTCCTCTTCCTCTTTTCTTCTCTTTGTAATACTGGAATCAAGAGGGATAGAAAGAGAGGGAGGAGGAAGAGGAAGTAGGGAGGGGTTGCAAATGGAGTGGGGCCAGTGAACATTTCCTTCTGAAAAATAATCTGAGCATAATAAAACTGTACAGAGAAAGTTCATACTTACATGGAAGCAAAAATATCAGCTACAGTCTCAAAGCAGCTAAAAAGTGCAAAAACAATCCAGTACATCATCCATTTTACCTGATGAATAAACATAAGAAAAAAAATGGATAAACATGTGATAGCTACTAAAATTTTGTCTACAAAAATGAAGCGAAAAAAAAAAAAGAAAACCAAGGTAAGTGACAGTCACACAAGTACTTAAATCCCAAGCAAAGGTCTCACTGAAGTGCTGTGAACTTCATTATTACAAAAGAGATTAATGCACAAACCAATGCTAATTTTTTTCACAATTAGGAAATACAAGAAAGCAATCTCCACTTTAAAGGACAAATGCGGTCCCCCAATTTGGACTTCCCCCAGTCCCTTCGCTAACTAAACGTTGGTTGTTTCTTGGCCTTTTGGCTACGATCATGGGTGGCGTATATTTTTTCTTTTCAGCCACAGTAGAGTGGATTTGTCAGTGCATAGTACACCTTTAATGTTACACTGTGAAAACTGAACACTTGAGCACCATTTAGTTCGTGTCCCTTCCTCTGGGACTGGTCAGCTTCCACTGGGATTATTCAGAAAATACTCTTCAGCAAGTGATAATTATAAAGTGACGTAATTGTTCAATTCATCCTGCAGTAAGATCTAGGCCTACTGTATATGATTTACCTTTAAAATACATGTTCTGAAACACCATCACACATGCTTGTAATAATTTGGAAATATACAAAGTAATGTTTAAAAGTAAGGGTGGAGTGACCGATTAGGACCTTTAAAAGTGTACTTCCTGCTACATGTATACTAGTACTGTAAATGGTTTGTACTTTGTAAAGTGAAAAGAAA
This sequence comes from Holothuria leucospilota, assembly GCA_029531755.1. Lineage (NCBI taxonomy): Eukaryota > Metazoa > Echinodermata > Holothuroidea > Aspidochirotida > Holothuriidae > Holothuria > Holothuria leucospilota. Next base: position 38,717,766 of record CM055977.1, on the reverse strand, counting down.
AACTAATTGATTTACAGTATGTTTATTTAACATCATAAATGGAAACAGAAAATTTCAATGCCATAAAAACACTGACCACAGTGTCAACAGATGTATTAACTGTCATCTTAAACTGTATCCTATATAGTGTATTCCAATTTACATTCATACAGCATGGAGCTACATGATAGCAGTATCCAAATCCAAGCTTCTCATACCTAAAATTGGCTAGTGGCAAGAAGGCTTAAGTTATATATACATCTGTTACATGAATTACAATTCACGTCGCTGTACTTAAAGTTGAATTCTCAGGTCAATATTAAAGACACTCTGCACTTAATTCTTGCCACATGCATCCTGTATAGTGTATGTCAATTTACATTAACACAGCATGGAGCTACTGTACATGATAACAATCCAAGTCTTAGCTTCCAATACCTACATGTGGCTAGGGGTATTAGCTTATATACATCTCAGTTCTGTTCATTGAATTACAATTCATGTTGTAGTACTTAAAGCTGAATTCTCAGGTCAATATTAAAGACACCCAGCACTACACATGCAAAACAGAGCATCTCACACAATCACAAACATGCCACCGTACATTACAATCAATGACACATATTAAATCAGCTGGTAAAGCACAAACGAAGGTTTTTAGAAGACTGTTTCTCCCTAATGATCTTCAAAATTAAATCAATGTGACATCCACGATATGCTCTGCTACTGCTATTAAACAGACTTGAATTTGATAGGCAATCAGTAGGAAGGTATACATTACACACTACAGTAGTTAGTGCTACAGTAAAGTGTAAAACGGAAGAGGTACAGTATGTGGGAGTGTGAGTGGTACGGGGAGTATTCGTGCAAATGTCAATAACTGTAACCATGTTCTGGAGGACAAACAAACACATGTGGATGCTAGTTCATGTACTAAAGCAATGTGGTGCATGGCGAAGTGTCCTCCAGAACACCTAGCCTGTCCACTGAATTTGACCTTTTGACCTTTGGTGCAACCTCCCTGTAAATACTGTAATTATGTAATTATATCCAAAATTCTGGAAGTGAATACTTGAATCAAGAAATGACTCTACGACCAGAAATTTGGATCTTATTTCTCATGAGAGGGGATACATGAATGATGCTTATATTTCAGGCAACACAGGTGTGCAACATATGCATTGCATCAAGGGCAGCAATCCCAGGGGGGACATATCACCCCCAATATTTGAGAAATTGCCCATTGACATTAATGTTTCAAACAGTAAATTATCTGAAAATGGGGTCATGCCCCCCTCCCCAATACTGAGAACAAATCACCACCAATGCACTGCATTATGCAAAGCAAACTACAATATCACGAAAAAGTGCATCTACAGTATGAGACTTTCAGTGGTGAGAAGGGAAGAGCAAAAAAGGAGAGAAAAGGACACGTGTAAAATGATCCCCTCCTATTTTCTCTCTGCAGTGCCTTTACTTGGCAATTGTATGGTACAAATATCTTAATACTTCATCTTGGAATGGAAAATTGAAAATGAATATTCATACAGAGTTTCTGACAATATTAGACATTCATTTCTCCTTCCTCAATGTGCTTAAGTCTGTAAACGCTTCTACCTGTATGTACATAAGTTCTGCAAAAGTAACCTTGTCTAATAATATATAGTACAGGTTAAGGAATGAAATATAAATACCACCACATGCTTTGTTAGCAACAAAAAAGAAAAAGGAAAATTTTAATTTAAAGGCCTTATCAACTTAACATGATTATTAATTTAGCAGAGACATACTGTAGAACAGAAATTCCACACTTTATTATGAGATTTCTACAATTTTACTGTCCCAAAGTTTGTTTCACTGTATACTGTAAACTTAAAGAATAGAAAAACATTCCACAAGAATTTTTCCTAATGGGGAATGGGAAGGATTTATCTTCTATGACCTTTTTAAAACATATTTCTGCCATTCCTTACATTACAACAGGCTACTTTCTAACATCACTGGGGAAACCCTGTGTCCTAACTGTGAGTCTCATTGACTGCTGAAATTGAATTCTATTTCAATTTTGGGCCAATATCAATACTAAAAAATCGCAACAAGTTCATGATTTAAAACCACATGGAGTTTTTTACATTGCATAGTACCTGTGCCATGGTTAATCACAGCATGACAAAATGAACATTCTTTAATGCGGTTTTCAGGGAACTATCAAGTTTACTGGGCAAATGCGGTCACACTTAATTTAATTTACATACCTAGGTATGCTATTAAATCATACACAGTAAAGGGTATGGCTGCTATTATAAACATTTGACTATCATAATGAACTGGTTGTATCCTATGAAATAATTGTGTTCATAAAAGGGGTCATCCATTCTTTCATTACACTCACAAGCATACAATGTACTCTCTTCAGACCCCAGCCCCCATTTTAGACCGCATCCTCTTCTCCTCAAGCATACTTTGGAAAATGATTTTCGGCAAATATCATTTTCATTTATCATATTTAGAAATAAAGCACACGACTTTTCCCCTTCCTGAAAGATACATTCATGATTCTGTACACTTGTGAAAACGAGGAAACACATACAGTAGATAATCCCTCACCTATGAAATGAGGCTGAGATATATTTGTCTTGTGAAACTTGAAAGATATAAATAATAGGAAATTTGATACTGTACTGCAGTTGATGTATCAAATAAAAGAAAGCATGGGGCAACTTGGACTGCACGCTCTTTGAAAGGGAAGTTTTGCATTTGTGGTACACAAAGTTTCCAATCTTTGAAACCTTGATTTATATGTAAAGAAATGATAGTACAGTAGGTACTTCAATAAGGAAGCATAGTACTCAGCTTTGTTTTTCCAGCAATAACGTTCTCACAAAAAGAAATCCAATTATTTGAAGCTCAAGGATAATTTGTTGTCCCAAACTTTCCAAAACTCCCTGGTTTGGAAATCTACGAGCCCCGATACTTATCTCCTATTTACACATGTAATCCGCACCTACCCGCAGTAAGCACCTGGCAAGCTTTTAATGCCACAGTGGTTATAGGTCACCCAGGAAAGTCCTCTTTCACTTGCAGAGCCAAAGAAACTTGATCCAGATTCCTGAAGGGACTTTCAATATTTAAAATGATGCAACAATTTCATTTACTCTTGTGATGATGCATCATATTTTGGGGAAATAAAGCTAAATGCTTGAGTTTTTGGTGAGACTGAATGGTTTAGCAATTATTAGAGCAGGGAGCTGGAAGACAGCTCCCTGATTAGAGTTACTTTGTATGTCATGTTGCTGCCTTTTATGCAGTCTTTACCTTGAAAGGAGAGATGGCATCCCTCCAAACCAGGGAGTTGCTAGCAACTTTCTGCCTAAACATGTAACTCAGGAATAGCCCTAGACTTCAAACACAGTTGGTAACTGCATTTTGGCTGAAATTCATTCAAAAAATACAGTTTAACTCTGGTTGATCAAAAATGATTTCTACAGTCAGTTGTGTTCCCAATTAAGCTCACACACACTGTGTTTGATCAAATATTGCCTTGTGCAATTTTAACTCAGTGCAGGCTACTGTACTGTGGATCTGTCTTTAGAGGTGTACTTGACAGGAGGTTTGGTTTAAATTGGAGGAGGGGCTAGACCAAAAGTTAACTTAGTAAGGAGAATTGTTACTGTCTAGGGTGAGATTAGACATCCTTTAAGTATCCAAACTGTGGGGGAATTTGTGGCACTCAATCATAGTGCACTCTATTAATCTATTATAAATCTATTATACGTGTGAACAATCCCATCTACTGCCAAATTAAACTTGGTAAAGTTAATTGGCACAGAGGTGGCACTATCTTTATTTCAGGGACCTATGAGCTCGTCATCATGAACGTATGGTGCATCTAATTCTTTACGGAGTCGAATTCTATGGTGGATGGGATTGTTCACACCTATAAGACATGAGGTAAGTGGGCTTGTCTACAATAAAGGGGTATAAAAGTGTTACAAAGGTGGTGAAATTTGAAGTCCTCTAAGAATAAATTTTTGTTGTGTTATTTTGTTTGATTGGTAGTCTCAATTTTTTCCTGAGAGCAGGAAGATAGTTCTTTTCACCTATCACCACTTTTTAAGTGGTAAGTGTTACTGGTTACGTATGTAACGGGGACAGACATGGAAACTCTTTGCTCCAGAAATCTTTAAGGAGGACAATATGCATAAATAAACCCTGTATTTAATAGAATGATAAAGAACAAACACTTTTTCACTGAAATTGCATTACCATTAGTTAAACATGGACTAGTATGGAGATCAATGGTTACAGTACGTTGGTAACAAGGACGGACATGTCCGTCCTCATTACCAACGTAACCAAACTATGTTCGAGAAAATTAAGCACTTTAAACACTTGAATGCATTGTGACACAAGTTTTGCTCTTTCCTGAAGTGGTAACTGATGACATGTGAAACATTCATCAAAAACCAATGTCCCCATGTGCCTACGTTATACTACCGACAAGGACATGGTTACGTTGGTAACATCTGGACGGACATCACCTTGAAGGCTCTCATACCCTTGTTGTAAGCAAAAAGATGGAGGAAAGCACACAAACCAGTGACAAATATGGCCATCTGCAAACAGATGCAGTTTTATCAAATTCTCTGGTAATTTGTGTCCTACAGGCCTGTTAATATGACAGTTACCAACGTAACCATTAGGGGACAGACATGTTACCAACGTAACCATCATGTGCTCCGCAATTGACTATGATGCATTTACTGCTGGATTATTTTATTTGTGGTACTGCACATGATCAAGGTTAAGTGTTACATCATAACCTTAGCTCTGGAAATCTTTTCTTTCAGTTAAAATATCAACTATTAAGATTTAATATCCAGATGGACGGACAAATCTCAAAATTTTACTCCAAATTGCTGATAAAATTTTGCGGTGTTTGTGCACCTAAAAATATTCATTTATCATTTACCATTTATTTTGTACATTACATTTATGAATGAAGACAAAGAACCTGCATCAGTCACATCTGCAAAGGTCCCACTCACATCATAAATTTATTCCACATCCTATGTAACACTTATAGGTGGTAAAAAAGGCCAAAATAGCCCCAAATTCTGCCCAAAACATCCTTCATATAAGTTGGACATTGATAAAATTGTCTTTATTATCTCTCTATAGTCCTCTCAGTATGGTGAACTGTAAAATCACCAAACCATTGTGACATCTTTCAAAATATCATCAAAGCAAAAAAAACACACTGAATATTTTCCTTTACTGTAGACAAGCCCATTTAATACTTGGGGGAGGCCATTAGTCGTGGAGGCAATTAGTATGAAAAGGTCAGTGAAAAAAAAAATAATGTAAATTTTTGTTTTCTACTCTGTATACTTTATTCACAACTCTGACATTTTGTACTGAGAGTTAATGGAAAAATCACAGACAGTACTTCAAATTTGAAAATTTCAATTCACTCACAAACCTGATTCATATTTTGTCAGTCAATCTTTATATAATTACAAATCCTTGCTGAAATGATTTTAAGGGAATGAGTGGTCGGAAAATTTGCCTGTGTACATGATTCATTAAAGGTTGGGTCCTGTAGCTTTGTTCATACAACATCAGGCAAAGTCCTTGTCTGTTAATGGGGCAAATAAAGAACTGAAAGCGGCCCTCTGATGGAGGGCTCTCTTTCTCAATGCTACAATAGCTTCTACTACACATTGGTGTGGATTACAATATGAGGGGAGAAGCAGATTATTAATTTATATCTGATACCAGATAATTCAATAACAAGCTGGCCAGTACACTATGAGCTGGGCAACTATGATTCTACTGTACAATACATTCTTATCTCTATTTCCACTAACCAATGCTATTATGTGTTAACATAATTTACCCAACATCACAAATGTGTCAAGATTCGGAAACCTCAAACAAACTCCTCTTTTTTACTGCTATGACATCAACATGACAGTATCACTTTACAGGGAGAGAGAGAGAAAATATATTGGATGTTTACAATGTGATAATTCAAGAACATCATTTAATTCAGCAACGATTACACAATGTAACATGACACACTGTGTTTACATCCAGCATAGAAGTTGTATGATTTATGTCAATACGAGTGACGTTCCTTGGTCTTAAATTATTCACACATGGTAATTACCTGGAACGAATGATGTCACTATATACTGCCATTGATACAGCGTACGAGCTATACAGTCAAGACCATTTTACAAGAATGTATACTTCAAGCACGGTACTATACAAAATGTGTATACACAGCTACACTTGCACTGGAATAAGCTGACATACTGTACGCCATTCTGTTCTCACAATGTATGCAGTATGAGGCGCATTCCATGAAATGCGACTTGCAGTGCAACTTGCGGTATCATGTTATGAATCCTAGAGGAGGTCATCTTGATCACTTTCTCGGAATTTGTAGTCACTGCATCAAGTTGTCTGTCAATGGTGAACCTTGCGGTAGCACAAGAGAGTTATAATGTGCAGTACCTAAAAATGCTTAGTATGGCTCTCCAAGGGGTATAGCAAGCATAATTAGTATTCTAAGCAGGGTCGTTCACGTTACATTCCAAATAACTTGTTATAGTTACCGTTATTTTCATAAAATTTAAACTCATTACAGTTACTAGTTACTGTGTTGAAAAGAAACAAGTTATGTTTGATAGTAAAGAAAGCTGCAACTCAAAAGTAAAGGGATTTTGATAAGAATGTCTTAACTGTTTTGTGTACATGATAAGGAATGTTTAAACTGTATGATGCCACTTTCACTCCACTACAATAGAGCCTACACTTCTACAAATCAACCATGCATACTTAAAGTAATTCAGTTTTCCCATACTGCGGTGCAACAGCACTGTAAGACTTACAGTATGCTGTATTTAAATGGATGCTGTCAGTCTAAAACTGAACATTAAAACATTCTCCACAACTGCCAATAATTCACACCTTATTTACACAAACTTGTCTGGATTCACTAAAGCGGGTGTTTAATTTCACTTAGAATATCCTCTCCATTGAATGATGGCTCCACTTCTGGCGTGATTTGAAACTCAACTATTCAACGAGAAGAAACGGTAAGCTCTGAGAAAAACACTCATGAGTGTAAAATAAAGAAATATGAGTAGCCAACATAAATGCGGCTGATCGTGAATGAAAACAGTCTCAGGAAGGATTATATGGTACAAAGATGCTGTAAAACTGGCTGCAATTCAAGAAGTATTAAGGTAGTATGATTCCATCACTGTGGAACAGGTAGAGTTGTCCAGACAATTCCATGTTAACCTTTATGTATGGTTAAGTTAGTCTCACGGTCAAGGGAGGGGGGGAGGGGAGAGTAATGGGGAGGAATGACAGCCAGAAAAATTTCCTCTTAGAAAATTTTTGAGGACAAAAATTACCACTGCTTCAATAAATCCATACATACCTTGCCTTCTCAGAAGCTTTAGTATGTATCCCCCCCCCCCCCCCGTTCTTGCGATGGCCCAGGGTACAGTACTGTACTGTACTTTTTCAACTGGCCAGTAGTTTTAATATGCAATGCATAGTAAATACTGTTAAAGCATGGAAGTAGTTTGTTAAGGGCACACAATGCCATTAATTATCTCAAAGCCATTTTTTCTTTCACCACTATGAAGAAAGTAGAACTTTTAACTACCCTTTCCCCTCAAGCAAAGAATACTTGTTATCCTGTTCTCCCTACGTTACATGAAGAGAATTACATTGCACTGCATGGTTTACAAATCTACACCTACCTAGCTGGTAGTGTTGTACTGAAATGTTGACTTCATACACTAGTGATACTGGGTCTACAAAGGACTGAAGATGGGATGTCAGCATGAGGGGCTCCAGCCCTCATCTTTTAACATATTTAACTTCAAATGAATGTTTTGCTAAAGAAATAATCAGGCACAAGACAGAAAAACTTGCCACTTTTGTGTTGCTCTCACTTCAATGAAATGTTAGAGCTTCCCTTCGGACCATCGCTATTTTGTTAAGTTTTTAACAAGAGTATATAACGGCTGCACTGTTGCACAAAGTGACATCAATACTGGATGAATGGGGATTACAAATTTACAACACCATTTTAATAATTCCATACCACATCTCTTTGACTCACTCTTATTTCATATAGTCAAGTCCAAGGTGTTCACTGAAATTTCATGTACCAAATACATCATCTTGAACCCCAAACGAAACATCTCCCTTCCCTGATAATACAGAAATTGACCCAAGCAAAGATGATTCCATCACCTACTGTGATATATAAGAATGACTGTATAAATCAGACATGTACTGCAGTACACATAGAGATCTTAATGACTATTTAAATTCTTCCATCCTGTTGTCCTGGAAACAACAACTTAAGAAGTGGGGCGCATTTATTAACACCAATTCTCTTTCATAATTAAATCAGATGTAAGATGGCTACACATATACACAAAATATTAAAGTGCAGTTGAAACAAATATCTTAAGTGCTTTGGATAAAAGTATGTCATACACCAACGGTCAACTGTATACTGTACTCGTTGAACCGTACACGCAAGAAAACCAGGTCGCCTTTGAGGGACCATGTTTGAACACCAACCATAGTTCAGTATTTGTAAATGCAATGAGCTAGTCTGGAAAGTTCATGAGGCCATGGTTAAGGTTTTCACTCAATTCAAAGATGCATTAGAAAAGAACCATACTGTCTGTATATGAGAATGGTTCTTGTCCTCTGGCCACTAATTAAAATTCCTTACTTTTTAATTGCATGCGTATTATGTGCTGAACAAATTACATAGCCTATGGTTACCATGCATCTTTGGGATGCGAACAGTGATCAGAGAGGGCAGAGTAAATTGCAAATTTACCTGTAGCTCAGTGTACTTTGTGTACATGTGTTTCTGTGTGTTTATGTGTAATTTCACATCTATTCAGAGTTAACACTCATACAATTAAACAGATAGATTTCGTAATGTGCATACTACAGAATACTGCTGTAAAGGTTGCTTACACTTCTTGATCCTGTTTAAGCATGTGTTGAATAGTGCCGTAACAATTACTGGTATTAATATCTGTATTGGCCGATATTTCTCATACTTGTCCCAAGTGGATATTGGTAAAACAAACCTAGCTGATACTGCTCTATGTGTATACTTCATACAAAGCTTATATTAAATTTTTATGTCCAACTGCAAAGTCCCAATATTTCATTTCACCTCATGTACAATACACCTTATGCATAGATGTCACGTCATCATTTTGGCGGCAAAACAGTGAAGCACGCTGCAATCAGGACATAGCCTTTACATGCGCACCTAGAAGACCACATGTGTATCTGACCAATACATGAATCAGCTGTCCTCCACTGAGGGCTCACTTTCTGTTATGTGACATCATAAGTGTACTTAGGTCTATAGCAGGCTTTCTCAACTTGTGGTGCACGCGCCACCATTTTAGATGGCGCGCGTCAGGCCGGCTGGCTGCATGAAAAATGGAATGAGCGGCGGAACATACACTATTATTCAAATACCTGTCAACTGGGCACATGCACTTACAAGTATCCCGGTAGCTACAGTTACTGTAGGTAACAGGGAGGGAAGCGAGACCAGCCTTTTTGATACACAAATATAGGAAGAAAATGGGAAAAAAGCACCCTATTTTGTATCTAGAGTCCTTAAAATAGGCGAAAATTTTCAAAGGGGAGGGGGACACCCCCTCCCCTTAGACCACCTTGGGCCAACAAAAGTCCAACATCAATGTGCCCCCTCCTCCCAAACTGGTTATTCTGGCTACGAGCCTGGTTGTGATAAACATCCTTTAGATATAATTACTCCCACAGGACAAACGGTCACCAGGTTGGATGGTGGCACTCCTTGTAATTTTCATTCACTCAAGTGGCACTTCCCTGAATATAGTTGAGAATGCCTGGTCTATAGCCAACTGTTCTGTGTACAGTACGCTTACTTCTAAAGTAGCGGTATACTATATATCCGTATCACCTGATACTGAGAATTTTGATTGTTCAAATTTTCCAGCATTATCTGCTCAACTGTTTTGTTCTCCAGCACAAGGTCCTAAAAGGGCCCAGTGATGTACGGTAAAGTTTGATAGCCACCCTAGATAGAAATGAGTTTGCTCTCATCTATGTTCTCAATGATAAGAAAGAGACCATACAGCTAATCACTGTATTCAGGATAGGGTTTTTAAGTGGTTCGACAGGTCAATTAGAGGGGGCTGAGTGCAAAAGGAGATTCCATCAATGACATCCTCTGCACAGCTGGCTGTGATGTGAAGTCTGGTCTTTTATGATTGGATAAATTGCCCTTGTTAATTAAAGATGACTATCACATCAGACAAGGTCAGATGTACACAATTAAACAAGTAATCCCTCTAACAACTAATGGTTTAATACTAACAAATGCTAATGGGTCAAGACTAAATTAATTAGCTATGGTTCAAATGCACTGTGCACTGTTTCATTGATTACAAAAGCATGAATTAGTCATTGAAATTTGTTAAAAAAAGTCCTTTTCCATCATTTCTCTGATTTTTGCGATTGTCCTTTTTCATACAGTAGAGAAGGCTGTCTTTATGTGTGGGCTACTGCATTATCTTGAAACTGAGATATAAAAAAAAAAAAAAACAACTCTGAAGCCTAAAAACAAAAATCTCAAAACAAAGAATTCTTCACAAAGAAACAAGAGGAAATCTTTCATAGCCTGATGGAAGAGGAAGGTCACTGACTTTTCATGACATTTTGTTTGTACAATGAACATTTGATGGGTTGATGTCCAAGTTTTATCTCCCTTTCAAGATCTGGAAAGGTTGAGAAAAACTTGTGGCCTTCCCTCCTTCCCTATGGATCTCAGGGAAGTCACAGATCTGAGAACTGAGTTTGAAGCACAGAGTATTGTAGGTATTAAAACCTCTTTTTTTCATAACAAAAGTTGCATCACATATTTGGAGGTCTTTCCATTGAAAGAAGAGTCTAGGCTTGAACAGTTTGATACTGTGAGAGAGGTAACTTATTCTAAGCATTATGGTGAAATCGGCATTGACATCCGATGTGTGGATCTCAAGATATAAGCAAATATAGTTGTCACATTTTCAGCCCACAGTCAACTTGAAGCAAGCACATACATCTGACATCATAACCTCACATTAATGACCTCACTGTTGTTTTACTCTAAACTTTACAACCAATTTTCTCCTCCATAATCCCATGTTATCAGAATCATGGAGTTACCACCTCGGATGTGAATGCATGAGAGGTGTGCAAATTTTACAAACTTCAAATTCTTCATGGGGAGCTCATATCCCTATAGAATAACTTCAAGGTCAAACACCTAACAGACTGAAAAACAAAGAAAACAAAGCATTGCTCATCAATGTGAGGAGATGATAAAATCTCTGCCTGCTTCAAGCTCACTTTGGGTCACACATGTGGTAACTAATTTATTTGCTGATATCTCAAGAACTACATGTCAGAATTGAATGGAAGTTTCACCAAAATGCTCAGATTCCTCTTTCACAGATCAAAATTAATCATTTGCAGAAACCCTTCCTTTAGCCAAGAGAAATTACAACTCGGTCCTATGCATTTAACCATCATCCCATGGGGTCAGTGTAAAACATGTTACCTATCTATACCATTAATTTCTGCTTAACAACTTCTTACTGTATTTGTTATGATTACATTTTTTTGAAAAAAATGTAAAATTAATTTCCTTTGTATGAGCCTCTACCTGCCACTATGAAGGTGATTAAGCTTTTTCAACAGTATCTACCAAACTGTGGAACGGCCTTCCACCTATTACCAAGAACTCTTCTCCTATTGGACAATTTAAACTAACTTGGAAACTCGTTTGTTTTCCATGTCCTATTGACTGCCTGTTGTGAAGTACTGTATTAGAACATTGAGACTCCTTGTGTAAGCTTAGTACTTTACAAGAACTGTTATAATATTATTATATCAGTAATCACCAAGCATTCCATTCAGGCAAGCAATCCTCATTAACACAAGAGCTCTGTGACCTGCAGCCAAGCATATTAACCGCTATAAACAAAGAATGACATCCTCCAATAATCTAGCCTCTTTGTGTCACTTTTATCAGCTGTTACTGAGTAGACACAATCTCAGAAAGAGACAAAACCTGTCAAGACACCATACAGTATATTGTCCATGACACAGTGATCTATACTCTTTGTTTTATTGGACTACACCAACCGCAAAAAGTTTGGAGGCAAAGGTCTTTGTATAACAAAAGAATAGCTACACATCAGTACTGTCCTGTTTCCATTAAAAGTGACAAAGGAAGTAGTCTTAATTACTTACAAAATGAAAACAAACTTACATGTTTTATAATTAATGTAGATGGCAAAGTGTGATCCATGGGCCATACAAGGGGTATAAGGAAACTTTCTGAAACTCACTAGATACAGTATGCCTTTTGGTGTGGTAGTTGCGTCTTCAGAATATTTGAGCATACCGTACGGTATGTGTAGAGTACCCCACTACAGTACTTGCACTATTCCCATGGACAACCTGCATGTCCCAGCATTGTACCAATAAAACTGGTAATCAATGTCTGCTACAGTATTTCACTTTTCTATATAGGCTGATAGTGACATCTGATACCAGTATTTGACAAATGAGCATACTGAACAAAACCATAGGCTATTATGTATTGCAACTACTTTAGGTAAAATACTGGGACATAATATAGTCTGAAATAAGAATATAGGCCTAATGCCTAATGATGTGTAGGCCAAGTAATGTCAACTGGATAATATAGGGTCTGGTGACAAGAAAATTACAAAGTTGGATATTTGATGTAAAAAGCATTAAAAATCCTGAAAACAGCTGCAATTCCCATTAAAATCCATCAGATACTGACCATTTTACAGGGGTAATTTCTACTTCAAACTTGCATCATGAATAAACATGAGTTACAATATGCACATATGTGACATCGAAAGATGGACATACTGCACCATATATGGCTAATGTTAGCCTGTGTTTATTTAAACTTAATTTCAAGGACACTGGTAGTACTGTTATCCCTTGAGGGGTTAGTATGAAAGTTACAATCGTGTCCTTGAGAAATATTGATATCACTCACCAAACTGTAAACTGATCAGCAGTTATGTAAGAGATAATTTATACAGGGTTAACAAAAGAAATCTTAACACTGTGCAACACTCCAAATCATTATTTTTGCACAGGCAATGAGTTACTTCAGAAACCATCAAACTTTGATGACGTGTATGTTGAGAAGGGTAAAAGATATTGAAATAATTCCACTGGATCTTTCATTGGAAGACTAAATTCTTTAGCTGACAAGTGAAACAGCTGTTTTTGGTGGCATGTCACACGACCTTTATGTGGGGGCAAAAATTTTCCAACCACCTACAGGATTGTGTCACACCCACATAATGTAGCCAAGGTTCTTTGTCTGTTGCCACTGTGTTTCTAAGTGCATTATATCAACACATAAGGTGAACTTTATGTAAACAAGACCCAGGCTATAGATCAGAAAATAATTTTTGTACATGTATGCTTATCAGCAAACATCTCAAAAAAAAAAACTGTTAAGGTTATGTAAAATGATGTGACACACTTATGTGTTTCAAAGAACTTTACAGATGTACAACCTGGTGGCAAAGGCAATGTGCAATTTACTTTTAAAGTTTGCATGACAGCAGTTAATAGCCAAGTGCTCTCTTTCCCTTTATTCCCTTTATTCACACTGTAATAATGTTTAAAAGTTCACCTTCAAAGCCATAGAAACAACTTTACAACTTTTTAGGTACACTACAATGGGTTAAAGCGATCTGTAATGCCCTTTGTGTGTATACACACATTTCCTATGTAACACATGTTTGACCTTTAATTACACAAATTTATACTAGATTACCGACAGTAGAGAAGTGCTTGGATTGAAACACTTCAAAATATTATCTATTCCATATAATCCAATCAGTGTCAAGGCTATCCTAGTAACTCTACAAAGACCAGTGTCCTGTACAACTTCCTGACTTCAAAACAAATCTCACTGATTTCTGGGATAAACTATACAGTATGGTCAGCTATGCAGGCTACTGCATATGCTATTACAGTCCCTAGATGTCCTTTGTTTCAAGTTACTGTCTGAGCTCTATCTCATTGTCTCTGTTTTAAAAACAAAAGACTTCAGCTGAAGGACAAACTTAACTACATGACCTTTTTAATTGATGATTCCTACTTAATTATACATTTTATACAGGGTAGCAATATTAAATGGGGCCTGGATAACCTTAACAGTTTTTTTTTTTTTTTGACATGTTTGCTGATAAGCATACATGTACAAAACTAATTTTCTGATCTATAGCCTGGGTCTTGTTTACATATACATGGAGTTTACTGTAGTTGTACATTCTCACACAAAGTTCACCTTATGTATTGGTATAATGCACATAGAAACACAGTGGCAACAGACAAAGAACCTTGGCTACATTATGTGGGTGTGACACAATCCTGTAGGTGGTTGGAAAATTTTTGCCCCCACATAAAGGTCGTGTGACATGCCACCAAAAACAGCTGTTTCACTTGTCAGCTAAAGAATTTAGTCTTCCAGTGAAAGATCCAGTGGAATTATTTCAATATCTTTTACCCTTCTCAACATACTGTACACATCTTCAAAGTTTGATGGTTCTGAAGTAACTCCATTGCCTATGCAAAAATAATGATGAAGGATGTTGCACAGTGTTAAGATTTCTTTTGTTAACTGTGTATAAATTATAAATCTCTTATAATTACTGATCAGATAGTTTACAGTTTGGTGAGTGATATAGGGCTGCGACCGTTTAGTGATTAATCGCTAAACGATCGCATGTGTAATAAACGTTTAGTACAAAGCTACCAGCGATTAATCGCAAAACCCATTTTTCCATACGAATTTAAAAAAAACAGTCTGCAGTCATTACAGAAAATTAGATGTTCACTAGACTCTTTTTGAAAAAGTGAAATACATAATTATACAAATGGCACACATGATACGACATCAAAGTTGAGCTTCTATGAGGATCCGTGATTGAGGTTCTTGGAAACTATGTCCCCCGGCCGACGTCACTAACAAATTTTACATATTCATCATGTTCAAGGCACGTTTATAGTCTATGTTGATCATAGGTACTTGCGATTAATTGCTAAATGATCGCAAAATTTTGCAATTAAACATTTAGTAATTTTGCTAAACGTTCACAGCCCTAGAGTGATATCAATATTTCTCAAGGAAACAATTTTAACTTCCATACTAAACCCCTCAGGGGATAACAATACTACCAGTGTCCTTGAAATTAAGGTTGAAAAAACACAGGCTAACATTAATAGCCAAATTTGGTACAGTATGTCCATCTTTTGATGTCACATATTTGCATATTGTAACTCATGTTTATGCATGATGCAAGTGTGAAATAGAAATTACCCTGTAAAATGGTCAATATCTGATGGATTTTAATGGGAATTGCAGCTATTTTCATGATTTTTTTTTTATGCTTTTTACATCAAATATCCAACATTGTAATTTTCATGTCACCAGACCTTTAAGGTTGAAACTTGGAACTAGGGCAATCTTATTGGTGAGAGCTGCAAGTAGGCCTAAAGAGTCCAAATAGAGCATACTGAGCTGGCAATCCTGTAACAGTAAAAAAATACTTGGGTAGGGCCTATACTTTTTATTTATCTGCCCTAGATTGGTGCATTTTGTGAAAATAACTCAGAACACTCCACAAAACAACTATCTAGATTTGGTTGTTTCTGTAAATGTAGACCCTATATTCTGGCATAGACATGGCAGCTGAGATATTGAATGTTGTATTTTATTCACTTTATAATGAATTTGTTACCGTATTCTTGTGTTAGGCCAATTGTCATATCAATATCACCAGTATCAATCTATATTTCTCATTTTCATCGTTTATTAGTATCAGTAAACTTAACCTTAATGCCCCTATATTATCCAGTTGACATTAGTTGGCCTATACATCTTACCAACATTGCATCAGGCCTATATTTTTATTTCCGACTATATTATACCTAAAGTAGTTGTAATGCAATTTTATAGCCTATGGTTTGTTCAGTATACTCATTTGTCAAATACTGGTACCAGATGAATATCACTATCAGCCAATATAGAAAAGTGAAATACCATAGCAGACATTGATTACCAGTTTTATTGGTACAACGCTGGGACATGCAGGTTGTCCATGAGAATAGTGCAAGGACTGTAGTGGGGTACTCTACACATACTGTACAGTATGCTCAAATATTCTGAAGACGCAACTACCACACCAAAAGGCATACTGTATCTAGTGAGTTTCAGAAAGTTTCCTTGTACCCCTTGTATGGCCCATGGATCATACAGTGCTTTGCCATCTACATTATAAAACATGTAAGCACGCCTGCAAAAAGCTGGATGCAAAGACGTATTGCGTCCGCAAAAAACCTGCTGCAGGTAGAAATTTTCATCTTAGTCCCAAATTAAGTAGACCAGGTGAGCTAGAAATTTTGGTTTTCAAAGTATGTGCGCCCGCGAAGGTTTGCAAGTTTTGCAGCCATGCATGTAAGTTTGTTTTCAATTTGTAAGTAATTAAGACTACTTCCTTTGTCACTTTTAATGCAAACAGGACAGTATTGATGTACAGCTATCCTTTTGTTATACAAAGACCTTGCCTCCCAACTTTTTGTGGTTAGTGTAGTTCCGTAAAACAAAGAGTGTAGATCACTGTGTCATGGACAAAATATGGTGCCTTGACAGGTTTTGTCTCACTCTGAGATTGTGTCTACTCAGTAACAGCTGATAAAAGTGACACAAAGAGGCTAGATTATTGGAGGATGTCATTCTTCGTTTATAGCGGTTAATATGCTTGGCGGCAGGTCACAGAGCTCTTGTGTTAATGAGGATTGCTTGCCCAAATGGAATGCATGGTGATTACTGATATAATAATATTATAACAGTTCTTGTAAAGTACCTTACACAAGGAGTCTCAATGCTCTAATACTTCACAACAGGCAGTCAATAGGACATGGAAAACAAATGAGTTTCCAAGTTAGTTTAAATTGTCCAATAGGAGAAGAGTTCTCGATAATAGGTGGCAGGCCATTCCAAAGTTTGGTAGATACTGTCCAAAAAGCTCAATCACCTTAATAGTGGCAGGTAGAGGCTCATACAAAGGAAATTAATTTTACATTTTTTTCAAAAAAACGTAATCATAACAAATACAGTAAGAAGTTGTTCAGCAGAAACTGATTGGTATAGATACCTGTAGGTAACATGTTTTACACTGACCCCATGGGATGATGGTTATGCATAGGGCCGAGTTGTAATTTCTCTTGGCTAAAGGAAGGGTTTATGCAAATGATTAATTTTGATCTGTGAAAGGGGAACTATATCTGAGCATTTTGGTGAAACAATTGTGACATGTAGTTCTTGAGATATCAGCAAATAAAGTTACAGTACTACATGTTTGACCCAAAGTGAGCTTGAAGCAAGCGGAGGCTTTATCATCTCCTCACATTGATGAGCAATGCTTTGTTTTCTTTGTTTTTCAGTCTGTTGAGTTTTTGACCTTGAAGTTATTCTATAGGGATATGAGCTCTCCATGGAGAGTTTGAAGTTTGTAAAATTCGCATACCTCTCATGCATTCAATTTCTGATAACATGGGATTATGGAGGAGAAAATTGGTTGTAAAGTTTAGAGTAAAACAACCCTGAGCTCATTAATGTGAGGTTATGATGTCATATGTGCTCATTCAAGTTCACTGTGGGCTGAAAATGTGACAACTATATTTGTTAATATCTTGAGATCCACACATCGGATGCCAATGCTGATTTCACCATAATGCTTAGAATACTGTAAGTTACATAGAGCTCTAACAGTATCAGACTGTTCAAGCCTACAATCCTGGACAAAAATACATGGGACAGCCCCCCTGCTCCCCCGTTCAATGTTGAATTTCTTTAAATTCGGAATATCTTTGGATTGGAACAACATTGATCAAGGGGGTGGGGGGGGGGGATTTTTGAAGACCGCGAACTTGTCGAAGTATTTTGCTACATTTGTGCCAAAGTGTCCCATCATTTTTGTCCAGGATTGTCTGAGCTACCATACACGTCCATAGGAGTATTGGTCAGTTATATTTAGGGTACATGAACACAGGTGAGATTGGATTTTTTTGTAGCGGTGTGCACATCCCCGAATTTAAGATGATAGTTGGAAACGGAATGTGACTTCTTTAATTGAGAATAACATAATATCATACCGAGCCGGATTTAAGTATGGGCCAGTGGGGCATGTGCCCAGGGGCCCCACAAAAAGGGGTCCCCACAAAATTATGTTATTGTATTTTTAGGGTAGGACCACAACCTTTGCCTTCCTTTCATGACTTGCGCCCTTGTAGTCTTGTGGATAATTATAGTCGAAGGAGCCCCCACAATATTTTGTGCCCAGGGCCCCCACAAAGTTAAACCCGGCCCTGATATCATATTACAAACACTGAAAAAGAATATACTACGTACACAAAGCCCGTTTTCATTTTCAAAGGACTGTCACTTGTACACCCCTTGCCGCGGCTAATAATTTGATATAGCGACATCATTTCGGACGGTCTACCATTGACCTGACAACGGTCTACCGTTGACCTACACACTGTTTTAATGGGACTGACGGTCGACCGCACTCTTTTGGGAAGGGGCTTAATGCAAAAGAAATATTTACAGCAATTTTACGGTTGACCGTGGCAAACAACGAGTAAACTACATTTTAAGAATTACTTTATACCCATAAAAAAGTACAGTGATATCATCTATACATACTCCATCTTTGCATCTTTATGACGTCATCCTTAGAGATAAAATATGCTGTAATATAAGGTAGATCATGTGGTTTACCATAGTTCTGAAATAGCCATTGCACGAGGGCGCCCTCTTCCTTAATCTTAAATTCCTGGAATTATTACTTTGTCCCCCTCATTTTGACGGAATGATAGAATCCAATCGCTCTGGCATTTATGCAATAATGTTATCAATGATTTAACAGGGTATTATCGTAATAGTTCTAATAACTTGACGAAAAGCTAAGAACTTCTGCACTTTGATATTATTTTCGAAAGCGTCCCTTTGAAATTTCATGTGAGCTTTCGGTTCCGGTGAGAAAAAGTTGTACTTGTCCATGACTATGAAATATTGTATGCTGTGTAAAATCTTCAACTAAAGGCAGACATTTGGTTATATTAGGCTGTAATGGGTAAGCAAGTGTACAAAACAACTGAATTGTCGGCCCCTACACCACTTCCCGCCCCCCCCCCCCAACAATAGCATGAAAACAATTGATGGATATACCTTTTTTACATGGTCCTCCTTAATAAACGTCCTAACACAACTTCTTAAATAGGCAAATTTATACCTCCATTACTGTCAAATTCCACCTTCCCAACTTAAATCCAAGTTTCCTCGATTTCCAAATTAACAATTGACTGCAATCTTTAATTACTCATTATCTTCATTTTCGATCATAGCTCTCTAATTTGTCCTACAATTTATGAACATTTCTCTGCTGCAACGTATATTCGTATGCTCCCATACATTTGTGTAGTACTTCAGACAATCCTGGACAAAAATACATGGGACAGCCCCCCTGCTCCCCCGTTCAATGTTGAATTTCTTTAAATTCGGAATATCTTTGGATTGGAACAACATTGATCAAGGGGGTAGGGGGGGGGGATTTTTGAAGACCGCGAACTTGTCGAAGTATTTTGCTACATTTGTGCCAAAGTGTCCCATCATTTTTGTCCAGGATTGTAGACTCTTCTTTCAATTGAAAGACCTCCAAACATGTGATGCAACTTTCGTTATGAAAAAAAGAGGTTTTAATACCTACAATACTCAGTGCTTCAAACTCAATTCTCAGATCTGTGACTTCCCTGAGATCCATGGGGAAGGAGGGAAGGCCACAAGTTTTTCTCAACCTTTCCATATCTTGAAAGGGAGATAAAACTTGGACATCAACCCATCAAATGTTCTTTGTACAAACAAAATGTCATGAAAAGTCAGTGACCTTCCTCTTCAATCAGGCTATGAAAGATTTCCTCTTGTTTCTTTGTGAAGAATTCTTTGTTTTGAGATTTTTGTTTTTAGGCTTCAGAGTTGTTTTTTTTTTTTTTTTTTTTATCTAAGTAGTGTCAAGATAATGCAGTAGCCCACACATAAAGACAGCCTTCTCTACTGTATGAAAAAGGACAATCGCAAAAATCAGAGAAATGATGGAAAAGGACTTTTTTAACAAATTTCAATGACTAATTCATGCTTTTGTAATCAATAAAACAGTGCACAGTGCATTTGAACCATAGCTAATTAATTTAGTCTTGACCCATTAGCATTTGTTAGTATTAAACCATTAGTTGTTAGAGGGATTACTTATTTAATTGTGTACATCTGGCCTTGTCTGATGTGATAGTCATCTTTAATTAACAAGGGCAATTTATCCAATCATAAAAGACTGGACTTCACATCACAGCCAGCTGTGCAGAGGATGTCATTGATGGAATCTCCTTTTGCACTCAGCCCCCTCTAATTGACCTGTCAAACCACTTAAAAACCCTAGCCTGAGTACAGTGGGTAGCTGTATGGTCTCTTTCTTATCATTGAGAACATAGATGAGAGCAAACTCATTTCTATCTAGGGTGGCTATCAAACTTTACCGTACATCACTGGGCCCTTTTCGGACCTTGTGCTGGAGAACAGAATGGTCTAGCAGATAATCCTGGAAAATTTGAACAATCAAAATTCTCAGTATCAGGTGATATGGATATATTATACTGCTACTTTAGAAGTAAGCCTACTGTACACAAAACAGTTGGCTATAGACCAGGCATTCTCAACTATATTCAGGGAAGTGCTGCCACTTGAGTAAATGAAAATTATAAGGAGTGCCACCATCCAACCTGGTGACCGTTTGTCCTGTGGGAGTAATTATATCTAAACGATGTTTATCACAACCAGGCTCGTAGCCAGAATAATCAGTTTGGGAGGAAGGGGGGGGGGCACATCGATGTTGGACTTTCATTTGCCAAGGGGGTCTAAGGGGAGAGGGTCCCCCTCCCCTTTGAAAATTTTTGCTCATTTTAAGGACTCTAGATCTATGCAAAATAGGGCCCTTTTTTCCCATTTTTCTTCCTATATTTGTATATCAAAAAGGCTGGTCTTGCTTCCCCACCTGTTACCTACAGTAATTGTAGCTACCAGGATACTTGTAAGTATGCCCAGTTGACAGGTTGAGAGTGTGGAATGTCTGAATAATAGTGTATGTTCCGCTGCTTGTTCCATTTGTCATGCAGCCAGCCAGCTCGACGCACGCCATCTAAAATGGTGGTGCACGCGCCACAAGTTGAGAAAGCCTGCTATAGACCTTACGATGTCACATAATAGAAAGTGCGCCCTCAGTGGAGGCAAGTGTGTATCGTTGCAACTTAACACCAACAAATGCAGACAGCTGATTCATGTATTGGTCGGACACACATGTGGTCTTCTAGGTGTGCATGTGAAGGCTACGTCATGATTGCAGCGTGCTTCACTGGTTTCCCGCCAAAATGATGTCATGTGACGTGAATGCATAAGGTCTATTGTAAATGAGGTGAAATGAAATATTTGGACTTTGCAGTTGGACATAAAAATATAATGTAAGCTTTGTATGAAGTAAGTATGTAGAGCAGTATCTGCTAGGTTAGTTTTACCAATATCCACTTGAGACAAGTATGAGAAATATCTGCTAATGCAGATATTAAATACCAGTAATTGTTACGGCACTATTCAACACATACTTAAACAGGATCAAGAAGTGTAAGCCGCCTTTACAGCAGTATTCTGCAGTATGCACATTACCAAACAGATCTGTTTAAAGGCAGTAGGCAGTCACCCCAGAGTGAGTGTATCCTGTCACTCTAGTTCATGATTGGCCTATTTTGATCATGTGACAATATTTTTGTTAGTGAATTGTGGAATTCAAGGAGAATTTCACCTTGCTTTACCTATTGTTTGTAATAGTTATGTTCAAAACATCTTCAGAGGTGCTTGTAATGCAATATGAGGAGATTTGCAAGAGTTTGCTGATTTTTCAAAGAAAATTTTGGGGCGACTGCCTATATTGCCTTTAATTGTATGAGTGTTAACTCTGAATAGATGTGAAATTACACATAAACACACACAAACACATTTACACAAAGTACACTCTGTAAATTTGCGATTTACTCTGCCCTCTCTGATCACTGTTCGCATCCCAAAGATGCATGGTAACCATAGGCTATGTAATTTGTTCAGCACATAATACGCATGCAATTAAAAAGTAAGGAATTTTAATTAGTGGCCAGAGGACAAGAACCATTCTCCTATACAGACAGTATGGTTTTTTTCTAATGCATCTTTGAATTGAGTAAAACCCTTAACCATGGCCTCATGAACTTTCCAGACTAGCTCATTGCATTAACAAATACTGTACTATGGTTGGTGTTCAAACATGGTCCCTCAAAGACGACCTGGTTTTCTTACGTGTACGGTTCAACGAGTACAGTATACAGTTGACCGTTGGTGTATGACATACTTTTATCCAAAGCACTTGAGATATTTGTTTCAACTGCACTTTAATATTTTGTGTATATGTGTAGCCATCTTACATCTGATTTAATTATGAAAGAGAATTGGTGTTTATAATAAATGTGCCCCACTTCTTAAGTTGTTGTTTCCAGGACAACAGGATGGAAGAATTTAAATAGTCATTAAGATCTCTATGTGTACTGCAGTACATGTCTGATTTATACAGTCATTCATATATATATTGCAGTAGGTTACAGTAGGTGATGGAATCATCTATTGCTTGGGTCAATTTCTCTATTATCAGGGAAGGGAGAAGTAACGTTTAGGGTTCAAGATGATGTATTTGGTAAATGAAATCTCAGTGAACAACTTGGACGTGATAATATGAAATAAGAGTGAGTCAAAGAGGTTTGGTATGGAATTATTAAATGGTGTTGTAAATTTGTAATCCCCATTCATCCAGTATTGATGTAACTTGGTGCTACAGTACAGCCATTATATACTCTTATTAAAAACTTAACAAAATAGCGATGGTCCGAAGGGGCTCTAACATTTTGTTGAATTGAGAGCAACACAGAAGAGGCAAATTTTTCTGTCTCGTGCCTGATTATTTCTTTAGCAAAACATTCATTTGAGGTTAAATATGTTAAAAGATGAGGGCTGGAGCCCCTCATGCTGACATCCCATCCTCAGTCCTTTGTAGACCCAGTATCACTAGTGTATAAAGTCAACATTTCAGTACAACACTACCAGCTAGGTGGGTGTAGATTTGTAAACCGTGCAGTGCAATGTAATTCTCTTCATGTAACGTAGGGAGAACAGGATAACAAGTATTCTTTGCTTGAGGGGAAAAGGTAGTTGAAAGTTCTACTTTCTTCATAGTGGTGAAAGAAAAATGGCTTTGAGATAATTAATGGCATTGTGTGCCTTTAACAAACTACTTCCATGCTTTAACAGTATTTACTATGCATTGCAATGCATATTAAAACTACTGGCCAGTTGAAAAAGTACAGTACCCTGGGCCATCACCAGAACGGGGGGGGGGGGGGGCGGGGATACCTACTAAAGCTCCTGAGAAGGCAAGGTATGTACAGAAGGATTTATTAAAGCATTGGTAACTTTTGTCCTCAAAAATTTTCTAAGAGGAAATTTTTCTGGATGTCATTTCTCCCCACCCCCCTCCCTTGACTGGGACTAACTTAACCGTGCATAAAGGTTAACATGGAATTGTCTGGACAACTCTACCTGTTTCACAGTGTTGGAATCATCCTACCTTAACACTTCTTGAATTGCAGCCAGTTTTACAGCATCTTTGTACCATATAATCCTTCCTGAGACTGTTTTCATTCACGATCAGCTGCATTTATGTTGGCTACTCATATTTCTTTATTTTACACTCATGAGTGTTTTTCTCAGAGCTTACCGTTTCTTCTCGTTGAATATTTGAGTTTCAAATCACGCCAGAAGTGGAGCCATCATTCAATGGAGAGGATATGCTAAGTGAAATTAAACACCCGCTTTAGTGAATCCAGACAAGTTTGTGTAAATAAGGTGTGAATTATTGGCAGTTGTGGAGAATGTTTTAATGTTCAGTTTTAGACTGACAGCATCCATTTAAATACAGCATACTGTAAGTCTTACAGTGCTATTGCACCTCAGTATGGGAAAACTGAATTACTTTAAGTATGCATGGTTAATTTGTAGTGTAGGTTCTATTGTAGTGGAGTGAAAGTGGCATCATATAAACATTCCTTATCATGTACACAAAACAGTTAAGACATTCTTATCAAAATCCCTTTACTTTTGAGTTGCAGCTTTCTTTTCTATCAAACGTAACTTGTTTCTTTTCAGCACAGTAACTAGTAACTGTAATGAGTTTAAATTTTATGAAAATAACTAACTATAACAAGTTATTTAGAATGTAACGTGAACAACCCTGCTTAGAATACTAATTATGCTTGCTATACCCCTTGGAGAGCCATGCTAAGCATTTTAGGTACTGTACTGAACATTATAACTCTCATGTGCTACCGCAAGGTTCACCATTGACAGACAACTTGATGCAGTGACTACAAATTCCAAGAAAGTGATCAAGGTGACCTCCTCTAGGATTCATAACATGATACCGCAAGTTGCATTGCATTGCAAGTCGCATTTCATGGAATGGGCCTCATACTGCATACTGTACATTGTGAGAACAGAATGGCGTACAGTATGTCAGCTTATTCCAGTGCAAGTGTAGCTGTGTATACACATTTTGTACAGTACCGTACAGTACTTGAAGCATACATTCTTGTAAAATGGTCTTGACTGTATAGCTCGTACGCTGTATCAATGGCAGTATATAGTGACATCATTCGTTCCAGGTAATTACCATGTGTGAATAATTTAAGACCAAGGAACGTCACTCGTATTGACATAAACCATACAACTTCTGTGCTGGATGTAAACACAGTGTGTCATGTTACATTGTGTAATTGTTGCTGAATTAAATGATGTTCTTGATTTATCACATTGTAAACATCCATTTTTTTTCTCTCTCTCTCTCTGTAAAGTGATACTGTCATGTTGATGTCACAGCAGTAAAAAGAGGAGTTTGTTTGAGGTTTCCGAATCTTGACACATTTGTGATGTTGGGTAAATTATGTAAACACATACAATAGCATTGGTTAGTGGAAATAGAGATGAGAATGTATTGTACAGTAGAACCATAGTTGCCCAACTCATAGTGTACTGGTCAGCTTGTTATTGAATTATCTGGTATCAGATATAAATTAATAATCTGCTTCTCCCCTCATATTGTAACCCACACCAATGTGTAGTAGAAGCTATTGTAGCATTGAGAAAGAGAGCCCTCCAGCAGAGGGCCGCTTTCAGTTCTTTATTTGCCCCATTAACAGACAAGGTACAGCTTTGCCTGATGTTGTATGAACAAAGCTACAGGACCCAACCTTTAATGAATCATGTAGGCAAATTTTCCGACCACTCATTCCCTTAAAATCATTTCACCAAGGATTTGTAATTATGTAAAGATTGACTGACAAAAAATATGAATCAGGTTTGTGAGTGACTTGAAATTTTCAAATTTGAAGTACTGTCTGTGATTTCTCCATTTTATACTCTCAGTACAAAATGTCAGAGTTGTGAATAAAGTATACAGAGTAGAAAACAAAAATTTACACTATTTTTTTTTTCACTGACCTTTTCATACTAATTGCCTCCACGACTAATGGCCTCCCCCAAGTATTAAATACAAAAACACGGTTACTGAGGCTTGTGCCTTCCGGCAAATTAATAAATCTCAAAGTCTATTTCGCTCTTCCTTACCTCCTATTTACCTATGTAACCATTATTGCCTGCAATAACCGTCTGGCAAAAAACTAATAGCACCGCGGTATCCCCTGCCTATAGAGGGCGCCTACAACCCTAAAACGTCCTTCTGCATTTTTGCCTCTCCGTGTTTAACACGTCCTTAAAACTCGTCTGGTGAAAAACTGCGTTATTTTCTCCGACCTACCTTTTGGAGTTTTCCTTCCACCGTCTTTTGCACCGTGAAGACGTCCTCATCGTCTACCTCTGCCGAAATCATGAGTATCCTCTTCTCGTTAGGTGTTTTTTTTTACCTTTTTTTCTAGCCTATTTAACTATGAGGATTTTCGCCTTGCGCGATCCTCCGTTATGTATACATATTTGTACAGGTAGCAGTCTCGCGCCGCCATTTTGTTCTTACTGCGTCATTATCTTTGGGTCCTACCTTCGGCCCTTTTTCGGGCCTTCCCCCCCCCTTTTTCCCCCCTCCACTCGCTTGGTGCTGGTTTTTCGGTCCCTGGGGTCGTCTTGCATTTTGTATCTCTTTCAGGCGACGATCCTAGGGCTACGTTGCGTTTTTTGCTTCATTTTATGCATTCCTTACGATCATGTTGTTCTGATGCTTTACCGTATTACCTTCGTATATCGTGATATTACTGTTTCTCATTCCCGATATATGTTATCTTGCATATGTTTCACTTTATCTAGTCTTGCTTGTGATATTGCTTTACTTATAAGATATTTACTATGTATATCATGATGCATTTCTACTAGCTCGTTTAACCGTGCCCTTTAGGCTTCGCCCTTATGGCTTTCCTCGGTATCTAAGCTCTCTAATCCGGCCTTTGTTTGGCCTTCCTGGTTGTCCGGTAAGTCTTGCTTTCGGCCGGGGCTTATTCCTCCGGCCCGTGTTTGGTTTTCCTTATCGCCTTTGTTCAGATTCCAAATGTAGCTCATGCAAGAAATTCAAGCCGTTGCCGCCTGGGATTTTCATGAATTGTGCCCAGCCTGCCGTGAATGCTCCTCCAACTCACCTTGTCAGGTTTGCCGTGGTTGGTCTGCCCGTGAATGGGACTTAATCCGCCTGGCGGATTAAGTCCCATTCAAGGGCAGACCAACACGGCAAACTGACAAGGTGAGTTGGAGGAGCATTCACGGCAGGCTGGGCACAATTCATGAAAATCCCAGGCGGCAAACGGCTTGAATTTCTTGCATGAGCTACATTTGGAATCTGAACCAAAGGCGATAAGGAAACAAACACGGGGCCGGAAATTAAGCCCGGCCGAAAGCAAGACTTACCGGACAACCAGGACAGGCCAAACAAAGGCCGTATTAGAGAGCTTAGATACCGAGAAAGCCATAAGGGCGAAGCCTAAAGGCACGGTAAACGAGCTAGTAGAAATGCATCATGATATACATAGTAATATCTTATAAGTAAAGCAATATCACAAGCAAGAATAGATAAAGGAACATATGCAAGATAACATATATCGGGAATGAGAACAGTAATATCACGATATACGAAGGTAATACGGTAAAGCATCAGAACAACATGATCGTAAGGAATGCATAAAATGAAGCAAAAACGCAACGTAGCCCTAGGATCGTCGCCTGAAAGAGATACAAAATGTAAGACGACCCCAGGGAACGAAAAAACAAGCACCAAGCGAGTTGAGGGGGGAAAAAGGGGGGGGGAAGGCCCGAAAAAGGGCCGAAGGTAGGACCCAAAGATAATGACGCAGTAAGAACAAAATGGCGGCGCGAGACTGCTACCTGTACAAATATGTATACATAACGGAGGATCGCGCAAGGCGAAAATCCTCATAGTTAAATAGGCTAGAAAAAAAGGTAAAAAAAAACACCTAACGAGAAGAGGATACTCATGATTTCGGCAGAGGTAGACGATGAGGACGTCTTCACGGTGCAAAAGACGGTGGAAGGAAAACTCCAAAAGGTAGGTCGGAGAAAATAACGCAGTTTTTCACCAGACGAGTTTTAAGGACGTGTTAAACACGGAGAGGCAAAAATGCAGAAGGAGTTTAGGGTTGTAGGCGCCACTCTATAGGCAGGGGATACCGCCGTGCTATTAGTTTTAAGCCAACACCTTATTGCAGTCAATAATGGTTACATAGGTAAATAGGAGGTAAGGAAGAGCGAAATAGACTTTGAGATTTATTAATTTGCCGGAAGGCACAAGCCTCAGTAACCGTGTTTTTGTATTTAATACTTGGGGGAGGCCATTAGTCGTGGAGGCAATTAGTATGAAAAGGTCAGTGAAAAAAAAAATAGTGTAAAATTTTTGTTGTTCTACTCTGTATAATTCACAACTCTGACATTTGTACTGAGAGTATAAAATGGAGAATCACAGACAGTACTTCAATTTTGAAAATTTCAAGTCACTCACAAACCTGATTCATATTTTTTGTCAGTCAATCTTTACATAATTACAAATCTTGGTGAAATGATTTTAAGGGAATGAGTGGTCGGAAAATTTGCCTACATGATTCATTAAAGGTTGGGTCCTGTAGCTTTGTTCATACAACATCAGGCAAAGCTGTACCTTGTCTGTTAATTGGGGCAAATAAAGAACTGAAAGCGGCCCTCTGCTGGAGGGCTCTCTTTCTCAATGCTACAATAGCTTCTACTACACATTGGTGTGGGTTACAATATGAGGGGAGAAGCAGATTATTAATTTATATCTGATACCAGATAATTCAATAACAAGCTGACCAGTACACTATGAGTTGGGCAACTATGGTTCTACTGTACAATACATTCTCATCTCTATTTCCACTAACCAATGCTATTGTATGTGTTTACATAATTTACCCAACATCACAAATGTGTCAAGATTCGGAAACCTCAAACAAACTCCTCTTTTTACTGCTGTGACATCAACATGACAGTATCACTTTACAGAGAGAGAGAGAGAAAAAAAATGGATGTTTACAATGTGATAAATCAAGAACATCATTTATTCAGCAACAATTACACAATGTAACATGACACACTGTGTTTACATCCAGCACAGAAGTTGTATGGTTTAGTCAATACGAGTGACGTTCCTTGGTCTTAAATTATTCACACATGGTAATTCCTGGAACGAATGATGTCACTATATACTGCCATTGATACAGCGTACGAGCTATACAGTCAAGACCATTTTACAAGAATGTATGCTTCAAGTACTGTACGGTACTGTACAAAATGTGTATACACAGCTACACTTGCACTGGAATAAGCTGACATACTGTACGCCATTCTGTTCTCACAATGTACAGTATGCAGTTATGAGGCCCATTCCATGAAATGCGACTTGCAATGGCAATGCAACTTGCGGTATCATGTTATGAATCCTAGAGAAGGTCACCTTGATCACTTTCTTGGAATTTGTAGTCACTGCATCAAGTTGTTCTGTCAATGGTGAACCTTGCGGTAGCACATGAGAGTTATAATGTTCAGTACAGTACCTAAAAATGCTTAGCATGGCTCTCCAAGGGTATAGCAAGCATAATTAGTATCTAAGCAGGGTTGTTCACGTTACATTCTAAATAACTTGTTATAGTTAGTTATTTTCATAAAATTTAAACTCATTACAGTTACTAGTTACTGTGCTGAAAAGAAACAAGTTACGTTTGATAGAAAAGAAAGCTGCAACTCAAAAGTAAAGGGATTTTGATAAGAATGTATTTAACTGTTTTGTGTACATAGATAAGGAATGTTTATATGATGCCACTTTCACTCCACTACAATAGAACCTACACTACAATTAACCATGCATACTTAAAGTAATTCAGTTTCCCATACTGAGGTGCAATAGCACTGTAAGACTACAGTATGCTGTATTTAAATGGATGCTGTCAGTCTAAAACTGAACATTAAAACATTCTCCAAACTGCCAATAATTCACACCTTATTTACACAAACTTGTCTGGATTCACTAAAGCGGGTGTTTAATTTTCACTTGCATATCCTCTCCATTGAATGATGGCTCCACTTCTGGCGTGATTTGAAACTCAAATATTCAACGAGAAGAAACGGTAAGCTCTGAGAAAAACACTCATGAGTGTAAAATAAAGAAATATGAGTAGCCAACATAAATGCAGCTGATCGTGAATGAAAACAGTCTCAGGAAGGATTATATGGTACAAAGATGCTGTAAAACTGGCTGCAATTCAAGAAGTGTTAAGGTAGGATGATTCCAACACTGTGAAACAGGTAGAGTTGTCCAGACAATTCCATGTTAACCTTTATGCACGGTTTAAGTTAGTCCCAGTCAAGGGAGGGGGGTGGGGAGAAATGACAACCACAAAAATTTCCTCTCATAAAATTTTTTCGGCCAAAACTTACCAATGCTTTAATAAATCCTTCGGTACATACCTTGCCTTCTCAGGTGCTTTAGTAGGTTTCCCCCCCCCCCCCCCCCCCCCGTTCTGGTGATGGCCCAGGGTACTGTACTTTTTCAACTGGCCAGTAGTTTTAATATGCATTGCAATGCATAGTAAATACTGTTAAAGCATGGAAGTAGTTTGTTAAAGGCACACAATGCCATTAATTATCTCAAAGCCATTTTTCTTTCACCACTATGAAGAAAGTAGAACTTTCAACTACCTTTTCCCCTCAAGCAAAGAATACTTGTTATCCTGTTCTCACTACGTTACATGAAGAGAATTACATTGCACTGCACGGTTTACAAATCTAACACCCACCTAGCTGGTAGTGTTGTACTGAAATGTTGACTTTATACACTAGTGATACTGGGTCTACAAAGGACTGAGGATGGGATGTCAGCATGAGGGGCTCCAGCCCTCATCTTTTAACATATTTAACCTCAAATGAATGTTTTGCTAAAGAAATAATCAGGCACGAGACAGAAAAATTTGCCTCTTCTGTGTTGCTCTCAATTCAACAAAATGTTAGAGCCCCTTCGGACCATCGCTATTTTGTTAAGTTTTTAATAAGAGTATATAATGGCTGTACTGTAGCACCAAGTTACATCAATACTGGATGAATGGGGATTACAAATTTACAACACCATTTAATAATTCCATACCAAACCTCTTTGACTCACTCTTATTTCATATTATCACGTCCAAGTTGTTCACTGAGATTTCATTTACCAAATACATCATCTTGAACCCTAAACGTTACTTCTCCCTTCCCTGATAATAGAGAAATTGACCCAAGCAATAGATGATTCCATCACCTACTGTAACCTACTGCAATATATATATGAATGACTGTATAAATCAGACATGTACTGCAGTACACATAGAGATCTTAATGACTATTTAAATTCTTCCATCCTGTTGTCCTGGAAACAACAACTTAAGAAGTGGGGCACATTTATTATAAACACAAATTCTCTTTCATAATTAAATCAGATGTAAGATGGCTACACATATACACAAAATATTAAAGTGCAGTTGAAACAATATCTCAAGTGCTTTGGATAAAAGTATGTCATACACCAACGGTCAACTGTATACTGTACTCGTTGAACCGTACACGTAAGAAAACCAGGTCGTCTTTGAGGGACCATGTTTGAACACCAACCATAGTACAGTATTTGTTAATGCAATGAGCTAGTCTGGAAAGTTCATGAAGGCCATGGTTAAGGGTTTTACTCAATTCAAAGATGCATTAGAAAAAAACCATACTGTCTGTATAGGAGAATGGTTTCTTGTCCTCTGGCCACTAATTAAAATTCCTTACTTTTTAATTGCATGCGTATTATGTGCTGAACAAATTACATAGCCTATGGTTACCATGCATCTTTGGGATGCGAACAGTGATCAGAGAGGGCAGAGTAAATCGCAAATTTACAGAGTGTACTTTGTGTAATGTGTTTGTGTGTGTTTATGTGTAATTTCACATCTATTCAGAAGTTAACACTCATACAATTAAAGGCAATATAGGCAGTCGCCCCAAAATTTTCTTTGAAAAATCACCAGACGCTCCTCTTATTGCATTACATGCACCTCTGATGATGTTTTGAATATAAATCAGTATTACAAACAATAGGTAAAGCAAGGAGAAATTCTCTTTGAATTTCACAATTCACTAACAAAAATATTGTCACATGATCAAAATTGGCCATTCATAAACTAGAATGACAGGGCATACTCACTCTGATTGGGGTGACTGCCTACTGCCTTTAAACAGATTCTGTTTGGTAATGTGCATACTGCAGAATACTGCTGTAAAGGCGGCTTACACTTCTTGATCCTGTTTAAGTATGTGTTGAATAGTGCCGTAACAATTACTGGTATTTAATATCTGCATTAGCAGATATTTCTCATACTTGTCTCAAGTGGATATTGGAAAACTAACCTAGCAGATACTGCTTACATACTTACTTCATACAAAGCTTACATTATATTTTTATGTCCAACTGCAAAGTCCAAATATTTCATTTCACCTCATTTACAATAGACCTTATGCATTCACGTCACATGACATCATTTTGGCGGGAAACCAGTGAAGCACGCTGCAATCATGACGTAGCCTTCACATGCACACCTAGAAGACCACATGTGTGTCCGACCAATACATGAATCATGCTGTCTGCATTTGTTGGTGTTAAGTTGGCAACGATACACACTTGACCTCCACTTGAGGGCGCACTTTCTATTATGTGACATCGTAAGGTCTATAGCAGGCTTTATTTCTCAACTTGTGGCGCGTGCACCACCATTTTAGATGGCGTGCGCGAGCTGGCTGGCTGCATGACAAATGGAACAAGCAGCGGAACATACACTATTATTCAGACATTCCACACTCTCAACCTGTCAAATGGGCATACTTACAAGTATCCTGGTAGCTACAATTACTGTAGGTAAACAGGTGGGGAAGCAAGACCAGCCTTTTTGATATACAAATATAGGAAGAAAAATGGGAAAAAAGGGCCCTATTTTGCATAGATCTAGAGTCCTTAAAATGAGCAAAAATTTTCAAAGGGAGGGGGACCTCTCCCTTAGACCCCTTGGCAAATGAAGTCCAACATCGATGTGCCCCCCCCCATTCCTCCCAACTGATTATTCTGGCTACGAGCCTGGTTTTTAACATTCACTTCTGCCCCCCCCCCCCCCTACCATTTTCAAAGAACTTCCTATGCTTATGGCCAGTGACATCAACTTTACAATTTATGTACTGTGTGCTTAGTGATTAAATTTCATTTTTCTAATGAACATTAATGTCCAGTCTGTGTAAATGAACTGTACCTAAAATAGAACTTAAGTTTACGAGATATATAATTGTTGTCACCTTTGTTTCAAGCAGCTGTTGTGTATTTTCAGCAAAAGGATTGCTTCTTTGAAACTGCTGTTTGAAACTTGAGGTATAGAAAAGACAGTATCAGTAACTGTAGGCCTGTACTCAGTCATTGAGCTGTACAAGCCAGATTATAAAGTGTTTTCAGTATTTATGCTGATTACTGATAATACTGAATGGAGGTACACCAATTTAATTCACAATTTATTATGGGTCATAATATACATGTAATTTATTAGTAACTTTGCAGTTCTGTAGTGGCATGCACTGGTGGACATGTTTGCCCCATTATCAGTGTTGAGTGGTTGGAACTGGTCTATAGACCCTTTTCCAAATAGCAATTACAAAGAGTTGTGGGACAGAGTTTGGTATGCGTCGTTTTTTCGCCACACTAATATGCCACTGACAAAAACGACGCGTACCAAACTCTATCCCACAATGCTTTGTATTTGTTATTTGGAAAAGGGTCTATGGTGATACTCAGCGTATTAGTCTAGTATCCAAATTGAGCTTGAATTGCCAATAGAATGTAAGCAGAAAGTACAGTAAGTAGTCTGTATTAGGGGACAGGGGGCCCTGTCATTCATTCATCGGTACTGTATGTAAAGTGGGGATACTTGAGACATTTTCAGTTTATTTTATGAAGCACAAAAATTTCATGCTTAACCTGGGTCATTTTTACACATGATATAGGGGTTTTTCATGGAAAAATTATTTTATTCTTTTTTAACTTTGGCACATATTTTTTCATTTACTTAAAATTTTCTTAACTTACCCAAAGGTCAGGGATACTCCACATACTTAAGACAGATCCATAATTTGAGTTCATGGAGTTAGAAAATATGTTTCAAGCTGTCTCTAGCATAGCTTTAAAGAGCCTAATTCTGTTTTTGTAAAACCCTACAAATAAGCAAGAGCAAGGATGGAACTCTGTTTGAAAGATAATCTCCCCACCTCTTTCTTTGTCCTCAAGTGGGGATACTTGAGACACTTTTAAAAGTATTTTAATATAACATTAAAAATGTCGGTTTAATCTAGGTCATTGCTACTTGTGATTGAGGCACTTAACCCAAGTGTGTTTTGGGCAATGTCTTTTATTCTTTTGTAATTTGAGAAAATATTTTTTTCATTCACTTAAAGAGTGTCTCAAGTTACCCAGACATGTTGGATTTTACACATAATTGATTGTTGCCAAAAAATTCAGTGGAATGAACTAACAATAGACCCATCATTTTAGAGACACTCCACTGAGTCTACTGACATCTATAGGCACCAGCCAACTAGCTGTCTACTTTTTAAAGCTGCAGTCAGAATTTTTCAATATATTCACTTCTGCACGATTCGTTAAAAATGACTCTGATCATGAATATATATAGGTACCTCCACTATTTGAGATGCGTTATGAAATAATTTTAACCTTGTACAAATACAACAATATCAACAAAGTGAAATGAATAGACTGGAATAACGGTAATTGGTTAATGAATCTTTCACAGTAGAAATTGTCTCAAGTTACCGAGGCGTCTCAAGTATCCCCACTTTACGGTACCTTCCGCCATAGAAATTGTGCCCTTTTCTGCCATAGCGAAAGAGTTTTCCGCCATTAAAGGTGGTAAGGTTATAAGGTACTGTATATGTTTTGTATTGCTGAAAGAACATTTTACAAGTGGTGTATAGCATGTTTTACATAGGCCATACGGGCATACCGGCATAGGGTACAAAATGATGTCGTTCAAAGAGAAGGATTGTTTTGAAGTATAGTGCTTAGCAGAGTGAGTTACATTGGGCTGGAAAATATCAGTTTGTGAAATAAATGAATGAGAGGTTCTTTCATTGTGTACAGATAAAAAGAGTCAGAAGGAACAATGAATGCATGAATAAATGAAGCAGACACTTGGAGGTAAAGGATGTATGCCCACAAATTCTATTGCTTTAATCGACTAATTAATGATGATATTTAATTCAGTCTCTTTGACCACCCTTTATACATTTGGAAACAGCTGTGTACCCACATTTCCTTAACTTACAAATAATTCCTGTACTAGTCTAATAGGCTAATACTGTACTTCTTTAGTCATGCTGTACTACACTTCCTTCAACTGGTCAGTATGCTCGGCAAACCTTGTGTAAGTTTTCTTCTGTCCTTCCTACATCGCTCTTTGAATAGTTTGACCTGTGATGTATTTATATTTTTCTAAATACCAAGGATAAATCCATTTCTAAAATTTGCCCTTTCCACCATAGGATTCATTGTTTTCCACCATGGTGGAAAGATAGTGAGGAAACCTATGGCCCAATGACGCTAGGACCCTATGTGATACTCTACTGTATGTCTGCAAACAGTTAATTCCATGATTATGGACATTACACTTGGAGGTTTCTAGTCATGTTCAATGTGCAAACATTAGCATTCTTGTAGTTTATGGCTAACTACTCTTGTTTGCAGGTCCTACCATACCTCTTGTGCACTTTCAAATAGGCCTACATATTTAAACATTTTTTGTAGCATCTGTAACACTTGTTAGCTTAGTTTTGTAGCCTAAATTTTCTTTTCTTACTTCATGAGTTAACACATTGTAAACTTGTGAGGTATATTAATGTCATTCAATTCTACTATTTTGCAAAAGGAAAAAAAAGGTCATATTGTTATGGATGTTAAACCTCATGGGAAAAGTTTTTGTATTAGTTTAATTCCAATACTGTATGTTCTGACAGAATTTAGAAAAGATAGCAACTAGGGCCAAACAAGAAGGGAATCAAGGCAACCCCAAAAAAAAAAGAAAAGGAAAAAAGGGACACTAAAGCACACCAAACAGAATATTACAGAGGTGGCATCAAGACAAAATGAAGGGGCCGCCGCCATAGTCCCTGGTGCCTCCTGTTATTCCAAGCTCTTGAAAATGTTTTCACACAAGTAGTAATGTAAGCCTGTCTTGGCAGAACTTTGTTTTCACTGCCCTTATTTTGCATCATTATGACGAATTCTTTTATTAAATGACAAACCTAAAGACAGAGCAGATTTCCTGGATGAGTAAGTTTCTTTGAAGGTTTCTACTTAAACTGCTTGGATCAGCAAAACATGAGAGGTGATGAAAGGGTCTTGTAGAGTGGGTCCTTTTATAGTATGAATGAATAGAAAAGGGTTATCTGTTATTGTTCTTTCAGTTTTCAGTTGCACTTACTGTGCTTGTTTGCTAGTGCTCAGTGACAGTGAATGAGGAACAAGTATTTTGTATACAGTACTGTACACAAAGCCTAACAAATTGTTGAATCTTTTTGAGATCATTCTTGCTTGCAGTGTTTTTCAGTAGTGTCTGAGGGCTTCTTTTGAAAAGTGGTGAGTCCCTTTGGAATCACACAGACACTCTTTCATGGAAAAATTGTAACACTCTGGCATAAGTGGGTGTGATACAGCAGCTGGCAGGAGTTTTCAAGAAGAGCACTGTGCACAAATTTGTGGAATTAGAGCTCTGTTTATGATGAATATCTGGATATGGCACTTTGGTGTACAGTGTACTGTACACAGGTGTGGTGTCTAAGCTGTATACTGGTATATTAATTTGCTCAAAGAGGAAACCAATAGAATGGAACTAACACAAATTCTAAAAGTACAATATACATCAGTCCTATCACAGGTTTTCCACAGGTTTTCTATCAATTTTCCTCTTGCCTTTTGACATTTGTAGCCATGATTCAATCCATTGCAGGGTTTCCCCTGGCATTCCTTTTGTGAGGTGGCCACCTCACAGTTTTGGGCACAACCTCACAGAAATTTGCTATACTTGCCACCTGTACTGTACTAGCTATGGAAGTATTGATAGTTCTCACTCACCGATGGTGCCAAAACTGGCATCATATTACCCCCATAAATTAATACCACCTCACACTCTCTAAACCCCAGGGGAAACCCTGCATTGGGGTTCTGAAGAGGGTCATGAACCCACCCCCCACCATTACAAGACCAGGTGTATGTGTAAGGCCAAAGATCATGCATTTCGTAAATATTACTTCTTGTACTTACTTAAAATTCCATTTATACTACTATAGATAATTTGCTGAGTTCTTATTTTATTTTAATATTTTTCCCACCTTGAATTTGCTCTGTCCAACCAGGATTTTTGCAAGCTGCATTCAATACTCCCACAGGTCAGGTTTGACCCATAGGCCATCTTTTGAGATCCCTTGCTGAAGGCTAACAGCCCCTTTCTGTTTTCCTGAGGTGTAACTGATCCTGTCTGCAGATAAATCTCAAACTGAGGCCCCAATCTTGATTCTGACATGATGTACGTCCCCTGATTCAGAATCCTATACTGTGACTATTGCAGAGCATTGCCACTGATTGTATTGTTGCATTTATGCATATTTATTAGGGTGAACCCTATATAGGTTGACAAGTTACAGTGTAAGATGCCAGTTTAAATTGGACTGGTCTGCTTTTAATTGCTCCCCTGGGATCATTAACCTTAAGCCAGCAAGCTTCATCCAGACTGGCTCCAGTAGAATATGCAAGAGAGGTTTTATTCAACTCAGGAGCATTCCAGTCTTAATGGAGTGGAATTTGAAATCTTTGGGGGACTTCTGTCAAATTAGCTATCCCACTGTTGCACAAGACTTGATACCAAAGTGAGGACTGGGTAAATGTAGAGATAATTGAAATCTTGGATATTCTGTGTGATGTCTGTCAAATTTGAGCTTCTTGGTTTGAATTATTTCAAAACAGTTGCTCTTGTTACAAGAAGTCGAAATGTTATACCCTCATGAAATAATTTTTACCCTTTTTTCCTACTGTACTTGCGTCCATGTTAATTAATGTTGATTTTCAAATGGAACATCCCAGTCGTAGTGCAGGGTGGAGAGGCTGAGGGCCATTCTGCCATTGCTGGGCCTGTCTCTCTTACTCAGCTGGGGGATACTGGAATTCTTAGAAGAATTGAGTGAAATTGGGAGGGAGGCAAAGAATTGGAGTATGCTCCCAGTCCCTTTTCCCTAGTCCCTCCCCTGAAAATTTCTTAATTTTATGGCATCGAAGAACCTTGCACTGAACAGGACGGTTGCTTGCAACCAAGTTAAACGCTGTTACAAAGTGCATTAATTCTTGAATATGGTACAGTACACTTTGCATGGGACTCCAACCTTGTACACACCAGGCATTATGGCAGAAATACATGGCTGTCAGTTACCTTTCACAAGCGTACTCACCAGTTTCGTATTGGTAACAGAATCTAGAATGATGCATTTGTAAAGGTACACAGCATCACAGCAGTGTGAAATTTAATCTGTTTATAAAAAGTAATCATTGTCGATTTGGGGTATCCGCTAAATCTGGAGTATTTTGCTTCATCACTCTCATGCACGAGTTAAGCTAGTGTTTTCCCCTCCCCACCCCACCTCCTTCGCCCACAGATATTTAAAATTAGGTGATCTGACTTGTGACCTCTCCATTTCTATAATATTTTGATTGTATTGGAATTAAAAGTAAAAAAAAAATTGAATCTGATCAGGTCTCATTTGATTTGATCAGATCTTACAGTATCCGAAGCATGAGTTCAGAACCTTACGGTTAGTACCCTACGTTCTTGTTGTTACCCATAGCAACAAGGTACCAGAGGGCACCACATGTCTAGTCACTGTTGTTGTCTTGCTGTGACCTGTTGCCTTTGTGTTGACTATTATGACCAATTTGACACAAAAAGCATACAAGATAGCCAACAGATTGTCATGCATCACTGGATTAGTTTTCTGAGAGTATTTGATCTTTTAACAAAGCTGTTTGACCAGTCTTTTATAGCAAACAAGCAAACTGGTGGGAAGGTCCTCAGCTGTGAGTGTAAGGTATTGTAAATTTATTTTGACAGAGAGTTTGCTATTATGCTTAAAAATCCAAGCTAGCCAGCTGCACCAAATTATTGTTTGTTGTCCAAAGCTTCAACCAGGGAATCCTGACCGTGTATTGTTGAGATGTGAAAAAAAAACAAAAAACAAACTTGAGATTGTTGAAAATAGTTGTTAGAAGTCATCTCAAATATTGTGTCTTTATAACATTAGAAAACTTGTTTTAATAATACAGTATTTGCCCAAAAGTTTGTGATTGTCCTGCATTCATGGCAGTCCACAGTTTTATCAGGGCATAGGGAAATTACATTCCTTGTACATACATATTAAATGTAGAAGGCATTGAATGCCACATAAAAGAATGAATGAAATACTGCAGCCTACTATGTACTGTGTGACCTGTTTCAGCCAAGGATAGGGGCTGCTTCCCTACCTTGTGCATGACCCTGCCCTCAGCCTAGATTTTGTATGTTGCATGTCCTTTCTAGTGTGTATGGTTCCTGTACAACTTGCAAAGCAGTCCTCCCCCTTGCCTGAGGACAGTTTGCTAATGGTAAATTCTCACCTTGGCAATTTTCCCCTGGATGAGTCCCACCCAGGGCACTTTCAAATTTGGGGGAGGGGAAAGTTGTGTGAGGGGTACTGTAGTTGTCATGGAGAGTAATTTTCATGGGGGAGTCATGAATGCAAGGGAAAATAGTCTGACTGGGAATTGGGAGGGGTAGTGGAAGTTGTCCAGTCATGTTTATTTTGTGCGTGTCTGTTAATCTGAGATTTCTGACTTTAGTATAATGAGTTCACACTTCAGTGCTTCATTTTCAAAGAAACTTCTTGCTGCCAAGATACAGTAGTGCTGTGTTTTTATCTTATTCCCGAACAACTTCCTTTGCAACTAATGTAGCAATGGTAACTTCATCTCATTGAAGTCCCCTACAGGTGATTGCACATCCTCTTTCCTGTGGAGTTACTGTAGGTGGGACTGGTTTAACAATACACTCATTGACTTCTCCAGGGATGGACAAAATGTTTATTTTCCAGGAAGCAAGTCAAATTTTCCACAGTATCTTTCATGTTTTCATGTACAAAAAAGAAAAATTTCTCTTCACTTGCCAAAAAATTGCCTCCAATTTATACCAAAATTGCCCCGCTGGGAGCTTCCCATATTTGTAAATTTTTTTTTTCTTTGCACCCTTGGACTTCATGGACAATTATGTTGGTTGTACTTTGCTTCTTTTACTATTCAGTTGCGAAAAGTTTTAAAGCAAGTACAAGAGTAAACTTGAACAATAAGAATTTGATGAAGTTCTAGAATGATTAAGTTTTCCTCAGTAAAATGGATTAGGCTGACACAGTATGCATCCTTAAAGTGTACCTAAAGTCTGAAAATTCAAAAATATATATTACAGAGCATGAAAACTGAATTCCAATGGTCCAATTCCCATCTTCACAGGACTTTCTTAAGCTGAGATATAAAATGTTGAAGTTTATTCACTCGATTTAAAAAGGTAGATTGCGCAATAATTTGTGATGTCATTGTTGTACTACTCAAATTACAATCTTTGTATTTCTTTGTTTTTCTGAAAGCCACCCCACCTTGTGCCAAAATGTGATCGCGTTCTTACTGCTTTGGGGTGACTTGACTATATAAGCCCCGAGGCATTCTCTGTACAGCATGTCATGCAAGAAAACAGGAAGTGGTCAAGGTCATATAAACATTTTTAATTTTAAGAGAAAACAAAGCATTTAATGTGAGTTGTACAACAAGAATGTCAAAAATTATTGTGCAATGAACTGTTTGGATTTAAGTGAATAAATTTTAACATTTAATA
The DNA here is from genome assembly GCA_029531755.1 of Holothuria leucospilota. Lineage (NCBI taxonomy): Eukaryota > Metazoa > Echinodermata > Holothuroidea > Aspidochirotida > Holothuriidae > Holothuria > Holothuria leucospilota. Next base: position 38,676,900 of record CM055977.1, on the reverse strand, counting down.
TCTCAGCAATGGAATAAGCTATGACAATGGGAGTTGGACCAATAAGATAAATTTTGTAACCTCTAAAATATATATTTTTGAATTTTTAGACTTTAGGTCCACTTTAAGGAAAATTTCCTTACAGACACATAGTGTGTCAGCCTAATCCTTTTTACTTGGGATATCAAATTTTGTTTCCCATTTGTGTTGTCCTTTTTACTTTTGTTTGCCAAAACCTCCGGTAACGTCTTTCCAGGTGATATCACTGGGGACTTTCTAACATAGTTTGAGATCTTAATGAACAAAGGATGTAAGATTGATTCGATTTGCCTCAGGAATTGTGTGATGCAATTTACGTACATGTAGGCATCTGAAGCTATTATGAGATCTTTAGCCTTCCAGAGAAAGGACACTAAAACTGTGGGACACTGTGAACAAGTGTAATGTAATTTGTGTTCCCTCGTAATTACTTTATAGTAAAGGGTGGCTGTATGTCAAAAAATGAACTGGAAGCATGGTACAGTAAGTAGCCATTGTGGTGCAATTCAATAGTGGCCAATTATTACTGGCCACATTTCGGACAGTACTAATTGGACAGGTTCTGTGCAATCCCACTGTGCGAAATGTCTCAAAGCAAGAAAAGGTCATCTATTTGAGAGTCTTGTTGCTCTGAGGAATCGAGGAAAAGAGAAGACATCTTTGATCTTCATTTTGTGCCTCAACTTGAGATGAGAACTTTATGATGTCAGTGATGTGATGAGCATAAAATTGGCTGTAGCATCAAAGTCTCTTTCAGCATCCTACATAGGTGGAGAGGACATTGGTAAAGAGTGTGAGTGCATGAAAAATATGAAAGTATTGAATGTACCAGTGTCAGAAATAGTTTGGTATAGGTGGGTGCTGTTTTAAAGAAGAAATTGCCCTCGTAATCCTGTCTGGGTGCTACATTTACAGGAAATTGGGTGCTTCTGACACTTGTGCAGTGTGTTTAGTCGCAAATTCCGCTACTTTTTCAATATTTTTGCCTCCCCCATCAGTGCAAAAGTGGGAGCTCTTTTATGGTTATTTGGAAAACCTCTCACTTTCCCTTTCCATCCCATTATTTGGATGCTAGAATATACCCACTGTTCATGATGACCTTTGAAAGTCTGACAAAAGCAGCATTTTACTATACTGTACAGTAGGTAGGCCTACAATTATGGTAAGAGTGGGAGGACTAGAAGATGGGTAGCCTAGAGGGCCATGGAAAGAGATGAGGAAGGCTCAATAATTTGAATTATTTGGAGAGCGTATGTGTAATTTTTGCACAGACTTTGTAGATAAAACTTAGTGATTTAAGGTGTTGTGAAAGTAGAGTGTATGACAGTTTAAATAGTGGTACAGAATATTAAAATCAGTGTACCACTTTAAGGGAGTTGAAGTATAGACCGAAGTAAAGGAATCAGAATTGAAATCAGTGCAGGATAAATATGCTGTTTACATTTTAAAAATTTATACAGTATAGTACATGTAGTTCAGTTGTGTATTGGAGGCACCTACAATGCATACAGTATGTAGTTAAGGCTGGTTTATAAAGTACTGGTATTTCAGTATACAGGCACTGTAAAGCTATGGAAGCTAATGACTGTTCAATGCTAAGCTATGTATGTAATTGGCCAGGAAGGGCAAGAGATGACTACATGTGGTTCTTATAACTTTATAAATAGCTTGCAAAAATTTGGAATTGTAAACTGGCCTAAGGAGTACCCATAATGATGACTGGCAAAAATAGTGGGGACTTATACTGGTTTGTTTGACATTCAGTGCTTGGGGACTCCATCCAAAAAGTCTCTAGTCCCTTAGTTTAAATACAAGGTCGCAATCATTCTTTTGCAGTTCATGATTGCTAGCTCTACTTTTATGTACATATTCCTCCTGCAATATTATGCCAACATCAACAGAGATTCAGGAAGAAAGTTTTTAATTTTAAAATGCAACCTTTTTTGAAACATGGACATGCATAATCTCTTACACTCAGTTTTCACAGTTTTTGACAGCTTTCTGCAGTATTGCTGTGAGTGCTACAACCTTGAATTAATGTCACTACTGATCAGTCATGATGCTGAATATAAAATTATGGTTGACACTTAATGGGAAAGCGAGCCATGCTCTAGCTCATTGCTAAGGGGAACTTCCAAGGCAATGGTTACGTACTGGATATCAATGCTGTTTTTGCATTTTTCTTGTACAGTAAAGGTTCTGGGCTCAATTTCATAAAAGTTAGGAATATTCTCAAAATTAAAGTTCCTAAACCGCTTAGGAACGATTCGTCTGAAATCATTCCTTTCTTCAAATATTTAGGGATAAATCAAAAGTGACGTTGTTTTTATTTGTGAATTTCCAGCCAAATCACTTAAGAACATTTCTAAATCTACCAAAGATCGCTCCTAAGCCTAGGAAAAACTTCAGCATGAAGATAGGAATGGATTCTTCCTACGTCCAAGATAGGAATATTCCAAACTTTTATGAAATAGAGCCCAGAAGCTGTTCATAAGTTTTGTTGAGGATCAGCCTTGGCAGCCAATTAAATTAACTTGCAATTTGTAGGCTTTGTTAGGTTTATTTGGGAATCCTCTTGTAACAAATTGTGGTAATCTGCATATTATGATTTTGTCCACCTGAGGTGATTAAACTTGGGTCCATCATCCCAGTTGTATTAATTCTCGTCTGGCGTGATGATATTGCCAATTGTCAGTCTATATAGAGTACAGGGCTGATAACATGATACTGGCAACCACCAACCAGCCTCACTGTATAGTACTGTACGGTATATTATGTGCAGGTCGCAGGGGCATAGCTAGGGTGGTGAAATTTTTAGGGGGGCCTAGGTACCAAATGGGGGGTCATGGCATTCATTGAGGTCCTTAATTCTTACAAATTTTGTTAGGACACAAACAATTTCTTGGGGGTCTAGCAAACATCTGGGGGACCCCCCCATCCTCCAGCAAATACCTCAGATGGGCAGAGAAGATGCTCAAAGGGACTTCTACTGTACCATGCAGTAGCTGCTTCATCAAAGGGTGTTCAAGTTGCAGTTTATCAACTAGGGCTGGTATATAGCCTCTAAAGGTCTGAGGGCAAATTGATGTCATACCTGCCAATTTGATGTAAAAAGCATAAAAAAGGGTAATATTAGTCGCAATTCCTATCAAAATCTATCAAGTATTGACCATTTTAAAAGACAATTGCTGTTTTTGCTCATATTACATAAATAAACATGAGCTACATTTATGCAGATTTGTGACATGGAAAGAGGGTCTCATGAGATCTATGTAAATGCTGTCCTTTGTTTGAAACCTTCATTCCAAGGACAGTTGTAATGTTGGCATGCCCAGAGGGGTTTAATTTGGAAGAAGCCATTGATTACTTTGATAAATGTCCATATTAAACGTTGGGAAGCTGGGAAGCTCCATCCAAGGAAATTTTGGTATTTGATGGGAAATTTGGCAGTTGGAAGTAAATTCATCTTTTTGGTACGTGAAAGTGCCAAAGGAATTATGGACAATTTGACTTCCTTCCCAGTAAATGAACATTTTTCCCAGCTCTAGAAGCAATTACTCTGATTGAATGAATGATTATGGTAGATAAAAGAACTTCACGTACAGTCTGAGCAATTTTGCCTTGTAAGCATGAAAGTTGCCAAGTCTGAGTACTTGACTGGGCAGGTTGCAGCTCTAGTCTGGCTAAATTCGCCAAATTGATTAAATATGTACCATAATGCATAGGCCATACATGAGAAAATTCTATATTTAGGATGACAATTATGAAATTTTAATGTACAGCAGCAATTAATCTTGTTTAATACTGAGTGCAAAGATGTACATAATAATGCTGTCCTTCAGTTACAGTGACATTTTAAAAGGAAGAAGAGAATGAAATAGCACTTTTACATATGTGAAAAATACGAATTAATTACATGGCTGTAATTAGATGTACTACAAGCAGTACAGCAGACATTTTGTACTTTTGAAGCCAAAGGCCATGTGATCATCAGGACAAATATTTGAATGATTTATTGTCCCTCATTTCAGAAGGTTTATACCTTTCCTCAAGAGTGACTACAATAGGTCTTTAAACTTTCAAGCTTGAAATGTCACAAGCGTACCATTCAGATAAAAGTTGTCATGGATTGCTCGTTGCTTGCTCTGTTCATGTGAAGACTACATACCATATAATGACGTCTATTGGCGGCTGCTTGGCTAGAACCTACACCGTTTTGCTCGTACCGTTGCAGTTGATGACTCCTTACAAAGATGATTAGCCTGGTAATTTGTCATTCCAGGGCCCCAGAAGTTCCTGCATCCTTTAAATCATTCTACATTCCTAGCAAGGGATGGATTATATAACTTCGAAGGATTCTTAAAAGCTGCCGCATGGAAACCCAAACAATTTCCAGGGGAGATAATATTGTTTTAAACATAAGAGTAGTGATGGGAAGCCTATGTTGTGAAGCTAGTTACAGTAGATAGGTGTACAGTAGTGTTATGTTACAGTAGGGATTGCTGCTGGATAAATCACAGCCAATATGATATGTATAGCTGATGAGCTTTTCATTTTACAGCAAAAATGACCAATAAAAATTAGGGACTCTATGTAACCCTTGATTGATCATACAATTTATAAGTATGTGCGCGATGTCCTTCTAATTTTTTGTTTTATTTTTTTTAAAGGGGGATTTTTACAACATAAATAGGGTTAGAACTGGCAAAAGAGGTCAAAGTATGCAAAAAAGAGAGGGAAGGTGGGTTGTCCCTTTGAAATGGAATGGCTAGCCAAGGTCACTGTCCCTACCATCTCATTCTTCCATTCATTATATGAATTAAATTCCACATAATTAAAATTTGTTGATTGCAAATTCTGTTACAATTCTTGACATATACTGTATATTTCAGATGCATCAAAAGAACCAGCTGTTTGACCTCTTTAATCTGAAAGTTTTTCTTGTTCTCCAGCCAGTATTGTATCTGGTTTTCTATATTCTGCACATGTTCTGTCATTGCTTATTACTGGATAAACAAAGAAAGTGAAATCAAAATATTTATCAAAGAAATTATGGGTCCCTGCACAAAGACCTTAACAGCTGTAGCTGACCCATTGTGATTATGAATATTCATGATGTCAAAGTGGTTTATTTTAATTTGTTGTTGCTACCCCGGCTGGCAATGAAACTTATCCACTTTGTTCATGTTTTCCTTCTGTGTTGCTGTGTCACTATTTCAATTAGCCTTTCATTTCCTTTGAAGTAAGTTTGGGATTTTGTCATGACCTTGTGTTTTGAAGTTGCTTGTGACTATAAGGGTTTGCAAACATGTCAACCAAGTTCATACTGTATATATCTGGGAAGTACTTCCTTTCCTGTTATGGTTTGTGACTGATTCTTAAAGACAGTGCACTTAAATGAAATAAGGAAAACTGAATCCACAAATACCATATAAAGAATTTTCACTGAGATGTGAGTAGACCTGTTCTTTGCACATGTAACTCTTTGTTGTCATGATTGTAGGTAGGGTTGTACTGTATGTATTCTGTCAATGCAGCTTGAGTGTAACAGGGTAGCGTGGTGATATTTTAGACTGACGGGAAGGGGTCCGCAAGTAGGCACCATGTCTTGGGTACCATGGGGTAGAAATTGTCTGGCGCCTGTTTAACCTACAGCTTGCCTGGCTTGCTTTGTCACTTTTCGTATGTTTCCTTTGAAGCACGTTTTGGTTTTGGTCATGGCCTTGTGTTTTGAAGTTGTGTGTGCAACTATAAAAAGATTTGGAAACTTGTCAACAGAGTTTATAGATTTAGGAAATTACTTCCTTTCCTGTTATGGTCTGAGACCAATTGTCAGAGACAAAAACACTATAATGAAATAAATGTGTTTTTCAAGACATCAAATTTACTAAAAAGTTTTTGTCTGGGGTCAGGAACTTTTTTCTTTATGCTTAATCACACCTTAATAGAAGGTACAGTAGTAGAAGGGAAGGGGAGACATGGGGGAGGAGGGGGGGGGGCATAAAATGATTGGGATTTGAGACAAGCATCTCCCTCCTCTTCTATAGTGTTGACAGAATTAGTGACCATGGACAGAATTGGGCACAACAGCTTTTTTTGCCTTTGCTATTATTTCCGGTTGTACTTTGTTGCAGATAGTTTCCGTAATGATATTTGTGTAGGTTTGCTTGGGTTTAATTTAACTGACTCTACTTCATAGTGATGACTCCAAGCCTGGAGTACAGTTGTCTTGTGTATTATTTGATTTGATTTTATGTATTTACACCAAAATAAAACATACAAACAGAATGCAAGGTGTAGGGATAACACAAAAAAGTCTGACCAACAGACTTATTTCCACTGTGGTCCCTGCATGTGCAAATATACAAAACAGTAAAACAGCACAAAGAAAACACCTAGATGAAAAACAAAATTACAAAAGCAAAGAGAAAGCTAGAAATGACTCAAATATAAAGAAAATCATCGGATTCCATCAAATAGGTTTACTTTTATGTTGACTGAATAATTTCTGGCATTAGCAAACTGCCAGTTTTACACCTTAGCCATTTTTATTGTGTAGGCCTACAGTACTGGAGTCTGGTGTATTAATACTAATTGGTAGGCTACAGTAGTAAGTGCATTTCATCACTGCTGTTGTATACATACCTGCCTGTGGCACTTGTGACATCATTGTAGGAGTTCTAAAACAATGTGAAAAATATTGGAGGCGCTCAAGCCTACATGTAATATGCCAAATAACTTATACCCTAAACTCCGAACCTGGTGTCATAATGCAAAATGCTGGACAGCTTGAGGAGAAATGAGGTGTGTATTTCAGAAATCTTTCAAAATAATACTGGATGTTTAATGAAATTCTTTGTACCTTTTATTCCAATTGAAATACTCAAATTTGACATCAGCAGGAGAAATGGGAAACGTGAACTGCATGGTATGTAAAAAAGAAATAAAAAGTATTACAGATATGCACCACAAGTAATATTTAAATGCCTGAGGAAGTGATCTGTGTAAGCTATCATTTCAAAATGCTGTTGAAATATATGGTACCTTGACCCCTACTACACTGTAGATGAGCAAAAATGACCAAAAGGGGAATGGAAGAAAAACACCTCAAAAAGAGAAATAAAGCTGTGAAAGTTTCAGGCATAATTTTTTTTTTTTATTTTGAAGTACTGGTTTAATACAGTATGGAAGGATATTATCATTGGTTTTCTGTGCACAGTACTTATTACCTTTTAACATTTTGGGAACCATGGATGTTGTTGTAGCCCTGCACAGCTGGCTATGCAGTCTCTCAGCAAAGTATGGTACTGTATGCAGCCAAGAATATTTTGAACAAGGTACATGTGCTTTGCAGAGCAATCTTGTGAAATGTGGCTGAAAGAAGGATGATGTGATCCAGTACTCCTTATCATGTTTCTCGATTCTAGACACCACTGTTGCTTCCAAGCTTATCCGCTTGTCAGTTGTAACCTCCACCCCCCCCCCCCCCCATGTCCAGAGCAGTAGCAGGGCTTTTGCAACACTTGGTGGGGATTTGCTGTTTATTGAATCTCTGCAATACCAGGAATTGGCAGTACTCTTAGCTGGGATGTACATTATTAAGAATATTCTGGGTAGATTGTAGATATTTGTAGGGGACTTTATATACATACTTTCTAACCATGCAGTTACTTTATTCGCATAGATATTAGCAGGGATACATGTGCAGCAGAATGATGCCCTACTCTACTGGGACTTACTTTGAATGTATCTCCTATAGCCAGGAATGACACACACTTGTTACATGTCCAGAATCACATCACAGCCAGCCAAAGTCCTCATTATGCTTGGGTGTAGAAAGGGGTGGGGGTAGGGGGCATGTTTACAGTTGACAAGTGCATTACTTGTGCAGTTGGGGCCAAAGGAAGCTTTGTATAGTTGCCAGGATAGGTCTGTAGTATTACTGAATTTCATGCCCAAGTGTTGCATTCAGTAAGCACATTTAGACATCTGGCAGTAGAATGTTTCTCCTTAAGAAGTGCTGTGGTCCTTAGCAGTCTTTTACATGTTGGCATACTGAAACAAAAATCAGAGCTGTCAGTTCTTATTCCTACTTAAATGCCAAATTCTTGTACAAAATGCCAGAATGGCACATTTCACTGCCTATTTGAATAAAAAGGTCAGAAAAAAGAAGAAAGCCAGAAAAGCAATGAGTTTATCTACTTTTTAAGTCTCTGTTGCACGCGTGGAAAAAGCTGGACGCAAACACACATTGCGTCCACGAAAATCATGCTGCAGCTAGAATTTTTCATCTCAGTCCCAAATTAAGTAGACCAGGTGAGCAAGAAATTTTGGTTTTCAAAGTATGTGCGCCTGCGAAGTTTTGCAAGTTTTGCAGCCATGCTCTGTTGAATGCTAAGTGAAATGTCTTCAATAAGAAATAAGGTTTTCCTGCCAAATTTACCTGATTTTGGCAGTGAAAACTGTCAGTTGCAGGGAATAGTTTATGTGGTATCGCCTCACAATTTGCTACACAAGCTGGCCAAATTGCTACACTAATGCAAAAATGTGTAGCGCTTTTTTGTGTGCATAACCATATGGTTTTTAGTGATTTTACACTACAGAAGGGAAAGATTCTCAAAACTGCTACGCAAAATTTGAACACTAAATTATTCCCTGAGTTAGCAACTCTGGATGAAATAAATGTCATTGAATAAGTAACACTTGTTGAATGGACTTTGTTTTGGTTGTTTTGTGGTTTACTAAAACTGTAACTATGGTATTTCCTGTCAAAACAGGCCCAATTCCAGTGTATGCTTGCCTAGACATGATTGTACCTGTTTCAATGATAAGGTGTCAATTAGCATATTGCTCTAAATTTTTTTTTTGTAATATACTGTTTGGTGTCTGATGACAACAGAACAGCTTGCAGTACTGTGTAGTTGAATGTCATCAGGAATCTTTAGGGGTATGCCCTGTGATTCCCCCAGGCGTAAGCAGGGTTTCTTACTTAAGAAGAGGATACCTTTGCAGCAATGTTCGGACTTTCATAAGTAAATGGCCTTTAAAACCCTTTCTTGAAGCAAGCTTTTGTCCCGGACTAGGGATTTAGGAGCAATTAATCCCCCCCCCCTTTTTGCATTTCTGGCGGAATCCCTGGTGAGGCTGGATCATACTTCAGTGTATACAGTAGTGCTGTAAGGCTGTGAAAGATGAACACTGTTCAACTCTTGAGCTATATCTGTGATTAGCCCGGAAGAGCAAGGGATGACCATATATGGTAGTTACAGCTTTATAGCACATGAAAAATTTGGAAGTTGGAAGTATGAAGCAGCCATTGAAGTAATTTTAGCCACTAAGTTGATGAGTTTTGCAGGAAAAATTCTGTTTGCAGTGACAGTTATTGATAAGAAAATTAAAAAAAGGCCTGTGGATGAAGGAAAAAGATGTGTAGAAGGAAAATCGTGTTTGGTAGAAGAAACTGCAGGCTAAAAGTGACGTTGATAACATTACATAAGAGCTCAAATTACAAGAGTACGGTAGTGGGCACAGGCAGTAAATTCCATTGAGAGTGAAATAGGTATCCTTTAAAATAAAATATGTGGATAGGGGAAGGGGGTAGAAAAAATAAAAGTAGTTTAATTTCCCCAACGTCTTTAATATTTCCAGCATTTCCAAAGTAAATTTCTGTTCCAGTCAGTGTACCTGTATGCATTGTAAATTGTGATTTTATGTTTGGTTTAAATTCACATTTTTAATACTATCAAAAACTGTCATTACAAACCTCCACAAACCATTGTAATCAATTAATTTAGCTTCTTTTCGCAAAAAGAGCATTCATACAAAAAAGTGGTATTCAGAGCCATACATAAACTTAAAGGAAGCTCTTACAGTAGCTGTTTTGAAATGCATCATGTCTGTAGAGTTAATCATAAATCACAAAAAACAACAAACTTCTGCAAATTTTTAAGTTGGTCATTAAAGGCATATTCCAGTGGTATTTCATAAAAGTTCTCATGTGAAAGAGAAAAAAATTCCAGTTTATGCGCTCCAAACCCTGTAGCAATACTCTTTACCTAACTCAAGATATCCTAAAAAGAGTGCTTATTTTTGTCGAAAAATACCTCCAGTTCTTATTAGGGTCACAGAATGTTATGTCAATGGGCACATTGCCACAGATTCCTTTTGTTTTTCTTTATAATTGAATGTCTTGTTTGTCCTTGAAATTTGATACTGTTGGAATGTTTGAATACAGTATCATTCCCTCTAGATGTTACATAAATCTACACTGTATGTAGGGGATAACGAGCAAAGTTGCTAAACTTTCCCTACAGTAGCACCAATATCATAAAGAATTCGATGCTATGTCAAATTAATATGCCGCAACGACATCACAGCGATACTGCACTTTAATCTTGAGAAAAAATTACACTTCTTTGAAAATTAGTTTCTTCCAAACACTACAAGCTATTGAGATGCAATTTTCATCATCTAAAAGAGAAACAAGGGCAACAATGTTGCCGAAGCTAGCTCAGCTTATCCTGTTGACCTAAAAGTCTGCAGTTAATATTTCTGTTGGGTCTGTAACTCATACGTACGTTAGAAAACAAAGAGATAAATGTAAATGCAATGAAATATGTACTGAACTCCTGAAGTCTCTGAAAGACTAATCTGGTACACAAAGTTAACTTTATATACTGCACAGATGTTAGTATACAAATAATAAATGTTTATGAGTGTGCTGCATTGTAGACCTCATTTGTTTTCCATAATTGGACTCAGTAGCTTCCGATAAAGAAATTTTACAAATGGTTAAAGTCTTATTTATATTTTGCCCCAGAGATATTCCTGAACTTGTCCAGGGACAAAAAGTATAAATCATCGTATAAAAATCGTCGATCGCTTTTAAGACCGGTGAATGTGTCGCAACAGGCCGGAGGGTAACTACAGTTCGTAGAGAGCCTTGGGAAAATATGCACACGTACACTAAGTCTAAGGCTATTGAAATATCATCCCCCATGGCTTCCCCTTACCAACTTTGGTGGGGCTTTCGGCAACGGAGAACAAGACTAAGCGGTTCCTGCAGTGTCGTCGCCCATGTGACTGCACTAGGCTTGTAGCCTGACAAGGTACATACTGAATGGGGACGAAATGGCTTCCAGGGGCTAACAAATTTTTAAGGGGGCCAAATGTGTACAAATGCCATTAAGCCATTGGCAACTTGAAAACTTGCTAGGGGGGAAAAAATTCAAAGAGGGATTCACCCCCTTAGCCCGCTTTGGCTAGAAGCCTGAGCTGCACAATTCCTGCCTCTGAGACTAACATATGGCACACGCCTTCAAACAGCACGTTTTCATTTTCAAACCGAACCTTGGTTTTGGAATGTTAGCACAACCGTCAATCTTAAACCGAATGAAGCCTTGTATTTTCAATCAACGTGCTATGTTCTTTGTTTAAAAGAAAGGGCGTGGGTTCCTCTTTCCCTTACGACATTTCCTTGACAACATTCACCTTAACTTTAAGTAGCTATGTACCCCGCGCCGGCATCCCAATTCAGCTTCTTTCCTTCATGTGACAATATAAACTAATTTGCTATTGAGGTAGGATTTTCATTTGTTTACCTTTCATACTAAATATTTTTTGTCCAGAAATGTTAAGAAAAATGTTTGTAAAGGAGATACAAGGAGATTTGAAAGATTAAGATAATGTTTACAAATAACTTGAAACTTGAGGCGACTGCATATACTTCTCTTTAAACTTTAAGCCAAACTCCTAAAACCATTCAGACATCAGGCTAAGTTGAATACTTGTTTCTGCCTCAACACAAAACGCCAAGCTTATACCACTATTTCGCAAAAAGCCACTTATTCTCAAGAACTTGCACAACTTTCAAACGTCCGGTATTTCTTTTTGAGTAGGTGTAACCATCCAACCAGTTTAGCTAGTCTATTATTAAAACGCCTAAATGAGATCAGCGCCACATGCTCACGTAACGCCTCCATAATAGGCTGTACAGTATATCCCGTATTCATGTCATATCCCTGGTTTGGAAAGCAAAGAGCTGAGCAAACAGTCTGACATAGTGGGGTATCCCAAGTACTTTATTCAAAAATCGATAATTGTAGTAATTGTCGTATTGATGTGAAACCCCGTAATCAAATGGTATATACCCAACGCACTATCGATGTGGCGTACCCACGCTAAACTTAACTGATTTACATAATTTGTGCACCTATTACGTAATCGCTTGCTTTCAACAATAGTGAACAAGTGTGTTGCTACCTGAGTTGAAGGCGTGAGGCGTGATCATAACATGAACTTCGATAACACCAGCACACTTCCACATTTCATGTATAAAGCTGGTCACAATTTATTAGTACGAAAAAAATTCCTTCGAAACAAAGTTCATTAGACATGAGTAAGTCTGACATTGAGCTTAATAAAATCATTAAAATCATATACGTAATCATATACAAAAACCGCTGAAAAAGAGAACAACAAATTTCGCTGCTTGTACCCATGCTTGTACCCATTGAACCATATGAAGTGGAAGTAGTACCACCAAGTTACGTCATAGTTCCAAGTAGAAATATACATTTTACACAGGGAGAGTTTTTAGTTATGTGTCTTAAATATCGTTGTATTTATGCCTAAAGGGTAAAGAAAAAGCCTTCAATACATTTTTCATAATTTTATGACAACATTAAATTTACCGCATCTTTCCTGGCAATCACAATATCTCATAGAAAATATTATTTGCCAGAAATATACCTATGCTATAATACAACGAACAAACATGTCTCATGAACCTTGAGGGGGGGGGGAGCTAAACCGAGTCACATAATGGGGAAAAACATGCACATCAAACAACATGACAGTTTCTACTATTGTACAACTTACTAAAAAAGTAAATATTGACGTGCTCCTCCCTCATGCACTTCTCTTACAACTACTATTATGGTACCTAAACTGGGATTATATAAATCCTTCACGACAAGTCGCCTAATTAGTGATGGTATGATCTGAATCTCATTATTTTGCACAGAATATTCCCGAAGATGGGGACTTTGCCAGAATTTGTTTCAAAAAGTGCTGTTTTCATGCCTTAAATGATTGCAGAAACGAAAAAAAATTTAACTTTTGTTCAGCACAAACTGAACTATCTATATGAAACATATTATCAAGATAGGTGCAAAACTGAAAGACAAGTAGGGAATTTTACGTTTTCAAACAAAGCCCCCTCCCGAGGTCAAATAGCGGTTAAATTAATCAAAAAGAGCCGCAGCATACAGATACTACTTTTGCTAACATCTCTACCAAATTTCAGCCAAATCTAACGAAAAACAGCAAAATGTCAGGCAAAAAACGCAAATGTTATGGTGACAGACGTTTGCCGTGATGTAGAAGTTTTGCCGTGCACGAAGGCAATAGCTCAGCTGAAAGCTTTCAGCTGAGCTAAAAAGGAGAAAGTTTTCACCTTCTAAAAGAGAAAAAAGCCCTTTAAAGCACACCTGCTGCAGACATTTTGGAAAATGTGAGAGTGCACTAAAACAGAGACTTTATCTGGTAGATTGCATCACATTTTGCTGCACAAAATGGACAAATTTCTACACAAATGCAAAATTGTGTAGCAGATTTTATACGTACAACATTGATGTTTTTAATGATTTTGTGATAGAGAAGACCAGAAACCTGGAAATTGCCATGCAAATTTTGAACACTAAATTATTCCCTGTAAAATAGTGTATATCTTGGTATGTGCCCTTTGCAAACACTGGTCCTCATTGGACATGTACAGTATATATAACCATTATTTTGTCTTTTACCACTGATGAGTTCATTAACAAAATGAAACATGACTATAAGATTATCATGTGATATCATGCAAAATTTAAAGTTACCTCCCATTCTCCCCATTTCTGTAGGAAGCAAGATTCCTCAAAATTAAAAAAAAAAAAAATTATAAAATGTCTGTTTATATATTAATTCAGTGGAAATGACATTGTTTGAAAGCTTTATTATTCATTTCCAGTCACTGATCATATAGTTTCCATCAAATGATAAATACAAATACCCAAGCTTACTTCCATCATTAACACTAATTTCAATTACCTCGCATTCATTCCTCTTATTGACTGTACTCATTTTACATGTGAAAGGACATAAAAAAAAAACTGCGTCAATTCTCTTGAGTTTATAGCTTTCTTCATTAAAATAGCTAGTCTCCCTTCATTAACATGTACCCCAGCAGTTCATTTTACCAAGCTCTCCATTGTATACCAACAGTAAATCTCCAGTGTTAAGTATATATTCGCTCGCTTCTCAGCAGAGTATTTGAGTACAGTATTTCATATGTGCATATGTTCTTCGTTAAGATGCCTATGGGCACTGACAATGATACGATGCATTACAATATTTGTACCGTAACTTTTCGTGATTCTTCAATCTGTTTCTGTCAGGTAGTTTGTCTTTGTTTTAGTTTGCAGTAATGTAGATTGCACTTTAAGAAGTGCATTACCAAATACGGCTCATTAAGCTCGCACAGGAACATCGGCAAAATGTTGTTTATACTATATGGCTCATGTTTGCACAGTGTGGAAAGAGGCTGTGGCAAAATGCTAGTGGTGAAAACGTTACTCGATTTAGATTAATCGTGTTCAAAAATTATGTGTGCAGTGATCAGGGAACCATGATGTTGGGGATTACAGCGCTAAATTTTCATTGCATGTCAAAGATAGACTGGCTACGTATCAATGTAGAAATTGCACATGCTGTATCTGTACATTCAGGACTGCTTCTTTTACTACACTACATAGTATCAGTATTGGTACAAGGCCTCAGAATGGGGGGGGGGGGAATAACGCTCTACCCCACCCAGGAAGTTGCAAAATAAAAAGTTGCATTTTCCCACAACAGGTGCGGGAAACCTGCACACAAATTTAAAACTTGCGGGATTGTTGAGAAAAGTGCAGGAATCATGGAATCCCACTTCCAGTGTGAACACTGTACGGTACTTAGTACAGCTAGCACTGTAGATGTAATTTATTACTGTTGTTTGAATGGCCTCAAGCAGGCACAATAATAGTATGGACTACACTGATACTGTATGTCTTAATTAGAAAAATTGTGCTGTTCTGTAACTATACACAGTATCAAATTTAATTTGAGGCCATAGTCTTGTTATTCATGAAGGTTTCTTAGTTTGTTTAGTAACGAAAGACAAACTGAATTCAGATTTCTTTTAACGTTCATTTTATAGAAGGACCCTATTGCTGCTAAAAGGCTATCCCAGCCCTTGTTATGTGTCGAGATATCATTTATCAGAAATTTTACAGTATTTAGGCCAGTGATTTTATAGCCATGTCAATTCTCCAGTGTAACAAACTGAATAGATAGATAGCCTGATGATAGGTCTATGAGGAGGGAGATTTTTCCCACTGGAAAAATTGTCAATTTGAAAAGTGTGTAGGTGACAAATTTCAATTTCAATTTCAAATTTATTTTTCATTAATGCTTTGTCACAAGTAATTCCATGATATGATTAAGATTATGATGCAGTCTTACGGACAGCATATATGATAGGCACTAGAAAACAGAGAAGCTGTTATCGAAGCTAGTGACCATGTAAGAGAGAGAAAAAAACAAAGAAAACAAGACAAATCAAAAACAGAAACAAAGAAAAAGGCAAAAGTTTAACAAAGGGAAAGGGAAGGAGAAGAAGAAAGCAGAAAGAACTGAAAAGAATACGGTGGAGTGTACAGACACACACAGATTATAAGTCAATTAGGTTGCAGGTAATTGTTAAGAAGTTCTTTCTTGAGCTTACTTTGGAGAGATTTAAGAGTTGTCAGTGTTTAATTCACATTTACCTGTGCTGACTTGAGACATAAAATTTGTTATGACAGATTCTTTGCAAAAGTGAATTAAGGTGATTTCTTTGAAATAAACACTTTCACATAAATTTCTCTCCAGATTTTTTGTTTTTTTGTTTCATGAGACATTACTTTGGGTTTGTGCAACATTTTTCGCTCAAATACAGTTTGGCTAAATCACTGATTAAGGCTAGAATGTCAAAAGTGCTTAAACGTTACTGATTGTGTGACCTTATGCTGAATGAGGTGTACAGTACATGATGCATTATGTGTAGTTTGTAAAATAGGACATTATGTTAATTAGTACTTGAAACATTGTTATGTAATTTTTGCTTGGAAATAATTACATGTACAGTAGGCTAATTACTGAAATGTCTTCCAGTGTAAAAGTTAACACTCTAACTTCATGTTAAGAGAGCCCCTTACTTTTTGGTTAAAAATTGAGCAATTGTTCAAATTTTCAAACAAGCCTGCTGTTGCTATGTTAATGTTCTTTAATGTATTTTAATAAACAAAGAAATATAAGTACTTGCATTTACCAGGAAGAAGCAATTTCACGACAAGTAACTGCCATCAGTAGTTTAGCCAGACACTGGTGTATAAGGGACAGCTGGGGGTGGTTATATTTTGCAGGGGAGAGATTAGCAGTGGAAAGTGTAAAATTTTTCAAACAATTACGCTATTTTCTGTCGTCTCATTTGGGGAGGTGGGAAGACCGGAAGGGGGATCAACAGAGAACAGCCTCATACAATGGGAATACCGGGTGAGGCCTGTCCACCCTCAGGCTGTGTCCCTTACCATCAACGTATTGTTCCATGTGTGCTTTTATGCAAAATCTTGTAAATCCTTAACAATGCTTCTTTTTATTTTGTTCCCAGGTTGATATTGGGTACACTATACCCTGCCTACCAGTCCTACAAAGCAGTAAAGAGGAGAGACCCCAAAGAATATGTAAGTCTACCTATTTATGGTACATTGTTTGCAGCATGAAATGGTTGTCAGTTTTTAAGGGTTGCTTGGAAGTATATTTCTTTTACACATAAACCCTCTAGATTGTTTACAGCACTGGTGGATACAGGGGGCACAACAGACTTACACCCCCTATTGGCACCTTAAAAAAATAAGCAACATGACCCACTAGTGTTTCCAATTATTTCTTTGTGTAATCCTAAATTGATGTGAAGAAGACAGATCACTATCCTCACAAATTGTTCCAGGCATTGATTGCTCTTTTATACCTCTGACCCTAGCTGACTTTGCAAGTGCACCCCTCCCCCCTGCAACGTCCTGGATACACAACTATACAGTCTGGACAATTGCAAGAATAATGGCCTCAATCTGTGGTGGTTTCAGAGGGTAAATGGGGTTAGACTCTGTTTGATATTCAGTAGTTAGGCCTATTCTTTGCCAAGTTTTAGGTTTTCTTCTGTTCTGTTTGAATTCAGAACAGTTTGGTTGCCTTACTGACATTACCATTTGCTGGTTACGGATTCCCCACTGTCAAAAATGATTAGGGGATTAAATGAGGTATGACTTGCAGAGTACTTGAAGTGAATTAAAGTTTCATTACTCTTTTATGTGTGTAAAATGTGTTTGGCTGTATGTTATTATGGTGGCACTGTAGCAGTTTAAGAGCTTGAAATCACACTTGTGCAAATGCCTTTGAGACATAATGAAGTGATGTATCTGTTTCTAGACTTGTCTGTTAGTGTGAATCATGTTCAAAAATGTGCGACAGAGTGGTTTAACACTTCTTACCCATAGAAATACACCAGAGACGGTGGGTGATCATGTATGATGCTCAAAATTGATGGAAAAAGATCTGTCTTTGATATGTTGTAGAGGAGTGGGAATCGATTCTAAACAAGTGAATGGTAATCAGTCTAAGGTGTAGTCTGCTGGTCTGCTAGTATGTCAAGTACCTTTGGAAGGAAAAACAGCATGTCAGAAGTTGCAGTGAGGATGGGCTCCAGAGGGTGTAGGGTAGCAGTGGCAGAGGAACCAAATTGTTCACACAATGCAGCATTTGTCTGATAACACAATAGGGCTTTGTATACTCACCAGGACATTGCCTTAAGCAATAATCCAGGTTTGGATCTACACATTGAGTGTGTTTCCACTTGAGTACAAGCAGGAGATCAGATCCGGATCTAACCCTGCACAGGGGATCAATTTGCAAGTGAGAATGCTCATTCCCTGGATCAGATCTCGAGAGCTTGATCGCTCCTTTGGGGAGGATCAGACTGCCCACAGGCGAAATAAAAATAGGTGGGAACACAATGGGGGATCAAGGTGACCCAAGATCAAAGCAAATGAATGACGTACTTCTGCAGACTGTACTATTGTAGTGCAGCTTGCCCGTAGTCTCATATCCACTGCTGCAAAACTTGCAAAACTTTGCGGGCGCACATACTTTTGAAAATCCATATTTCTAGCTCACCTGGTCTACTTGATTTGGGACTAAGATGAGAATTTCTAGCTGCGCAGCATGATTTTTGCGGACGCAATGCATGTTTGCATCCAGCTTTTTGCAGGCGTGCTCATATCCTGCGCCACACAAATTTTTCTAGATAAACATGACCTGCAGACATAATTTCAATGGCGCAACTTCCTGTCACTTGAACCAGAGGAGGCTATCAGATCTCGCACAGAGGATTGAATAGGGATGCCCTTACGGTTGGCCACAAAATTTTCCAGTTGACTGAGCTTGGGGAGATCAGCATCTGGGAATCAAGTGGGAATACAGCCATAGACAGTTTTGGGAGGGGCTTTTAGTAACTTAGTTGGGAGAATGGGAACCCTTTTTCCCCTTCATCTGTGCATTGCATTGAATTTACAGTGCTGTTAGTTACAGCCCTTCTTATCAGACTTGTAATGAGTATACATGGGTACTGTACTCATGCTTTGGTGTACATACTTGTGCTGGTACTTATGAGAATGGATTTGTACTTTAACTTGTACCCCCAAAAAGTTACACATTTCTGCCTGTGCAAAAATTTTGCATTTATACTCGTGAATCGTGATGGGGATGCGGAAAATTGGGAAGTACTCAAGCAAAACCAAAAACAACAGACCTGTGCACAGATACTTATTACATTTTACTCACAAGCACAAGTTAGTCTCTTAGTGACATGGCATTATGTTAGTGAACACTATATTTTGCTAGCCGCCAATCATTTTACTGTACTGTAGTGATGTGTCACATGACTCAAATCACTTGTTTTGTTCTGCCCATTCTGTGTAACTTTCCTCTCTGTATCTAGGCATGAGTATATAGTACTGGCCATACATTGCATAATTGCATTATCCAGGCCCCATTTAATATTGCTACCCTGTATAAAATGTATAATTAAGTAGGAACCATCAATTAAAAAGGTCATGTAGTTAAGTTTGTCCTTCAGCTGAAGTCTTTTGTTTTTAAAACAGAGACAATGAGATAGAGCTCAGACAGTAACTTGAAACAAAGGACATCTAGGGACTGTATAGTAGCCTGCATAGCTGACCATACTGTATAGTTTATCCCAGAAATCAGTGAGATTTGTTTTGAAGTCAGGAAGTTGTACAGGACACTGGTCTTTGTAGAGTTACTAGGATTGGGGGGGATACCATTGTATACTAAACATAGGGTCGAGGTGTTCAAGTTGGACCTAGTCAAATGCTTAATGTGGGGTCCATACACGCGAAGAATCGTACCTGGCAACAATCACAAGAGCAGCGTTTTTTCCATCACATGCTGACAGAGCTCGGTCTGTAGCGGGCTCATCCAGTCAGAAATGACAAAAAAAGTCAGTTCCATAGTTTCATACGGGTCATTTATTCTTTGATTATTTCTGATTCATCACAATTGATAATGAAACCTGATCATCTGACCTTCCCTAAGCTTGGCCAGATTTTTGAAACTTGATCTTGACTAAATTCTCTTGACAAGAATAATGTTGACTAAACTAATCTTGACAAAAGTTTTCTTGACAAAATTATCTTGAAATTGACCGCTCTCAGCGTTTACATGACCGTCAAATCTGCAAATACAACATAACACTTCATCAACTGTGATCTAAATGTGATTAAAAATTAGTCTTCATCATCAAAAGAATCTTTTATCTTCTGAAAAATAATAGTTGACATGGTCTTGTATGATATAAATACAAGACAGGGCCTTAATCTTGTAACTGATTTGATACGCATATAATACACTCTCAATATTTCACATAAACCTATACATCCATACTTTTCAACTGTGGTATGTAGATCACCTAAGCAATGCCCGCCTAATCTTATTAGGATTACGCAATAACAACCGTCCTAAACATTAGCATGCTCATCTATATACACGGTAGCCTAGGCTACGCACTTTACCGAACCAAGCATGCTCACACCTAGCTTTAAATTAACGTCTAATATCTTGTAAGATAAACAATTTAAAACACATTAACATGACTAAATATGCTGAGAAATATTCATTAATCACTTCAGTATAACTTATGGTTCCTTTTGAGGGTTGGACCCACTAAAGTTTGTAATTTTACGAAAGCAATTTCTTTTCGAAGCAACATGAGTCTAGGGAGAGTACGTCATCCTCAAACCCCCAACTATGGTTAAATATAGTACTCATTCATATGATATCCTTGCTGTTTGTGCTCCGGGAGATTGCTTATTAAAGAAGCCACTTAACTTAACCTAACCCCTAAACTGACTTAACTCTAACCTTTTCCCTAACAGAACCCGGCAGGTATAACCAAATCCCAGGTGAAACCGCTTACCGACACCCTGTTTACTAGCTTTGTATCTGTTTTCATTTTTTTTTACCTTTTACTGTACAGCGCTTCCAGTCCCGGCAGTTAGCGCTTTATAAGTTGCCATTATTATTGTTATTATTAAACAATTGGATGGCGTTCTCTCTCTAGCCGCATTTTCCGAAGCAACCTGTCTCGGTATCGGTTGAAGTTAGCATCCTCACAACTGCAACACAGGTGAAGATTCGAAGCAATACATTCAAAGTAAAAGCATTCATAGACATTAAACCAGCATACGGCTACCACCAAATTTGTTGAAAAATATCTCAAGAGCAACAAAAAACAAAAACAAGAGCAAGTAATTTCAAGCAGCGCCGCTCAATCCTTACCCATTAAACCAAAAACACATTAGTAAACAATGAAAACTCAACTGTAAAGTCCTACTTTGACAACCTGAAAATATCCTATCCTACCCTACGAGGCAGCGGAGAGCTGCTGGAGAGTGTTTGGATAAGACGTTTCAACTTTAGCTTCTTGTTTAGTCGACTTCCTAGGACCTTAGAACCTATCCTAGCCCAAAATGTTCTCACCAAACGGTCATCATCAGCGTCTGCCGTTTTAACTACGGCAAGAGGTCATTCCATTCGTGTAGTCTCATGTTCCTTGACTAGGACGACATCAGCGACCCTCAAGTTTCTTCTTGCCATATTCCATTTCTTCCTTTGTTGCATATTCTGCACATACTCTCTCTTCTAAAATGACGAAAAATGCTCTGAGAGAAACTGTACCTTTCGCCATGTCATTTTTGCATACAAGTCTTCCTTCACGAAATTTCCAGGAGCCGGCAGAAGAGAGCTTGACTTCATAGTTACTAGATGGTTTGGTGTGACGGGTGCTTCCACATGTGGATCTGACATATTCACGGGGGACAGAAGATGATTATTGGCAATGGATATAGCCTCGTATATGAAACATCTTAAGGATGTGTCGTTCAAACGTCCAGGACATAACGTCCCCTTTCTGGCGTAGTGACGAATATGCATTTTTAGCGAAAATTAGGTGAAAAAAGTTTATACCTATTTTCGGGGCGTAGAATCGTTTGAGCTAGGTCTGATTTTCTAAAAATGTACGGATTCGAAGTTATTCCCATTATTTGTTTTGACGAATGTTCATTTCCATGGTTTTGAGACGTTTTTCAATTCGGCGTAGTGACGAATCTCACATTCGTCATTATTCCCCGTGCTGAAACATATGCCTGATGTTCCAATATGACAGAAATCATTTCGGCGTAGTGACGAATGTTGTTTTTTAATTATAAACCACGCCTTGCTTGAAGAAAATGAGTTTAATACATTTTCCACATATTTCGAGGATATAAAATCGTTTGAGAAAGGTCTGGTTCTCTGCAATCTCTGCAAATTTACATATTCACGGTAATTTTATCATATTCTTGACGAATGTTCCGATCTCCACGTTACCCGGCGTTTTTCCAATTCCGCGTATTGACGAATCTTAGATTCGTCACTTTTGGCTGTGCTTAAACATATACGGGTGAAACCCTGAGTTGACTGAAACCGGTTTAAACAATTTTGCAAAGTGACGAATGTCTTTTAATTCTTTTAATGCCATTACAGACTGCATTCTGCTTTCATTTTTCTGCAGACTAGTTTAGCAACAAAATGTCATATTTTCTCTACATATTAAAGCAATGAAACAGTTACAGCAACAATTCTTTAAGATCGAAATCATGTTTTCAAAACAGTTAAAAATTCAAACCGCCATTACTCGAAATTCAATTTTTCAACATTCGTCACTACGCCAGAAAGGGGACGATAAGACCATCGTGGCTTCTAAGACATTCCTCCCGGATCTGATTGGCCACTCCCAAACACCTCCAGCATGACTCGAGTGAGGGGCATTGAACACAAAGGTACACTATATCTCCGTCAGGATGCTGCAACCCTGGTAACATCTAACTTCTTTATAGCTGCCTTCAATTCTTGTCAGCTCCAGCAAGGTTACTTCCTTGGTTGGATCATATTTGTGTCATTGTGCCCCTGATGGCAATAAAATATCGTGCTGCAGTGATAAAGGCATCTATTGTCATATCTTTTACTACCTCTATGAGGACTGCCCTGGAGTAGAAACAAGTAAACAACAGCTCATAACGCTTGTATTCTTTGTATCCCTGCTTTATAAGGAAGGTTCAACGCAGTCCATTCCACAGAAAAAGAACGGTGGTGACGACTCCACTTGATCGTAAGGCAGATGAGCCATCCTTTGCTCTTCAACAGAACGTCTCAACCTCCTACAAGTGGTTTTTTTCTGATGAATTCAGTATGACCAATTTGGTTCCACCAGGGATCCAGCAGCCCTCGTTCCTTATTTCATTGAGAGTTTGGCCTCTTTTATGATGCTTGTTCTGGCTGTGAAAGTGAGCAATTACTAGTTGAATAATGTACCCACTTTGGGTACAACTACAGGATGCTTCTCATTTAGTGACATGGAAAACTTTCTAACTCTGATCACGTCATCCTGAATGAAAGGGTTGAGACTAAAGAGTTTACCGTTTGAAGGAACCCTTTTTTGTTTTTCGATCACCTGTATTTCTTGCTTGAAAGTTTCCTCCTGCACAAACTTGATCACAGAAAGACCAGTTTGATTGATTTCTTCAACTGTCAGCACCTTGTTTCCGTTGCCTCCTTGAAAGCCGTTGAATTCTGGCTACGATTCTAATACGTTTGCTCCTCCTGGAAAACTTAGACCACCTGTTCAGCAAATCATGCACACTAAGAGCTCTTGCTCCAACTTCCGGATCTCCCACCATTAACTTCGGTTCTGCAGGGAAGCTCTCAATGGGGACAGCCTTCCAAAGAAATTCTGGACCAGTTCAAGGGCGGATCCAGCCCCTAGCTGAAGGGGGGGCAGTTTGAAAAGGGGGGCGCCAACATCATGCAGGGGCCGCATACTCTTGAATTTGTTATATATAGTTATACGGTTCGAAATTCTGGAGACCTTTTTTTTTTTTTTTTTTTTACTTTTCGGGCAGTTTTTACTTAACTTTTCGGACGCAGGGGGCGCATTTTTCTTGTATTGAGGGGCGCTAGACTGGTCATAGGGGGCAGTTGACCCTAGTTGCCCCCTGGATCCGCCCTTGGACCAGTTTACCAATTGGTTGAAAGAAGTTCACTTGTACAGAGACCACGTGAGCAATGGTCTGCAGGATCTTCCTTTGTCAAAACATAGTGCCATTGCTTAACATCTGTGTAATCTCTGATGAGTTGCACTATGTTTGATACAAAAGCGTGAAACGTCTTGGCATCATTAATTTCCAGAAAGAATGGGACGAAAAATTACTACTATTGGACGATTTCGTCCAAAATCTTCCAAAATCGTCCAGCCATTAAATTAGTGAAGAAAAGTTTTACATTCCAGTAGTGCTGCTTGGACTATTCCATTGTAATTTAGGATCCATAATAACCTTCAATAACCTTCTATGTGGTATAAAAGAACGAAATTATTTGTCCCCTATCTGTAGGTGGCAATAATTGAGGTAGAACATCCCCATTTCAAGGTGAAACGGTCCGCTGATTGCACAACAAAACATTCCTATCTTCGTAACCTTAAAAAGTCTTCCAAAAGCAGTGGTTTGTCCTACAAAATCGTCTAAAAGGCGTAGGACGAAATTGGAAGACGACAGAACGTCGTCCAAATCTTCCAAAATCGTCCCATTTTTCACTGGATGATGTAGGCTAACACAACTTGGAAGTCTCACCAAAATATGTTCACTGTCAATGTGCGTCTGTTTCTCTTTCTTTACGTTAGTATTCAATTTTACAGCAAAAATGGCAGCTGTAAGCTCCAAGCGAGGAGCTATAACAACCTTAGTGGGTGAAACTTGACTTTCCAACAACTAAGGTGCAGTGAACACGATTTCCTGCAATGAATCGTAGGTACGAGCATACGCCATATCCAACGGTGTTTGCACCTGAGAAACGGTAGCACTTTATCCCTGAAAAGGGGCCAAAGTCTGGTGGCTTGTAGCATCTGGGAAAGTGAATGTTCTTACGGTTAGGGTGTGTCTTCCTTCCTTTGTTCCCACTTTTGCCTTAGGTTATTACAGATAATTCCCAATCAATACCACGTCTGCACTCCCCTGAAAAACAGCTTTTCCTCTTAGAACAAATAGGGAAATGAATCATAAAGGGCATACATACTGGTAACCAACGAGAGAATTCCACGGAGTGTATTGGGGCGTTTTTGAATATTTTTCTGAAATGTAAATTCATCCTCTTCTATAATGTTCTAGCATACACCCAGGGTCCGTTCAATCGAAAGTGTCTGTTTGTCCAGGTCAACTTCCTGGATATCTGTAGCGCTGATTTGTTCACATTTCAAGAACAGAATGGTTATTGGAGATAACTTGTGCAGCTGAAGGTTTCCCTGTGAACACAATTCACAAGCTTCTTCTATTAATCTTTCGGCCTTCTCAACACTGTCCACACTGGTGAATCCATCCATCATCTACATAGAAGTCTTGACGTAAAAATAGGGCGGCCAGGGGATACTCCTTCTCATGTATCCTGGAAAGATACTTGAGGCCAAAATGTGCACAATCAGGCAATGACGTGACCCCCAAATAGATGCATATTCATTTTGTATTCCCAAGGATATGTACTGGTATCACCTCCATGGTACCATGAGAATCTCAAGTAATCAGTCCTTAGGATGGACATGGAACCTGTGAAACATCTTCTGTATGTCACCCATCACAGCAATATTCTCCCTGCGGAATCTAAACAGCACTCCAAGGAGACTATTGTTAAGGTCAGGTCCAGACAATAGTAAATCATTTAACGAAGAGCCTCCATACTTGGCTGAGCGATCAAACACTATTCTCAACTTGTCTGGTTTTTGGAGATGAAAGACCCGATGATGTGGAATGCAACATTCATCTACAGGTTCCTGCTTCTCTATTGCAAGTTCAGCGTCATCATGCTTCAGCATCTCATCCGTAAACTGTGGATAGTGTTGTTTGTACACAGGATGACAATCAATCCTTTTTGAGATGGGACAGTCTTGCAACAGCTAACTTTCTGGTATTTGGCAAACTAGGTCGTGATTTGAAAGGTAGGGGTATCTCTCGGTGATCTTTTGAATTCACAGTAACGCCACTCTCCATGAAATTGAGAAACTGTATGTCTTCTTGTGAATATTGGCGTCTCCTTGCTTGGAATCAGCAAAGTCTCTCTCTAATACGTTCAGAATATTACGAGGTCTGGCTGGAGGGGCTTCTTTTAAACGGATGGGGTGGCCAAACCCTGTGACGTCTGCCTTTTCCGCTGGACCAAGTTTCCCCGCTACACTGCATCTTAGGTATGTCCTTATCGCATATGGTTGGTCGTTTTCTCCAGGGATGACCTGTCGGGGAGTAAGGGCTGTAAAGCAGTTAAATCCAAGCAACACCCTACCTCACAATCCAACAATGGAGGCATTTGTGATGCTTTTGTGGATAGGCGGTCCCACTTCAATGCCTTCTCACAGGTTAGAGTATCACTCTTGTGTAAGGGAATGAGGTCTCGTGAGTATCTGACTTGCATTTCAACGAACTGACTGGACGAGTAGCCACAAACTCTTAGGCCTTTAAAACCCTTTGGCACACGACCGTTTAATCAGGATGGTAGTAAGCTTAAGCTTAATGGGATCAGTGGACACACACACAACTCTTCACATATTTTTCGTCAATGAAGGTACTGTCATTAGCTCAGCTGAAAGCTTTCAGCTGAGCTATTGCTGTCGTGCACGGCAAAACTTCTACGTCACGGCAAACGTCTGTCACCATAACATTTGCGTTTTTTGCCTGACATTTCGCTGTTTTTCGTTAGATTTGCCTGAAATTTGGTAGAGATGTTATCGAAAGTAATATCTGTATGCTGCGGCTCTTTTTGATTAATTTAACCGCTATTTGACCTCGGGAGGGGGCTTTGTTTGAAAACGTAAAATTCCCTACTTGTCTTTCAGTTTTGCACCTATATTGATAATATGTTTCATATAGATAGTTCAATATGTGCTGAACAAAAGTTAAATTTTTTTTCGTTTCTGCAATCATTTAAGGCATGAAAACAGCACTTTTTGAAACAAATTCTCGCGAAGTCCCCATCTTCGGGAATATTCTGTGCAAACTAATGAGATTCAGATCATACTATCACTAATTAGGTGATTTGTCGTGAAGGATTTATATTATCCCAGTTTAGATACCATAATAGTAGTTGTAAGAGAAGTGCATGAGGGAAGAGCACGTCAATATTTACTTTTTTAGTAAGTTGTACAATAGTAGAAACTGTCATGTTGTTTGATGTGCATGTTTTCCCCATTATGTGACTCGGTTTAGCCCCCCCCCCCCCAAGGTTCATGAGACATGTTGGTTCGTTGTATTATAGCATAGGTATATTTCTGGCAAATAATATTTTCTATGAGATATTGTGATTGCCAGGAAAGATGCGGTAAATTTAATGTTGTCATAAAAATTTGAAAAATGTATTGAAGGCTCTTTCTTTACCCTTTAGGCATAAATACAACGATATTTAAGACACATAACTAAAAACTCTCCCTGTGTAAAATGTATATTTCTACTTGGAACTATGACGTAACTTGGTGGTACTACTTCCACTTCATATGGTTCAATGGGTACAAGCATGGGTACAAGCAGCGAAATTTGTTGTTCTCTTTTTCAGCGGTTTTTTGTATATGATTACGTATATGATTTTAATGATTTTCTTAAGCTCAATGTCAGACTCATGTCTAATGAACTTTGTTTCGAAGGAATTTTTTTCGTACTAATAAATTGTGACCAGCTTTATACATAAAATGTGGAAGTGTGCTGGTGTTATCGAAGTTCATGTTATGATCACGCTCCACTCACGCCTTCAACTCAGGTAGCAACACACTTGTACACTATTGTTGAAAGCAAACGATTACGTAATAGGTGTGCAAATTATGTAAATCAGTTAAGTTCAGCGTGGGTACGCCACATCGATAGTGCGTTGGGTATATACCATTTGATTACGGGGTTTCACATCAATACGACAATTACTACAATTATCGATTTTTGAATAACGTACTTGGGATACCCCACTATGTCAGACTATGTTTGCTCAGCTCTTTGCTTTCCAAACCAGGGATATGACATGAATACGGGATATACTGTACAGCCTATTATGGAGGCGTTACGTGAGCATGAGGCGCTGATCTCATTTAGGCGTTTTAATAATAGACTAGCTAAACTGGTTGGATGGTTACGCCTACTCGAAAAGAAATACCGGACGTTTGAAAGTTGCGCAAGTTCTTGAGAATGAGTGGTCTTGTGCGAAACAGTGGTAAGCTAGGCCTATACACATTTTTGTGTTGAGGCAGAAACAAGTATTCAACTTAGCCTGATGTCTGAATGGTTTTAGGAGTTTGGCTTAAAGTTTAAAGAGAATATATGCAGTCGCCTCAAGTTTCAAGTTATTTGTAAACATTATCTTAATCTTTTAAATCTCCTTGTATCTCCTTTACAAACATTTTTCTTAACATTTCTGGACAAAAAATATTTAGTATGAAAGGTAAACAAATGACTTATCCTTCCTCAATAGCAAATTAGTTTATATTGTCACATGAAGGAAAGAAGCTACTTGTGACTTGGGATGTCGGCGCGCGGGTACATAGCTACTTAAGGTGAATGTTGTCAAGGAAATGTCGTTAGGGAAAGAGGAACCCACCCCCTTTCTTTTAAACAAAGAACATAGCACGTTGATTGAAAATACAACGCTTCATTCGGTTTAAGATTGACGGTTGTGCTAACATTCCAAAACCAAGTTTCGGTTGGAAAATGAAAACGTGCTGTTTGAAGGCGTGTGCCATATGTTAGTCTCAGAGGCAGGAATTGTGCAGCTCAGGCTTCTAGCCAAAGCGGGCCAAGGGGGCGAATCCCTCTTTGAATTTTTTCGCCCCTAGCAAGTTTTCAAGTTGCCAATGGCTTAATGGCATTTGTACACATTTGGCCCCCTTAAAAATTTTTTAGCCCCTGGAAGCCATTTCGTCCCCATTCAGTATGTACCTTGTCGAGCCTAGTGCAGTCACATGGGCGTCGATACTGCAGGAACCGCTTAGTCTTGTTCTCCGTTGCCGAAAGCCCTACCAAAGTTGGTAAGGGGAAGTCATGGGGGATGATATTTCAATAGCCTTAGACTTAGTGTACGTGTGCATATTTTCCCAGCGCTCTCTACAAACTGTTGTTACCCTCCGGCCTGTTGCGACACATTCAGCGGTCTTAAAAGCGATCGACCATTTTTATACCACGATTTATACCTTTTGTCCCTGGACAAGTTCAGGAATATCTTTGGGGCAAAATATAAATAAGACTTTAACCATTTTTAAAATTTCTTTATCGGAAGCTACTATCTGAGTCCAATTATGGAAAACAAATGAGGTCTACACAGCAGCACACTCATAAACACTTATTATTTGTATACTAACATCTGTGCAGTATATAAAGTTAACTTTGTGTACCAGATTTAGTCTTTCAGAGACTTCAGGAGTTCAATACATATTTCATTGCATTTACATTTATCTCTTTGATTTCTAGCGTACGTATGAGTTACAGACCCAACAGAAATATTAACTGCAGACTTTTAGGTCAACAGGATAAGCTAAGCTAGCTTCGGCAACATTGTTGCCCTTGTTTTGTGTGTCTAAGAGCGCAAACACCCGCTTCTTTCGTTCATGTCTGCTAATGCTTGATACCTAGACTAGTAGAACATTGGTGGTGCTGGAATGGCCAGTATTAGTTTTAAAAGACACAGCAGCACCTGTGTTAGACTGTGAGTTACCATTCTGTGGAGTTTTATTAGCCTTATCGGTCGTTTTTATGCAGAATTGTAGGATGGCGCCATTTATACTTTTAACAAATGTGACGAGGTCGTATTGCTTGGCATAGTGACTAGTACACAGACGTCCTAAATGTCTCCTTTGTATCTTTATAAACTGAATGCATCTATGCCTTTGCTCGCACATACTGAGCAGGAAGAAATAGAATGTTCCCCTTTAAGGAATGGACATGACTTCGGCCTTTCAGTTTTTGCATCACTGGAGTTTGATGGCTTTTGAACTGACAAATTCAGAGTACCATCTAAGCCAGAAGAATTCTTGTCTGAGGATCTCCCTGCGCCAGTGGTAAGAGAGCATGCAGACCTCTTCTTTTCTTCCCGCTGTGGTTTAGAATTGTGCGAGGACACTGTCCCCCTGACAGCAGAGAGAGATGCCACTGGATGGAGAGCAATTCCTCCCTTCTCTACAAATTGCCTTGAATTTTGCATATGTAAGGTAGTTACAAGCCTTGTCCAGTGTGTCCGTTACTATATGTATATATATATATAATTATATAGATATATATATATATATATATATATATATTAATATATATATATATATATATATATATATATATATATATATATAGTGAAAAAAGTCCACGATGTTTCGGGTTTAAACCATTCATCAGGTGGTAAAAATGCAACTGATTGTTGAAACGGCCAAACGTACAAATTAGAAAACACACAATAAAATTGTGCACGGCCAAACCGGCTAGGAAAACAGACAGTGTTAAGTGGTTTACACAGCTAACAACAAGGCAGGGATTGCTGATTTATAGAGGGTATTGAAAAGGCTGTCCCGTACTCACTAAAAAGTACTAAACGGGGGTTAGAGGCAGACTACGGTATGCTAAAATGCAGTAAGGCAACAGTTTTTTGATATTTTTAGTAGTCTCCTCCATTGCACCCCTTGAATAAGGGTTTGTCCAGGCGGCGCCCCCTCAAGCGTTAACACCCTCCTAGAAATTTAAATAACCATTGCTTTAATACAACTTAACAAATGCCACCTTTTCCGTCAAAAATATTTCGCCCTGTTGGAAGCTATCTCGCACCCCCACCCCTTGAACACCTTGCCTGGCTGTGCGACTGAAGGGGCCACAGGTAGGTGAAATATTAATGTGGTTTACAAACGTGAAATTTTTCTTACACAGAATGTTCATCTCATATACAATGCACGGAAATTACTTTGGCACTATGATAATAAACAATTGAACGAAAAGAATTTTAGGTAACGGATTGTTGTGGATGGACGTATGGACGGATAAACTGATAGACAGATGAACGGATGAAAGGAAGGACACGGACAGGAGGACGAACGGATGACTGGATGGTTGACGGAACGATGAATGGACGGATGACTGGACTGAATTGGCCGTATTTCTTTTAACCACCTTACCTGTGGGCGTCGACTGTCGAAGACTGGCATCCACCAAAATGGGGCGAAATAAGCCTGCCAAATTACATATACTCTCATTCAGTAATCGTTAGCCTATACTTTTGAGGTAGCTTTTTAGAACAGTGAATTGTCAGTAATAGGGAACCTACTATTTAACCATCAAATTTAATTTTTGCGTACATGACTGTGTTCACAAAAATTAAAGGTAGGTGATACAATTTCATATCAATACAGAGGGTGGAGTTGGCTTGTTGGCTTGAGGAGTGTTTGTCTTGTGCTAAAGAGGTCCACGGGTCAAATCTAAGTCACCTTTTCAAACTGGTGAATTGTAAAAAGGGGTTTTTTGTCTTTTTGTGCTTTGGTTTTAGGTCTTCGCTTGGTTCAGTCTTTGAGCAGTTGGGCAGAGCGAGGGTCATCCCGTATAAGGGGATGGGAAACACTCGCCTATCAGATTGAAATGTTAAATAGTCGTTCAAGCGCAGGCTGGGAGCAGTTAGAACACCCCTGTCACATTACCCTTTGAAGAGGCAAAATTTAGCTCCTTTTATTCTTAGTAACCTTGGTATAGGGATTTCGATGAGCCTAAGTGGCTATCTGACCCTGAGAGCATTAGAATACTAAGTTTTGCAGGTCAAACTAATAGAGGTGTTCCATGCAGTACGCTCTGTACAGTCAACTTGTGCAGTTCCAAGACTCAGACAAGGATAAACCAACGTAAAGAGGATACAGTTCAGCTGGTAGGCTCCACCCCCATTCAAATAGATACGCTCTGCTGCTATGCGTTGAGAAAGCTTGTGTTGACAATAAAATCATACAGCAGTGTTTCATTCCCTCATCCCCTCCTCCCCTCCTTCCTCTCAAACAAGCCTTTCATAAATACGATAGTTCATTGTATTTGCAATGAAATAATTTGGCAATACAGATCATCTAAAATTCGACAGAGGGCTTAAATTATTATGCCCCACGTCTGTAGTACCACAGTAGGGTACTTGCAGGCTTGGAGAGGGATCGAGAGTGATTTCTAATTAATTTTTGCTCTTTGTGTTTTTTTTTAATTTTTGTATTTTTCTTTTTTGTTACTTTTCTGAATATTAAAAAAATCAGAGAGTATTTTGTACAATTTGATGTGCCCTTTAAGACTTCAATGGAATTCCCCCCCCCCCCCCCCCCCCAACAATCTTCACGTTATCTGGTCTCATTCATAGAAAGTCAAATTATCATTGTGATAAGTACAAAAATGAACTCTCCTTTCTGGTAGCCAATAACAATGAACAGCGCATTCTAGGTTAATTGCCTAGATCCGATGTTCGTAGCATCATTTGAATGTAACTGTTACAAGCAATATTTTATGCTGTTTTAAAAAATATACATTATGAACATTTTAGAATGATTGGTTGGGGGATTGTAAATTTGCTCTTTCTATTTGTGATTTTATTTTTCTTTTCTGACTGCAGAACAATTTAGGGAGTAAGCTACTTTGTACAACTTGAGAGACCCTTCAAGTTTTCAGTGAAATTTTTCACCCAAATGTAACGTTATCTGGCCCTATTTAAAGGGGGTCAAACTAGCATTAATGATAAGCACGAAAAACAATCAGTTTTCTTTTTGGCCTTCAACAACAACGAACGAAGGATTTTACGGTTTTTTTGCCTAAATTCGTAGCTAGATATCCGTTTTCATATCCTAAAATAAGACAGTTGATATTTTTTGAATATTCTTGTTATGAAAAGAATTTCATTCCCACACGTTAGCGTCAACAAGATTATCTGAGCCCCTCACTGATCTCTCTCTCTCCAAGCTACCATGACAATCAGTGAACGGCGAGGGGGGAACTTCAGGCATTTGAGGGAAAACTGAGTATTCTGCAACATTAACCAAGTTACCTTAACAAAGGAATGCCTTCCAAACAAAACATTTATCCTCTTACTTCCACAAAGTACTCCGACATCTTGTCGATGATTGCAAACCGGATCTCTAGATTCATCTTGTTTGCACTCCGAAAGGGAAGATTCGTTGCCACTGCATTGAAGCTCGTTCGACCATATGAATCCAGATCCCTCACCAAAGAATGCCTGCCTATAGGTCTCTAGTGCTGTGGGGTATCCAAGTTGTCTGCATACTACATTAGAGTCAGTTAAGTTCCATCCATCTTCACACACTGTCCCCCATTCTCCATTGTATAGAACTTCAATTCGACCAGACGATTTTGATGTTCCATTAACCAGACGTACGCCTTGAATGACACTCCCCGAATCAACTGAAATGACTGAAATGATCAATAGCGTGAGAACATGTGACATACAATACAATTAACTTGATTCTTATGGGACGTTTTGCGGGTGAAAACTTGAAACTATTTCCCAAAGAGGTACGAATTCGAAGGGATATGAGTATTTACATATAAGGGAAGGCTAGCCCTAACACAGTCCTTCAAAAGTACAAGTAAAAGATGTCTTCATTGAGTTCACCAAAGTTCCTTGGAAGTGGTGAACAATGAACCTGAAGCTATGCTCACGTGATCCTCAAAAAAGTTTAAGGATTGCACATTTATGGTAGTTCATGCAACCTCTGTAAAAAATGTTAAAACACGTAAATGCATATCGCATTTTGTGCAAAGTAGCTGTACACCTTGTAATATCAATTTATTCTCAAAGTATCTCCGAACGAGCTTGAAGCTGATCTCAGTTCTGTTATTAAAAACAACTCGGTATCAATTCATTTCTAGCATAATTTTAAAAATAATAAGTTTAAAAATGTCCTTTTTCATCACATTCCTTTAACTAATCACGTTCGTTTGGTTATGATAACCATGGCAACTATCTAAAACGTAGTTCCAAGAAAAATTTAAAGTGCATTTAATCTCAATAAACAGAGCATACAGTCACGAAATTAACAAGTAGTTTTAAATAGTACTGTTAAGTATTAGTTTGATAAAAAGTCGAAAAATGCTCTGGACCCTTTTCCCGCTAATCGGAGTACGGTAACGTTTACAATTATTATACTCATTTAAAATAGATGTATAACTATATTTTGCATTGTCAAATAATGAAACCAAACCAGTAACAAAGAAAGGACATCAATAGGTCGATTCATTCCTCAACCCCTTTCCTGTAGATCTTGAATCTGAAGGCTGAAAAAAGGATAGAACTAGCTATGAATACTATTTCAGTGTGTTGGTGTGTAATTAGTAGCCAAGTGATGTAAAGTTGATGTTAGCGGACGGATGATGGCTTTCAAAGAACTCTTTTCTGTGGACAGGGGTTAAAAACGTGGCTATGTGCCAACTTTGAGAGTTAAATAAGCTTTGAAAATGCCAAATGCACCAGCAAGTACCTGTTAAACATAGGGGAATGGTTAACTTCAACATCGGAAAATATACTGAACTTGGTGGCTACTTTTCAAGTTGTCTTAATTAACTCCAGAGTGACCGAAGTAATTGAGGAAGGGGTCAAAACGTGTCTCTGAGTGTGTGGATGGATGATTGTGTGTGTGTATGTGTGTGTCCAATTTTATTTCACGAATATTTCCTTAACTTCTTGGAAAGGTACCCTGGGTAGAACCATAATATTCTGCTGAACATACTACGAGGAATACAAGTGAAAGTCAAACTTTGCGAAAGTCCTTTGGCTGTTATTCCAAGCGCAAACAGTACACTAACATGAAACTCCACACGTATGGTAGGGAAGTTCAATACTTCTCAAATATATGGATGTATGGTTGCCAAAGAACTCAAATTTGTGTCAAAAACTCCTCTAGGGAGGTCTTGCCGACTTTATTAATACATGGTGGAAAAGTACCCCAGACGAGGACTATGTTTCTCGCAGAACCGCTAAAGTAAAGATCAAGGTCAATAGTGCCTAGCGTTAAACCATCAGTTCAACCTTTTATGTGCACGATTGTAAATTTACGATAATAATATAAAGGAATGCATATTTGGTGGCAGTATTCTTACCCCTGGAAGTTACAGTTCCCTGGTTACACAGATGAAGTACTTCACATTATGTATATGCAAAGATAAACAAGTACAACAAATATGCAGCAGTATTATTAATAAATAAATTAATGGCGCCAGAAAATGAAGCAGTCGTAACCTAGGAAACGACAAAATATCTCTCTTTCTGAACAATTATTGACGTCCCTTGTACTTCGGGTATCTAGCAAACATCCTTCGTAGGTCGCTAAATATTTTCCCTTTGCATTTTTTGTTGTTAGTATCTTGTCCTAGGCACGCGTTCGTCTCAAGTCAATGAAAGATTCATTTCCTAGGAAAAGAGGAGTCATCTTTTTCTGAGATATGAAAAGGGGAATTTTTCATGTAGGATATGATACCTTTCTTATGGGAATACCTGTTTCATCATTTCCAACTAGCATTTTAAAACGAATTTGGTAAAGTTCACTTTGTTTCACATTGCAAAAATAAACCATTACATTAAAATCACTCTTTACATTAAAATCACTCTTTGTCAGTTTGTACCGCTTACTAATAGCACAGAAAACCTGCACTCTAGAGAAAAGACGTGGCTTAAGTTAAAACATTTTCTAAACGTGCCAGTCATGCCCCTCCACTCCCCGGTTACGCCCCACTGGGACATAGGATTCGAGACGTGACGGCTGTAAAGTTGATTATGAACTGATTTGTTGTGTAATGTCTGCAAGACGTTCAAGTAGCAAGTAGTCTTCAACCCCTATTGAAAAGCAGGAACACAAATGACTGATCGTACGACTACTGTATTAAAACCTATAATGACAGTTGTCGAAATTGTACTACCTGCAAAACATCTAAAAATCAATAACTTCCCGCTACATAATTATTTAAGTGGCATTTTGATACACCAGGGAACAGGCCTTCTTACAGCCAAGAGTTTCTCCAATGAAGTGCAAATACGTGATTACAGGTAATATCTTCATAAGGAGTTACTTCATTGGTGGGAATCTATATCCCAGATAGCACAATACATTGGACCAACGTTGGAAAATAGTTGGTAAATGTTGGCAAGCGTTGGTAATGTGTTGTGTTGGCAAAAGAGCGTTGGTCCAACTTAAGACCAACATTTTTTTGCCGCCCGTACGACATTACAATGTTGCACTAACGTTGGACGAACGTTTAGCACCCAACTGTTGGATTTTATTTACTTATCAAACGTTGGGCTAACGTAAGACGGCCAACAGTTGGCTTTCATTCCTTTAACTGACGTTGGACCAACAAAAGTCAGCCAACAGTTGGACGTAATTCATTTCTTCAACGTTGAGCCAACGTTAAGCACCCAACTGTTGGATTTTATTTACTTATCAAACGTTGGGCTAACGTAAGACGGCCAACAGTTGGCTTTCATTCCTTTAACTGACGTTGGTCCAAC
Organism: Holothuria leucospilota; assembly: GCA_029531755.1. NCBI lineage: Eukaryota > Metazoa > Echinodermata > Holothuroidea > Aspidochirotida > Holothuriidae > Holothuria > Holothuria leucospilota. The sequence goes on along the minus strand of CM055977.1, from coordinate 38,640,633 downwards.
AAAAGTCAGCCAACAGTTGGACGTAATTCATTTCATCAACGTTGAGCCAACGTTAAGCACCCAACTGTTGGATTTTTTATTATACTTATCAAAACGGTTGAGGCTAACGTAAGACTGGCAAACAGGTTGGCGTCATTTTCTATCGAAATTTTTATATTCACATCATGTAAACTGACGTGTGGCGGTTCCAACCAAAACGTTCAGCCAAACAGTGTGGGCGTAATTCATTTTCATCCAACGTTGTGAGCCAACGTTAAGCAACCCAACTGTTAGATTTTATTTACTTATCAAACGTTAAGCGTAAACGTTAAGACTGACAAACAGTTGCCGTTTATTTCCTTTATTATTACTCTGTAGGGCAGTGGTTCAATGTTAACTATTGAGTCAATAGGGCCGCGACCAGAATCGTGCCAAACATTTGACTCAATCTGGTTCAAAGTTGGCTAGACGTGGTTAAAAATGAGCACGTTCAAAGCATGTTTGAGCCAAATTTATCAAAATATTTGACACGGAAATTCCAGTTCCTACCTCTATTGATAAGGTTCTTTTCAAATTTGAGAAGGACTTTTCTGGAGCTTTTCTACTAATTTTTAGCTTTGTCCCCTATAAGTTACGATTTGTCATCCTACCCAAACCATACACCTCGTGTAAAGTAACCATTTTGTTTCTATTGCAAGTCCTACAGCAAATGGTAACATGGCCAATATAGGGATATTCAGCCCAGGTAAAAACCCTTGCTATAGAGTATAGTGAAGATATTGTCAGGATATTATAATAACTGATGTTGATTGAAAATGCCAAGAGTATCTTTCTTCTCCATGTTGCCATGATATGTTCCTGGTTCCCGTCTTCTCTTCGTGTATTTTTCTGTAAATTAAAGGGTCAATAAAATGAGAAGAATAACCCGTGGCAATATTTTCTGAGTATTCAAAAGTCTTTTCTCCTTTTATATTTTTCTACCGTATTGAATGATTTTATTGACTGGAAGAAATGTTTTGTAGGTGCAAGGGAGCATATACACTCTTCTAAAGTTAAGGAACTTTCTAGTATAGACAGGAAGTTGTGTCCCTCCCCCCCCCCCACCACCCCCGAAATCGTTAACCATCGAATAGCATTTCATTACAATAAGACACTTTTTTACCACGTTTTCGTAAGTGCACAGCTATAAGTTTGGTTGTTATACATATTACAGCGGCCCTTATAGAGACTGTGCGGTCTAGGTAAACACTGTAAAATAGCTTTCGTTATTACCAAATCGAATTTCTTCTTAGTTATAGATCTAGAACTTTCAATAAAACCATACCAAAAGATATGCATAAGTGGCAAGGGTAGGGTGAGTTAGAGAGGTTCAAAGGTCCAAACATATTCAGTTTTCAAAAATGCGTAAATTTTGACCCAAAACATGCATTTCTGACCCAAAATCCCCTCCCAATATCAAAAATTATAAGCCACAACACCTCTCCGACTTTTTCACTTTCTAAAAGTTCAATTTACTTTTGAAAAAAAAAAAACATCCAGTCAAACTCTTAGGAATAGAAGATAAGCCTTAACGGTGTGAAAATATCCTCTCTTTTTTAATTGTACCATCAAAATAATTTATAGTCACTAATACAGAACAATATCATTGTCTGAGACAAAATATTTAGAATTTATCAACCGTTTTTGACAGTATATTTGCAATAATCGGATACCAAAACCTTTCACTTCTCCCTTTAGCACGATTCATAGAAAAATACATCTTTCATGGAGAAAAGGGTACACAAAACTTCTGGGGCCATAGTCTAGCATTTTGAATTGTCATGATTACATATGTTTTGTACGTGTTTCCTATCATTTAGGCCTAGGTACAGATGAATAAGCCCATATTTATAGTTTACCGTATTCTTCCAACATATGTCTTGTTAAAATACGTCCAGCTCATCTCAGTAACTAATTGTAACATCGTCCACTACGAGGCGGTGATGAAGCCTGGTGAGTGGGTAGGGTGGGTAGTGGCCACCCCCCTTAAACATATGGGCTGGTAACAGTGCAACTGGTCGTCAGAAAGGCCGCGCTCATAACTGTGAATAATAATCCAAAATCATAAAAATCATTCATTGAACATCAGCTTCGATTAATGAGCTCTTAGAAAAAATATGTATTTTTATTCACGTCCTGCCAATGTAAGCGAGTATAACATATAACCACAAAGCAAGTAGCATAGACATACTATGGATAACTTAAGCTAAAAGAAGTAAAAACAGTAAAAAAAGATCTCCAAACATCCCAAAGAAGCTGTTCTCTTAAAAAAAATCGTGAAAAGGCAACGTATTTATTGAATTAAAGACTTAAAAATAATGAATGTCCTACCAAGGTGGTGGTCGAATACCACCCGATGCTCGAATATGGCACACTTTACCCTAAGTGCACGTATTCCAAACCTCCATTCCTGTATGAACGACGATGGTGCTGATTGTGCTTGTTTATGCGTAGCCTAAAAAGTAGCCCTAGCAAGAATGACAAATTATCATTACAGGGCATATGATGTACGGTGATTTTGAAGGGTCATGACTGTTCTGTCACTATCGAGTTACTTATAGCATGGAAGTACTACTTCGGAGGTAGTACTTCCATGCTTATAGCAGAGGAAGCAAATCATTAGCGTGACGAGGAAAGAATTTTTTTTCCACAAGACTCGCTTCGATATAAGTAGATACTTTGATAGTAACGTACAAAATACTTCCATAACAGAAACAGCGGCAAAGTTACCCTTACAATCATTAACTAAGGAAAATCGCGCCGGTATGGCAAGCGCTGAATTGGCGCCCTGTTCAACATCTCACAAGAGGTTTACACGTATTTACCAAAAAATCAGTTCGAAAATTGCCCCATGCTGTTCCCTCCAAGTCCCAGAGCACAGCGTGTCCTATACTTACATTCACAGCAGGTGTCGAATATGTACCCTCTTTGGCGTACATACTTGCAGTCAATATAGGTGCAGGAGTAATACACGTCCGCCGGGCGGGCAAGTCCTATACCCGTCCAACTCTTGCTTCTCCCCGGCACACATGGTGATGTCCAGATGTCATGACGAATTTGTCTACCTGAAGTGGTCAACTGTTGCTTTCCTACAGCTTTACCTATTAATGTAGGTCTACAGTTCAGATGAAACAGTGATCTAGGTATACTCAGATACTAGTACTTCATGGCTTTCTTCTAAATGCAATGGAGTGCGGTTCCGAGACGGTATTACCATAACCCAAAGGAGGATTTACCGGGGGATGGGGGACGTGTACCCCTCTTTTTGGAAAAATTCGCATTGTCTTTCACTTTGCAAACAGTCAAGTTTTCTTCAAGGGCTCTTTATCCCCCTCCCCCCGCTACGGCCCTGGTCAACTGGCTTCTTCTTGGGAATACTTTAATCATTTGTATTTGTGGTGGGTGAATGTGCAAAAGTATTTCCATGAGTTCCGGCAGTATATAGACTCCATGGCTCGTTGACATAACTTAAACTAAGACAACTGAGGTACTGGATGCTTTTGAAGTTTCTCGGCTCGTACATTCCCATTGATTTTAAATGACGTGGACTTCCCTTTACAATTTTTTAGCAAAGCCCGAAAACGCTTCCACTTTTGAAGGACTTAAAATCTTTCTAACATAAGCTTAGACGATTTTGACAAAATCTTACCGTGTGACAAGCGAGACTGTACTTGTATTTTAGGGGTGACGTCAGGAAGAGGGAACGGGCCCTACGTCGGGGCAGGCTCCCCCAACCGTCGAGGAAATTTCGAATTTCGTCATGGAGCCTAATGGGCACGATGAAGCATGCACTCCCCGACAGCAACCCCTTGCCTTAACCAATCTCTGCATTTGCTCTCAAGGAAGACAGCTTCTTCAATAAGGACTGAAATTTCAAATTTTCTGCAATTAAAACCCCACATTTCCAATTTTTTCAATAAAAGTTTTAATTTTTGAGCGCGCTTTGCACCCCAGAAGTGTTTCCGTTCTCACTCAGTCCGTTAACCCGTCCGACTTTTGCCGGGTTTTCGGGGTGCTGCTCCCGTAGGGTAAGTTACCCCCTCATTCAAAACCTAGCACCGTTTTGCATCTAGTCTATAGCGTAGGCCACCTTAAATGAACAAAACTTTCTCAAAGGGGGGAGGAGGCATCCCCTCCTCTTAGACCCCTTCCCAGGACAGCACCTCGGAAGTGACAAGGAGAGGATCCGCCAGGTTGTAATCGATCGCAGTTATGCACATGCACAATTGACAACAGCTTTGCGGGTTATCTGGGGTCAGTGGTGGCGCCAGGTGGGGGCAGGGGACCATGCCCCTCCCCCGTCGGGGAACTGCTGGCCCCCCGTCGGGGAATTTTTAGTTTCGTGGGGGAGTCTTAGTCAATACGATAATGTATGCAGTCCCTACGGCAACTTGTCGCTCCAACAGTTTATTTGTTTTTTTGCTCTCAAAAGGACAATTTCTCTAATAAAAACCCAAAATTTTCGGCGCGCTACGCCCGCTGTAGAGTCACTCGCGTTTCTTCAATAGTTCCATTCCACATAGCTAGATAGGAAAATTCCTGTCCTCCTTACCAAGTAACATGTAGGCAGAGTAAACAGTTTATGTAGAGGTCATAAATTTCATTCCATATTGCAAAGCCTAGTTGCTGCTCTCTTGTGTGTGTCATGCGGTACGGTCAGTTGGTGAGCGACACACGGAACAAAGTTTGGTTATTTCTTCGGGTAGTCCAGGTGGTTTCGATACAATGCATGTTATCCCCGATACGGAATACATCCCCTACAGTTTTTCTTTTTTTTTTCTTTTTGTACTCCATGATTACATAATGTTTTTTTTTGTGTAAGCCTGCCAAAAATTTTCGCGCGCTTTGCAGTTTCACCATTCAGATTCAAAAGGACACTATCAGTGCGCAACTCGGCACTTGAAATATTAAGTGATATTATGCAAATATACCCTGCAACGGCATGAAATTGTTAGGCTCCTTCATATCCCCTTCTCACCACCCCCTCGACCTAGAGGCTGTCGGAACTTGGGCTCGCTGGCATGGCCAGGCTTCCCGAATGGAAAATTCTGTCGCCACCCATGGTCGGTTTACTCATTTTGGCTTTCAAAAGGGTCATTTATGCGATAAAACCCAAAATTTTCGGCACGCTTTGCCCACCTTTCCTCAGTTCCGTTATAAATAGCTAAATATAATACCAGCTCTTTCCACCTTTTCAAGTAAGTAAATTAGTAGAATACATGGATTTATGTAAATGTCGGGAATTTCATCTCATTACATGAACCCTAGTTAAATGTTCTCTTGTGTCTGTGGTGCGGTACGGCTAGTGACTGGAGGTAGGGAAGAACAATGTAAGTAATGCCCGATAGGGTCCAACTGCCCGGACAATTCACCTATACAAGCTTTAAATAAGTACAGATTCTTTTTAGTGTAGGCTTACACCGAAAAAATTTTCGCGCGCTTTGCAATTGCACAGTTTAGATTCCGGGAAATACATTAAATCAGCGCGGAACTATATTCCTCTAGTATGTACAAATTTTATCCAATATATGTCCCGCAATGGCATGGAATAGTACATGGGTTTTCTTTAAATCCCCCCCCCTCACCCAACCCTTCGACGGCTTCGGGGCTGTCGGGGCTTCAGATCGCTGCCCCCCCCCCGTCGGACAAATCCTTTCGCCACCCCTGGAAATATCAGAAGCAAAAGTTGAATTCTTGTGTGAATTTTAAGTTTGATAAACGTTTTCAAACATTTCCGCCCTGTAAGTTTGCCATTTGTAAGGAGGGGATCCATAACGTTCATTTGGTGGGACACTTCTCCCTTGCTCCCATGGAAGGCGATCCGTCTTTGAAAGTGTGTAGGGGGTATATAGTCAGTGGCACTATCTAAGCCGCGGAGCGCACCATCAGTTGGCGCGGAGCTTTCAAAGAAAATTTTGGCCAAAAATACTACCGAAATCGCCGGAAATGGCCCTTTCCAATTACATTTTAAAGGGTGAAGTTTTGCAATCTTTTAATTTTTCTGTTTTATTAAGAAGTTTTCCTAAAACTAGTATAACTTTTACATGATTTCCGAATCTGCCGGGTTTATTTCATGGGGGGGGGGGGGGGAATAGAGTGTACAGTATCCCCAAAACTCCCTGGGACGCTAAAACTAGGGACGCTGAAAACACCCAAAAGGGAAAAGGATACTCATCGTGAGTCTTGAAAACTTGAAAACTGCTACTAATAGAAGTCGATGGTTGGAAATGAGGACAAAAGGCTTGAGAACGAAGCTTCCTGCTTTGGAGAAAAAAAACCAGGTGAACAAACAAACTGCGTAGAGTCACGAAGGACAGGCAAGCAGGAAAGAGAACTAGACCGGGCGCCAGGCCTCTATCGGAGGTCGCCCGGTCTCCACGGTGCTACTAAAAGCTTACCAGGGACTTACTGCGGGTAAGTGGGGATTACATATGTAAATAGGAGGTAATGAGGGGCGAAGTAGATTCCCCCTTCCAATTTCATCCGGGAATATATCCCCCATACCCCAGGATTGCCGCCCATGCTTGCTCCTCACCCCTGGGCAAGCCACTGTCACGGCGATAAAACAGGTTCGAGAAATGACGTTATACCTCTGACTTGCAAAACAACCGACAACCAAAATTTTTTCCAAGCGATATCAACGGTAGTCTTAGTTACACAATCACCATCAAGTGCCGCAAGTTACCAGAGACGATCTTAATTTGCCAAATTTATGTGCGGACGCCCATGTTACTGCCCAGGCCTCATGGCATCTTCTTCAAACTCCGTGTGGGCTGCCTGAATTTGGGACATGCAAAAATAGGAAATTTACAGCATTTCCTACCATAGAATGGGCCTACTCTTATATTCTTTTGTGAAATCTAGGGCCCTTATTTGATGCATCGCAAAGTTAGTAAGTTTTTTTTCTTCTTTCGGATCTAGGCTTTTTTTTTTGCAAACTTAAAATGTTTTTTTGCAAACTTAAAATGTTTTAACTCTGAAACTACTAAAATCAAACTGGGTCAGAAGATGACCACTGATTATTGAGTCAGCTAATTGGAAGCCTTGAAAAAATAAAGGGTGTTCGAAAAAATTTTGACATACTGAATCAATCAATTATAAACCCATGATTTCAAAAAAAGTATGCTTCTAGACTTGTTAGTTTCATCTTAGTGTGTTATGGACAACACAATTTTCACAAAAATGAAAGTGATTTTCACAACAAAGTGTGAAGTCCACCTGTTAAAAGCGGTGACGCTAAATTTTTCCCGAGTCATCAGGCTTCCGGTGTCAAATTTAACTACCTTTTACATATTGACCTACCAATTTATTTCTGAGGAGACCTTTGTCCTAAACTATTAAGAATTTATAGGCCGTTACCCAGTGCGGAAGTCAAGTTTTTGTGCGGGTCAAAAGACCAACATTTTCGACGGATCACTGTATAGAAATAACAGTTAGACTGCTGGTATCGTTGTAACGGGGATATCAACTTTGTTTTGAAAGTGTAAAGGGACTTTTGGCTTGGGACTTAGATACTAGGCTATCGGGTAGGGGGGGAGGGAGGTCCCATGGGAGGGGGAAATTTTAAGAAAACCTTTGGCCTTAGATGCATCATACGTGCTATTAGTTTAAATATTTTAGGGTAGTATGATCTCTTGAAAACAATTTCAGCACTGAAAAAAGTAATGTAGTTTTGAAAATATAGGAAAATATAGAATGAGTAAGTTTTGAGGGTCAGGTATATGCTTAATGAAATGATGTTATTATGGGCAGTTAATGCAGACATGCCTAAAAGCTACCTGGGACAAACAGATCCTTGAATTTATGCTTTATCACTGTTGTACGGTAGCCAGCAGGGGTGAATCCAGGTTTGGAGAAAGGGGCTCATTCTTGGCCGCGAAACCCATACGCCTACATAAGAGTTCCGAAAGTGGCATGTCAATGCGATCTAAATATGCGTGGTGGTACCTTAATCTGTTAATGGGGACGCCGAACGGGATCAAAGTCGACTTGCCACCATGATGATGAAAGGTAAGAAAAGTTGACATTCCAAACGTGCTCGATAGCAGGAAACGCACTCTACAACGCAGATTTGCAACCGTAGCTACTCGTCTCCCATGCTTGTCATCAGTATGGGGAGAAAATTTTGGCACCCCAACCGCCCCAGCTAGATTGAAAGAAATTGCACTCTTAAACACACAGCTCAGCGTCTACCGATGGGTGGGTCGCCAATACGGGTAAAATTTGGCATCCTAAACGTTCCATATGGGATGAAATTCCGATTTCAGCATATACTTGTAAGTAAACTTTTGCGTCTGCAATGTGTAAATCACCAGTTGGCCTATGGGAGAAATGTGGCGTCCAAAAGCTCTAGTTTTCACTCAGAAACTTGCACACACACACACACACACACACACACACTCTCACAGACCCACACAACCACACACAAGAGAAAGTTCTTGCTCCTTGAATCTTCAGCGAGCCACATTACCCGCCAATTGCCCGCTAGCAGCCACTTGAGAACCTATAGGCGTATATATAAGAACTAAGAGTCGGCATGCGGGTTTTAAACACAGCCCGCCGGCTACTTAGTAGGCAAGAGTAAGCAACACCAGTATTGTAGAAGGGGGAAACTGACGTGCCCTCTCAGCTATTCGTAAGTGGAGAACCCTCTAACTGCTGTATTTAAAATGTAGTCATTTTTACAACATGAAAACACTTTTAGAAAAGTAAATTAACTTCATTTGTAAATTATGAAGGACTCCCCCTCCCGGTAAAAATTAGGTCTTTACCACCGGCGAGCAGAAATGGTGGCAAAAGGAGCAAAATGGATGACGTAGCATCTTGCATAAGTTGGACCTTATTTTGGGGTCAATGGTAAGGTTGTTCCCATACTGGGAGCTGTTTGGAAGCGTTACTTTCTAAATGGCGTTCCTTGTCACATGATTATTATTTTATTTTTATTTTTTAAAACAGTACTAAAATAATAGTCTGCTAACAAAGGTTCTTTCATCGCTACAAAATACAAATGCCTTACTTTTTCGTATGTGGCCTAAAGTAGCATTTCAGAGCCGACAGGTTCAGATATTTAAGTTTGAACCGTTCAAGAACTTAGCCAGACTTCTTGGTGTTCTCCTTATAACCTTGCGCTGTGTATCATAATGACTACTGTGGTTTCAACGAGAAAGCCTACGCTGTCGAATGAATCCAAAGTTGGCAAACTTATTCGCTCAAGAAAAAGTAATCCCACGAATAGTTTGCATGGCATATTAATGTGGGCTGAGTATAAGGGGTGAGTTAACTCACTGTATTTTTTCAACAGTAGAAGAGAACATGTGGACAAATTTTAATAAAGCTGGACCATTTTTATATCTTAGCAGACATGAAAGTCTGAAACAGTCCTCTGCTGTCTGAAGAATGGTTTACAAACACGCAAACTGGCGATCAGTCGGTTCCACTGAATGAATGTAAAAGTGACACTAAGTATCGGTGAAGTCAACATCACTCGCTAACAGAAATATGTATGTCATATGTATTTATGTGGTTCGCTGTTATATGTTTAGTTTATGCAAATTGTTCCATATAGGTGAATCTACGGTATTCGGTGTGTACTATTGGCAAAATCAACAGAGTGGTCCGCAGGCCGCGCCAGTGGCCGGTTTATACTTCCAAATTTTCACGCGCTGTAAAGCTACAAGAACCATGTATGATCATCCCTTGCTCTTCCGGGCCAATGAAACGATACTGTCGGAGAATGTACATTCATCTGAAAGAGGCATAATGGTATACGTCTGCTTCATCGTTCATCGTTTAAAGAGGTTCATAATAGCAATAATGGCTCATTGTCAAATTATGTTAAAGCCATGACTTGGTTATAATATGTACAGTTTATGACACTGATCAATTAAAGGAGTGATAACACTCCCGATCAGCCAATTATTGCAAAAACAGTGCTGTTGTGGTTATTGTTCTGGTAACCCAACCCATTTCTCCACTGAACTTTTGACCTGTATACAGAATAAGTCAGAAAAGTGGTGAGCCTCTGGTACGATATAAAACTCATATACACTAAATAACATACTTTGTGCGCAAATGAAATAGAGTTGCCTGAAAGCAACAGTCGCCCCAAATTTATCTTAAAACATCAGCTAAATCTTTCAAATCTCCTCTCAATTCACTTCCAAGTACCTTTAATGATGTTTCAAAACCTAAATTATTGAATTATTAAAGGTAAAATAAGGAGTGTTTTGCAGGGCCGTCTTAAGAGATCCTCGGGCCCTGGGCCCGGCATTGGAGCGGGGCCCCTCAATCAAGTGTGTTCGAAAAAAGTTGCGTGAAAAATTGACATCCTTGACCATCGCTTAAGCATAGACATGCCTGCATTTACCCCCCCCCCCCCCATGTCGCACATAAAGCATGGAAATTGGAACACTCAGAATCCGTTATGAATCTTGTTCAAGAGTATATAAAAGTATTTTCACACAAAAATCTTTTACGCAAGGAGAGATATGATTTTTTGCGCAGAGGTCAATTTGCAGGGCCCCTGACACCGCGGGGCCCTGGGCCTGGGCCCAGTGGGCCCATGCGTTAAGACGGCCCTGGTGTTTTGGCGTGGATTTAACAATTGTGTAACAAAATGTTGTATGATTAAAAAGAGCCATTCATGAAATAGGATACCTGGTAATACCAATTCAAATTGCAGTGACTGCATTTTCCCTTTAAGCTAGGGCAAAGTATTGATATGTTAGGCTATGATAGACTAGGCTACTTAGTTACTTCTCACGACCTGGACCACAACTCAAGTAGGTGTAGGAAGCTGGTCTCAGCTGGAGGGGATGAATGTTTAAGACTGCTGTCCTGAGGGTCAAAATGAAGGGGTCCCCACTTGCAATTTTTTTGAATATTTGGGAGTCCTTAGATGCAATTTGATCAGCTCAGTAGCCACTCATGGTACTAAAAGAGGGCTAAATGGCTTCCAGGGGGTGAGAATTATTTTGAGGGGGTCGAGATGTGGTACTCTTTTTGATAATATATGTCCCAACCCAGCTAAAACCAAAGGGCAAAAATCAAACAGATTTTCTCAGGTGGACTCATCCAAGGACACGAGACTGAAAATGACCACCTGATCAGATCTTGAACTGTTACATCTTAAATCTGTTATTAAAGGCCTCGTTCCAGACAAACAAAGTTGAACATAAAATTTCCTGTGACTTTAAAATAAATAGGGATCTTCAAAATATATAGGGAATGCTCCTACTTCTGAGTTTTGCAACTGTTCCCACAGTCCTTTTACCCTTGGAGCCCACAAGGACTTTCATGCCAGCCTTTTAGCCTTTAGGCCCACATCAGAACAAAAATTATTCCTTTTCACACCCTGGCTGCACATCTGCATCATTATCACCCCATTGACAGTTTGAGAATCTTCAAGCAAACCTTGACAAATACCACCTTAAATACAAATACCCCCTTGATCTTCCCATGAGGAAAATAAACTTGCTTATTTTCCATTTAGATTTTTACACAGAATTCTTCCAACAAATAGGTTACTCACTCTTATGGGCAAGACCAAGTCAAATATGTGTTCATTTTGTGAAAAAGATGTAGAAACACTTGATCATCTGTTTGCCACACCTCTCAATTGATTCTTGATGTAGAATTAAAATTCTTAAACAGACAATTTGTGTTCTCCAAAGGAGACATCTTTTTTGGTTCAATTTGTTAAAATTCTGAAGACTGATGTCCACTGTAAGTGTGTTAACCCAAAAATGTAGCACTTTATCACCACATCTTGAAACCAAGCATAGGCTAGGAAGCTATTCTCGACTGGGGGAACTGAACGCTGTTTCAGACCGCCATCATGGGGGAGGGGTCTAAGGTGCCCCCTCCCCTTTGGAAATTTTTTGAATATTTGGGGGTCCTTTGATGCAATTTGGTGCAATATTTGGGCAAATTTTAAGGGAAATTACGGCAAATTTTTGACATTTCTACATAGGGAATACACTTTTGACTAAGGGCTTAGCCCCCCCCCCCTTCCTAACGCCCTTGTAAGCAAGGAAATGCAGCTAGGCTTATCCCGCATTCTTCAAAAGAGTAAATTCTCTACTTGTTTCAAATCTACAGTTAGATGAAATTTAACGACACACCAACACAAATGTGTTATATAGTGTCAAGCAAAATTTAAATACAGTGCAAGTCCTTCCCTTTAGTCGCCTCTTACGACAGGCGGGAAATACCGTGGGCATATTCTACAACCCCCAGCCCACAGGGGGCTTCAAATCTACAAACAGGATTGTCCTTTAACGTGATCCCTATCTGATGGAAGATAGCACAGTTGTCTCTTTCAGATCTTTGCCAGTACTTTAAATCTCTTTTCTCAACAGCCAGCCATCTGTAAAACCATCCACCCTGTCAAGGTCTATAATAAGGCTGCGAGATATCTTCTAAGACTTCCAATATTCTTTCAAATGTCCACTCATTGGATCTCAAAACATTATGTCCAAGATGAAATGGTCCTTGCTGAGTTCTCTCCAGAGCAGTCATGGTGGCACAACAGTCAACCTCTGATGGCAAAAGAGAAAAGTAATTTACAGCCATACACCAGAAATGTGGCCACAGTATGGGGAGTAATGGGGGTGGGGGGAAATTTTGGACACTACCCAATCACGCACACTACTAAAGGCTTATTTAAAATACAGATTTTGTGAACAAATTAAAATGCCTGGTGAGGAAGGCAGTTGTCAGGATGTGGCTTTTATTGTATTTAATATTTTTATTTTAAGAGTGGCTTAAATCAGCTGATCTCACCTGAGGCCCTTCCAGAAAATTTAAAAACATGAAAAGCCTAAAGCACAAAACTTCCAAAGTGCAACCTCAGGAAAGCATAAAGCAGTAAATGAGGAAAATACGAGAAAACGGTAAAGTAGTAAATGAGACAAGATCTCCGGAACAAGCAACACAACAAAATACCAATGGACAAATAAGCAGAATGCTTACAAAATGGTTATGCCCCCAAAACTGTCACACTAAGGCCCTTACCACAAATCAATTAAAATGACCTTTCAAATGTAAACTCACGTCTTCATGACTAAAGCTGAGCTGCTGGCTATTGAAAAAGTCACAAGTCTCTGGATCAAAGATATTCACAGGGGATGTCAGTACCCAGGATTTTTTTAGTGCTGGGCTTATTGCCATGCTTTGGGAAGGGTCTGATGGGACGGAAATATCTTAGATGTCTGCCCCACACAGAAATATACAGAAGGGCAGAGCAGAATTTGGGATATTTTAGTAAGTGCAGGGAGGAAAATTTCTAGTGTCAGGCACGGCTGCCCAGTGGTATCCCATGTAGGCTCATCCCTGTGTTCATCTTTTTGCCATATAAGCTCGCAAAAAATACCAAAGTTTAGAGTGCACAGTCCAGAGATTGACCTGCCCATATAATTACAAACTGGGGATGGGAGGAGCAGTCTTATTTCCATGCTTCTCACATAATTGCCTGAGACAATGGTGTAAAAACAATGAACTTTGGAACACAACACCCTGGCACCCATAAATTGTGCACCTCAGATCAGTACCAACATGAGACACAACCCAAAGGGTGAGAAGGGGCTATCCTCTCACCTAGTAATCTATACATCGATATTGTTTATAATTGGCCTTATTAGCCAACACAGGTTCTGAACTTTAGATATGGCCCCAGTCACCCCAAGTGTCTTTTTGCACACCTGTGTCAGAGGCAAAGATGAATATGCATGGTGCATGGAGGCTTAAACAGTCAGCTCTGTTCAGAAATGCTTTTTCACCCCACAATCTTTATTGCAAACCTGTGTCAGAGGCAAAGATGAATATGCATGGTGCATGGAGGCTTAAACATTAATGATGTCAGCACTGTTCAGAAATGCTTGTCAATCAACCTGATATGAGGAAAATCTGTTTCAACGGGCCTAAAACTAATTTACCTTTTCCAAGATCGTGAATGAGTTTTCGAACATAGAACCCTCCTCCACAAACAATTTCTGAAAAGAGAAGCAAGTAGTAAATTTTCTTTATGGTTACAGCCACATTGGTTAAAATAGGTGACCATGAAAAACAGGATCTAAATAATTCAAAGTGATTTTAATCAAATGAAAGCACTGGTGTATTAAAAAATATATCCAGCCCTTCATTAACTGACATAAATTAACATGAAAAAACTATTAGATTTGTCAAACAAATTTTAGACAGGAAAATGTTTAAAGAAGAAAAGAAAATTGGTTGAACTGAATTATGATCAACTGACCAGCTTAAGATAAAAGAGGGCAGTATTCCCAAATGACTAAAAGGTTCTAATAGAAAAGTGGCAAACCTACACTTAGTTATAAGTATCGTTCTGGAGTATTTTTTATGAGTGAAGTTTGCTATAACCAGTTGCCACAATATAGAGTCTCAACCTTAAGTTTTAGTACTAGTCAACCAACAAGAGTTGATATGCATGGGTAGAAAAGTGAATAATGAAAGGGTGAATTTCCTCATCCCAGACAGTTTCAAATCTCCCAACTAAGTTCAATACTTCTAGTCTGTCTTAAGCTCCTTTTTGTGCCGACACAAACCTAGTTAATTAATTACTTAAGGCCATATCATGGTGAGCATATTAGGCCCTAATGTGCAATCAGAACACTCTTTCTGCATACTCTTAAATGTAAACCACTCTGCATCTTTTGAATTTTCCAGCTTTGATGTCAATCAAAGAGCAGTCACCAATTAAGAACTTTGGTAGACCCTAACCAAAAATGTACTTGGGGTGATAAGGGTCTGTCTTTTAAGTCTAACAATTCAAGGAAATACCACAGAGAAAGCTGTACATTTACATACCCACTACAATTTTTCATTACTTAAAAGCCAGATTTTTTGTTGAGGTTCTCTCTAGATCAATCTAAATTTTGCTATAAATGCAGATAAAGTCACAACTTCTTACTAGACATACAAAGAAAACATGAAGTATCAATACAATGTCAAGGAGATTAGAATAAGTATACTACACCGGGTCATAAAATACTGGCACAAGTGTCTTTTCACAAATGGCAACTACCTTTGCTATTACTGCAACTGCAAAATTCTCAAGTATGAGCACTGAGCTATACACATGTGGACAAATTAATGTGCAAAAGCATAACTACTGAGCTATACTGACAAGCACAAGAACATGTGCAAAAGCTCTCCCCCATGAATAATGCAATAACTGCAAATCTACAACAAGGTCTCTTCATTAGTTATAATTAGGCAACAGTCTACCTCTAATCAGTGTTCAAATTAGTGATACTTATTTGCTGAGCACAAAATGCCCCACAATTCTATGTAATAATTTTTCATCTTTTTGTAGCAGTTTTTAGCCTAGTTGCATATAATGGTTTTTTCATTCTCTTTTAATTTTTACACAGATTGGCAATCAAAGTGCATCAAATATTTATGCCATACATTTCCTGAATTGCATCCCATGTGCAAGAAAGTGTGTCACATTTTCAATGTTACACCAGCTATTTCAAACCATGTTCACAACTCATCATTTTTACACAACTCATCATTTTTACCTCAATAAGCTCGAATGCCCCCTCTTCACGATCATGCATTAGGTCAAAAACATCAATACAGCTGTAAGACCAAACGTATGATCGTGTGGACTTTCTTTTCCAAGAAATTTCAACAACGTCCCACCTGTAGGAAGGTATTCAAACTTTAAGCTGCATGTTTCATCTTCCCAACAAGCGTTCAAACATTTGTATGACGATGTTCATGGACAAATGTATGATTATGTAGATGGGCCTTTAAGCAAATGAAAATAAGAAATACTGCCCTCACCTAGCACAAAGGATGGAGGTTCAAATGATACACATTTTAATCCATACACAGTGACAGGCCTAGCTGGTTTGGGCTGCACATCCACTCCCATGTAAGCTAAAGTAGACATCCTTTCACCATTGACCTTCAAGGCAGAATATCTGAAGGTTTAAGCAAAGACATTTCATTGGCAGTGACTACTTTAGCTTCAACTATGACACTGTTAATTCTAGACAAGGCTCTACCACAAAAAAAAAATTAACAAATTCCTCACAATAAGATCATGAAATTAAGTTTTACCACAATGGATTTTATGCACAAAGGGAATAGATCAAAACGTGCTCAAAATTTCTCATGGTCATTTTTGAAAAATTTTGAAGATCCCAGTGTGTTTGGCAATTTTGCTTGACACCCCATTTGTAATTTAAACCCCGTTTGTAATATCCCATCAATTGCCATGATTTTTTCAATTTTGATAAATGCCTCTTCTTTCCCTGGTCTTCACAGTGACGACAGAAACTGAACTTTAAAGTGAAATATAGGTATTTGTAGAATGACACTTGTAT
Source organism: Holothuria leucospilota (assembly GCA_029531755.1). Taxonomy (NCBI): domain Eukaryota; kingdom Metazoa; phylum Echinodermata; class Holothuroidea; order Aspidochirotida; family Holothuriidae; genus Holothuria; species Holothuria leucospilota. The sequence goes on along the minus strand of CM055977.1, from coordinate 38,624,260 downwards.
GATTGTGATTCTATAAATGAAACTGTGATATAAATGGCTGCACCTACTGTTGCATTATAGTTTAACAACTGTGAATTTAACAGAGGGTTTGTCTCCAGCCCATAAATCACCCCCCCCCCCCACATCCCAGCTCAATCTTGGCAGTCAGAAATACTGTTACTAATTTACTGTCTGTTGATTTCTGTTCAGCAGAAGTTTCCAAAAATCCTTCGCATAAAATTTCAAGCTGACATCAAGAAATGTCTGCTGGAACTTCTCTAATTGGCTATTATAATAAGTATGATGATTGGATCCTCCAATCAGTTTCACTCAGGGGTAAAACCCAGGGTCCCTGTGTGAGCCACACTCACAGGGGGGTCCCTGACAGCTGGAGGTAGACTATCAAGCAGATGTAATCCTCAGTTCAAACACTGTACACAGACATAACTTATAAAGCTGAACTATTATTAATGGTGATTCAAATGTGATGATCTTGTTTTGTTTGTCTGAGGAACTAATCAAATACAATCAAAGGAAAAACTGAGGAACAATTTCTCAGGGTTACATTGTATGTGTTTGGCTCAATTGATCCATGTCACAAAATGCTAGGAAGTTTAAGGTCATACTACTAGTACCATACCAAATATGTTCACTATAAAATGCTTGAAAGATTGTATTTCATGACCTGGATTGAACCAAAGGCCTGTTACACACTTACACTGGTGGCACTTGTTCAATCTGGCCCTGAAATCTGTTAAGAGCCTCGAAGAATTTTTCCTCTGTGATGTGATCTGAAAATAATAAAGAACAGATCATGACCTCTTCCATTTTTTTCCATGTCTGTATTTAACTCTGAAATGTGACAGTTAATGGAATAAACTTATCTACGTTACCTAGATCAGTACCTACAACATGAATAAATCTTCTTCTACTCATGTAAAGATTCATCTATTTTTCATCACTTTACAAGGGAGGTAGACTGCCTGTGTTTGCTATGAACAATGTGATAAAGTGTAACGATCCAGAATACGACATTTCCAAACCACAAGACAGTGAATAGAATATTGAAGTTTATTTGATCACTATTTCATCATAAAAACAACAACCTTCCTGCATGATGCCCATCAAGTAAGACTCCAGATTTTTTTTCAAAAAGGACCCTTGTTTGGAGATGAAGAAGGGGGAGGGGGGCTTCAGAACCCTGGTTGAATTGGGTGCAAGTATACTCTTTTTTGGAGAGCACACTTGTGTCATTTTGGGGGAGATTAAATTCACATAATTACTAACATTTTGGGAATATGAGTACATACCATGGACTTCTCACAGTATGGACAGAGCATTCTATACTAACATACAGAGTCGAATCACCAAACCTATAAGTTAAGATGGCTCCAAACTAATGTCTTGTATGAAAAGTTTGGAATACTCATGGTTGGGTATACATTGATGAGCCACTTCCCAAAAGAAGAAGTTTTGGGAAATATTTGGAAAAAATAACAAAGGCTTAGTAGAAATCAGCTATTGGTATAAAGAATTTTCACACCATCTTCTCTTCACATAATTGTTTTTCTCAAATGTTGCAGATTCATCACTAATAAAAGGCAGATGACAGTAGCCTGGCGGCCACTTTGGTTGGCCTATATTCATTCCAACAGTGGCAACACCTTTGACTTATGAGAAGTCCATGGTACATACCAGCTACTGTATAAGTCTACACTGTACCATATGATGAAACTTGGGTTATTTTCCCACTACTGCCATGGGTGTCAGTAGCTATTCCAAGCTGTCCAGTTGCCATGTATTTCTACGAAGGAGAATGAAATAAATGTTTGAGAAAATAAGAAAAGAATTTAAAATTATGAAATGTAATAAAATTTCCAACACAATAACTCCTTAACGTCAGAGCTCATGTATCTTTTGCAGTGCTGTGGTAATCGAGATCGGTCTCGGACTTGAGACCAGTCTCAGATCACAATTTTAAGGACTCGGACTCGGTGAGCTCATGTACCTTTAAACTCTCTTACTTATAAAATTTTTATAAAGAAAACATAGAAATTGTAAACTGCAGGTATCTAGGGACCTGATTTTCAGAATGAATACAATCGAGCATCATTTTTCTAACTACACATCTGAGTGGCAGCAACCTTCCAACCTAGTCAATAAACATCTTTCTTTTCTGGAAGAGGTAGTCTCAAGCTTCCAATGCAAATAGTCATGTCCAGGGATGTAGCTAGCCAAATATGAGTGCCGGGTAATTGTCTGATCTGGGGAAAGCACCTCACCCCACCCCCATGGCACCTACCCCATTTTTCAGCCATTAATTTTTCATTTTTCCCTCATTTTTAATACCTAAGGGAGTAAATTTAGGGCTAGTTTTAGGTCTCGATAGGCAAATTTGTGGTGGGCGGGGAGACGTGTGCTTGCCTGGAGTGCCGGGCGGGAATATCGAGTGCTGGGTGTCACCGCCCAGCGCCGCCCACCGTAGCTACATCCCTGGTCATGTCACACACTGATTACACATACTGGAAACGTTATAGATATTCATCTAAGATCTAACCAAGCTAAAAGGTATCCAGATGATTTTCTCTTTGCATTTAAGTGATGTTAGCCTGAGTACAAAGTTTATTGGAAGACAGAAACAGAGTGCCTGTTTGCTGTCACAAGGAAAATTCTGCAGATAAGTGCAAATTGCTACAATAGCACAACTCAGACATCTTTGTCTAACTTTTACTTTTCTGAAATACAGTGACATTCTTTCCTTACGTATTCATAAAATTTGCAAAATGTTCTTATTTACTAAATTGATTTCTTCACACTCTGATCTGCCTGGGACACATTTTGAATACTAGAGAATGCTCCTTCACCTCCTTGATCCAAACCTTCACACATACCTATTCACTGCTGTATGAATTCAATCTGTCACAAATTAAAACTAAAGTCTAGCCTTGGAAGATTATTCCAGTCTTGTAGGCAATGTGACAGTTCCTATTGCACTTTTCAATTGAATGACACACCCCACTACCCCAGGGCATAGTTAGTCAAATGTGGGTCATTGACCAATGACAGTGTAACTCACATGTCCGTTACTGTCCCAATTTTGTCAGTCACCAGAGTAACAAAGAGGTGAGTCATGATACCTCAGATGTCAGTCACTGTACTAGTGTACTTACCAAGGGGTGAGTCATTGTGGGTCATTTGTTACCAATTGTGAAAAGATGCCAACCTTGATCAGCATTGCTCCTCATGTACTGTAACCATAACTTTTGTCGGTCAATTTGGTGACTCACATGTCCATCAAAATTGCAACTTGTTCATCAGTTGGTGACTAAGGGGTTGCCATTTTAAACAAGATGTCAGTCACAGACTTCACTGAGTGGTACATCAATGTACACGTTTTGTCAGTCAAGTTGTGGACAATGACTGACCATGTGGGGGGTAGTGGTCAGCGTCATTCATTTGATAAGTGCATAAGGACTAGGAGAGCTACCTGTATACGAATATAATTCCATAGCAACATACCTACATTCAGCCTGTGTAATAAATGGACGTGATGAAATGATGAACATCCGACTTGATGACACACTCTTTTCAGTATTTGCATACAAGAACACTGTCTCTTCAAGAAAACTTTATGCATTTTTGCATAGGAACAAAAATGGCCTTGAAGCTGGTCACATCTTTAAGCCCTTTGCCTCAAACTTATTGAAACCCATGCCCTATTTGTAGCCCTATTCATAAATGACTTATTCATGTGGCAACATCATATTGTGATACCATACCATACTGCAAAATCTTATTTCATACCTTCTGGCCTTTCAAAAATGACCTGAGAGCCTTGGTGCCTTTTCCTACTCCTATAACCAGGACACCACTAGCTGCATAATCCAATGTTCCTCCATGACCAATACGTAACTTCCCTCTTTGTCTATGTCCTCCCTCTAACTTTTCAGTCTCTTGGTCTCTTCCATCATGGCAACTCTTGAGGCCTTGTCTAATTATCTCTTTGATGCCATTTGAAACGGATGCTGATGTTATTCCTACTGGTTTATGTACTGCGAAAAGACCATTAAGTCTCTGGGCCATTCACACATCTGCTTAAAAGAAACACGTTACAAAATTTAAAAATGGAAAATATTTCAATAATTGTTACAGTACTAGTCAATACAATCTACAATGAAATATTGTGTTTAGACTGTATCAATATGGTATTTACTAAAAATAGTTTCTATGACAATGAAGCAATCAGTCTCACTAATAAAACTTGGCAATATTAGCTTTTCTTCCCAAAGATATTATGCATAAAAGGAGTTTAAAATGTACGTTGCATTATTTGAAAAAATAAATCTTGGGTGAACAAATTATTCATGAGCTCCAAGGCAGTTAATTACTTTCTGTTAGTTCCTTAGGTCTTGAAAATAATGACAGCTAGCTATCTTATCTTTAATTACCTGTCATTACATATCTACACATCACGGTTTTGAAGACATTATTTTCAGTACCACAAATGCAATAGTTCCATTAAAATCATCTCAGTCCTACTCAATGAAAAATTTCACGTGTACATTGAAGGCATCAAAAGTTTTTGTTCGAAGGGAAAATGCAGTCTCCCAGCTATATATGTACAGTAAATGAACATACCCATGATGTTTCTACTACAGGCTGCATACCATGTTGCACCACAGGTGTAGGAAGCTGTTCAAGACTGGGGGGGGGGGGAGGGGGTGAATATTGTTTTGATCCCCCATCCTGGGGGAGGGAGTGTCCCCCTCCCCCTTTGAAAAAATTTTTGAATATTTGAGGGTCCTTAGATGCAATTTGGTGCAACATATTGGGCAAATTTTAAGCAAAATTACTGCAAACTTTTCATATTTTACCAGAGGAACAAGGGGTTTTCTTCTTTGGAATGAGGGAGGAGTGGAACCACACTTTCATTTACCACATTTTTGATGGAAGGGACCAAAGCCCCCCCCCCATCTGCAGCCCCCCCCCTTCCCCATCCACTTCTTAAGCCTATGTGTAGCACCCTAACAAACTGGACGCCTGTACAGACTAATAAGTTCCCTTCGTGACAGACTTGGCGATACAAGAACACTCTCCATTAATATTCTCTATGATATTTTGCTGATGGTATGCAATGTAATGTCACAACTAGGCTTTTAAACAGAATAAACATGAAAAATCACTATATATAGTGTTCAAAATACCAAGGGACTATGGACAAATCACTCCCAGAATCTACAAATTGTCCTTTGAAAGATATGAAAATACAGTATCCCTCCCCATGACATTAGGAAGGGTGCACCTAGACTTTTATGTGATTTTAGGGATTAATTCACTCTTCTCAGCCAGTTACATTCTTCCAACCTAACTTTACTTTCAGGTCCTACTTCTAATTAAGAAATTACTGTCTTCCAGCACTGACCAAAAAAAAAGCCTTTTGGGGATTGAAATTCTAGAAATGTATGTAGTTTAAACTTGACTTACATTAATCAAAGAGCAGTCAGAAATTAAAAACATTGGTTGCCCAAAACTTAAAATGTATTTAGGGTGATGAGTGAATGATTTGTATGAGAGGGCCACAGCTTGTTACCTTTGACCTTTGAACCTGAAAAAATACCTTTGTGAATTGTCATATTTGCTTGTTCACATGACCACTAAGCTCTCAGACTGACAATTAACCCAGATTGTCAAGATTTCATATTGTGCAGGCAAGTATTATAAGATTTACACATTTGCATAGGCATAGGAAGGGGGTGGGGGGAGGGGGGGGGGGGAGTCCCTCAGTCAAAAATGTGATGGAGCAGAAGTATGCTTCATTTTCTCTTCATTTTCTTTGTTTGTACAAAAGGAGGTAGGCTAAGGGTAATTTTCATCTGTCTGATTAAAGATATGGTGAAAGGATATAGGTTCATATTTATTAGCGAAGTCCCTTTTGCCTATATGCTGATGATATCATTCTTGTTGGTTTCTTGACACATCAAAATCTTACCCACTAGGGCTGTGAACGAGTAGCAAAATAATTAAACGTTTAATCGCAAAAATTTGCGATCGTTTAGCAATTAATCACAATTGTACCTTATCACAACAGAAAGACTCGGTGTGTGATGATTTAACCAATAAGTATTCAAAATGAATTGGTGATGCCCAGGAAAGTAATATCAGTGAAGCAAGGTTTCTGTGATTAATCGCTACATGGTCACAGCCCTATTACCCATACTGTTACTGAAATTACAACCACTAAGTTTATTAGGGGGTGCATGGAGGACACCTGTAAGAGGAGTTTCTGCCGGTTCTTACCCGATGGTTAATTATGTTGTATGGATACCCTCGTGTGACATTCACAGGACATACCCCAGTGCCTAGGGCAGTGGTGTCTAGTTGTTTGCTAGACCTCCCTGCTAGTTGTTCAGAAGCACACAGTTACAGACACAGGGAGAGCATTGTTCTCTACTTCTAATATCTTCTTTTAGCTTAAGCCACGTTTTCCCTGGACAAGGCAGGAAGCGTGTGATTTTAAGATGAGAAGGGGATTTGAGTTTTAGCCTTCGATTCAGAAGTCTTGTCCCTGTTAGCTACAGTAGCTTTCCTTCTGCAGTGTTAAACTAGGTCTTAATAAAAGTATCATCTTGAGTGTAACCCCCAACTTTGTACTGTGTTTCTTGTAGTCGAACAAGGAATAGAATGAAATTACTGAATTACTATTTCTTTTATTCTCTTCTCGATTCTCCTCCTTAACTGTGACACTGAAAAATTATTTCACACATCTGGCCCACAGGCCGTAATAAGCCTGAGTTTGGAGAGACCATTGACTTGTTGCTCACTGCAATTCACTGTACATAGTAGTTTCATTTTAAAATGCCATTTTGGCTACTTAAGTACTTATGTATCATCACCTTGTAAGCAATGGTTGCACAAGATGGGGATGAGGGCCAAATTACCTCCCCTGGAGAACTTTCCAATTTCTTTCAAAGCCATACTCGATCAAGATAGTGGGTATGATAAAATGTGTTATCCCCCACTGCGATCAGTGGCCATGACAGTTCTTTTGTTGCTCTCAAGGAACACAACCCTTCAATATGAACACCAAATTTTAGGCACACTTTGAGCACTGAAGAGTTTCTTTGCTTCTCTTTAATTTATAATTTGCTTTCATGTAGTAAATCTGAATGACCTTCCACCTATAGTAACCTACACAAACCTAGTTATCTACAAATTTTTGAAAGGATGAAACCTTCATCCTCAGTTGAATACTTGTTCTCTTGTATGTGGCACAATGCAAAATTAGTTATTCCCTATCCAGGTGGGTTCCAGTTTTGCTTTCTATCGATACAGATTTTTCAATTCATTTTTCAAATTTTTAGTACCCTTCACAGTTCTGCAGACCATACTTATAAACAGAGTTGTATCCAAGTCATTTTTTCTCAAGTCAATTCACGTCAAAAGTCATTTTCCCTAAAGTCAAGTCAAATCAAGTCACAAGTCATAATTTTCAAAATAAAAAGTTTCATAAGCCTATATAACAGACTGCAGTTCCTAGGCAGTCTTCATATGGAGATATACTTTGTCCATATATTACGGAACACCCAAGCAACAACTTCTCAAGACAATCAATGGATCATATCAACTTAATGCACTTACTCTTAGTAGCTACGAGTATGTTTAGTAAGAAAAACTAAGTTCTTATGGAAATGGAATCATTTCAAAAGAGAAAGGGAATGTTCCTGAACTTACACAATGCCACTCAACATTTTTGAGCTTTATGGCTACCCTGCATAATGTGTCAATCTTTCTTCCATGTGGTGATAGGTTTCTTCTGAACCTGTGTAAAAGTCACCAATTAAATTAAATGTATCCTTAAAATGGTAAGAAAAAGCGGAAGTATGCCTGCTATTGCTCTAAAAGATTCATGAAGAGAAAAACTAGTTACTAAAAAACCTAAATATATTACATGAAAGGTTTCAGAAAAGGTCTGAGAAAGCAGCTTTGAGGACGCCATGATTCCCTCCCATTGTGCAAAGCATACAGGTACAGTATGACTATGGTGGACCATATGCCCATACACATATATGAAAACTGTTTGATAACGGGCGATTTTGCTATTCATGAGGAGTGGGGAAAATAGTAAGTGCAGCAGGGGCCTCTTGGAAATTAATGTTCTTTATATGAGCAGGAGATTTTGAAAGATACTGAAAATTTGCCACTGTGATATCGAGTAAGTGTTCACAAAGTGGAGATAAAATGAGGTCAACAAGTATTACTCTTGATCAGATCTTGATTGTCAGATGCAAGGACGTAGCGTTTTGCAGCGTTTCACTGGGGTTTATTGAGGAGGACGCTTACAGCCCATTACGTCATCACCCATTCGACGTTGCAAGTTTTGGCTTTGCCATCACACAGCAAGCCCCCATCGATTTTTAATTCCCTAATTAATCCATACATGCAAAGACCTTTATTTTCAAACCATGTAGTTTTATTTTCCTGTCACTCATATTTTATAGACATAGGGCCTTGTTTTACTTTTATTTTTATTTGTTGGCATGAGGGGAGGGAGTTTTCTCAACACCATTCCGTGCAAGTAGGGACAACTTTCTGGTGCAATGGGTGATAAGCCAAAAAAGATTCGGAAGCACTGGTGTACACTAACTATAAACGTGTGTTTTGAACAGTGAACCTTTCAAGGTACGCTATGTGGGTCTTAATGATTGATTCAATTATAGTGCTACATTACAGCTGCACTTTTCTGGACCCCTGAGTGTCTTTTCAGTATCTGTTTTACTTGCAACACAATGCAATCTGGAATAAATGAAGGAAAAGTTTGCAATCTGTTGTTACTTAATTTTGTGGTGAAAAAATTCATGCTACACTCAGCGAGAGCCTTTTCACTTAATGTTGCCAGATCGAATATGTTCAAGTCAAGTCAAGTTGCAAGTCAGTTGCCTTCAAGTCAAGTCAAGTTGCAAGTCATTTGTCTTCAAGTCAAGTCAAGTCACAGGTCAAAACAAAGTGCAAATTGAATTGGACTCGAGTCCAAGTCAGCGACTCAAGTCAACAACTCTGCTTATAAAAGCATTAAGTCAGAACTACACCGCTACTGAATACGCTGTGTCAGTGAACAGCACCCTCCAGCTCATGACAAAATAGTGTTAATATTTTCAATATTACAAAACATGGTAGCTTTGTTACAAAAAGTATGATGATTTCATGGACACTTAAATTTTTCGTTCATGAACACAAGCGAGTATATAAATGTAATCATAGTAATAGTGTAAGGAGTGCAGCTCATGGTGCAAAAGAGCTGTTAGTTAGGAATTCCGTTGTCTTTGTTAGTATAATTAGTTTAGTTGTGTAATCTTACGTAAGTTCTTTTGTAGTCTGATTTGGTGTATGCATGTATCTGTCTTGTATCTGTTCAGTCTTGGTTTGGTCGTCGTCCGGAGTGGACACTCTTCGTGTATCCTAGTCATTGTGTACCTCGTGTGAACTTGTAATTAATAAATGTCTTGAAGCTATTTTCTCAAGCTGCCTCTCCAGTCTTAATTCCGTCTCGTACCACTCTATCTTCCGAACTCACCAACCAGTGCCTGCTACTCAGCCCGTTCCCCACGCTACAATAGCACCATTTGTATCAAATTATAACCTCTCCATCTAAAGACACAAATTTTCAAAAGAGAGTGACACAGTACACCCCTTCTAACAGATTTCACAGATTGCTCCCTTTGGAAGCTCCTTACCCCAGATTATGGTTGTAATGAAATATTAATTGACCTTTTGAAAGTATACTCAATTTTTTTACAGCAAGAGATCTCAAAGTGAAGAATGTTATGCACTTACAAGGTCTCAAGGTCTGGGAAGTGCCATTTCCTGCAATCTGGGAGCCTTTTGGGTGAAAATTTTCTTGGTAAACTATGCACCAACTCATGGAGAAACTGCACTTTGATAGTATAACAGACCCTCCAAAAGCCCTTGACCATACATTTTCATTCTGCCCTCACTCCAAAACACATTCCTACACCTAGGCTATATGATTCCCTCTGCATATGGCTCAGGCCCGGGCTATCACATTTGCACCTCACTGTGGACAGGTACTGTATATACTTACCATGACATGGTGACCCTTCCCTTTATGTGACAAACAAACCCTGTACAAAGAATTATAGAATACCCTGCCTTCCAAAGTGTCTTTTTACTGTACCAGCAGGAGTAGAGTCGGAGTCACAGTTAACTTGTACATGCATCAATTAGAATTATTAGAGGCCAACTGAGACCATGACTCTAACTCCACTAGCTCAAAAGGGAAGTATCTGTTTACACTGCAACTCTGACTTTGCTCTAAAAAGTACCAGTAACAGGCGCTGATCCAGATATTTCGAAAAGGGGGGGGGGGGGGGGCTGAAAGCCCGCTTGCCCCCTTGAATATTCTCCTAGATTAACATTAAGCTAATTTTTGCATATTTGTAATTGTTGATGTGGCAAAAAGGGGGGGCTGAGGCCGGGAAAGCCCCCCCCCCTTGGATCCACGCCTGAGTAATGCATACTGTAGTTGCACCGATCATCCTCAAAACAAAAAAAAACCAAATGCAAAAATGCATTGTGGTTTCAATGATTCATACATACCTACAGTATCATGGAATTACGGTAGTATGAAATTACTGCAAACTTTTTTAAGGCGAGACCCACCATGACCCCAAATGACCTTTGACCTCCATCAAAAGTGATAACGTTCTTCCTCTCACCAGTAGGCATCTACATACTAAGTATGAAATTTATCCAAGCTTCCTATGTCAAGATATCATGTTACCAGGGTTTTCAGGGTTTGATCCCTGGTGACTCAGGATGACCTTTGACCTCCACCAAAAACAATAGCATTCTTTGCCTTACCTTAACTCATCTACATACTATGTACAAAATTTATCCATGCTTCCTACATCAAGATATCGTGTTAACAAGGTCTTCAGAGTTTGACCCCAGTGATCCCAAACCCCAAAACCTTTGACCTCCACCAAAACAATAGGTTCTTCTTCTTCCCATAATGCATCTACATACTAAGTATAAAATTCATCTAAGCTTTCTACTTTGAGATATTGCGCCAACAAGATTTTCAGAGTTTGACCCCCAGTGACCCCAGATGACCTTTGACCTCCATCAAAAATGATAGAGTTCTTCCTCTTCCCATAATGCATCTACATACTACCTATGAAATTCATCCAAGCTTTCTACCTTGAGATATTGTGTTAACAAGTTTTGCAGAGTTTGACCCGATCACCCCAAATGACCTTTGACCTCCGCTAAAATCAATAAGGTTCTTCCTCTTTATATGACACATCCACATACTAAGTATGAAATTTATCCAAGCTTCCTACATCGAGATATCGTGTTAACAAGGTTTTCAGCATTTGACCCCTGGTGACCCCAGATGACCTTTGACCTCCACCAAAAGCGATAGGATTCTTCTTCTTTCTATAACACATCTACGTACTAAGTATGAAATTTATCCAAGCTTCCTACATGGAAATATCGTGTTAACAAGGTTTTCAGAGTTCGATCCCTGGTGACCCCAAATGACCTTTAACCTCCAACAAAAAAAGTAGCGTCCTTTCTCTTCCCATAATGCATCTAAATACTAAGTATAAAAGTCATCCAAGCTTCCTACCTTGAGATATCGTGTTTAACAAGGTTTTCAGGGTTTGACCCCCTGGTGACCCCAGATGACCTTTGACCTCCACCAAAAACAATAGGGTTCTTCCCCTTTCCATATTGCATCTACATACTACGTATGAAATTTATCCAAGCTTCCTACATTGAGGTATCGTGTTAACAAGGTTTTCAGTGTTTGACCCAGCCCTGATGACCCCAAATGACCTTTGACCTCCACTTAAATTGATAGGTTTCTTCCTCTTTCTATAACACATCGACATACTACGTATGAAATTTATCCAAGCTTCCTACATGGAAATACCGTGTTAACAAGGTTTTCAGAGTTCGACCCCTGGTGACCCCAAATGACCTTTGACCTCCACCAAAAAAAGTAGCGTCCTTTCTCTTCCCATAATGCATCTAAATACTAAGTATAAAAGTTATCCAAGCTTCCTATCTTGAGATATCGTGTTAAACAAGGTTTTCAGGGTTTGACCCCTGGTGACACCAGATGACCTTTGACCTCCACCAAAAACAATAGGGTTCTTCCTCTCTCCATATTGCATCTACATACTACCTATGAAATTCATCCAAGCTTTCTACCTTGAGATATTGTGTTAACAAGTTTTGCAGAGTTTGACCCGATCACCCCCAAATGACCTTTGACCTCCGCTAAAATCAATAAGGTTCTTCCTCTTTATATGACACATCCACATACTACGTATGAAATTTATCCAAGCTTCCTACATCGAGATATTGTGTTAACAAGGTTTTCAGCATTTGACCCCTGGTGACCCCAGATGACCTTTGACCTCCACCAAAAGCGATAGGATTCTTCTTCTTTCTATAACACATCTACATACTAAGTATGAAATTTATCCAAGCTTCCTACATGGAAATATCGTGTTAACAAGGTTTTTAGAGTTCGATCCCTGGTGACCCCAAATGACCTTTAACCTCCAACAAAAAAAGTAGCGCCCTTTCTCTTCCCATAATGCATCTAAATACTAAGTATAAAATTTATCCAAGCTTCCTAACTTGAGATATCGTGTTTAACAAGGTTTTCAGGGTTTGACCCCCTGGTGACCCCAGATGACCTTTGACCTCCACCAAAAACAATAGGGTTCTTCCTCTTTCCATATTGCATCTACATCCTACGTATGAAATTTATCCAAGCTTCCTACATCGAGGTATCGTGAAAACAAGGTTTTCAGTGTTTGACCCGGCCCTGATGACCCCAAATGACCTTTGACCTCCACTTAAATTGATAGGGTTCTTCCTCTTTCTATAACACATCGACACACTACGTATAAAATTTATCCAAGCTTCCTACATGGAAATAGTGTGTTAACAAGGTTTTCAGAGTTCGACCCCTGGTGGCCCCAAATGACCTTTGACCTCCACCAAAAAAGTAGCATCCTTTCTCTTCCCATAATGCATCTAAATACTAAGTATAAAAGTTATCCAAGCTTCCTATCTTGAGATATTGTGTTTAACAAGGTTTTCAGGGTTTGACCCCTGGTGACACCAGATGACCTTTGACCTCCACCAAAAACAATAAGGTTCCTCCTCTTTCCATATTGCATATCTACCATCTATCATATTTCCATATCTACCTACTTAGTATGAAATTCATCCAAGCTTTCTACCTTGAGATATTGTGTTAACAGTTTTCAGAGTTTGACCCCTGGTGACTCCAGATGACCTTCGACCCCCACCAAAAACAATAGGGTTCTTTCTCTCAATATGCATCTATGGCATCTATGTACCAAGTTTAAGAACTGTTAGAGTTTTCCTACTTGAAATATCGTGTTAACGAGCAAGTGTCACAAACACACACATACACACACACATACATACACACGCCAGCACAGTTGCATAGGTTTCTCACTCAAAAATAAGGTGACCACATACTACTAGACCAGGCACTGTAAAGGAACTTACATTGTTAGTGTGCAATTGGCAACAGTAGATGTGTGTATGATTACAGCAGTGATAGAAAATCAGTGATGCTCTAGACTTCCGATCTCTGTGATTGCAGATACCTGTTATATGTTAGCCTATGTACATTGTACTTGGGCGCTACAATATATACAATGATGTTGATGTAATACTAGGCCTATAATACTAGCTTGCTGGCTGTTCTGCTCCCATTTGAAAGGTACACAGTAGGCTACACAACCAACAAAATATTATTTTTTACAACATTATAATTAATATGTTTTGAAATTTCACATTTTCAAGGACATTTGTTCAAACCGGGGACATTTTTGCTGACACTTATTCATTGGGGACAAGAGCACTGGATTCGGGGACTGTCCCCGAAAATCGGGGACGTCTGGTCACCTTACTAAAGAAGAAAGACCCTGAAGCAAAACTTAACATTAAAAATGATGCAAATCCCAATTTCTACATAAAAACATAAAGAAAAAATCTACATCAATATAATGTACTTGGGGTCATGAGAGAAGTCATACACATCATCGGGTGGCCTAGGCCCTAGGCCTATATTACTAAGTTAGTAGGCCTATTTGGTAAGCTTCGTTTGCTACCCTCTTCAGCCACCGTGACTTCATTGAAAAGGAAGCACTTAAAAGTGCGGATTATTCTATACAATAGTTACTCCCCAACCTATCCCTAACGTAGGCCTACTGTCTTATACCACGACCATAGAGCAGGATATAGTCCCTGTATCCTGTTCTATGATCACGACGCACGTTCTACTTACTGTTGCAAAACTGGTACAAACGTTATAGGCCTAGGGGCCTAGGCTACTATAATTTAGCCTAGCAATATTCCCTCAAGCCAAGACTGGCTACCAGGGTATAGAAATAAGAAGAACTACCTTAAACATTCACTTTATCATACTGTACATGTAAAAATAACCATTACACAAACGGTTTAAACAAATTGGCCCCGAGGGTTATAAATGACAACGATTACCATCATGATCTCACAGTCAGCCTCTAAAAATACATCTTACTGTTGCGACATGATATACATCAGTACCACCTGTACGTCAATCCGGTTTCTGATGCCAGGCCAAATTGGCAAAGAAGAAAGAGGCCAAATCCTCATGTGTCAGCCTGAGTTTCTTGTTGCGGACCAAATTTCTGTTCTTTGCTTTGCTGTGTAATGGGACAGCCTACTTGACACGAGGTGCGCTCGAAGCCCGCTAATACAGAAGTTTTTTTTTTTAAGGTTTTAAATGCACTTTACTCTTTCTTACTCTTTTCAAAGCCCACTAATTCATGAATTAGTTGGTAGAAACAGCTTCCGATGAAACTGCAGTTTCATTGGAAGCTGTTTCTACTAACAGAACGACAGCTGCAGGCGCAGATCCAAGGGGGGCTTTCCCGGCCTCATCCCCCCTTTTTCGCCACATCAACATTAACAAATACGCAAAAATTAGAATAATGTTAATCTAGGAGAATACTGAAGGGGGGCTGTCAGTCCCCCTCCCTTTTCGAAATTTCTGGATCCGCGCCTGGACAGGGCCGTAGCCAGGGGTGGCTTCAGGATTTGCCCGACGGGGGGCAGCGATCCGAAGCCCCGATACCGTCGAGGTTTTGGTGAGGGGGATTTGAAGACAACCTGTTTCCTATATGCCATTCATAGATTGCATAAAGTGTGTATATACTATAGAGCAGGGGTGGGGAACCTTTGGCTTTCCGGCGGGCCGCTTTGATAGTCATAAGCCGCTCGCGGGCAGCAGAAGTGAGGGCGCTACATGTTTTTCCCATAGGGCGCAGTCTAAGGGCCCTAAACAGGCCCTGGTGGGCCGAAGCCCCTAAGGCCTATGGGGTTGTGGATCTTATACAATTTTTAGGCAATAAAATGTTCATCCACTGTCTTTAAATGACACTGAATCCCACTGCAAGGCTGCGCAGACCAGAAGTATCACAATATGACCATTTGACTTAGTAATAATGAATGAGCACTTACGAAAAGTGCGCCGAAAAATACGTATCTTGAAACCAACTTTATTCCACTTTTTATGGTTTAATTTACTCTTCGGAGGGACAGTTTATAACCCCCCCCCCCACCAACCAATCTACCGGAATAAATAGTGTCCTCCAAGAATTAGTACTCATTGTATAGATAGGCCTGCCCCCCCCCCCTTATAGTGCACTTCTGTCCATTGCTATGTAGCCTTCCACGCAAAACTTTCGATACCACCAAATGGACAAGGATTCTGCAGCTAGGCTATTTGTGTTTAAAGAAACGGTGGGGATGTTGCATTGTGGATACTAAGATTTTTTATAAACTGGTAGATTTTTGCAGCAGCTTTACGTAAAATATATGGAAAGTGGTAGAAGCAGGAAAAATGATAGACAACCTGGGCTAAAAGATTATTATCAATTCCTTTCAAGTGATTCTGAATTTACATTTATGAATTACCTCGCGAACGGGATACAACGTCGTGCGGGCCGTATCCGGTCCGTGGGCCGGAGGGCTCCCACCCCTGCTATAGAGGAAGATAATTCCGCGCTGGTTTAATGTTTTTTCACGGAATCTAAACTGTGAAATTGCAACCGCTCGAAGGGCGCGATTTTTTTTTGGGGGGGGGGGTAACATAGCATAACAGGTTAAAGGGCAAAGGAGGGCTAAGGCTCTAAGATGCCCTGAAGTCCATACAACCTTATCTGAAAACAAACAACCAACCAACACTAAACTAGCCCAGTACAATTACATTCTAACACAGTCATGGAAGAACTTGTCAATTTTCCTTAAAGCAGTGCACAGATGTGGAGTTAACAGGGCCGTAGCCTGCGGAGGGGGGACCAAGGGGGGCTACTGCCCCCCTGAGGTTTCCAAACCGAAAATGAATGTTGGCCTATACTTGAAAAATGCTGAAATCCTGTAAATGGTACTATCCAAATTGTGATTCTGTGGCCTCCAAAGCTTGGGAAATGGCATCTAAAGGCCTCTTTCTTTCAAAATTTTCCCGGATAGGTCCCCGGACCCCGCCGTGGATGCATTGTTTTGCGGGTTTTTCCTCCTGACGAATGAACTAGCCTCTTATAAAAAAAAAAACACAGCGCTTGAATACACTAGCAACTACGCTTAATTAAAGATGAGTTTTCCTACCTTACCTAACATTACCTTTAATCATTAGCTACATTCAATGAGCTGGAAAAGAAACTTTTAAAGGGCATAAGCAGTCCCCGCAAACTGATTTTGAAACAACAGCTCAATCTCACAAACATCTTCTTATTTCACTTCGAGTATTCAATTCCTGATATGTTAGAACATAAGTGTATATTCGAGGTAAACAAATGGGGCCGTAGACAGCGGAAGGCAGGGACAGCCTCCGCGCCCCCCCCCCCCCGAGAATTCCAAATCGTTAATGAAAAAAACTGAAAGGCTGAAAATTTCATGGTCTAAATTATGATTTCAAGGCTCAAATCCTTGAAACTTGCTTATAAGAGTTCCTATTTTGCCCGAATTTTCCCTGGGAGGTCCTCTTTTCGTGTCTTGCCTTCTAGCCTACGCTACAGCTACGTGCCAACCGACGGTAAGTCCCCCAATGGCGCACAAAGAGCGCTAGGACGAAGTCCGCACCGGGTACCAGCCTTAAAAGGTGCCATGTTACAGCCGAAATATCCAGTACAGTTTCGGATCAAGTTATCAGTTTTGGATCTAGGAAAACTTAGAACAAGAAAAAAATTCTCATAAAGTAGATTAGTAGAGGTGTCACCACCGAGGTAACATCCCTCCAATTACACCCTACCCAACACGGAAAGAAATCACTAAATAACTAGGATTTCTAAACATATAATCAAGTCAACGCTTTGCGAAACCTCACGAAAGACAGCAACATTTGGCATCCAGGCCACTTCACAAAGACAAAAATTCCTCAAAGAGTATAGAGACTCATTAACTTCTCTTAGTCACAGCACCACTTGACTTACGCCCAACTAAAAAATAGATAGGAATTAGACTATCACTAAGTAATGACAATTTGTAAACATACTCAGCTCAAAGCTTTGCCACCTATAGCATAATTTTTCACCTAAGCCAGGACTTACTTGTACCCCTCCTCTCAGCACCTTCCCTCAGGATGGCACCGACTGCGCGCACAGGTGACAAAAGAAGGGTCCGCCCAGGTGTCAACTATCTGTAGACACGTCACTTGGTGTTCCACTAAGATGGTGTCATTAACTTCCCCCAGAGATTTCAAGCCTTGCAAAACACTCTGCTAACTTCTTACAATGGCCTCGAACCCAAGAATTACTTTGAACCTTTAAATAACTACAAGATGACAAAGGATTCCTTTCATAGAGAAATTTGTACACCTGAAGTATGCCCCCCCCCAATCCTTCACAACTCCAGGGTGGTAAGCCCAAGATGCTTAAGCCAGGGAGTTGTTATTTGGATAACAACTCCCTGCTTAAGCCTACACTAAAAAGAATCTGTACTTATTAAAAGCAGGGAGTCCAAATAACAACTCCCTGTTAAAAGCTTTAATGGGCCAATTGTCCGGGCAGTTGGGCTCTATCCGTCCGGCATAACTCACATTACTTCCCTCCTCAGCGAGGGGTGGTGATCAAGAAGGGGGATATGAAGGAGTCTAACTATCCCGTGCCATTGAAGGGCATATTTAGCATAATATCACTTAATACTTCAAGAGCCGAGCTGCGCACTGATAGTGTTCTTTTGAATCTGAATCGTGAAATTTCAAAGGGAGCGAAGCCTGAAAATTTTTGGTTGGCTTACACAAAAGACACAATGTGAAGAAAAAGAAATAAAGAAAAACTGCATGCAGGGGTTGTAGACCATGATATAGAGGATAACATAAATTGTATCGAAACCACCTGGACTACCCTACGAACTTAGCTACATTTTGCTCCGTGAGTCGCTCACCAACTGACCTTACCGCATGACACACACGAGAACAGCAACTATACACAGAAAATAAAAAGTGAGTCACTATCCTAAAACTGAGTCAATATGTCCTTGAGGTGACTCACTTATAGGCTTTGCGATATGGGATGAAATTAACGACATCTACATAAACTGTGCACTCTGCCTACATGTTACTCGGTAAGATGGGCAGGACTTGTGCTGTCTAGCTATATGGAATGGAACTATTGAAGACTTGAAACTGGAGTGACTCTACAGCGCGCGTAGTGCGCCGAAAATTTTGGATTCTTATTAGAGAAATTGTCCTCTTGAGAGCATAAAACAGGTAAACCGTCGGGGCGACTAGAGTTCCACCGGGGACTGCGTACTTTTATCGTATCGACTAAGACTCCCTGACAAACTGTAAAAATTCCCCGACGGGAGGCATGGCCCACTGTCCCCCCCCCCCCCCACCTGGCTCCACCTCTGGTGTCAATATCATGAAAAAGTACAACGCTATGTCTAATCAATATGCCGCGATGACATCACAGACTTCCCTCAATACGCTGTATCTTTGGGAAAAAGAACATTTCTTTGAAAGTTATCTCCGAAACGCTACTTATTGAGATGCTGGTTTTTACCTCTTAATACAGAAAGAATTGCCTGTATTTTTTTGAGGTCACTGAAGTTAGTCCCTGGCAAGGATAGGTATTTCGGTCCCCTCAGTCAAAGTATCGGGGCCTCGACCCCTTTTCTCTCTGCCCCCTCTGCCTATATATACTATGCATTTAACCTTTACTCGAGGCTATGATAAGTTTTTATCACTCAGTTGAAAGAGAAATTACATAAGGCTTCATCGTCCCCTGTTTTGTACCGCCAGTAGATTGTCAGGTGAATTATGGTATATGTTGCTTTATTTTTTGCTATATTTGATAAAAAATTGATATGCTGTAGAGCAGACATCAGAAAATCAGAAAATTATGTGCTCCGTGTTTGTTTTATGTGCAAAGGAGGTTGCCGGCATCTTCACTGAAATTGACCACCGTTTTGATCATTTTGAAACTGTTTTAGGCTCAAGAAATGCTCTTTTGCTCCTACATTTGGGGGGATAAAACCATTTTTTGAGGTTAATAGTGACAAAATTAACACAGTATCTCACAATATACTAAGTTCTCCCGAATAATTTATTCATAGTGCTCAATTTAAGGAAAAAACGACTCCATATGCCAAAATTTCCGGGCCGATGAAAAACAAAGAAAGTTCGAATTTTCAGAGCCACTCATCTTGCATGTGTCTAGGTTTGAATGTATAGGAATCCAAATTTTCCCATTTATTACCTATGATAGCTACCTGCCGATCCATAAACAAAAGATAAGGCCGTGTGGTTACATACTTTAAGAGAAATGTTACTCAAAATTTGCCCAAGCGCTAAAAATGCCGAAATAGCTGTTTTTCGGTGGAAATGGCTACATTCTACAAGTCAGTAGATAACGATAAAAAGGTATGATTTAGGGGACAACTTTTGTATATTGTGGGAGATTGTGTTAGTTTTACCACTATTAATCTTAATAAAGGTCTTAGACAAAAGGGCATTTCTTGAGTTAAAACAGCCAAAATGATCACAATGACGGCCATTTTGAAGATGCCGGCAACCCCACTCGCACATGAAATAAATAAAATGTGGAGCACATACTTTTCTGATTTTCTGAAACATGATATCAAATTTTTAATAAGTGTAAGCGAAAAATACAACTTGCAAAACGGTTACATTTCACCTGACTTTTTATCTAAGATGTGGGATTGACAACAATAGCTGCGCATATAGCAATAGAGCGCCACCTGTTTCTTGCGATACCTGCGAAGCGGACTTTTAGTGTTTGGTCAGCCCTCCACCCACCACTTTTTGCTCAGTCCCCCCCCCCCCCCTTAGGGCTTCCCAAACAAGGGATGTGACTGAATAAGGAGTGTGCCGTACACTGAGCCTACTAAAACAGGCAACTAGTCGGTAGTGCCTCATTCTTCTTTACATGCATGCTGAAAATATTTTTATACGTTATTTCTTCTACAACTTTCCCTTAACTACAATATACAAAATAATGAACATTATGAGTATACATAGGTAATAGAAATTGTTCAAACAATAGCAGCTGAGCTGTCTAAGAGGGGCTTAAAGGCAAAACACGGCCATCCAAAAATACCCCATTTGGATTTTTAATTGAAGAAATAAAACTGAAAAATGGAACTCAAGTTCAAGTTCAAGCTCAGTTTATTTCTTTTTGTCCTCCGAAGAGGTATAAGAACTGAATACATACATGTACATTCATGTCAAAAATTATAGTACAACAACAAAAAATAAATAAATAAATGAATGAATGAATGAATGAATGAATGAATGAATGAATGAATGAATGAATGAATGAATGAATGAATGAATGAATGAATGAATGAATGAATGAATGAATGAATGAATAAGGAAGGAAAAAAAAAAACATTTGAATACAATAACGTAAATAGCTGTCGAGTGACTAAAATACTGGCACCAGACTTTGGAAAGAAAGAAAATAAGCAAATACAATGTTCTCAACTAATGAAACTTTTCCATAATTTTCCAACAGAAATTACTCAAATTTCTAAGGACGACTTTATTTCTAGACTGAAAAAGGGATTCCATTTTGATGGCACTTATCCTAGTTCTAAAACATTTTTTTCAAAAACTTACTACGCCCATTAGAAAAAAAGGGCACTCAAAAATATAGTGAAATTCATCCCCGATTTGGTTCTTAGGACACAGAATACAAACCCTTTGATGTAACTCAAGACCTTGGTAAAGTACCGGTACTAGAGGTACCGCCCAGTAGACTGAGGAAATGCTGCTCTAATCCGTTAAATCCTCTCTAGACCCGTAGAAAAAAGTGTGGAAGCGTAGAGGGGTGGATGGGAGGTGGCAATATAGCTCCCAGGGAATCTGACAAAATTTATGGGGGATATAACATAGCAGGTTTAAAGGGCAGAGGAGGGCTAGAAAGCCCCATAAAATACCATGTGGATTCAAGCCCGAACACAAAAGACAAAACTAACCCAATTTACCCAAATCAAGCCAAAACACACTCAAATTCGACCACCATCAGTAAAACGCTTATAAATGTCTAATAACCTTAAAAGACAGGACAGAACTAGAGCTGATAACCCACTCGGGCAGGCTATTCCAAAAAGTTCATTAACAACCCTTTGAGAGCAGCTTAACTTCCTATTATCAAAGCCTAGAGAAAGATTTGTTCAACTTTTTACTGTCACCCCGGAACATGGAGTTAAAACAAACCTAGTTCAAAAAGCTACACGATAACAGAGCATTATTCCCAGAGAGAAATTTAAAAACTTAACAATATATTTGTTAGACTGAGGTATTAATAGTTTTTTTTTTCAAAATTCTTCATAGGGAGGCAAAAATTTCTAGAGTCCCGGACCATCTTAACTGCATCTAGCTGTACTTTCCAGTGCCTCCCTTTAGTCTCCTTCTCTACCTTCCCTTCTCAACTTGCCCCTCCCTGTTCCTCCTCTCTGGTATCTCTTCCCCGTTCCCCGCACCTCTGTGCGATTTCGAAAGCCGTGAAGTCGAAAATCGGCCAGGCGAAGTCAAAAATGAGGCCAGTTTGTCAACTTTGGCCTTGAACTTACAGTCAGCTGTCTTTGTTTTGTTTTGAATTGACTGCATTGAGCCCCGATTGGACGTACAGCCGCTGTGTTGCTGTAGTAGCACTATAACGTGCGTAGTGAGTGTTATTGTATGTATCTGTAGTAATGCGTACCAATGAATATACACCTGCAACACGCGTACATCATATACCGAGGATATACCTTCACTACAGCAACGTATTGTAGTATGCTTACACTCATACGTGGTGCACATGTACCAAGTGCATAATATCCCGTACGTGAAAATTTACATTTCAGAGAAGTTCAGCAGCGCAGGCGTAAGACTCAGACGTAGACGACGACAGAGCCAGTAATCGCTAGATCATCATTGCACGTTGAAAGGGATTTATCTTGACTTAAACCGTTGGTTTCTCCATGGAGAATGGTAATCATGTTCATCTGAAGCAACCCTGAAGAAGTAACCCCTTAGCTACTCGTCGAACTGGATTTCTGTGGATAGCAATTCGTCCGTCCAAAAATGGTGGCTTCATTGATCTCACGTCTCGTTGTGTGAGTAAAGATATTGTGCCCTACTGCAGTGTACACAGTCAGTAGAGAGCTTGTAACTAGGAGAGGCTATAGAGTATTATACAAATAATGAATGTTTTTGAGTGCGATAGTATGAATAATTTCATGAGTTGAAAGATTGAACGTTCTATTCAACGAGGCGAAGCTGAGTTGAATAGAACGTTAAAGCTTTCAACGAATGAAATTATTCATACTATCGCACGAATGAAAAACATTCATTATTTGTTTTATATAACACCTTACAATTTTGCTAGTAGTAGTTGGTGTGTTTTGGCGGTCACTATGGATTCGTGTTTGTCGTGTAGTAGCTCCATGGTTTGTCGTTTTCTAACAACGCGTTTATGTAGGCCTGCCTAATATAGAGGGATTCTTTGTGACGTCAAGCGCGTTCGATTCTCAGGCACTGAAGGTAAAAAAACACACATACGCAGTAAGCGTATTTACAGCACACGCGCACGGCATTACCATAGGTACTTCTGTGACACAGTGGACGCTTGTCCTTCAAAGCCAAAGAGACGCGCGATCACTTGACGTCGGTGAAACAATGTACGATCCCCAGTGCTTCAGTGATTTATTGAGACGCGGCATAGCTTGTATGTAGCGCGCTCAATGCATCGCTGACTCATTGCCGTGGGTTAGTATATACTAACCAACGACCGTGGGTTAGTATATATTATATAACACCTTATTAATTTCTCTACATATGATTGGAGGACTGGTGGTCACATGCCATTGGTGATTCGGCACTATCATCAAGATTGTGGTGCTCGACCGTTGGTTAGTATATACTAACCCACGGTCGTTGGTTAGTATATACTAACCAACGGCAATGACGTCACCGATCATTGCAGTACGTACAAGCTATGCCGCGACTCAAATTGGGGACCGTACATTGCATATCGTACGTAATAGGCACGTAAACGCGTATCGAGCAAACGACAAACCATGGAGCTGCGCTACACGTACCACAAACACGAACCATCGTGGCCTCAAAACACAACTTTAACGTTTAACCATCGACTAGATCAAGGTAGATAGTTATAAGGTGTTATATAAAACAAATAATGAATTTTTTTTCATTCGTGCGATAGTATGAATTATATTTCATTCGTTGAAAGATTTAACATTCTATTCAACTCGGCTTCGCCTCGTTGAATAGAACGTTCAATCTTTCAACTCATGAAATATAATTCATACTATCGCACTCATAAACATTCATTATTTGTATACTAACCAACGGTCGAGCACCGCAATCTTGATGATAGTGCCAAATCACGCATGGCATGTGACCACCAATCTTCCAATCAGATGCAGAGAAATTAATAAGGTGTTATATAAAGTAAATTACTAAATACTGTACACTGCCTAATGCCGCTTTCCATTGGTTAGGTGCGCTCGGTATGCACCACTTCACTACTTGTGAAAATCGTTTCATTCGGTCTTAAGTGGTGAAACGGATAGCTATACACCATTCAACAATAACATCGTTCCGTAGCCTGTACGTTTGACGTACACGTAAATGAGACGATGTTCGACGAACAGGCAAATGACGTAAGAATTGATCATCAAAACAACAACAAAACTGTCGCATTGAGTAATAATCATCAGTACTGAACACTTACATTTGATTTGCGTCTTCAGATTTACAATCTGGAAGCGCTGTGTATCAATTTTACTGGCTGAAAGGTAGAATAGGAACGTAACTTCATTCTTTATCTGCCTTCGCTACGGCCGCCATTTTGTCCCAAGTGGGTAACTCGAGTTGCTTTGAAAATTCCCAGCGCACCGCACGAGTTCACAAGTTGTGAGGGCAATAAAACGCTTTTCACGCGTAAATGACCGAGCTCACCGACCCAATGGAACGCCCTATAAGTTACACCCCAGGTAAAATCAGATTTAGACCAACACAACGTAATGAGGCTATTTACCCAAAGTTAGCTTTTGTAGTAATGGGCCAAGGCTAGGTCGTAGATGTTGCACAAACAGAATGGAATGTAATGTTAGAAAAAAAGTGTATCTGAAGAGCAATTTCTGAACAGGCAGGCCCATAGCCAGAATAACCAATTTTTTTTTTTTGGGGGGGGGGCATCAATGTTGGAGTTTTGCCAGCCAGGGGGAGGGGACGTCCCCTCCCCTTTGAAAATCTTTGCCTATTTCAAGGACTTTAGATGCAGAATGGTGCTAGATTTGGCACAACTGCAGAATACCCTGCCCCAAAACCCTTCTCACCAAGACTCCTGGAGTCGCGGTCGCAGTCAGCATGATGGTGATATACTGTAACAAACTGCAGACTTTGCAGAGTCACTGTAAGTTCTCTTCACCGAGGACCAGGACTGCGACTCCACTTCAGATTGGAGTCCCGGGTCCGCCAGCTTGAAGTGGAAACTCATAAGGAAACACTGAGTGACTGGGGGACTGCGACTCCGCCCCAGAATGGAGTTCCGGTGGCTGTTGAATAAACGGCCACCGGGACCGCGACTACGACTCCACTTCAGATTGGAGTCCCGGTCGCAGTTGAAGTGGCAATCGTAAGAACACCGAGGACTGGGACTGCGACTCCGCCCCAGAATGGAGTCTCGGTGGCTATTGAATAAAGGGCCACCGGGAGAAGGTTTTTGGGGCAGGGTATTCTGCAGTTACTCCCTAGATTTTCCATTTTATCTTCATATTTGTGTTCCAAAAATGCTGGTTTCATAATAAATTTTTCCTCCTTCAGTGCAAGACCTTTTTTGAAAAACTTTTTGGGGTGGGGGACACATGCCCCCGCTTTCCCCTCCCATGGCTATGTGCCTGCTGGTGTTTATTTCAAAGAAATAAGTTCATACTTCATCCCCCATTTGCAAGGTAAATTTGGTATGTTGCACCATTTGCCATAGAGCTAACCAGGGTCAGAAAAAATGTTTACTTCTGGGGGACATAAATTTGATGAAATCAGATTTCCCGCCACGGTATGGGGCAGAGTAGGTAGTCTGAGGTGATGTACCCTCCTCAGAAGCTGAAGCTTTTTGAAAAATGACCTAGTTGATGAAATTTGATGGCCCATTTTTACAGCACTGCCAGTGTACTACTCGTGTTAAATCATGCACGTGCAAACCATACAAGTGCAAACCATAGGCTACAAGTGCATGTAGGCCTAGGCCTGCGTCGACCTGACAGCACTTGACGGTAATAATGTTTAGTGTGCATATTTAATGGTTCACACATGTTGTGTTGCTGGATGTGTCTCATTTCTTGTCATATTTCCCTTTCCCCATTCCACCTTTCTTTCTTCCTCTCTCTTCATCTTTTTGCTGTCTGTTTTTTGTTCTTTGCCATCAGAAACAATTCCCCCCTCGTGAGTGACGAAAAATTTCCCGGGTAACAAGGTTCCCGTGTTTCCTGCTTTTTCCCCCACTGTATTAGAAATAATATTAGGCACCTCTCAAGTTTAAAATTTTTTTTCTAAAGGAGAGGTGGACCACCTCTTCCTTTTGGAACCTCTCTTCTCTCCAGGTCATTCATTGGAATGTCCACATTGGAGAATTGAACTTGTCTAAATCTTTGGGATTAACTAATTAACTTTTTTTAATATAATTTCCCCCCCAGTATCCTAGGAGGCTAGAACCTGGAATTTAAAAGGGATTTTACTGATCTCAAATGTTTCCTTTCAGGAATCATTGACCCTCAGGGGTAAATTTTCATGAGTCAAAATTGAAATAGAGTGTAGAGTGTCATGCAACAAATTTTAATCATTTCCGCAGGATTTTCTTGTAAATGTATGATGATTTCATCAAACGTGAAATGCTTCTGTGTCAGTTTTTTGTAAAGAGTAAGACTTGAAACCAAACAAAATACTTTCTCAGTGTCTTTTCTTTGTAAATGATAAATATTGAATAAAAAAAAACAATTAAAATTTTCAAATAAAAATTTAAGAAGAAATTAACATTGTAAGAGCCAACCAAAATCATGCCTTCACTGCCATGTCATGCACATAGGCCATAGGTGACCTTTCTCTGCTAGGATCCCCCATATCTCTTGATAATCTAATGAGCCAGATATCCAACTTTTGCAAGGATCAGTGTTCTTTCAAAGACAAGTTATGGTACTGTTGTATAATAAGAAACACAAGTATTGGCTTGATCACTGCATATGCATACAGTAATACAATACTAAAGCGTAGTGGAAGCATGCTAAAGTGTAGTGGAAGTTAAGCTCATGAAAATATTGCCCATACTGTAGCTCAATGAAGGCCTATAATACACAGTCATGCTGATGATGCCTCGTAAGTATTTTCAAAAATGTATGCTCACCTGCTAAGTTTGAAATTTTATGGTTGATCTCTTTCTCTTCACCATACATAGGTTGGCCCTACATGCTATGGGCTAATCATAATGTGTACTAGAATTGAAATTTTAGGGCTGAAATAAGTACTAAAATATCTGGGGTATAGGAGTACATGGATTCATCATCATGGAAAAATTTTGGGATAAATGTCACTAGTGTTTAGTCTGTTTTATTGGCCATGAAAACTTTTGGTTGAGGTGTATCAACCGACTGTCTGTGGGACCCCCATTCCCAATATTTCAAGCAAAGGTAAGAAAATTTAAAAGCATGTAGGGCCAACCTATGTATGGTGAAGAGAAAGAGATCAACCATAAAATTTCAAACTTAGCAGGTGAGCATACATTTTCGAAAATACTTACGAGGCATCATCAGCATGATTGTGTATTAGGCCTTCATTGAGCTATGGGCAATATTTTCATGAGCTTAACTTCCACTACACTTTAGTATGCTTCCACTACGCTTTAGTATTGTACTGTGCATATGCAGTGATCAAGCCAATACTTGTGTTTCTTATTATACAACAGTACCATAACTTGTCTTTGAAAGAAGACTGATCCTTGCAAAAGTTGGATATCAGGCTCATTAGATTATCAAGAGATATGGGGAGTACTGATCCTAGCAGAGAAAGGTCACCTATGGCCTATGTGCATGACATGGCAGTGAAGCATGACAGTGATTTGGTTGGCTCTTACAATGTAAATTTCTTCTTAAATTTTTATTTGAAAATTTTAATTGTTTTTTTTTATTCAATATTTATCATTTACAAAGAAAAGACACTGAGAAAGTATTTTGTTTGGTTTAAAGTCTTACTCTTTACAAAAAACTGACACAGAAGCATTTCATGTTTCATGAAATCATCATACATTTACAAGAAAATCCTGCGGAAATGATTAAAATTTGTTGCATGACACTCTACAATCTATTTCAATTTTGACTCATGAAAATTTACCCCTGAGGGTCAATGATTCCTGAAAGAAACATCTGAGATCAGTAAAATCCCTGTTACATTCTAGGCCTAGCCTCTAGGTACAGAAATTATTTAAAAAAAGTTAATAGTTACTGTAATACCAAAGATTTAGACAAGTCAATTCTCCAATGTGACATTCCAAATGAATGACCTGGGGAGAAGAGAGGTCCAAAGGAAGAGGTGGTCCACCTCTCCTTTAGAAAAAAATTTTAACTTGAGAGGTGCCTAATATTAGTTCTATACAGTGGGGAAAAAGCAGGAAACACGGGAACCTTGTTCCCGGGAAATTTTCGTCACTCACAGGGAATTTATGAGCAAAGAACAAAAAACAGACTGCAAAATGATGAAGAGACAGGAAGAAAGAAAGGTAGAATGGGGAAAGGGAAATATGACAAGAAATGAGACACATCCAGCAGCACAACATGTGTGAACCATTAAATATGCACACTAAACATTATTACCGTCACTGTCGGGTCTACACAGGCCTAGGCCTACATGCACTTGTATGGTTTACACGTGCATGGTTTAACACATGAGTAGTACACTGGCAGTGCTGTAAAAATGGGCCATCAAATTTCATCAACTAGGTCATTTTTCAAAAAGCTTCAGCAACTGAATCAGCATCTGAGGAGGGCACATCCCCTAAGACTACCCACTCTGCCCCATACCGTGGCGGGAAATCTTATCTCATCAAATTTATGTTCCCCAGAAGTAAACATTTTTTCTGACCCTGGTTAGCTCTATGGCAAATGGTGCAATATACCAAATTTACCTTGCAAATGGGGGATGAAGTACAGTACCGAATCGTCGAGGTTAGCCGACGTTGACGGTCGCTACGATAACCTACTATCTGCGACTATACTTGACCATCAGCAATTTTACTCTAAATTTCTGATCGTCGAAGATCGTAAAATCACCTCTAGTAATCCTAACTTAGAGAGCGTCTATTGATGAGAGGATTATATCGACCGCAACTTTCCCGAACAATGAAAAGATCGTCGATAATCTCGACGATTCGGCGATCTTTTGTAGTAGCGTGCTAATCACCCATGCATACAATAGCAATTGAAGTGTTGGCTTATAGCCTAAGCAAGCATTACATACAGTACAGTACATATGCCTACTTTCTGGAAAGTGTGAAAACTGCAATGCTTTCATTAATGACCAGTGATGGAAAAGGCCAAGTTTATATAAAAGCAATATCAGAAATGGATAGAAATAAATCGAAGAAATCCCTTTGTACTACAATTGCGTACTTCTCATTCCTACGTAGCTACGTACACAAAACGGACAAGGGCAAAGTTACTGGCAGAACCGTAGAAGGTTAATGCACGGTACGTTTACTAATGGTATCTTGCATAAAATATTATTTTCAAGCATGGTGTTGTAGCCTACAGTTGTTGCAAATTTTCTGTGAAAGTGAATGGGGCTTCCATTTCCCCAAGAACGAACTACATATAATTTTCTTGCTGAGCTCTTATTTCTATGATCATATCTTGCCTACTCCGATGTGAAATAAGGTAGGCCAGAGTTTGATTGAAACAATGGTGTACAATCGTCTCGTATATCTAGTTTGGTGTGCTCTAAATAAACTTTTCCGATCCCGCGCCGTAAAACTTCGCTGTCATAAAATGGTAAAGGGTGGGGGCTACATATACACATGAAATCAATAAGTTAACGCACAGCATGGGGTTAAAGGCCGTTCGGTGCTGATGAAAGGAAAGGACAACGCCAGCTTGCGAAAATGTTACAGCATGCACCACTGACAGGTACCCAACATTTTAGAAAACAAGGGGCGGAAAAGTGAAAGTCACTTCTTTTTTTTTTCTAATCGATAAATGGATTTTGACTTTCACAAGAAGTGCAGTCCTGTATGATAAAATTTGGAATTTGCAAGGGCTTTTAAAATATGTCCAGAAACCATTGCACGATATGGTGCCGCAGAAAACTGAAAAAGCTACGCCAAATTATCGCTACTCTGTAGTGCTACAATGCTTTGGAAAGGGTGGCAGGGTTTCATGGCACTAAAGCTTATTTTGTAGTCAGAAAATGTCGATTAATGTTCAGGTTTGATAACGAGCTAACGATCTCGATGTTTTGAATTCCTACACAACAGCAACAGACTAAACTTCCACAAATATGTTAATGCAGGTATCATGCTCAGTCGCGAGTATCCGTATCATGTTATGCATGGTTAAACAGTCTTGACTTTGCATGGAACCCCATATTCCGCGCCGGAATAAATGTTAAAACTGTTCAGGTCCATAAAATTCAACCATTCTGCTTTCTACCAAAAAAACAGAGAGAATGCCATTGCAATGGCAATACATCATAGTTCCGACACCCTCATGCCCGCTCAGGGCATCTTATGGAGCATTAGCCCTCATTTGCCCTTCAACCTGTTATGTTATGTTCCGGTACAATACAAAGACTTTGCCGCATTTTCATTTCACACTGATGTTGCAATGGATATGAATCCCATTTTAACCCCACCCGTGACCATGGCCTTACGGGGCTATTTTTCTTAGGAAGGGCGGTGATTTTTGCCCGACTTCGGACCTAATTTAACTGCCCAATTTTCTGCCCAACTGAAACAAAATATCTGCCTAATTTAGTCAGGTTCCTGGCATTGGGGGGGGGGGGCGCCCCGGCCCGTACGGCCATGCCCGTGGCCGTTGGAACCACCTCCGTCTATACCCTACCCTTTACGACGCAATTGCTTAAATTTTGAATCTTACCTATTTTACAGAACCTTTGATGTCCGAGTCCTTAGGAAAAAAAATATTAATCCAATTATATTCCATTTAGGGAGAGAGAATGAAGACTACACTTTCGGCAATCAATTTTCAAGACTTGGCTCCTGAATCTCCGACTAAGAGCCCTACAGCGGAATGCAATGCAGTATATATACCCCTACCCTGACTTTGCCGGGGTGTCCCTTAAATTTACCGACGGCGTGATGTGCTAACATGATCCGAATTTTAACGCGGCCCCTGGGAAACCGTATCTGCATTGTCACTTAGTACTGTCACAAGCTATTTACGCCGTAGCTTGTAGCCCAAAATACCGTTCATTTTCATACATGGGCCGAATATTGTACTACGTTAATGTGCACACACCAGATGTTGCAATCGCATGCTACTGTATTATTATAAGGGCCACTGCAAATGCCTGAGAAATGCAGTTTCTGTACGTGAAAATATCCAATCGCAGCTATGGGTTTAATACTCATTCATTATAAACGACCAGCGCCCATTTTTGCGTAACCTTTTTTGGAAGTCGTATGCCTATTTAGTTCTTGTACGTTTACGTGATGTCACACATATCACCTCAAAGTATTTTTGCAATCTTCAACAGCCAGCACCATCTTGGTTTTAACATATAAGCGATATTACGTCCGATACAAAACTCTAACTGAATACTATTCTCAAGAGTAGACTTATTCAACACCCATGAATAAGATATGGCACAAAATTTAGCTCGTAACAGTTGATTTTGCTGATAATCTTCATACTGAATTTTCGACCATGGCAGCTAGTTCGTAATGCACGTAGAGTGACACGTTACCCAGGACGTGAAATTTACTTCGTTAGGTTACTATACCACTATCAGGCCTACACGCGGAATCGACAGCACGATAGTGCATCGACAGTACGTAAGTCAGACCGTGCTTGAAGGTGGGTGTGCCTAGTAGGGGCGGGACTTAACGGTTGGTCGTTAACGGTAAACACTCAAGGGGACTGGTAGCAGCCAATGGAAATTTTGCACGCGTTAGTCAATGAAAAAAAGGGGGAAGTCCAATGACGTCACAAGTAAAGGTGTTTTTAACTGGTTAATTACCGATTATGTGTCGTGAAAATACCCAATGCTCGCAATGCACAGAATGTTGCATGCAAATAAGTTGGGACCATTGCAGGTGCCTGGGAAATTCTCGAATCGAAGGTTTCTCAAGGAATTGATGACGGTACGTGTATGTTACCACAGTATACTTTTGGTATGTAGCAACGAGCTAGCGAGAAAGTGTAAGCGAGTAATGTGTGCTGTCTGAAGCGAATCATGTGTGCTGTCTTGGACTATAAGATGTTAGGCAGTACAATGATGGGCTGAAAAGTAAGACAATGCAGTGGGTTGTAGTTTCATTTATGCAGTCTACTGATTGTCTAAGGGTCATTCGGCATCGTATTACGGCTGTAATTTGTATACCGTAACTCGCGGTTCCGTCTCTGAGCGGAAGGGTATGGACATACCCATCCATGGCCGTAAAAACGACAGCGGCATCTTGCCTTTTTATAGGGCTGTGATGATGAATTAATACACAGACGAAGGCGCCGCTCATTTCACAAACTAGGAAATAATATGATATATATTTTCAAAGAATGTCGGTTCGGGATGACTGATTACCTTTCATGTTTTCCAAGGTAAGAGAATTTTCTGCAAACTAGAAATTTGGGGAACCGTGACAGGATTGCAAATTTTGAGGGCAACTGTATCAAAAAGGCCTCATCTGCTGAGAATGGGTGGGGTAGGGAATTCAGCCCCCTTCCAACCGGAGAGACCAAGCCTATTTCTTGGCAGGATTTGTAGAAAATTTGGGTCGCACATTAGGTAAATTAGTCTTTTTTCAAGCAGAAGCGGTTCGGTCCCCTCCCCCGAAAAAATGCACATACCCACCCTTGTTGATGATTGTCATCTAGGCCTAATCTATATTTGGACAGTCCGAGCATGTTTCCCCACCCTTCTTATCAAAATTTCAATGTGTCCTTATTAAAAAGGATCTTCAAGTTAAAAAAGGTACGGTAGCAAAATGAGCATTTTTCTGGCCGTCTAGCCGGCATGTACGGTAAACTATTATTAATTACTTCGCCTTTGCCTCATTCATATAACACTAAAAAGAAGACACACAGACACAAGTTTCTCTTTTTCTTTTCCTTTATACGATGTCTTCCGAAACTGGGTGCTGAAACTAGTTTGCTCAGTTTCAGTTTGTGGTACAGTATTTCCGGTTTATGGAGGCATATTTTTACTTCTGTAAATTTTTATTGATGTTATACACATAGCAAGATCTTTTAAAAAAAGGAGTCACAGCAAGAAGAAAATACAAAGCAGCACCGAAAATTTTGCAAACCTCGGAACGCAAGTTGAACTAATGGAAGGTTGTTCGCACTTGGAGCGAGATTCGGAACCACGATTGTAGACCAGTGTTTCAGACATTCACAGACTTGGAACAAAGGATATCATTCAATACTCACGTTTGTTTCAAACAATTATTTTTATCTAATGAAACAAGCATCTATACTAGGTTCTAAGAATTATTAGCATGAACATATTATAGTGGTGCGATAGATGAGTGTAGGCATTTGCTCGCAAGCCGGCTTCATCGAACGCCCGGCGCAATTTACTGCTAAGGCACATCGGCCTACCAGGTCTATTGAGTCTATTCATTCGTGGAGCTAATACGCTCGAAGATTGCGAACATTGTTATTACCCTCAATTTGTTTGTTCCTTTTGTTGCGAGTTCAATACATGTCTAGCAAATTACAAAACCGCACAGTAACTTTGTTTTCAACCGCAAACTATTGTGCGGCTGTTTATAATCTTGACGATCTTCGACGATGATTTGAGCTATCGTCGAAATGGACGATCTTGTTTTGCACCTTGGGAGGGTTTGAGGCTTTTACGATCTTCGACTATCATTGACTATCTTCGACGTTACGCAACTCGACGATGAGGCTAACCTCGACGATTCGGTACTGTATGAACTTATTTCTTTGAAATAAACACCAGCAGGCACATAGCCATGGGAGGGGAAAGCGGGGGCACGTGTCCCCCACCCCAAAAAGTTTTTCAAAAAAGGTCTTGCACTGAAGGAGGAAAAATTTATTATGAGACCAGCATTTTTGGAACACAAATATGAAGATAAAATGGAAAATCTAGCACCATTCTGCATCTTAAATCCTTGAAATAGGCAAAGATTTTCAAAGGGGAGGGGACATCCCCTCCCCCTGGCTAGCAAAACTCCAACATTGATGCCCCCCCCCCCCAAAAAAAATTGGTTATTCTGGCTACGGGCCTGCCTGTTCAGAAATTGCTCTTCAGATACACTTTTTTTCTAACATTATAGTGAGTGTACCTTGAGTCGGTCACTGCATACAATATGTACAGTAAGACAAGCATACTATGGCCAACAAATAAACATATGACAGTGAAGAAACTCCTGCACGACATGATAACAACTCGAAGTCTGTCAAAAATAAGTATTTACTCCCATTTTAAGAAGAAATTTACCCAGCTTAGCCTACATCTAGTGTTACCTAAAGGTGGCCTGAGACGACCTTTAAATGGCCTAAAAAATTATTTAAAAAAATTCTCCAAATCACTGCGGATGGTCTCCTTCCATCATCTTATGATTTGCTTTGATAATGGTGATATCATTCATTGAATATATTTTGATATCACTCTTATGGGCTTTCATAATGTTTGGGTGACCGACTCAAGGTACCGTTCTTGAACCTAAGGCATCTGAAACTTGTGATGAGAATTTCTCTGTCCCTTGAAAGTTGGCCAACGAAATTCGCTCTAACTTTCAGGTTAAGAGAAAACATGTTCATGAGAATAATGGATAAGTTTAAATTACATATTCCTACCATGTGTGTATGCTTTGAGTGAGAATTTCCTTAATTGACCGACTCATGGTACCACCATGCTACATTCCATTCTGTTTGTGCAACATCTACGACCTAGCCTTGGCCCATTACTACAAGTACAAAAGCTAACTTTGGGTAAATAGCCTCATTACGTTGTGTTGGTCTAAATCTGATTTTACCTGGGGAGTAACTTAGGCAGTGTATGATGGTGGTACCATGAGTCGGTCAATCAAGGGAATTTTCACTAAAAACATGCACATATGGTAGAAATATATAGTTTAAACTCATCCATTATTCTCATGAACATGTTTTATCTTGATCCTGAAAGTCTGAGTGAATTTCGTTAACAAACTTCAACGAGACAGAGAAATTCCCACCACAGGTTTCAGATGCCTTAGGTTCAAGAACCGTACCTTGAGTCGGTCACCAAAATATTATGAAAGCCCATAAGAGTGGTATCCAAATATATTCCATGAATGACATCATCATTATAAAAACAAATCATATGATGTTGGAAGGAGACCATTTGCAGTGATTTGGAGGATTGTTTGAAATATTTTGGGGGCCATTTAAAGAAGGTCTCAAGCCACCTTTATGTAACACTAGATGTAGGCTAGGCTGGGTGAATTTCTTCTAAACATGGGAGTAAATGCTTATTTTTGACAGAGTTTGAGTTGTGGTTATGTAGTGCTGGAGATTCCTCACTGTCGTATGTTTATTTGTTGGCCATAGCTCGCCTGACTTACATTTTGTATGCGGTGACCGACCGACTCAAGGTACACTCACTATAGGCCTACAGTATTTAGTAATTGGATCATGGCCACTACGCGTCCGGTCGTTCCACTAATACTGAAAAGTACTTAAAATAGGGAAGTTGTTCTGTGTTGCTTGTGTGGGTTAAATGTGCATACAATAGATGTAATTAAGCTATCGATTGATACCGTGGAAAGTCCACTTACCCTAATCCATTCACCGTTATCGTTTTTCATTGCATTGTTGCACGTAAAGTCTGTGCAATGAACTAGTCTTTGTTAACCAGCCGTTTCGTTCAACGTGAACTGTTTAAGTGAAAACGGTAGGTTCTGTTGATCAGCCGTTTCATTCGTGGTGTACTAGTTAAGTGTTTGGAGTCAAATATTAATGGAGCCGATGTCTTAGAGATGTCTTAACAAAATAGTCTTCCAACACGTATAATTTGGACTGGATTTACTCAATGAGTTAGAGGAATTTAAAAAAAAAAGGGGGGGGGGGGAATATGGAACTGGCACCAACCTCGCCTGTCCCTGTGAGAGTTCTGTTGCTCCTTTCTAATTATTTTGATTATTTTTTTTTTAAAATATGGAAAAAAGTGGGGCCCCATAAACCCGCCTATGTTGTAAGTTAATATCTTATATTTTACGATAAAATAAAGAGATAAGATCTCCGATATCTTACTGACAAAGTTACAGTAGTCACACAGTATACGTGTTCATGAAACGATAAAATGACTGGAAATAGTTATAATGCTCGTATATTTTGTAACATCGCTTGCTTTTCTAAGTGGGGTACCAGCGATACTCTGGATCATTTCTCGACATATTTTAATTGCGATTGCACCAATTGCAAACATGAACGATTGTGCATGTGATGTCATAAGTATATTAATGAGGGGCATATTTTGTAATTTCAACAAATCGCATATAGTATCACTTATTTTGCTAAGTGGGGTATCAGCTTTACTCAGGATCATTTCCCGATATATTTTAATTGCGGTTATACCAATTGCAATTACTTACCGACATGAACGATTGTGTATTTGATGTCATAAATATAATAATGAGGCCAATAGTCATACTGCCCGCATATTTTGTAACATCATCACATTGCATATAATATCACGTATTTTACTAAGTATGGTATCAGCTATTCTCCGGATTATTTCCCGACATATTTCCATTGCGGTTTTACCAATTACAATTACTCAATGACGGGAATAATCATAATGCCCGTATATTTTGTACTATCAACTAATCACATTTTGCTACTTGGGGCTATATTTTGTTGTATGTATAATAATAATTTATATTCCTTTTTTTTTCTTTTAAGTGAAGGGGCTAATGTATCAGAGTATTGATATGAAGTCCATTTTGAACGTGCCAGAGACGATCCGATTGGCAGACACTGATGATAGCCAAATCAACGGTTCGAGAGAAGGAACATATGTAATCATTTTGTGCTAGTTTGTGTTAAAAAAAAAATCCGTTCTGACAGGCCAATTTACCGAAAATGTCCAATTCTAATTTTTTTGCTCAATTATTTGGAGAGAGCACAAACGGCTCAAGGATGGCTCTCACAGGGACAGGCGAGGCAGGTGCCTGTTCCATCCCCCTCGTTTTTTTTTTTTTTTTTTAATTCCTCTAACTAATTGAGTAAATCCAGTCCAACTTATACGTGTTGGAAGACTATTTACCTTTAAGACATCGGCTCCATTAATATTTGACGTAACCTCTTCACGTTGAATGAAACGGCTGGTTTACAAAGACTAGTTACGCACAGACTTTAATAACGGTGACTGGATTATTAGTGTTAAGTGGACAC
Organism: Holothuria leucospilota; assembly: GCA_029531755.1. Taxonomy (NCBI): domain Eukaryota; kingdom Metazoa; phylum Echinodermata; class Holothuroidea; order Aspidochirotida; family Holothuriidae; genus Holothuria; species Holothuria leucospilota. The sequence goes on along the minus strand of CM055977.1, from coordinate 38,587,069 downwards.
GGTATCAATCGATAGCTTATAGTGACGTCGTCTATTGTATGCACGTTAAGCCACACAAGCAACACAGATCAACTTCCCTATTGTAAGTATTAGTGGAACGACCGGACGCGTAGTGGCCATGATCCTAGTAATTTACTAGGCTATAGCCTTTCCTAGTTACAAGCTCTCTACTGACTGTCTACACTGCATTAGGGCACAGTATCTTTACTCACACAACGAGACGTGAGATCAATGAAGCCACCATTTTTGGACGGACGAATTGCTATCCACGGAAATCCAGTTCGACGAGTAGCTAACGGGTTACTTCAGATGAACATGATTACCACTCTCCATGGAGAAACCAACGGTTAAAGTCAAGATAAATCCCTCTCAACGTGCGATGATGATCTAGCGATTAATTACTGGCTCTGTAGTCGCTCTACGTCTGAGTCTTACGCCTGCGCTGCTGAACTTCTCTGAAATGTAAATTTGCACGTACGGGATATTAAGCACTTGGTACAACGTATGAGTGTAAGCATACTACAATACGTTGCTGTAGTGAAGGTATATCCTCGGTATATGATGTACGCGTGTTGCAGGTGTATATTCATTGGTACGTATTACTACAGGTACATACAATAAACACTCACTACGCACGTTATAGTGCTACTACAGCAACACAGCGGCTGTACGTCCAATAGGGGCTCAATGCAGTCAATTCAAAACAAAACAAAGACAGCTGACTCTAAGTTCAAGGCCAAAGTTGACAAACTGGCCTCATTTTTTACTTCGCCTGGCCGATGTTCGACTTCCCACGACTTTCGAAATCGCAGAGGTGCGGGGAACGGGGAAGAGATACCAGAGAGGAGGAACAGAGAGGGGCAAGTTGAGAAGGGAAGGTAGAGAAGGAGACTAAAGGGAGGCACTGGAAAGGACAGCTAGATGCAGTTAAGATGGTCCGGGACTCTAGAAATTTTTGCCTCCCTATGAAGAATTTTGAAAAAAAAAAACTATTAATACCTCTAACAAATATATTGTTAAGTTTTTAAATTTCTCTCTGGGAATAATGCTCTGCCATCGTGTAGCTTTTTGAACTAGGTTTGTTTTAACTCCATGTTCCGGGGTGATAGTAAAAAGTTGAACAAATCATTCTCTAGACTTTGATATTAGGAGGAAGTTAAGATGCTCTCAAAAGAAGGGTTGTTAATGAACTTTTTGGAATAGCCTGCCCGAGTGGGTTATCAACTCTAGTCCTGTCCTGTCTTTTAAGGTTATTAGACATTGATGAGGGTTTTACTGATGGTGGTCGAATTTGATTGTGTTTTGGCTTGATTTGGGTTAGTTTTGTCTTTTGTATTCGGGCTTGAATCCACAGGGTATTTTATGGGGCTTTTAGCCCTCCTCTGCTATGTTATATCCCCCATAAAATTTGTCAGATTCCCTGGGAGCTATATATTGCCACCTCCCATCCACCCCTCTACGCTTCCACACTTTTTTCTACGGGTCCAGAGAGGATTTAACGGATTAGAGCAGCATTTCCTCAGTCTATTGGGCGGTACCTCTAGTACCGGTACTTTACCAAGGTCTTGAGTTTCATGAAAGGGTTTGTATTCTGTGTCCTAAGAACCAAATCAGGGATGAATTTCACTATATTTTTGAGTGCCCCTTTTTTTCTAATGAGCGTAGTAAGTTTTTGAAAAAAATGTTTTAGGACTAGGACAAGTGCCATCAAAATGGAATCCCTTTTTCAGTCTAGAAATAAAGTCGTCCTTAGAAATTTGAGTAATTTCTGTTGGAAAATTATGTAAAAGTTTCATTAGTTGAGAACATTGTATTTGCTTATATTTTCTTTCTTTCCAAAGTCTGGTGCCAGTATTTTAGTCATTCGACAGCTATTTATATTCATTTCATTCATTTATTCATTCATTCATTCAATCATTTATTCATTCATTCATTCATTCATTCATTCATTCATTCATTCATTCGTTCGTTCGTTCGTTCGTTCGTTCGTTCGTTCGTTCATTCATTCATTCATTCATTCATTTATTTATTTATTGTTGTTGTGCTATAATTTTTGACATGTATGTTCATATATGTATTCAGTTCTTATACCTCTTCGGAGGACAAAAAGAAATAAATTGAACTTGAACTTGAACTTGAGTTCCATTTTTCAGCTTTATTTCTTCAATTAAAAATCCAAATGGGGTAATTGTGGATGGCCATGTTTTGCTTTTAAGCCCCTCTTAGACAGCTCAGCTGCTATTGTTTGAACAATATCTTTTACCTATGTATACTCATAATGTTCATTATTTTGTATATTGTGGTTAAGGGAAAATTGTGGAAGAAATAACTTAAACAAAAATATTTTCAGCATGCATGTAAAGAAGAATGAGGCACTCCCGACTAGTTGCCTATTTTAGTAGGCTCAGTGTACGGCACACTCCTTATTCAGTCACATCCCTTGCTTGGGAAGCCCTAAGGGGGGGGGGGGGAGTAAAAAATAGTGGTGGGAGAAGGGGCAGAAGAAGGGCTGATCAAACACTAAAAGTCTGCTTCGCAGGTATTGCAAGAAATGGGTGGCGCTCTGTTGCTATATGCGCTCAGCTATTGTTATCAATTCCACATTACTCAGATAAAAAGTCAGGGTAAAATGTAACCGTTTTGCAAATTGTTTTTTTGTGTTCCCTTACCCTTTTTAAAAATTTGATATCATGTTGCAGAAAATCAGAAAAGTATGTGTTCCACATTTTATTTATTTCATGTGCGAGTGGGGTTGCCGGCATCTTCAAAACGGCCGTCATCATTTTGGCTGTTTTAGCTCAAGAAATGCCCTTTTGTCTAAAACCTTTTTTAAGATTAATAGAAAATTTTGAAAAAAAGAGGCCCTTAGATGCCATTTCCCAAGCTTTGGAGACCACAGAATCACAATTTGGATAGTAACATTTTCAGGATTTCAGCATTTTTCATTTTCGGTTTGGAAACCTCAGGGGGCAGTAGCCCCCCTTGCCCCCTCCCCCCCCCCTCCGCAGGCAACGGCCCTGTTAACTCCACATCTGTGCACTGCTTTAAGGAAAATTGACAAGTTCTTCCATGACTGTGGTAGAATGTAATTGTACTGGGCTCGTTTGGTGTTGGTTGGTTGTTTGTTTTCAAATAAGGTTGTATGGACGTCAGGGCATCTTAGAGCCGTAGCCCTCTTTTGCCCTTTAACCTGTTATGTTATGTTACCCCCAAAAATTTCGCGCCCTTCGAGCGGTTGAAATTTCACAGTTTAGATTTCGGGAAAAAACATTGAACCAGCGCGGAATTATGTTCCTCTATAGCAGGGGTGGGAGCCCTCCGGCCCGCGGACCGGAAACGGCCCGCACCACAATTGTATCCCGTCCGCGAGGTAATTCATAAATGTAAATTCAGAATCACTTGAAAGGTAATTGATAATAATCTTTTAGCCCAGGTTGTCTATCATTTTTCCTGCTTCTACCACTTTCCACATATTTTACGTAAAGCTGCTGCAAAAATCTACAAGTTTATAAAAAACCTTAGTATCCACACAATGTAACATCCCCACCGTTTCTTCAAACACAAATAGCCTAGCTGTAGAATCCTTGTCGATTTTGTGGTATCGAAAGTTTTGCGTGGAAGGCTACGTAGCAATGGACAGAAGTGCACTAACAGGTGTATAGGCCTATCAGGCTGGTACCCGGTCATTTCGCCCCCTTGCCAGTTCGCCCCCAACCAGTTCGCCCCGGTCGTTTCGCCCCCTTCCCAGTTCGCCCCAAAGTGAAAGTCGTTTCGCCCCCAAGTACCTACCAGTTCGCCCCCTCGATTTTACTTACACTAACTGAGTTGTTGAAAAAATCAAATACAGTTGATTTTCTTTTTCGATTATATTTTTAACGGCAGCAGCAGCAAAATGGCATGAAATGTGGAAACGAAAGTGATGAGGGGACTCACTTGAACTGAAATACCGCTATACCTACGTGACCAACATAATGCCAGTTCATCACATCTTTTGTGCTCAGGCTAGTTGAAGTCTATAGTGGTTTCTTAGTGTTAAGTTTTTTTTTAAGTTCGTGATTACATTTCCACCTTACTTAAATACACTTTTCATGAGATAAGGTATATTTGGAAAACTTTTTTTTGTATTTTAAGAATTGCATGGAATTTTATTTTGTAAAATGCCGACAAAAACTAGCACACGCAGAACATACTAGGCTGTTGACCATACTCGATCACATTTGTAATCAACTAAGAACAAGCAATCAGGTATCATGTGCGCGGTATTCTCTGCCATGTCCAAAAGGAATTAGGTGTAATTTTCGATATATGCATCAAAGAATCCAACATAAAGGGAGAAAAGGCACAAAAATGCCGAAAATAACAAAGGTATATTGTCAATAAATTAGGGGGCGAACTGGTAGGTCTCTGGGGGCGAACCGGTCATTACTTGGGGGCGAACTGGTTTTTGTGGGGCGAACTGGCAAGGGGGCGAAACGACCGTATACCATCAGGCTAGACAATGAGTACTAAACTTGGAGGACATTATTTATTCCGGTAGATTGGTTGATGGGGGGAGGGGGTAAAAACTGTCCCTCCGAAGAGTAAATTAAACCTTAAAAAGTAGCATAAAGTTGGTTTCAAGATACTTTTTTTTCGGCGCACTTTTCGTAAGTGCTCATTCATTATTACTAAGTCAAATGGCCATATTGTGATACTTCTGGTCTGGGTAGCCTTGCAGTGGGATTCAGTGTCATTTAAAGATAGTGGATGAACATTTTTATTGCCTAAAAATTGTATAAACTCCACAACCCCTTAGGCCTTATGGGCTTCGGCCCACTAGGGCCTGTTAAGGGCCCCTTGGACTGCGCCCCATGAGAAAAACATGTAGCGCCCTCACTTCTGCTGCCCACGAGCGGCTTATGACTATCAAAGCGGCCCGCTGGAAGGCCAAAGGTTCCCCACCCCTGCTCTATAGTATATACACACTTCATGCAACCTATGAATGGCATATAGGAAACAGGTTTTCTTCAAATCCCCCTCACCAAAACCTCGACGGTATCGGGGCTTCGAGTCGCTGCCCCCCGTCGGGCAAATCCTGGAGCCACCCCTGGCTACGGCCCTGTCCAGGCGCGGATCCAGAAATTTCGAAAAGGGAGCTAGGGGGCTGAACTTCAGTATACTCCTAGATTAACATTATGCTAATTTTTGCGTATTTGTTATTGTTGATGTGGCAAAAAAGGGGGGATGAGGCCGGGAAAGCCCCCCTTGGATCCGCGCCTGCTGTCGTTCTGTTAGTAGAAACAGCTTCCGATGAAACTGCGGTTTCATCGGAAGCTGTTTCTACTAACTAATTCATGATTTAGTAGGCTTTGAAAAGAGTACGAAAGAGTAGAGTGCATTAAAAACCTTAAAAAAGCTTCATTATTAGAGGGCTTCGAGCGCACCTCGTGTCAAGTAGGCTGTCCCATTTACACAGCAAAGCAAAGAACAGCAAATTTGGTCCGCAGCAAGAAACTCAGGCTGACACATGAGAATTTGGCCTCTTTCTTCTTTGCCAATTTGGGGTTTCAGAAACCGGAATGACGTACAGGTGGTACTGCTGTATATCATGTCGCAACAGTAAGATGTATTTTTAGAGGCTGACTGTGAGATCATCGATGGTAATCGTTGTCATTTATAACCCTCGGGGCCGATTTGTTTAAACCGTTTGTGTAATGGTTATTTTTACATGTACAGTATGATAAAGTGAATGTTTAAGGTAGTTCTTTTTATTTCTATACCCTGGTAGCCAGTCTTGGCTTGAGGGAATATTGCTAGGCTAAATTATAGTAGCCTATAACGATTGTACCAGTTTTGCAACAATAAGTAGAACGTGCGTCGTGATCATAGAACAGGAATACAAGGACTGTATCCTGCTCTATGGTCGTGGTATAAGACAGTGGGCCTACGTTAGGGATAGGTTGGGGAGTAACTATTGTATAAAATAATCTGCACTTTTAAGTACTTCCTTTTCAATGAAGTCACGGTGGCTGAAGAGGGTAGCAAACGAAGCTTACCAAATACTAATAGGCCTATAACATTAGGTCTAGGCCACCCGATGACTATGACTTCTCTCATGACCCCCAGTACATTATATTGATGTAGATTTTTTCTTTATATTTGGATGCAGAAATTAGGATTTGCATCATTTTTAATGTTAAGTTTTGCTTCAGGGTCTTTCTTCTTTAGTAAGGTGACCAGACGTCCCCGATTTTCAGGGACAGTCCCCGAATCCAGTGCTATGTCCCCAATGAATAAGTGTCCCCAAAAATGTCCCCAGTTTGAACAAATGTCCTTGAAAATGTGAAATTTCAAAACATATTAATTATAATGTTGTAAAAAATAATTTTTTGTTGATTGTGTAGCCTTTTGTTGATTGTGTCATCTGTGGTGACTTTAATCACAGGTCTATAAATTAGGAGCTTTTAGACTCCAGTAGTGAGGGTCAGAAGTTCTTGGATCTTACTTTAGACTGTTTCCTTCATCAGCATGTTTGTGAGCCAACTAGAGGTAACAATATTTTAGATCTAGTTTTGTCTTCAGATGTGTCCATGGTGGACAGCTTAATTGTCAATGAGCATTTTGCGAATAGTGATCATAACTTTTTAACGTTTAATTTAGTTTATAATGATGACAGGAAGAGCTGGAAGGAATTTTATTATGACTACAGAAGAGCAAATTACAAGAAAATGAGGAAGGAGCTGAACTTGGTCAATTGGCACAATTGTTTGAGAGATATGAATGTAGAAAGTATGTGGAATATATTTAAGAGTAAGTTAAATGAGGTTGTTTTAAAGTACACCCCAAGGAAAAGGAGAAGGAAGGATAGTAAACCATTATGGTGGTCATACAATGTAGAAGTAGCAAGAAAGAGGAAAAAGAGAGCTTGGGCAATCTTTAAGCAGACTGGTAGTTACTATGACCATGTACGGTACAAGAAAGCTCTTGATTCTGCTACTAGAACTGTGAGGTTAGCTAAGCGCAGTTTGGAAAGTAAGCTGGCCCAGAATATTGTTGAGGATCCAAAGGCCTTTTATAGGTATGCACGTAGCAAGATCAAGACTAAAGATACAGTAGGTCCTTTGATTGATGAAAATGGTCAACCAATTCATGATGATAATGTTAATGCTAGACTGCTAAATGAGTACTTTTCATCGGTCTTTACTGTGGAAAATGTGAACAACATGCCAGCTTTTAATGGTCCTAATGATAGTATTGAGTCATTGTGTAGTATAGATATTTCTCAGGAGGTGGTTTTCCAGAAACTGTGTAATTTACGTCCTGATAAAGCACCTGGTGCTGATGGTATTTACCCTGTCGTGTTGAGGAAGTCTTGCAAAAGTTGTTTTTAAGCCTTTAAGTATTTTTTTAAGCAAGAGTCTGCAGTGTTATCAGATTCCTGTTGATTAGAAACTGGCCAATGTGACTCCTTTGTATAAAAAGGGTCCTAAGAAAAGGCGCAGTAGTTATAGGCCAGTCAGTTTGACTTCACAGGTCTGCAAAGTGATGGAATCAATTTTGAAGGACAGTATTGTTAGTTATCTGGAAGGTAATCATATTATATCTGATTCTCAGCATGGCTTTAGATCACGAAGGTCTTGTCTTACCAACCTCCTCTATTTTCTGGAAGATGTTACTCGGAAGGTTGATGAAGGTCATCCTGTTGATGTTGTATATTTAGATTTTAGCAAGGCCTTTGACAAAGTACCTCATAAGAGACTTATTTTAAAGGTCAAAGCTCATGGTATTTGTTCAGCAGTGGCTGATTGGATTGAGAATTGGCTGGATAAAAGGTTACAAAGAGTAGTATTAATGGTCATATGTCTGATTGGCTTCCAGTTACTAGTGGTGTGCCACAAGGCTCAGTGTTAGGTCCTACACTTTTTATAATTTATATTAATGATCTGGACGTCAATTTGAATAATTCAGTACTGAAGTTTGCAGATGATACGAAGGTCTTTTCTGATGTCCGTTCAATGGATAAAGTGGCTGAGTTGCAAGAGGACTTGGATATGTTGTATAAATGGTCTTGTGATTGGCAAATGCTTTTTAATGCTCAGAAATGTAAATGTCTTCACGTAGGCCATTTTAATGCCCAGGCTAGTTATTTTATAGGTGGTGTTCAAGTTGAAGCCATTGAGTATGAGAAGGATTTTAGGTGTGCTATTGATATTCGCTGAGTCCAAGTAGACAGTGTGCCAAAGCTGTAAGCTCTGCTAAAAAGGTACTTGGTATTATAAACAGAACCAACGATTGTAAAATTAGTAGCAATATAATTAGATTGTATAAGTCACTGGTTAGACCACATCTTGAAATTTGAATATTGTTGTCAGGCATGGCGCCCTTATCTGCAGAAAGATATAGATAATATTGAGAAAGTACAACGTCGTGCTCCAAAGATGATCCCAGAACTATCTACTCTCAGTTATGATCAAAGGCTTGAGCGAACTTATTTAGTTTCACTAGAAATGCGTAGACTTAGAGCTGACTTGATAGAAGTTTTTAAAATAGTTAAGGGACTAGAAAATGTGGATCAGTCAATCTTTTTCAATCTGTCAGAAAGTAGTAGAACCAGAGGACATCAGCTAAAATTTCAGAAACACTATTGTCGACTGGATATTAGGAAGTATTTTTTTAGTCAGAGAATTATTACAGAATGGAATAATTTGCCACAGGAAGCTGTAACTGCTACAACAGTCAATGGATTCAAAAACGTAATCGATCCTATTCTACGGAAAAGACGGGGGCTCTACATAAGCCAGAAACGGCTGTCTGCCCCAGTTTTTACGACCCCATCGGCAGTTACTGCCGGTGGGCTCCGGTGAGTTACGGTGAGTTACTGTGTACCTTTCAGATGGGAGCTGAACAGACAGCAAGCTAGTATTATAGGCCTAGTATTACATCAACATCATTGTATATATCATAGCGCCCAAGTACAATGTCAGTGTTCTCCACTAGCTGTTTTGTCCGGGGGCTCCGCCCGTACAAAATCTGCCACACTACTTTAGCGCCCGGACAAAACTTTGCCGCCCGCACAGAAAATTGACCCGCCCGGTCAAGAAGTTGGCTGTACATTCAATCACAAACACCACAACTTAGTCATTTGCCTGCCTTTTATATTTGATTTCAAATACTCATGACAAGCAATGTGTAATAAAACATCGGAGATGCAAACCCAGCTCACTTTTACCTGAGCTCTTATATCATTCAGTATGCACTTACTGCATTTCTTTCAAATGTTTCCACAGTAGGAATCTGTTACCATCAAACTCATCCACTAAACGAAACCATTCAATTGAACTGTTCCCTAGGTTTCCCGATTTTCACCCGAAATTTCAGTTAAATTTAAGTGAACTACTTCATTCTTGAATATGTCTAAGTGGAAACTGGAGCTTCAGATCTGCAAGTAAAGTCAAAGATATTTAGAAAAGGCAATCTGCAAAAAGGAAATGACCACAAAATGCCCAGATTTGAACACATAGGGAAGGCTAAGAACAAGAAAGTAAATTGCACCATTTGCGATTTAAGCCCTCCTAAATTGTCAAAATTTTCCCAAAGGGGGTCCCCCTCCCCTTAGACCCCCCAGGATGGCGATCACAAGAGCCCCCGGACAGAAAACAGACCAGTGGAGAACCCTGAATGTACATAGGCTACATATAACAGGTATCTGCAATCACAGAGATCGGAAGTCTAGAGCTTCACTGATTTTCTATCACTGCTGTACTAATCACACACACATCTACTGTTGCCAATTGCACACCAACAATGTAAGTTCCTTACACAGTGCCTGGTCTAGTAGTATGTGGTCACCTTATTCTTGAGTGAGAAACCTATGCAACTGTGCTGGCATGTGTATGTATGCACAAACTTTGCATTCAGATTGAGGACGTAAACAATGGATTTCATTTCCTTAGAAGGAAATACAATAGATTTCTCATGTCCTCAGAAGTTTAACAATAGAGAGTCTATTGTTAAAGGTAAGGTTAAAGAAGCAAACACAATAGAGAAAACAGTGAGGTCCTCAAACTGAATGCAAAACACAACTGTATGTATGGGTGTGTGTGTGTGTATGTGTGTGTGTGTTTGTGACACTTGCTCGTTAACACGATATTTCAAGAAGGGAAACTCTGCCAGTTCTTAAACTTGGTACATAGATGCCCCATATTGAGAGAAAGAACCCTATTGTTTTTGGTGGGGGTCGAAGGTCATCTGGAGTCACCAGGGGTCAAACTCTGAAAACTGTGTTAACACAATATCTCAAGGTAGAAAGCTTCCAATTTCATACTAAGTAGGTAGATGCAATATGGAAAGAGGAAGAACCCTATTGTTTTTGGTGGAGGTCAAAGGTCATCTGGGGTCACCAGGGGTCAAACCCTGAAAACCTTGTTAAACATGATATCTCAAGGTAGGAAGCTTGGATAACTTTTAACTTAGTATTTAGATGCATTATGGGAAGAAAAAGAACCCTATTGTTTTTGGTGGAGGTCAAAGGTCATTTGGGGTCACCAGGGGTCAAACTCTGAAAACCTTGTTAACACGATATCTCCATGTAGGAAGCTTGGATAAATTCCATACTTAGTATGTAGATGTGTTATAGAAAGAGGAAGAACCCTATCAATTTAAGTGGAGGTCAAAGGTCATTTGGGGTCATCAGGGGTCAAACACTGAAAACCTTGTTAACATGATATCTCGATGTAGAAAGCTTGGATAAATTTCATACATAGTATGTAGATGTGTTATAGAAAGAAGAAACCTATCACTTTTGGTGGAGGCCAAAGGTCATCTGGGGTCACCAGGGGTCAAACTCTGAAACCTTGTTAACACGATATCTCGATGTAGGAAGCTTGGATAAATTTCATACTTAGTATGTGGATGTGTTATATAAAGAGGAAGACCCTTGTTGATTTTAGTGGAGGTCAAAGGTCATTTGGGGTCATCAGGTCAAACTGAAAAACTTGTTAACACAATACCTCAAGGTAGAAAGCTTGAATGAATTTCGTACGTAGTATGTAGATGCATTATGGGAAGAGGAAGAACCCTATTGTTGTTGGTGGAGGTCAAAGGTCATCTGGGGTCACTGGGGGTCAAACTCTGAAAATCTTGTTAGCACAATATCTCAAGGTAGAAAGCTTGCATGAATTTCATACTTAGTATGTAGATGCATTATGGGAAGAAGAAGAACCCTATTGTTTTTGGTGGAGGTCAAAGGTTTGGGGGTTTTAGGTAATGGGGTCACTGGCGTCAAACTCTGGAGACCTTGTTAACATGATATCTTGATGTAGGAAGCATGGATAAATTTTGTACATAGTATGTAGATGACTTATGGTAAGGCAAAGAATGCTATTGTTTTTGGTGGAGGTCAAGGTCATCCTGAGTCACCAGAAATCAAACCCTGAAAACCCTGGTAACATGATATCTTGACATAGGAAGCTTGGATAAATTTCATACTTAGTATGTAGATGCCTACTGGTGAGAGGAAGAACCCTATCACTTTTGGTGGAGGTCAAAGGTCATTTGGGGTCATCGGGGGTCCGGCCTTAAAAAAGTTTGCAGTCATTTCATACTACTGTAATTCCATGATACTGTAGGTATGTATGAATCATCAAAACCACAATGCATTTTGGCATTCTGGTTTTTTTTGTTTTGAGGATGATCGGTGCAGCTACAGTATGGATTACTCAGGCGCGGATCCAAGGGGGGGCTTTCCCGGCCTCAGCCTACCCTTTTTCGCCACATCAACAATAACAAATACGCGAAAATTAGCATAATGTTAATCTAGGAGAATATTCAAGGGGACTCTCAGCCCCCCCCCCCCCCTTTCGAAATGTCTGGATCCGCGCCTGTTACTGGTACTTTTTAGAGCAAAGTCAGAGTTGCAGTGAAAACAGATACTTCCCTTTTGAGCTAGTGGAGTTTGAGTCATGGTGGCAGTTGGCCTCAAATAATTCTGATTGATGCACGTACAAGGTAACTGTAACTCCGACTCCACTTGGTAAAGTAAAAAGACCCTTTGGAAGGCAGGGTATTCTATAATTCTTTGTTCAGGGTTTGTTTGTCACATGGTAGGGGAAGGGTCACCATGTCATGGGAAGTATATACAATACCTGTCCACAGTGAGGTGCAAATGTGATAGCCCGGGCCTAAGCCATATGCAGAGGGAATCATTACACATAGCCTAGGTGTAGGAATGTATTTTGGAGTGAGGGCAGAATGAAAATGTATGGTTAAGGACTTTTGGAGAGTCTGTTATACTATCTAAGGGCAGTTTCTCTATGAGTTGGTGCACAGCGAACCAAAAAAAATTTTCACCCAAAATGGCTCCCAGATTGCAGGAAATGGCACTTCCCAGACCTTGTAAGCCTTCTAAACATTCTTCACTTTGAGATCTCTTGCTGTAAAAAGTATGTTTGAGTATTCTTTCAAAAGGTCAATTAACGTTTCATTACAACCATTATCTGGGGTAAAGAACTATCTAAGGGAGCAATCTTTGAAATCTGTTAGAAGGGGTGAACTGTGTCACTCTCTTTTGAAAATTTGTGTTCTTAGATGGAGAGGTTATAATGTGATACAAATGGTGCTATTACTATGATTGTATTTATCTACTTGCTTGTGTTCATGAACAAAAAAATTTAAGTGTCCATGAAACCAACATACTTTTTGAAACAAAGCTACCATGTTTTGTAATATTGAAATATTAACGCTATTTTGTCATGAGCCGGAGGGTGCAGTTCACTGACACAGCGTATTCAGTAGCAGTGTAGTTCTGACTTAATGCTTTTATAAGCAGAGTTGTTGACTTGAGTCGCTGACTTGGACTCGAGTCCAATTCAATTTGCACTTTTTCTTGACCTGTGACTTGACTTGACTTGAAGACAAATGACTTGCAACTTGACTTGACTTGAAGGCAAATGACTTGCAACTTGACTTGACTTGAACATATTCAATCTGGCAACATTAAGTGAAAAGGCTCTCGCTGAGTGTAACATGAATTTTTTCACCACAACATGAAGTAACAACAGATTGCAAAATTTTCCTTCATTTATTCCAGATTGCATTGTGCTGTGAGTGGAACGGATACTGAAAAGACACTCAGGGGTCCAAAAAAGTGCAGCTGTATTGTAGCACTATAATTGACTCAATCATTTAGACCCACGTAGTGTACCATGGAAGGTTTGCACCGTATTCCAAACACAGGCACGTCACATTTATAGTTAGTGTACACCAGTGCTTCCCAATCTTTTTTGGCTTATCACCCATTGCAACAGGAAGTTGTCCCTACTTGCACGGAATGGTATTGAGAAAACTCCCTCCCCTCATGCCAACAAATAAAAATAAAAGTAAAACAAGGCCCTATGTCTATATAAAATATGAGTGACAGGAAAATAAAACTACATGGTTTGAAAATAAAGGTCTTTGCATGTGTGGATTAAGGGAATTAAAAATCGATGGGGGCTCGCTGTGTAATAGCAAAGCCAAAACTTGCAATCGTCGAAGGGGTGATGACGTAATGGGCTGTAAGCTTCCTCCTTAATAAACCCCAGTGAAACGCTGCAAAACGCTACCTCCTTGCATCTGACAATCAAGATCTGATCAAGAGTAATACATGTTGACCTTATTTTATCTCCACTTTGTGAACACTTACTCGATATCACAGTGGCAAATTTTCAGTATCTTTCAAAATCTCCTGCTCAAATAAAGATTATTAATTTCCAAGAGGCCCCTTCTACACTTACTATTTTCCCCCTCCTCATGAATAGTAAAATCGCTCCGTTATCAAACAATTTTCATATATGTGTATGGGCGTATGGTCCACCATAGTCATACTGTACCTGTATGCTTTGCACAATGGGAGGGAATCATGGTGTCCTCAAAGCTGCTTTCTCAGACCTTTTCTGAAACCTTTCATGTGATATATTTAGTTTTTTTTAGTAACTAGTTTTTCTCTTCATGAATCTTTTAGAGCAATAGCAGGCATACTTCTGCTTTGTCTTACCATTTTAAGCATACATTTAATTTAATTGGTGACTTTTACACAGGTTCAGAAGAAACCTATCACCACATGGAAGAAAGATTGACACATTATGCAGGGTAGCCATAAAGCTCAAAAATGTTGAGTGGCATTGTGTAAGTTCAGGAACATTCCCTTTCTCTTTTAAAATGATTCCATTTCCATAAGAACTTAGTTTTTCTTACTAAACATACTCGTAGCTACTAAGAGTAAGTGCATTAAGTTGATATGATCCATTGATTGTCTTGAGAAGTTGTTGCTTGGATGTTCCGTAATATATGGACAAAGTATATCTCCATATGAAGACTGTCTAGGAACTGCAGTCTGTTATATAGGCTTATGAAACTTTTATTTTGAAAATTATGACTTGTGACGTGATTTGACTTGACTTTAGGGAAAATGACTTTTGACTTGGATTGACTTGAGAAAAAATGACTTGGATACAACTCTGTTTATAAGTATGGTCTGTAGAACTGTGAAGGGTACTAAAAATTTGAAAAATGAATTGAAAAATCTGTATCGATAGAAAGCAAAACTGGAACCCACCTGGATAGGGAATAACTAATTTTGCATTGTGCCACATACAAGAGAACAAGTATTCAACTGAGGATGAAGGTTTCATCCTTTCAAAAATTTGTAGATAACTAGGTTTGTCTAGGTTACTATAGGTGGAAGGTCATTCAGATTTACTACATGAAAGCAAATTATAAATTAAAGAGAAGCAAAGAAACTCTTCAGTGCTCAAAGTGTGCCTAAAATTTGGTGTTCATATTGAAGGGTTGTGTTCCTTGAGAGCAACAAAAGAATTGTCGCGGCCACTGATCGCAGTGGGGGATAACACATTTTATCATACCCACTATCTTGATCGAGTATGGCTTTGAAAGAAATTGGAAAGTTCTCCAGGGGAGGTAATTTGGCCCTCATCCCCATCTTGTGCAACCATTGCTTACAAGGTGATGATACATAAGTACTTAAGTAGCCAAAATGGCATTTTAAAATGAAACTACTATGTACAGTGAATTGCAGTGAGCAACAAGTCAATGGTCTCTCCAAACTCAGGCTTATTACGGCCTGTGGGCCAGATGTGTGAAATAATTTTTCAGTATCAGAGTTAACAAGGAGAACTGAGAAGAGAATAAAAGAAATGGTAGTTCAGTTATTTCATTCTATTCCTCATTCCACTACAAGAAACACAGTGCAAAGTTCTGGGTTACACTACAGATGATACTATTAAGGCCTAGTTTAACACTGCAGAAGGAAAGCTACTGTAGCTAACAGGGACAAGACTTCTGAATCGAAGGCTAAAACTCAAATCCCCTTCTCATCTTAAAATCACACGCTTCCTGCCTTGTCCAGGGAAAACGTGGCTTAAGCTAAAAGAAGATATTAGAAGTAGAGAACAATGCTCTCCCTGTGTCTGTAACTGTGTGCTTCTGAACAACTAGCAGGGAGGTCTAGCAAACAACTAGACACCACTGCCCTAGGCACTGGGGTATGTCCTGTGAATGTCACACGAGGGTATCCATACAACATAATTAACCATCGGGTAAGAACCGGCAGAAACTCCTCTTACAGGTGTCCTCCATGCACCCCCTAATAAACTTACTAAAGGGAACTTACTAGTCTGTACAGGCGTCCAGTTTGTTAGGGTGCTACACATAGGCTTAAGAAGTGGATGGGGAAGGGGGGGGCTGCAGTTTGGGGGGATTTAGTCCCTTCCATCAAAAATGTGGTAAATGAAACTATGGTTCCACTCCTCCCTCATTCCAAAGAAGAAAACCCCTTGTTCCTCTGGTAAAATATGAAAAGTTTGCAGTAATTTTGCTTAAAATTTGCCCAATATGTTGCACCAAATTGCATCTAAGGACCCTCAAATATTCAAAAATTTTTTCAAAGGGGGAGGGGGACACTCCCTCCCCCAGGATGGGGGATCAAAACAATATTCACCCCCTCCCCCCAGTCTTGAACAGCTTCCTACACCTGTGGTGCAACATGATATGCAGCCTGTAGTAGAAACATCATGGATATGTTCATTTACTGTACATATATGGCTGGGACCCGGAGACTGCATTTTCCCTTCAAACAAAAACTTTTGATGCCTTCAATGTACACGTGAAATTTTTCATTGAGTAGGACTGAGATGATTTTAATGGAACTATTGCATTTGTGGTACTGAAAATAATGTCTTCAAAACCGTGATGTGTAGATATGTAATGACAGGTAATTAAAGATAAGATAGCTAGCTGTCATTATTTCAAGACCTAAGGCACTCACAGAAAGTAATTAACTGCCTTGGAGCTCATGAATAATTTGTTCACCCAAGATTTATTATTTCAAATGATACAACATGCATTTTAAACTACTTTTATGCATAATATCTTTGGGAAGAAAAGCTAATATTGCCAAGTTTTATTAGTGAGACTGATTGCTTCATTGTCATAGAAACTATTTTTAGTAAATACCATATTGATACAGTCTAAACACAATATTTCATTGTAGATTGTATTGACTAGTACTGTAACAATTATTGAAATATTTTCCATTTTTAAATTTTGTAATGTGTTTCTTTTAAGCAGATGTGTGAATGGCTCAGAGACTTAATGGTCTTTTCGCAGTACATAAACCAGTAGGAATAACATCAGCATCCATTTCAAATGGCATCAAAGAGATAATTAGACAAGGCCTCAAGAGTTGCCATGATGGAAGAGACCAAGAGACTGAAAAGTTAGAGGGAGGACATAGACAAAGAGGGAAGTTACGTATTGGTCATGGAGGAACATTGGATTATGCAGCTAGTGGTGTCCTGGTTATAGGAGTAGGAAAAGGCACCAAGGCTCTCGGGTCATTTTTGAAAGGCCAGAAGGTATGAAATAAGATTTTGCAGTATGGTATGGTATCACAATATGATGTTGCCACATGAATAAGTTATTTATGAATAGGGCTACAAATAGGGTGGGTCTCAATGAGTTTGATGTCTTGAGGCAAAGGGCTTAAGGATGTGACCAGCCTCAAAGCATTTTTGTTCCTATGCAAAAATGCATAAAGTTTTCTTGAAGAGACAGCGTTCTTATTTGCAAATACTGAAAAGAGTGTGTCATCAAGTTGGATGTTCATTATTTCATCAGGTCCATTTATTACACAGGCTGAATGTAGGTATGTTGCTATGGAATTATATTGGTATACAGGTAGCTCTCGTAGTCCTTATGCACTTATCAAATGAATGATGCTGACCACTACCCCCCACATGGTCAGTCATTGCCCACAACTTCACTGACAAAATGTGTACATTGATGTACCACTCATTCAAGTCTGTGACTGACAACTTGTTTAAAATGGCAACCCCTTATTCACCAAACTGATGAACATGTTGCGATTTTGATGGACATGTGAGTCACCGAATTGACCGACAAAAGTTATGGTTGTACATGAGGAGCAGTGCTGATCAAGGTTGGCATCTTTTCACAATTGGTAACAAATGACCCACAATGACTCACCCCTTGGTAAGTACACTAGTACACATTATGTGATATCACTCTTACTCAAATTACCCACCACTGAACAGTGCAAAACCAGACCTTCTGAGGGAAAAGTCAGGATTTTACATGATGTTCGCACCAACAGATTATAGCCTAAAACTTGGAAAAATCAATAAAAATATGATTAAACCTGATAAGCATCCCAAAGGCTATAACATGTAGGTGTGAACATCAAGTAAAATCCCGACTTCCCCCCAGAAGGTCAGGTTTTGGACTGTTCAGTGAAAGGCGATTTCAGTAAGGGCAATATCACGTAATGCAGTGACTGACATCTGAGGTATCATGACTCACCTCTTCGTTACTCTGGTGACTGACGAAATTGGGACAGTAACGGACATGTGAGTTACACTGTCATTGGTCAATGACCCACATTTGACTAACTATGCCCGGGGGTAGTGGGGTGCATCATTCAATTGAAAAGTGCAATAGGAACTGTCACATTGACTACAAGACTGGAATAATCTTCCAAGGCTAGACTTTAGTTTTAATTTGTGACAGATTGAATTCATACAGCAATGGATAGATATGTGTGAAGGTTTGGATCAAGGAGGTGAAGGAGCATTCTCTAGTATTCAAAATGTGTCTGAGGTAGATCAGAGTGTGAAGAAATCAATTTAGTAAATAAGAACATTTTGCAAATTTTATGAGTACATATGGAAAGAATGCCACTGTATTTCACAAAGTTAGACAAAGATGTCTGAGTTGTCCTATTGTAGCAATTTGCACTTATCTACAGAATTTTCCTTGTGACAGCAAACAGGCACTCTGTTTCTGTCTTCTAATAAACTTTGTATTCAGGCTAACATCACTTAAATGCAAAGAGAAAAATCATCTGGATACCTTTTAGTTAGATCTTAGATGAATATCTATAACATTTCCAGTATGTGTAATCAGTGTGTGACATGACCAGGGATGTAGCTACGGTGGGCGGCGCTGGGCGGTGACACCCAGCCCTCGATATTCCCGCCCGGCACTCCAGGCAAACACACGTCTCCCCGCCCACCACAAATTTGCCTATCGAGACCTAAAACTAGCCCTAAATTTACTCCCTTAGGTAAAATGAGGGAAAAATGAAAAATTAATGGCTGAAAAATGGGGTAGGTGCCATGGGGGTGGGGTGAGGTGCTTTCCCCAGATCAGACAATTACCCGGCACTCATATTTGGCTAGCTACATCCCTGGACATGACTGTTTGCATTGGAAGCTTGAGACTACCTCTTCCAGAAAAGAAAGATGTTTATTGACTGGGTTGAAAGGTTGCTGCCACTCAGATGTGTAGTTAGTAAATTGATGCTCAATTGTATTCATTCTGAAAATCAGGTCCCTAGATACTTGCAGTTTACAATTTGTATGTTTTCTTTATAAAAATTTTATAAGTAAGAGAGTTTAAAGGTACATGAGCTCACCGAGTCCAAGTCCTTAAAATTGTGATCTGAGACTGGTCTCAAGTCCGAGACCAATCTCGATTACCATAGCACTGCGAAAGATACATGAGCTCTGACGTTAAGGAGTTATTGTGTTGGAAATTTTATTACATTTCATAATTTTAAATTCTTTTCTTATTTTCTTAAGCATTTATTTCATTCTCCTTCGTAGAAGTACGTGGCAACTGGACAGCTTGGAATAGCTACTGACACCCATAGCAGTAATGGGAAAATAACCCAAGTTTCATCATATGGTACAGTGTAGACTTATAGCTGCTATGTACCATGGACTTCTCATAAGTCAAAGGTGTTGCCACTGTTGGAATGAATATAGGCCTACCAAAGTGGCTGCCAGGCTACTGTCATCTGCCTTTTATTAGTGATGAATCTGCAACATTTCAGAAAAATAATTATGTGAAGAGAAGATGATATGAAAATTCTTTATACCAATAGCTGATTTCTACCAAGCCTTTGTTATTTTTTCCAAATATTTCCCAGAACTTCTTCTTTTGGGAAGTGGCTCATCAATGTATACCCAACCATGATTATCCAAACTTTTCATACAAGACATTAGTTTGGAGCCACCTTAACTTATAGGTTTGGTGATTCGACTCTGTATGTTAGTGTAGAATGCTCTGTCCATACTGTGAGAAGTCCATGGTATGTACTCATATTCCCAAAATGTTAGTAATTATGTGAATTTAATCTCCCCCAAAATGACACAAGTGTGCTCTCCAAAAAAGAGTATACTTGCACCCACTTCAACCAGGGTTCTGAAGCCCCCTTCCCCCTTCTTCATCTCCAAACAAGGGTCCTTTTTGAAAAAAAAAAATCTGGAGTCTTACTTGATGGGCATCATGTAGGAAGGTTGTTGTTTTTATGATGAAATAGTGATCAAATAAACTTCAGTATTCTATTCACAGTCTTATGGTTTGGAAATGTGATATTTTGGATCGTTACATTTTATCACATTGTTCATAGCAAACACAGGCAGTCTACCTCCCTTGTAAGTGATGAAAAATAGATAATTCTTTACATGAGTAGAAGAAGATTTATTCATGGTGTAGGTACTGATCTAGATAATGTAGATAAGTTTATTCCATTAACTGTCACATTTCAGAGTTAAATGCAGACATGGAAAAAATGGAAGAGGTCATGATCTTTTCTTTATTATTTTCAGATCACATCACAGAGGAAAAATTCTTCGAGGCTCTTAACAGATTCCAGGGCCAGATTGAACAAGTGCCACCAGTGTAAGTGTATAACAGGCCTTTGGTTCAATCCAGGTCATGAACTACAAACAATCTTTCAAGCATTTTATAGTGAACATATTTGATATGGTACTAGTAGTATGACCTTAAACTTCCTAGCATTTTGTGGCATGGATCAATTGAGCCAAACACATACAATGTAACCCTGAGAAATTGTTCCTCAGTTTTTGATTCCTTGCCGAAGGCAGGCAAGGAATCTATGCGATGGTGATGTCGTGTGTGTGTGTGTGTGTGGGTGTGGGTGGGTGTGCACTTACGACAGTAGCCCTGTGGAGACGATAACATATCACAGAGAAGCCTTGTGGAGACCTGTTTCACTGTGGAGACATTTTGGATGTCTCCACAAGGAAAAGCCTTCTAAATTTGCTGCAAACAGCATTTTGTAGCAAACTATAACTCTGCAGTCTGGACATTTTGCTGATTTTGAGTGATTTCTTTTATTAATACAATCTTTTTAAGTGTGATTTATGCATTATTTTCCACACTTTGTTTTTATGTTGGGTGGGGGGGGGGGGGGGTGGGGGGGGGGGGGGGTGGGGGGGGGGGGGGGTGGGGGGGGGGGGGGGTGGGGGGGGGGGGGGGTGGGGGGGGGGGGGGGTGGGGGGGGGGGGGGGTGGGGGGGGGGGGGGGTGGGGGGGGGGGGGGGTGGGGGGGGGGGGGGGTGGGGGGGGGGGGGGGTGGGGGGGGGGGGGGGTGGGGGGGGGGGGGGGTGGGGGGGGGGGGGGGTGGGGGGGGGGGGGGGTGGGGGGGGGGGGGGGTGGGGGGGGGGGGGGGTGGGGGGGGGGGGGGGTGGGGGGGGGGGGGGGTGGGGGGGGGGGGGGGTGGGGGGGGGGGGGGGTGGGGGGGGGGGGGGGTGGGGGGGGGGGGGGGTGGGGGGGGGGGGGGGTGGGGGGGGGGGGGGGTGGGGGGGGGGGGGGGTGGGGGGGGGGGGGGGTGGGGGGGGGGGGGGGTGGGGGGGGGGGGGGGTGGGGGGGGGGGGGGGTGGGGGGGGGGGGGGGATTGGTAATGTCTGACAAAACGAGGGAATCATTTTCATCCGACATTTTTTACTACAAGTAATAAACTTCACCAGGTAGCATAAGCTATAACGTTGGACCAATAGAAGTAACCTACATTGCACGGTGAGTTTGACGGCCAATATGGCCGATAAACAAAAAGTCATGTGATATTGTGACGTCGGTGAAAACCTCTATATCAATGCGAGAGTCGTTATAACGAAATTTATTCACGAACAAGTCTAATTTGACCAAGTAGTAGCTCCAGCAACGCTGTCCCGGTCACTCACCACCCCTCTTCCTTCGTACACCTTTCTCATTGGACGGGGGGTAAATTTAACCCCCATATCAATTTTATACGTCCATAATTTCTCCTTGGGTTATCCCCACGCCGATATGTATGCAAATCTCGTGCTGGGCGGGGGGGGGAGGCTCTCTACCCCCGTCGCGATCTCCGTCATCAATTTTTTTCATTTTATTTTCACTCATACAACAGTAGGTGAAATGTGGCCCCCTTCCCTCCCCGTTGACTTATTACACATACGCGGTGGCCCACACATGATTAGGCGGTAGCAGCACCCCTCCCCTCTATTAAACCACGTGATATTTTGTCACTCATTTCTGTGATCAGTGTGAGGCAATATAAGTAGGTGAAACGTGATCTCCTCCCTCCCTTTGTGTCATTGAACTCCCCTTTCTTACAGTAGCCAACAAAAAGAGGGTGCCCCGGGGTAGGGTTGGAGTGAGGAGAAGTTCGGGGTCAGACGAGGTCAGGGTTGGGGTCAGGGTCATATCACCGTACACCCATCATATAGCGTTTTTGGGGGGTTGTGCCCCCTAATTCTAAATTAGAAACGAGAACGACACATCGTTGTTCTGGATATTTTCGTACATGCCAAACTTTTTTGACACAGTCCTCGACCAATCTTTTTTAGTGGAAGCGCGGATGCTCAGTGGAAGATTTGGCGTTAAAACGGAGTGGTCAAGAAGTGGGGTCCTCATTGCCTAGTAATTATGTGTGTGTGTTCTGCAGTGTCTGTTTGCTTGGTCTTTTTCCTGACTCAGTATTCTCATTCCGTCATGTAAATAACGTAAGCAAGGGTTATAAACTGTAATGGTGTAATCGTGGATCATGTTTGTTTGTAACAGTTACAAAAAAATTCGAAGTGACAAAAATAGAAACAGAAAATAGAAATGATAATCATCGTTACTGTTAGAGGTATATAAAAAGGTGTTTAAATCTTATGTACGAGTGAATGTTCAATAAAAGTTGGAAATTAAATTTACTTAAATATGTACAAGTAATAATAGCATTGCATCCATGTGGAGATCATGTGCTCTTAATTATTCGACAATGCGATTTGGCAGGATTTTTATGTAAATAGAAAGAGAACAAATACTAGTCTGTCCTGAAAGATACAATGTAATTGGCAAACAAGAAATGCTTATGAATACCGTTGAAGTATTGTGTACAACAAGATTTGCCCGTTTGTTAATGGGAGGGGGGGGGGGCGGGGGGGGGGTTATAAAGGCACAGGTCTGCAAGGACACGTGCATCCAGTAAAGTGATGAACTAATAAAAGTCTAAAAAGTAACTTAAAATCTTTGGCTTTTATTCTGAATGGTGGTTGAATACCAATTTCTTTGAACATTTGGCTGCGTGGGTCATCAAAATATACCCCCCCCCCCGTCTCCCTTCCTCTTTATACTTGCACAAATGAAAGAAAACTGGCAATATAACCACACTCTAATTTATATACACTTAAGTTAAATAGTCCTTCTAGTGAACAATATCACCTCAGGCAACACCGTAGGAATGCTTGCACAATTGAACAAAAAGTGAAATGTAATAACTGCGATCACTTGGTAGGATGTCATGAGCAACAAAATCATAAATTGACTTAAATGATGGGCGAGTTTCTTGTTGAAGTCGCAACTCTTTAAGATATAATGGTAAATTATTCTCGGAAGGAGGAGATAACCTAACTGACGGAGTTGGTCTGACCGGTTGTTCGGAACTGACTGGGGGAGTGTTCTGACGAGACTGTCTTGCAGCTGAGGAAGTTGTGCGGTTGTCGCTCCTGTTACGAGGTGTCGTATTAGTCTTGGAAGGAAAAAGGTCTGGGACAGTTATACCCATTGCCTTAGCTCTTGAACGAGACAACACGGGGTTGAGAACATTATCAGACTGAGGTTGAGTGGGGACCTCACCGAAGGCTAAGGGGAGAACACGTTCAATCTCCGTATCAGTTTCAAGTGGAGCTCTAGATAAATAATCTGCTAAAACCAATTGAGAGCCTCTACGATAACCAAATTTGAATGTACTTTGCCTATTTTGGTGATGGTGTCATGGAGTAGCGGGAACGGGTGACTCACCCTTTTCATACGACAGTAGTGCCTTAAGTGCACAAATCTACCCCCCCCCCCGGAGGCCCACCCCGCCTGTTTTTCGGGAAGTCGTCGGAGGTTACCCGGGCGCATTATTTTTTTTTTTTCTTTTTTTTTTTTGTCCCAGGACGAACTTGGGCAAATCGAGTTTTCAAAATATTTTAAATTTGTTTCAAAATGAAGGTTAGGGTTAGAATTAGGGTTACGTGGATTGAGGTTATTTGGCCCGTTCTTTCATAATCCGGCGTCAGAATTACAAAAAAGGGTCGAAAAGTTGTCATTTTGGAATTAGAGGTGTGGTCTATTTCCAAGAAGCTGATTGGTCCATTGGCCAGATTTGGCCTGACTCATCCTGGGAAAAAACGGGGCGACTTTAGTCAAGTGAGGGCACTATGTGGGATTGTTGTTAAATTGCGCAATGGTAGGTTAGTTAAAACATGATATAACACGTTGAATGACGTAATTATTTTATTTTTATGGAAAGGTTTTGACCAGTGACTGACATGATTTTATGTAGAAACACGATGGGTGAAATAGGGAGGAAAATCGCACGGGAACTTGATCACAAAAGTCATCCTGTTAACCTCAACAACAAAGAAACAAGTCAAGCGCGTTTATCTAAATGCAGACTTAGCCTACAGATGTTATTATGCTAATATACTTACGCAACACCCTCGTTGTTCGATCCACTGTGTGTTAAACCCAGCAACAAAAGAAAAGAAACAAGTACGTTCGATTTTTTACCTCTCCTAAATGCAGAACTTACGACGTTATATTGGTAATATACTTACCCAGCCTCCTCGTTGTTCGATCCACTGTGTACAACGGTCATCAACGTATTCTCCAACAAACTGTGCGAGTTGTTCAATTGTATGTTTATCCTTCCCTTGTTTGCGACATCGTTGGGCGCATTTTCTGACAACTATGTAAGCCATCACGATGCTACCCCAACTGAATAATCCGTCTTCAAACATTGCGTCCAGAAAGTTGCTTGCGTTAGCTTGTAAGCTGCGTACACAAAAATCCAACAGCCCCGAGCTTAGGGGTAACGTGCGGGCTCCAGCCAACGCCCAACACCGTAGGATGCAGCCAATGAATTACTCCTCCCGCCCTAGCTCGGGTTTAGGCCTACTCTAAATCTACGATCTCACCGTCCTCAGCTAGCTGCTGGGCTGCAGCTTGCAGACAGTCGTCAATTTTGACGACAAGGGCCTCCAGACCCGGGATGACGGCGGTCATCGGCCATTCCAACTTCTCCTGGCGTCCTAATTCGCTGATCAATAATGTACATTTCTTCTTAAAGTTCAGCACTATCCCCCAGAATTCCTGATCGTCCCAGTCGTTACTGCTACTATCCATGAGGACTCCCTTATACATTCTAAACCAGAGTTGTCTTCTTACAGGCCACAGGATGCCCGCTTCCAGCGCTTCTCGTAGAAAGAACAATTTATCGTTCAAATACATGTTGACGGGTTGAATTGAGTATTCAGTTTGGTGATTTTCTCTTTGGGGCAGCCGTTTTTATGCAGTTGCAGTAGAATATCCACGTACCCCCCTCCTCTTATCAGAGTTTTGCTGTCCATTCTTTTTTTTTTATTTTTTTTTTTTTTTTCTATAAGTTAAATCCCTTCGAAGGATGCACTCCTTGACAATATCTTTGTCTCTCCTCAACAAGAGTCGCTTATTTTTCCTGTCCAGAAGGACCTTATCGGCCACATTTGCTCCCTATACCAACAGTTTGTTATCCTTTCAAAGGATGCACTCGTTAACGATATCTGGTCTCTTCTAAACCAAATTTGCTTATTTTTCCTGTCCAGGAGGACCATATTGAACACTTTGGCTCTTCATATCAGCATCTTTGCCTCTTCACACCACACCAACAGTGGCTTATTTTTCCTGTCCAGAAAGACCATATTGAACTTTGGAACACTTTGGCTCTCCATATCAGCGCAGAGTTTTCCCTTTGAAAGATGCACTCCTTAACGATCTTTGTCTCTTCATAACAACATTGGCTTATTTTTTCTATTCAGTAGGACGTTATCGAAAACTTTTGTTCGTGTCAGATAATGCGCTGGGGCTAGGTAAGGTGACGTATTCAACTCTGTAAATCGTTGGAGACGTGTCAATGTTTCCATCTGTAAGCAAAGAGCCAGGGTCACCACGGCTATCACCATCAACTTGACCGCAGTTGCTCTGCTATTGTGTGTGTTCTTCATAAATGTTTGACAGTCATCCTGTTAAACCCAACAACAAAAGATAAGAAACAAGTTAAGTACGTTCGATTTTCTGTTTGATTGAGTCACGATTCAATTGAGAATCTGAAGAGCCCTCATGTGTCTTAACATAACTCAAAAATTGTAACGATTCGGTAGGGATTTGCTGCGTTATAGTAGCAATGTCGGTGAGATCACAAAACGCAAATACTTGTTTTGGAGCAACATAGAATGTCTTGTCTGAAGGATTGTGTAACATAATTTTGGTTCTCCCTTTATAAAATTTCACTAGAAATGAATTAGGTGTCATGAATGAGATAGACCCCGAAGGTTGTAAAACGGGCTTTTGCAAGTATGAGGGCACTCTACCTTTAAGGGTTACATAACGGGTCTGGTAAGGGTATACTGTGAATTTACCTATTAGCCGAAATTTGATCTTGCGATGGGTTAGTTAGATTGGATTTAACGACACATCAACACGAATGTGTCACGCAGTGTCAGCTAGATAGAACAGGGTAAAGGTAGGGTAAATTTAAAACTAAAAAAGAATTAAAACATTGGGCAAAATCCTAAAGTCTTGACAAAAGCAAATGGGGGGGGGGGGTCGTGTCAAAATTTCTGTAAAGGCCACTTTCTTTGAGAAAATGCAAGATGAGAGTGGGGTCCGTGTGTTCAAACAATGTCTTCAGGTCTGGTACACTGTAATATTTCTGACGAATATGGGAGTATTCATAGCAGTCGAGGAGAATGTGACTGACGGTGACATCGCAATTACAGGGGGTACAATATGGTCTCTCTTCCCCGTGGAGCAAATAAGCATGTGTTAGGTAAGGTGTGACTTCGATTTCGTGCCCTAGTCAGTACGGAAATCATCTTCTCCGTTTTTTCGTAGTGGGTTTCCATACCCACAGACCCGACCGTTGGTTTGACCTGGTATAATTTGTTTCTCTGGGAAAGAATCCCACAGTTTCCTACCATTTTGATTTTATATAGCCGTTGATGTTAGGGACGGTAATCAGTGTGGGGTACGTGGAGGTTGGTAATGTCCATCTGTAGGGCTTCCTTAGCTAGCATGTCTACCTTTTCATTTCCGTGTATGCCCACGTGACTCGGAACCGACGCGAGCACAACCGACTTCTGCAGTCTCACCAAATTGGAGTAAGCTTCACGGAGAGCTATTACCCAAGGGTGTTTTTGCCCATGACCTGTAAGTGCTAAAAGGCTGGATAGTGAGTCTGTGAACACAATGAGCTGGTGGCTGTGCGAGGTTTCGATCAGATCGAATGGCATCTTAAATGTCTGGACTTCGGCAGTAAAAATTGATGCGCCATCCGGTAGTCTGACTTGCAGGAATGCGTCCCGGCTTACCGCCGCGGCCGCAATCCTGTTCGTGGCTTTGGAGCCGTCGGTATAAATGGCATGATAACACCAGGTCATTTGTTGAGTTCTTCAGAAACTTCCTCAAACTACGGTCAACCACTGGCTCAACTAACTTCCATGGAAGAGTGATGGGGAAGGTAAACTATGCCACGGAATCGGGGTTGGTACACACCTGTGATAAGGCTTCCCTAACGCGAAGAGCAAATGGGGGAATAGCTGAAGGTTTTGTGAGATATATGTGGCTAAGCGGATGGTTGGAGGCCGTCTGAAAGGTCGGGTTGTGGCTGTGGCTCTTCAGTTTGAGCGCAGACTGGAGTGACAGTTTCTTCCACCTTATATGAAGGGGTGGTTCGTTCGCTTCGATATAGAGACTCTGCATTGGAGATGTACTGAAAGCGCCCAGGCAAATTCTAAGACCCTGATTATGAATAGCGAGAAGTTTCCTGAGGTGCGACTCACGGGCGGAGCTGTAAATAACACAACCATAGTCAAGTTTGGATCTAACAAGGGACCTGTAGAGGCGAAGCAAAACGGGCCGGTCAGCGCCCCAGTCCATCTTTGAGACGACCTTCAAGTTCAATGCTCCTTGGCACTTCCGCCTGAGGTAGTCGACGTGGGCTTTGAAGTTGAGCTTATTGTCAAATATTCAGACCAAAAAACTTTGGGTAACAACTGGGATAGGGACACCGTTCAAAGTCAAGTCTGGGTCGCAACGGGCACCTCTCCGGTTGCAAAAGTGCAAACACACAGTTTTGGTCCGAGAAAAACGGAATCCGTTTTTGTCAGTCCAGTGCTGGATCTTATTGAGGCAGTTTTGCATCAGTCTCTCTGTGGACCTCTTGTTCCTTGAGGAACAGGTAATAGAGAAGTTCCACAAACAAAAGACTTCTCAATCCCAGTGTTTACCACAAAAGGGGGATCGGAGCTTCCCTTGCAATTATAGGCCGGTCAGTTAAACCAGTGTTGTGTGCAAAGTTATGGAATCTGTAAACAAGGATTGCTTGCTTAAATATCTTTTAGATAATGGGTTACTCAATCTGTCACAGCATTGATTCTTACCTAGTACATCTTGTGTTACTATTTACTAAGCTTTCTTGAGGATGTGCCTAACGGAATTCTCACATCTAGATAATTGAACTCCTTACCTTTCTACTCGCGTTAAAAGCATATATTTGGCTGTATGTTACATACCACAGTTTAACATGAGGGGTTTGGGTTTCGGACGGTTTTTTTGAGGTGATCGACTTATGGGTATCTCGTCCCGGTCTTTGTTGGGTGGTTTCTGTTCCGTCCGTGTCCTGTTTACATGCACGTGGAAAGCACACCATTAGTCATTGCAAATATCTGTAAATGTTTCTCTTACTGTAATAAACACATCTTAGGTTAGATTTGGTGGTATGTAAAAATAGTTCACAGTTAATGTTTTTGTTCGGTCCGGTTTAGGTTCTCATTTTCGTTGGTTGTGCCCGTTTCTATTGTAATGCTCGCCGTCGTCCTCAACACAGCCAGTCCAGTCAAGGGGTAGCGACGTTGAAGCAGACACACACAGAGATGAAGGCATAGGTAGGACTTTAAACTGTCCTGGGTATGACTTTAAACTGCATCCGGTTGTGGAGTTTGTTTAAACGTGGGAGTAATGAGGTTACCCTTTGCCACAACTGCCTCCGGGGCACCCTTGGGCAAGGTGCACCTGTATTTGCCCCGGTGCTTTTTAAGTGCTGTTGCCTTCGGGCGTAGTGTTGCCTTCGGGCGTTGTGTTGCCTTCGGGCTAAGTGTTGCCTTCGGGCTTAGTGTTGCCTTCGGGCTTGGTGTTGCCTTCGGGCGTGGTGTTGCCTTCGGGCGTGGTGTTGCCTTCGGGCTTAGTGTTGCCTTCGGGCGTGGTGTTGCCTTCGGGCGTGGTGTTGCCTTCGGGCTTGGTGTTGCCTTCGGGCGTGGTGTTGCCTTCGGGCTTGGTGTTGCCGTCCGGCGTGGTGTTGTCTTTGGGTGTGTGGTCTTTGCTTTTAGTGTGGCCGGGGGGAGGTTGGTCTGTGGGGTGTTTGGGTTGTCAGTGTGTGTGTGTGGTTCTATTCTTCTAATGAACATAATTTTCTGTTTGATTTGGTGGTGTGTGGATAGTTTTGCCTTTATGTTCCTGTCCGATCCGGTTTGAGTTTTGTTTTTTGTTTGTATGTGCCTTTTCGATGTACTTAAAAAGCCCCCCCCCCCCCCGAGATGAAGGCATAGGAATGGGTACAGTCTTAATCAATTTTATTCCCAATTTGTACACCTTGATTCAGTGTTATTGATGAGTAAAGAACAAGCCATTTCGTTCTATGATAGTACTTGTGAGTAAGCCTGTCCTGGGTAGGACATTAAACTGCATCCGGTTGTGGAGTTTGTTTAAACGTGGGAGTAATGAGGTTACCCTTTGCCGCAACTGCCTCCGGGGCACCCTTGGGCAAGGTGCACCTGTATTTGCCCCGTTGCTTTTTAAGTGATGTTGCCTTCGTCCTGGGTAGGACGTTAAACTGCATCCGGTTGTGGAGCTTGTTAAAGCGTGGGGATAATGAGGTTACCCTTTGCCACAACTGCCTCCGGGGCACCCTTGGGGAAGGTGCACCTGTATTTGCCCCGGTGCTTTTTAAGTGCTGTTGCCTTTGGGCATAGTGTTGCCTTCGGGTGTAGTGTTGCCTTCGGGCGTAGTGTTGCCTTTGGGGCGTAGTGTTGCCTTCGGGCGTAATGATGCCTTCGGGCGTGTTGTTGCCGTGGGGTGTAGAGTTGCCTTCGGGCGTGGTGTTGTTTCCTTTGGGCGTGTGGGTGGAATTTGGGTGGTATGTGGTTGTGGGGAGTTGTTTTGGGGTTGGCTGCAGTGGCAATTGCTGGAGTTCAGTAGTAACAAAGACTCTTTTGTTCCCTGTTGCACGGTATGTATAGTTTGTTTAGCATTTGTGTTTGTGGCCCGTCATGGTTTTGTTTGGGTTTGAGATTCTTCTTTGGTTTGCCAGTGCCTGTTTCTACGTACTTAAAAAGCTCACTTGTGAGTAAGCGTAATCCATTATATACAACTATTACTGCTTTTTACGTGCGTAGAAACGGGCACAGACAAACAAAAAACCCAAACCGGACTGGATGAAAACGTAACTGTGAACTATTTACATACCCATTTACATGGGCTGGCAAACAAAATTTCTGTGGCAAACACTCACAACACCCACATGTCAGCCCCCTCCCGACCACCCCGAACCCGAGCTAATTACACAACATTATTTACAGGTAAGTTAATATTACAAGTTAACAATCACCCGGCCAGCCCGCACCGAAACAAGCGGATCCTACCGCCTGCCGAACGTCGACCTTGGCAAACGAACGAAGTCAGCCTCCACCCTCACCTTAACCTCCGCTTTTACCGATGCCAGGACGACGTCCGCAGGCCTCCCCTCTCCTCTAAATACAATATTACATCGGTCTCTCCATAAGGCCAGCTTTATTGAGGCCGAAACAAAGGTTAGTATCCCGCGAACACTTGTATTGCATGGCGGGGGTGACAGACCATACAAAGCGTAGTCCTGGCTGACCGCCCAGGTGTAAGAGAACGTGAGGCGATCAGCCAGGACTTGAAACCATTCCCAGAGGGGGGCCACAAAGCCACACTGCCAAAACACATGGGGCACACTCTCCCACTTTGTGCATCCAGTGCGGGGGCAAATGCCATCTCCAAGACGCCACCGAAGGCGCTTGAGATTAGTTACAATGGCGTCGTGTGCAATTCGCCGCAGTAGGTCTCGCCGGCGGTAATCAAGTGACTTACTGTGGACTACACGCCACACTTCCGGCCCCGACACATAGTTGTTGGGTCGGACCTGTCCAACCATGTCATCAAAAATGGCCCGGTACAGATCCCCCACACTGGACTGCAAAACGTCCCCCACTGTTGACATAATACGAAGAGTGTCCCTCATATGGCAATATGCCTTTGTTGGCCTCCAGCTGTGCGTTACACTGTTGCTAAAAAGGGGAGGGAAGTACCAACGAAATGATAAGCCCCCCCCCCCCCCCAATAACGAACAAAGTATGTGAACGGCGACTGGCTCTCGACGGCACTAAAACACATCTGGTAAGGAGAAACCGGAGCTCGAGGGAAGGTGTACAAGGTCCAAACCCCCGTACTTATATTCCTGGTACACCATCTTTCTTCTGACTAGCTCCGTTTTCCCTGACCACAGAAAACCAAATATGGCCCTCTCAAGTCGTATCAGGACTCTCTCTGGAGCAGCCAGAACAGTGCCCGGGTACCACAAGAGAGGGTAAACAAAGCGGTTGATTACTGTCACCTTTCCCAACAGAGTTAGATATCTATCGCCAAAGGCCGTCAACCTAGCCTCCACCAGGTCCGCTTTCTCATTCCAGGTAAGTGACTCTGGCGAACCATAACCAAACCATAGGCCATTAATTTTAATGGCGTCGTCAACCCACGATGCTGTGAAAGGAAGCGGCTTCCACCGCCACTTACCTAGACGGAGTCCCTTGGTTTTAGTTGGATTCAGTCTGGCACCTGTCGCCCTCTGAAAAGTGGACAGCGTGTCAGCAAGGGCCCTGAAGGAAGCTAGGTCGGACGCTACACATGTGACATCATCAGCATACTGGAGGCATTTGACTTTGGCTCCACCAGGTATGTGAAAGGGTTGGAACAAAGACTCTACTTGTAAGGCTCTTGTCAGAGATTCACTGAATAACACATAAAGTAAGGGTGACAGTGGGCACCCCTGACGTACCCCACGTCGGACCTTGAAGGGGTCTGACGGTAGACCATTAACAACAACCCGACTATATACACCATTATACAACAAGGTTACCCATTTTACAAAAGATGGGCTTAACCTAAATTTCATCAATACTTTAAAAAGGAACCCGTGATCTACCATGTCGAAGGCCTTCTGGGTTGTCAGTGTGTGTGGTTCTATTGTTGTAATGAACATACTTTTCTGTTTGATTTGGTGGTGTGTGGATAGTTTTGCGTTTATGTTCCTGTCCGATCCGGTTTGAGTTATTCGTTTTTGTTTGTACGTGCCGTTTCGATGCACTTAAAAAGCTTTCGAAGGCCTTCTGATCGAGGGAGACAAGCGCACATAGCAGATCACGGTCCTTCACATACTCAACTAGGTCCCGCATCAACCAGAGGTTCTGCTGAATACTGTGTCCTCGCACCGCGCATGTCTGGTAAGGCCCTACAAGATCCGGCATAACAGTGCCCAGCCTGTTACAAAGGGCTTTCGCCAGGATCTTGTAATCCACATTCAACAGGGTGATTGGCTGCTTATTTTTTGGCTCGAGTGGATCTCCAGACTTGGGTAGCAAGGTTATCACGCCAGTGCGCTGCAAGGGGCTCAATGAGCCAGCAAGGAAGGCAGAGACGTATACATCACGAAGATCATGTCCAACGGTACCCCAGAAGCGTTTGTAAAATTCCACTGGAATACCGTCGGACCCGGGTGCCTTTCCGCCTTTCATCTTCGCCACCGCCTTCCAGAGCTCGACGACCGTCAATGGGGCGCCAAGTTCGTCATTCTGCTCTTTAGTGGAGGACTTGTCAATATTATCTAACAGGGGTATTTGGAGTCCCTCATCGACATCTACTTTGGTGTAAAGCTTTTCATAGAAGCTTCTAAATACTTCCACGATGTCAAGAGGGTCCTTCTGTACTGTACCATGGGCGTCTCGCACCGCCTTTATGCGGCGGTCGATGGCGTACTGCGAGACATCCCGGTAGAACTTGATAGTAGGCGTTTCCTCCGCCTCCACGCAATACACGCGGGCACGAATACGGGCCCCGTGCAGTTTCTTATCAAGATGTTGCTGGATTGCGTGAAGAGCGGAGGAGTCCCCACTCCTCTCCCTTGAGCAGAGCGAGAGGAACTCCTCCCTTCTTCGACGAGCTCTTGCTACACAGTACTCAATAGTGAACTGTTTGATGCGGGACTTTACGTCATCCCACCATTCTAAACCTGTTGGGAAGGCCGGCCTCAATGTTCGCCACCCTTCGTACCTGGCTTTAAACTGTTCGTTATATTCTGTCTCTGTTAAAATATCAATATTCATTTTCCAGAACCCCCTCCCTGCTGGCCATAACTTGGGGGGGTTGAAAGGAGACAGTAACTGCGTCATGATCCGAAATTGGACATGGCACAACCTCACAGTTAGTTGGTGACAGAGCAGGTGGAGAGTAAACCCGGTCCAGCCTTGCTTTTTAAGTACGTAGAAACAGGCACTGACAAACTAAAGGATAATCCCAAACCCAAAGAAAAACCCTGACAGATCACGAACACAATGTCAAACAGACTACACATACCATGCAACAAGGAACAAAAGAGTCTTTGTTACAACTGAGATTTAGTACTGCCACTGCAGCCAACTTCAAAACAACACTCCAGCCCAACCACCAGAAACAACCCCAAAACAAAGTCCCACAAAGACCACACACCCAAATCCACCACACACCCAAAGACAACACTACGCCCGAAGACAACACCACGCCCGAAGGCAACACCACGCCCGAAGGCAACACCACGCCCGAAGGCAACACCACGCCCGAAGGCAACACCACGCCCGAAGGCAACACCACGCCCGAAGGCAACACCACGCCCGAAGGCAACACCACGCCCGAAGGCAACACCACGCCCTTGAGGCCCGTGCCATCTGGTCGGTGCCAAGTGAACACGGACAAACCCGGGTGTTGTGCTCTCCAAACGTCAACCATGTCGTGGTTCTTCGTGAACATGTCCAATTCCGACAAACCAACGCCACGGCCGGAAGAAGTACACGAGGACAATCTGTCAAGCCGTGTGTCGGGGACGCAGTTAAAGTCTCCAGCCAGGATACATGGGGCACTGCCAGGTGGTGTGTGGATAGTTTTGCCTTTATGTTCCTGTCCGATCCGGTTTGAGTATTTGTTTTTTGTTTGTATGTGCCGTTTCGATGCACTTAAAAAGCACTGCCAGGGACGAAGGACGGCAGGGTGGAGAAAAAGCTCCTGTCGGAGGGCCGATTTGGCGCGTACACATTACATAGTAGGAAGCTACCGCTAGGGTGCTTTATGGTAACACATACCAAACGGCCCTCATGATCAGAATCAACTTTTCCAACCAGGGAGGTCCACCTTGGTGAAATGAAAACTGTTCCACAAGAAGATACTGAACCAAGGGAAGCATGCAATCCTCCACCCCACTCGAAGGACCAGGTGTGGACATCGTCCTCATTCACTATGTGCGTCTCTTGGAGTAAAGCGAAGTCCACACCTAGTGACTTACAAAACTGAAATATTCTGGACCGCTTCCGACTGTCCCTCATACCGTTGACGTTCAGGGTCAAGAGGGACAGGGGAACAGCCATGGAGGGGTGGGTATCTAAGCATTTGTCTGGAGCTTACTGTACTTATTCCGAGGGGTCGGTTTGGGGGCCTCAGAGACTTGAACATCCTGGTCCGACACTTCACCTGAGCAGATCTCTTTAACGTGGATTCAGGTACCCCTTCACCTGAATCGAACCAGCTCTCTCCCAACGGTAGTTCCCTTATTGGGTGATCTGGGGCAGACTCCCCAACATCTGACATGGCAGTGCCAGACTCCGAGTCAGGGGAGAGCTTTCACATTAAATGTGAAAACTGGGCCATTTTTGCTGGCCATAGAGTTCTACTGGACTGTGAAGCAGCAACAGAATTTGTTTGTGTGTTTTTATTCTCATTTACTATTTTGGAGAGGTCCTCACTTTTATATCTTCCTTTGAAAGTTCTGTCTTCATGATTTAAATGTTACCAATTGTGTGTGTCAGTTGTTTGTTTTGACTTACTAATCTGAGGTGTGCTGGAGTCTAGTGTAAGCTGGGTAATTTTAAGTAGACATAGGTATAGTAACACTGTATGTGAAGTAGCTAGGATGTGTTTTCAAGTGGTGTTCTTCTAAAGGCTGTTTTGTAAGGACCTCATATTTATTTATTCCTTTGACAAGTCCTCAGGTTTAACTATATTTGTGTCTGTAAGTGTGTTTGTACTTGAGTAACTGATGAAACTTGTAACTGTCTTTGAAGCAAGCTTCCAGAGCTGGCGATGAAGAATGGGGTGCGCAAAATTACAAAGGTTAAAGGAATTTAACTTGTTATAAATATTTAAACTCGCAAAAATTATATCTAAAACTCTTAAATATTGTGTCAAGAGTGTACGAGAAAAATTAATATTTAAAAAAATTCTCTTGAATTTGTAAATTGTTCTTTTTTACCCATAATCAACAGGAAGGAACAGATGCACTCTGTAGGGATGGTGGTGCCCTAGTGGAGGGAGGTGGAGATGGCTTTGAACGTGATGGTGTCTTAGAAGATGATGGGAACAGCAGTGGTGAAAGAATTGATGACTGGGACTTGAAAGTAAGTTCTTACAATTATGTAGCTGTATAATTTTTGCAGGGATCTGTATTGGCAGGTTTTAGTGATAAGACCCTTTGGATAAGACATCCTTTTCAGACATGTTAATGGTTATGAATGGAAGGGCAGGACTTGACCTATTTGATTGCACTGATGACCCAGTCCTTCCTAACCCCCCACCCCCACCCCACCCCCCACACACACTTCTCTCCACAAAATTGTATTGTAAAACTAATGTTTGGACGTAAAGGGACCTCCAGTATATCATTAAAATGTTGCTGCCACAACCCTTCTTCCTCCCCTGTAGAATGCAATAAGGGGTCAGCAGGCAAGGAATGTTTTTGAATAGCAGACTGTGAGTGGGTTAACTGTACGTTTGACTAGTAAATAATGCATACTGTGTTCATTTAAGTAATAATGTTAAACTGAAATTTCTTACAAAAATGGGACCTCATATTTGTTTCTTCCTTTGGCAACTCCACAGATTCCATAATTTAAATGATTCTTTTTCTCATAAGGTCTTGAGCTGTGTATGGAGACTGGGTTTAACTGGTTATTTTTTTTTTACTGGTCATAGATATATAGTAACATGGTTTAGGAACTAGGATTCATTTTCAAGTGATGTTCTCTTTCTAATGGGCTATTTTGTAGGTTCCTCCTTTTATAATCTTCCTTTGACAAGTCCTCAGATTTCCCTGTTTTTCATTATTTTTGTATCCGTAAGTGTAGGTTTGTGGACTATTTTGTTTGTTCAAGGCAAGTTAACTGTGCGGGTTTCAATTTTACCTTTGTGTGTATGATGCTTGTAAAGATATATTTTAATGTGTGTGCTTTGCTCAGGATAAGTTACTCAGTTTTCAAGTGGTGATGTTACTGGTGCTAGCATCTGTTAATGTGGGTGTATTTTGTATATAAATACCTTAAATGTTATGTTCTGTTTTGACAAGTAATGACGCACCACCGCATCATTTACAAGCTTCATTTAGTTTTAATGAATGTTCTGCATTTAGTTAATAACTAACTACTTCAAACTTTTCTGATAAATTCTACTTTTTCTGCTTAGAGTTCCAGTCTGTGATTTTTCTAACATAAATGACTTCTGCGAATATGTTCTATTGCAAATGTGTATACAGAAAATATGATTCTGTTAGCTGGCATTTACATGTTATGAAGGTTTAATACAATATTATGTCAAACCTTTGATAGGAAAACATAAACATCACTTAATTTGTGTTTGCTGCTCTTCTTTAACAGGGGCAATTGAGATGCCTACCAGATGTTTATGTTGAGGACTCTGGAAGTGATACAGATTCATATGTTATACCCTTACCAACCAGTAAACATAGGAGAGCGGCCAGTCTGTGGTTAGCGTCATCGACTGGAGAGCCATATAATCCAGAAAGTTTGAAACCTCATCAGACTGGGGATAATGAGAGGACAGACTCTCCTCAAAATATCCAAGACAAGGAAATTTCTTCAACAACAAAGCCCATCAGTGTTCTCAAGACCAATAATACAAAGAAACGTAAGTGGGATAAGAAACACTATTGCGTGTACTGCATGAAAAAATTTGCAAAACTTCCCAGGCACTTTGAACAGGTGCATGAAAGTGAAGTTGAAGTAGCAAAAGCCCTCAGTTACAAGAAAGGTTCCAAAATCCGAAAACGACAGTTTGATTTGCTAAGGAACAAAGGTAACCATTCTCACAATATCGATGTATTAAAGACGGGAACAGGTAGCTTAATCCCCGCAAGACGTTGTGCTTATGACGTTTCACATCAAGACCTTCTGCCTTGTGATGTATGTTTTGGATACTTTATCAGACGGGACCTTTGGAAACACAAGAAGAACTGTACAATGAATGCAGATGCAAACAAAAAAGCTGAAAGACATCATCAAGCAAAGTCTTCTCTGCTCCTTCCTGTTTCAAGTGAAGCTTCAGACAGCTTCAAAGACAAAGTGTTTGGAGTCATGCACTGTGATGATGTTTCATTTGCTGCAAGGCGTGATAATGTTATTGTGAAGTTTGGAGAGAGAATGTTTGCTAAACTCGGTAATGAAAAGCATCACATCTCTCATGTAAGCCAAAAGATGCGTGAGTTGGGAAGACTGCTCCTGAAAGTGAGAGAAACAGACCCTGATATAGTCAGTCTGCAGGAATGCATACACCCTAAACAGTTTGACGTTGTCTTGGAAGCTGTACGAAGCTTGGCTGGTTTTGATCCGCACACAGGGA
This sequence comes from Holothuria leucospilota, assembly GCA_029531755.1. Classification (NCBI taxonomy): domain Eukaryota; kingdom Metazoa; phylum Echinodermata; class Holothuroidea; order Aspidochirotida; family Holothuriidae; genus Holothuria; species Holothuria leucospilota. The sequence goes on along the minus strand of CM055977.1, from coordinate 38,549,213 downwards.
GGTATAAAACTCCATCGCTAGCAATAAAGCTGGGACAATCACTTCAGAAATGTGCCTTGATCATAAAGGCAGATTGCATTAGAATGGAAGATCAGGTGTCAGAAGCTCAAGCAGAGAAGTTTTCTGAGCTTGCATCAATTGAGTGGAACCACAAAGTTTCATCTGGTGCTAGGACATCACTCTATGAAAGAAGTGGTGAGGTGCAAAGAATTCTAGAAGTGGACTTCACAAAGAGGAGGCATTGCAGTTCAAACAGTGATGTAATGGATTCCCTATCACAGTGGGAGCAAACGTTGTGCAACAAAATGGAAAGAGTTGAAATAAAGGGAAAGAGAGGGAGGAAGGTGCCCATCCTTTTGACAAAGGAGATGGTAGAAGCCATGGAATTGCTCCACAGCACAAGACAAGGATCAGGGGTCAGCAAGGAAAACCCTTACTTTTTTGCAAGGGTAAACCACAATTCAAAAGAGCCATTGAGAGGATCAGACTGTTTGAGAAAGTATGCCTTGCTTGCCGATACTAAATATCCTGCCAGTTTGACGTCCACAAAATTGCGGAAACAAATAGCGACTGTGTCTCAGATTGTTAGCTTGAAAGAAAATGAATTAGATGTCCTAGCAGGATTTCTTGGACATGACATACGCACACATCGGGAGTATTACCGTTTACCAGAAGACACCCTTCAAATGGCAAAAGTGGCCAGGCTACTACTTGTGATGGAAAAGGGAACTGTAGGAAGCTTCAAAGATAAGACATTAGAGGAAATTGAGATTCCCCTTGATGGTAAGTGAGAATTTTAATCTTTTCTATTAAGTGGGCCTGATGGTTCAGTGCTAGTAAAATCTTCTCCTGGATTGGAGATGGAAATGGAGAGTGAAGTGATAAATGGAAAACTTAGGAAAAGGATTATTAGGGATGATACCATGAGAGCAAATATTAGGCCTCGACAAAACTTTTCAAAGCAACTCGCCATTTGGCAAGCGGCACAGAAATGCCACTCGCCAGAACGATATCTACTCACCACATAAGTCAGTGTAACATTATTACCGAACTTCACAAAACTTATGATCAAACCAAGCGTTGATTTTCACCCTTATTATGGCCCTAGCCTTCCTCAGAAACTGTCAGTCAAAAAGAAAACAAATTAAGCAAAACTCAGGAATTAGATATTTTTGCATAAAAAATGCCTAGTTGGTCTGAGAAAGGTAGGGTAGAAAGCATAGGCTTTCTTTCATTTTCTAAAAACAACTTATTTGCAGTGAATCAGTGTTAAACATTAAGAATTGCACTTTCTTAATAGATCCCAGTTACAATGATGCAATGTCAGATGAAGAAACTGATGATGAAGATAGTATGGATGAGCCCCTTTCAGGTGCATGACGGGCAAAGGAGCCCATTGAAGATCCGTCCTCCTCAACCTCACTGGAGCAGTAATAATTTGTCACTTAATAGCAACTACTTCCACAGCACTGGTGATGTTATTAATACCTGAGCGCACTTAATTAATCGGCCCAGTCACCGTATAATTGTAAACACAAGCAGCTACAGGAAGGGCTACTAGCTCAAATGACCGGTACTACTTTCCTCTACGTAAAAGTGAAGAAAAAGTTTGTTGACCAGTAACTTGTAAATAGCTTCCAACTCTCCAATGGTATTATCAGTTTGCTAGGCTATCGTAATGCATAATCACTAGTGTATTTATGCACAGCTTGTCAAAGACACGTACATTGATGTACTGAGTCTTGATCATGTTAATACTGTACTTGCTGCTTTATGTTCCTCACGCCATACACCTAGCTGGGTGTACTGGGGATTTCATCACATGCTTAACGGCAGTGGCGCCGGCGGGCAGACATTTGATCACATGGCGCAAGACCTGACATTAGACTTTCGAGGAAGCTAAACATTTTTCCATCAAGCTATTGCTTGTTCTTGATGGTTTATTTTTAACTAAAAGTCAGTTATTCTCCACAAGCTTTTAGCCTCCTTCACTGAAATGAAAGTGCGTCCTGATTCTATGTTTTCAACCATTTTCACTTCCAGTGTTTCACTAGAAGACAAGTAATGCTTTTGCAACAGCAGTTCTGTTTATTTTGGTGAGGCGCGTTCCGAGAATTTTTGCCTCAGTCGATTGCGTTTTCTTGGCCGTTTCAAAGCTACGTATCTGAATGAAGTTTTATTTATGAAGGAATAGCTTTCATTTGGCAGTTACATACTGTAACAGATTTCTGTGAAAATGTGGCATGACTATGTGGGGCAAGCCTTTAGTTCACACCTTACCGTGTTTTTCAGTGGTTCCCAACCGGGCGTTTGCACAAATCAGGGGAACAATGAGCGCTAAGGCCACGGCAGGGGGGGGGGGGCGTTTTGAAAAATGGGATTAAACCAAGGCTTTACAAGGTTCCAAAAGCTTTCTCTAGCTGAACTCTCAAATTGGTTGAGTACAGTAGGTCTAATATTCCCTTTACAGATGCCACAAATCAAATCTACTATAACAGTGTTTTATTTTAATTTTTCCTGCAATTAGGACCCTCATATATTTCCATCAGTGACAGTATAAGCGGTGACCGAAGGGGTCATAGCAAATTTAACATTGAATGTACTAGTTTTCGGCTTGCAGTCCATAAAAATGACATACTGACAGAAGTGACAATTGTAGGTAACTGTAACAAAATAGATAACTTTGGAAATGTACTTTGAAGTAAAACTTTAAAAAAATTTCAAAAATGCAGTTTTTCGGTGCGCCAATTTCTGCTTTCTCATTATTTCTACCTGTTGGACAGCTTGATTGGCACAAGTCTTTCAATTTCCCATGCCACCACTACCAGCCTACAATCGTTTTTCCTCCCGTGGCAGGAAAAGCCCCTTTCAGCATCAAAGGGAACTCCCGTTATTTATTACTGAAATACAAACTGGGCTGATTTTGCAATCTTTTTAGTTTATATTTAAGATTATTAGATAATCAGAAGATAGCCAAAATTTGACTGACAGTATGTCATACTCGTGTCAACAATATAGTAAATACTTCTCAGCTTCCGGGGCGAATCCCCCAGTCGCCCACTGGGATGTTGAAATTTGGCCTCATTTTGGGGAACAGTCCACAACTCGATGGGGCCTTGGCCTGAAAGTCAGTTAAATACCAAAGACGTTTCTCCGTTTTTGACGCGATCAAGCCTCCAGCTTTTGTAAATTGTTGGTTAAAGAGTCGCCATCTCAAAAGGGTGTCAGTTTCTTAAGTCCCGCATTGCTGTTTTGCTACCCTTGGTCGGATCCACACATAACCATGTATGTCACGGTAGATCTACCCTTTTATGTCAGCATGTTTTGTTTCATTATCGTCGTTTCATCCACAGTAATAGTAAGCTTTGGATAAGGCCGGGGCGTTTGCCAACCTCATTTGGTGGAAGAGGGCGTTTACCTGGAAAAGGTTGGGAACCACTGGTGTAAAAGTTGAAAGTCACTCGAAGGGCATGCCCACAGCTATAGCCACGTTCCCGGGATTTCCGCCAACATTCCTACAGAGTGAGGGGCAATGCGATCACTGGGTAGCGTTAACTCTGAGGGCAACACATGTATCTCGTCCCAGACGGTAGGATTCTCACCTAAGCTTACTTTCAGCCCATCCCTCCCCCATGCACCCCTTAAACATATCTATTGGAACTCTCCACAGACAATCCACTCTATTAATCGAGTCCCTGATGACAAAGAAAACAGGAACCAACTGTTGTTGCACATTTGTCCAATGCTTTGGTAAAATAACCAGGGTGGCAATAATAATTGCCCGCCGTCGCCGAGGGGCTATGCCCTCCTAGTAAACTTCCCATGATGGCAAGCAGTTACTACTGCCTCAGTGTGTTTTAGTATACCATGCCCCAAAGTATTTTGCTCCCCCAAAGCCATCTGGTCCCCTAGTTTAGTACCTTATCTGGCTTACGGGCCTTATGTCAATGGCTTTATGTTGAATTCAAGATTTGTCTACTGGCATATAACCTTTAGTCTTACAAGCCAGCCCGACAGACTTGTATCAAACCTGTGCGCATCCAACACCTGCTACGAAGAATAACACAAGTTATGGTCAGATCTTTTGCTGTTTTTGAAGTCCAAACCACCCCGTCGTCGGTTTGGACAAACAAGGACCATGCTCAGACCGCCCGAGACCAAGCCAGCTAGGTTTGGGAGTTTGCCAAACCACTCAAAACCGACGCTCTCAAACAACCCGGGGCCAACCCGAAAAGCCTCGGCGGTAGCATACAAATACGGAATCTTTTCAATGTTTATCGACGATGATGTAGGCGTGAAGCTTTCTTTCAGTAAGGTACGAAGCAAATGCAATCTTCCTTTCACGCTGTTAAGAACTGGATTCAACGAAATAGGTATGTTGTTTTGGTGTAAGAGAAGCTTGCTTCCCATGCACGTTGTTTTTTATTGGCTTACCATCTTACAATTCACAACTTTATGGATATTCATAAAAGGTGGAGCGTTCTTATCTCTGATTGTCCCTCCACGTTTTTTTTTTCTCCGTCAAGATTGTGAAAAAGCCAAATGTAAACATGCTCCCTGTCAGGGTGACCATGGCTAAGAATTGATGTGGTAAGATGGTCAGACCAAGGAGGCAGGAGCGTCCCTAAGGATTGATGAGTGGGGGTGGGGGTAATGGACATTTTCCGGACAAAACGGTTTACATTCACGACAGATATGACAAAATGTCTGTATCAAGAAAGGTTAATTCATAAGCAGTGGGGTTGCTAGGATTTCTCTCACGGGGGGGAGGGGCATGTCCTGCAATCCCCGGCTGGGGGAGGTGTGTGAGGGGAGGGGATTCCTCCCCTCACATGGCGTTTTCATTCCGGCATTCCTCGTTAAGTAATTATTTTGCATATGAAAATGAGGGCGAATATAGTTGCAGGGTCGCAACAAAGGGGATTAAATTGGGTGAACGTTGGCAGGCAGGTAGCAGCTAGGGTGTTAGCTGGAAATTACAAGATCACTTTGCTCCGAGACACTGTGAAGGCAATCAAAGGCAAGGAAGTCTCGAAATTAAATTGTTGCGGGAGGTTAAATCAGGGTGACTTACAAATATCCTCAGGAGGCAGCACTTTGTTAACGTGAGGCTGTGGTGAGCCGTCGTTTTCCTTAAGAGCTTCCACGAGTGGAGAGAGACGGGCATGTCTTGGCCCACGAGAGTATGTATGACTGCGGAGCGAGTCAACCTCATGCTCTGCCAAAGCGTGAGTTGTTGAGTTATTGGTAAAGAAATCTTTTGTAGAGAGGCGTATTGTAAAGTATGAGGGCATAGTCTTTGTACATGTATTGTTACAATGGAAGCACAGGGATAAGGCGTGTCTTTAAATGAGTTAGCAATACTACTTCCATACTGAATGTAAAACGTAGAACAAAAAGCGAGGTCAGAATGTATAGTTATGTTTATAATGTTAAGAAATGATTTGATATATTGTTTAAATATCAGATAAATGTCTTATGGCAAGTCTACAACTAGAACAGCAATGCTGTTGTGTACGTAGCTCACACACTTTCTCTTGTCTGTTAAAATAGAAACTCACAAAACCAAATTTTATCACCTATTCATCTGCTTCCAAAAACAAAAAACCTCCTTACCTTACAAAGGCAAATGGGAGGGAAGAGAGGAGCGTAATAATTAATAGAAATCAAAACCCATCTGTAAAATCACAAATGTGTTAAGGAATGTAAACCTGCAACTGACATAGTTTTATGACAGATAGCTACAAATGTCACTGCATATTTTCTCATATCAAGCAAGCCTGCAAAGGCTGTATACACTTTTATTAGCAGCAAGACTGAAAAATATTTGTATGAGTACCTATAAACTGTTCAAGTACTGCAATGTACATTTAATCGCACCTTCGATTCCACAAGTAAACAATGCATGGGTTTGCACTGATCAACATAAAACAGACTCTCAAAAAGCTCCTAATGCACTTGAACTCAAAACAGTTAAATTGCAATTACCTGACTTGACCAACTTAATTGAACAGAATAGAATGGGAGATATCCCCACAATTAATAAGTTAAGCCTATTTCCTTTCATGTGTTTAGCCACACTGACCACAGAGTTGCTTCAAACTGTAGAGGCCACTTGATGAACAAACACATGTGTGTTGATAGATTGAATTTCAAACAGCCTGCATATCCATTTGCAAGATAACAACTGAACACAAAACCAAGCACACTGATATCAGTACAATGGATAAACAGCTAACTGTTCAGCAGGCACAGTGACTCAGCTCTACAAAAACGGCTTTAAAACCCAATTTAACTTTCCTATAATGCAAATAGGTAGGTGTTAATGCTCTGCTGAAAAACAATCATATCCCAAAATTTCAGCCCCAAATCGCCTAACATCAAAAAGAAGACTTTTTGTTGAAAAGTTGATGCCATCAGCCCCATTTTATATAACTTCACACATGTACTGTGTACATGTGTACTGTGTACTGTGAGCTAAAAATTAATTTAGCATGTGCACAGCATGTATCGTACGGCTTAGAGCAGTGGTTCTCAAAGTGGTCCCTACCGCCCCCTGGAGGGCATTGGGAAGTCTCAGGTGGGCACTACAGAGTACACGGAGAATAGGGGGGCATTGGCACTGATTTGGGGGTCCCTAGTAATTAAAATTAAGACACATCACTGCAGAAATTTAGGGCACACAAAGGCATCCAGGGGTCTGTTCCCCTCTGTTTCTCACTAAAAGGAAACCAGACATTTGTAATCTTGAAGAGTTACAACAAGCTCACCCTTCACACTGACTGAACTACATCTAGGATCTCTATACCAGTTTTACAGTATGTCTGCCTTCTGCAGGTTTTTGTTGTTCTTGCAAACAGAAAAGGGTAACTGAGAAAAAACATTGTTGAGTGTCTGACAATGAATGCTAGGACTGAGGGTGAGCATTGGGACAGTTCAAGATGGTGGAAGGTGGTGGTAGTCTAAAAAAGTTTGAGAACCACTGGCTCAGAGGATGTGTATGACTTTAATGCTTTGGAGCATGGGAAGTAAGAATACTTTACTACTCTGTGAAAGAATTCATGAAGAAGGGAACTTGAGAAGAGAATTTTAATCAAGTTGGGAGAAGCCTAGACTTTGGAAAGAAAATTGTGGGTGTGCCTCGCAAATTAAAGCCAGCTTTTAAGTGACTCTGTGAGAGAAAAATGAGAAAATGGGGATGAAGCATTGACAAGTGACATAAGAATTTCTGTATACTGGACTTGCTTTGGTTTACTTCCCTCCACAGCGAGCCATTCAGGACAAAGGCCAGAACCAGGGCAGACTGGAACGAAGCAGGATCAAAGTGCTGATGGTCCGAGAATTTAGAGCTGGATACACTTAAATTTATGAACTGGAAAAGGATTAACCATATCAAAGAACTTTATTATTGTAGGGAGTATTAATGTTGACAACAGTCTGGGGAGGAAGAACTTATGATTTAAAATATGACTGATAAGAGAAAGGGGAATTTTAGAATGGGAACATTTATTTGGCGATTCTTACAATGCCAGCAAAAGTGTTTGGGATAGTAATGTGTGCCAAACCTAGCTAGAACAGCCTAGCTTGAGGAAGCATTTTCTTTTATTTGTGTACCAGTATCCACTGTTATAAAACATGCATTGATTTTTTTTCATCTGTATGTAGTATATAAAGAAAAGAGAAGAGAGAGAGCTAAATAAAGTAGAAAGATACTGTTGGGTTCGAAAACCGAAGAAATTTTTTTTCTTTAATCTTTACATGTATTCTACAGACAAGTTAGAAGAGATCCCAGTGGGAACCTCACCTGGGTCTCCCCCTCCCCTTTGAAAAACATTTGAAAAATTAGGTGTCCTTACATGTAATCTGATGCTACATGCAGGCGCAGATCCAGGATTTTGAGAAAGGGTGGCGCACACACTGTCAGCCGAAGGAAGGCGAGAGAGCAAAGCAAAGGTGGGGGGTTTGGGGGTCCTCTCCCCCAAAAATTTGAATTCTAGATGCGCTTTGATGCAATTTCCCAGCATCTGGGAAGAAAATATTCCATATCTATAAGGCAAACACAAAAAATCGTGGGTCATCAAAAAAGGGGGTGTGCGCCAGGTGCGCCCCCACCTGGATCCTCGCCTGACATAGGCTACCTTTGAAGTAAAATTTGTGTTAAAAAATTTACGTATTTTAAGTACTAAAACAATTGGCCTCAATGATGAACACATTAGAAGTCTGGAGATACTCCAACATCATGTTGCCAAACTTACCTTTGGCAGCACTTCCCCCGTTAACAAATGCTTATTTTTCAGTAACATATTTTACTGAAGGTTGCATTTACACTTATGTACCTCGCTAGAAATGACTTAATTCACATTCAATCATGAAAACAAAAATAAAGTTGTTCTGTATCAATTATATTTATTTGAAAATAAGACACCTGAATTGACTGGAAGTATTTTATGCGGCACATAATAACTATACAGTACAGTACTATACAGTACAGTATAGCACCTCTTACAAGATACTGAAAATGGCATTGTTCTCAAGTATTTAAAAGGACATGGTGTACTTCAGCTGCAAACGAAATAGTGTACAGCATAAAACACATGAGTAAAATTGAAACAAGATTGACATTGGCAAGCATGATTTGTAACCTCATATCTTCTTCAAGTGGCAGCACAGAAAATGCCATAGTTTATACAATATGGCAAGATGAGAAACAATAATCTCCATTCCTAGCAATAAACTTGGAAATGAAATGTGGTTATAACTGAGAAGAGTGACTTTACAGGTTCAAATTAACACTAATAATGAAATAAAAACATTTCATGAACTGAATATAATGAAAAGTATAAATGATGCAAAACCACAAGTTATAACCCATGACACTAACTATAAATCTTTGTCAGCATGTACTATATGAATCTAAGGAATTAGAGAATGCCTCTTATCAGGGAGTTGCTTGTCTCCCTGCCCCTAAACATGACAGTATAAAGAAACGAACAATTCATACTGTGGCAAACAAAACCAAAACAAATGATTATATTACAATGACAACTCTCAACACTAAAACAAGACAAGAAAACAAACTGATGCTGTTCAGTAGAACTTAAACATACCGTATACAGTTAGCATAAACTTGATGAGGACATTTATCACTCAAATACGTTAGCACGGTACACCATAGTTTATATTACGTACAGTGCAGTACTTTACTTCAAACTCTCTTTTATATAATAGACTATACCAAAAAAAGAGCATCCCATTGTACATGGTAGCAGGTTGTTCACCCTGACTATAGCTTATTTTGAAGTGTGATGAATACAGAAGAGCAAATCATTCATAAATATCTTTATATCTTTAAAATATACTGAGTCAAAATACATCTACACAAGCACAAAAAGGTATGGCTTAAATTAATAAACCTATCATTTGTACAAGTTACAAAACATCTTCTCACAATTACTGCCATTCCAACACCAAATTTGCATACACTCTACTTTTTATATGCAGGATTCCTAAGGGGCTTTTTGACATTAATTTTCTGCTTTCTCTCCTCACTCTTTCTCCACTCATTAATGAATACCTCTTTTTCAACATCATCCATTTTTGCCCACTTAGAGAAATAATCCTTCAACAAAGTTCTTCCTTCTTCAAAAGTTATCTTTCGCTTTTCACTATCTTTCTTTATCATCCTGTTAACGTAGAATACCCCAGGGTTCTTCAAAGGCAGTCTGTTTTTCTTCACAGATACCCATCTTTTCCTGTTTTTGATAAGGTATACCATTGACTGTGTTTTTTTTTGAAGAACTTCGTATTTCGGGTTAATACTTTGGTACTGTTATCTGGGCAATGCTCAAACTTCAAAGTGTAGTCTTCAATACTTGTTGATGAGCCCTTTTCTATTGCATCAAATATATATGAATAATCAACAACATCGTAGTTGAAAATGAGAGCTTTTCGTATCTGAGACGGCAATTTTTGTTTAGTGGTCAGAGATCTGTTAGTGATAAGTATATAGTTTTTGGAACCCCTTGCACCTGGAAGATCCCCTTTAACTCTGCCACCATTTTGTAGGATAAGAATCTTGAGGGCATCTCTGCTAATAGTTTTTCCATTCTGCTTAGGCACACACCCACAAAAAACGAAGGTTTGGCCACTGAATATTAAAGAACCTGTTTCTGGTTGAGATGCTTCGGACTGAAACTTAATTAAACTTTCTTCAATCAAACGGAGTGGGTCTGTTCCTTTTGGAATACTACATTCAAAAAGGATTGCATCCCTGTACCTAATGAAGGCTTCAGAAGCCATTTTTCCATCAGGCGATGTATCTTCCATAATACTGTATGAAATGCGTTTGTACATGTTACACATTGTGCAAAGCATGGGATCATATACTCTATTAGATGCCCCACCACCTCTAGTTGTATGAGCAAAGAAGTACCTATTATGTAGGTAATTAGTGTGTTCACCTCCCTCTGCCTGAAACCGTCCAAGGGAAAAGGGGAGAGCAGACATAAAAGTAGGAGCATGGTCGATCAATTTCATCATATATGGTGTTAAGTTTGAGGTTGTGTATCGCAACTTGAAAAGCTGATAAAAGCTTTCAGCATGTAATTTGTATTGCTCCTTTTCTCCATCTGAATAGCCAAATGTATAATCAGTAACACATGTTGATCCTTTCATTTCTGTATGGTTGAGACATTCACTTGGTGGTGGGTCATGCCTAAGAATTTGCACCATGGCATAAAAATGTTGCCATATTGTAGCTACCAAATCAAAATCAGTATAGCTGTCTTGCAATTTCAATTTTTGCTTCACCTCTTTTGGCAATGAATTACTTATTAACTTCTTACTACAAACATTGTGAAGCACATGCGGGTATTTGTCAGCATGCCCTGTTGGTGCTGGTGCAATGATAGTCATGGCATGATCTTTGTTGAGTTTTACAGGAGCAGGCTTTCCATTCTTCTCGAAGCTGATCTTAAAATTTGACTGCCTAACTCCCCTTGCATTTATGTTGTTCTCTATGTTCATAATTTTTTCTTGGACATATCCTGGACCATCCCTGCCAGCTTGTACCTCTACATTTGACTGCTTCATTACCAACTCTATTTCCAAAGACAATAATTTTTCTACAGACCTTGCAATGGCATGCAGCAAACATAATACAGTATTTTGCAAAGGTATTGACTTAAGCAGAGAATCTTGGTAAATTCGATCGATGGGAGTGTGCAAATCAGTACGAAAACCATTTAATGTTTTGCTTTTGTCACATGTGGCAGAAGTGGAATAATATGTCCCACTCATCCTTCATTGTTGGGCCAATCTGTCCATTGTCAGCAAGGATATGTTCTAAGAACAACTCATCCCCACACAAAAAAAAATTGTTGCCATTACTTTGACTTGAAGAAATGAATTCATTGAGCCAAGAGGAGGGGAACCCAAGGTTTTCCTCTAAATTGTCTCTTGAGTCTTTCCCATAGAACATGGTAATGGGGAAAACCTCACTTGGGTCATGATAGCTGATGCCATTCAAAGAAGCCTCATTATTAAGAGTGCTTAGTCCAAGGAAAGTACTAGGTGTGCCTCCAATTTCCCGTGCATCACCATAAAGTTTCCAGTATTTTCTTTTAGGTAACCAATAATACTTAAACAGTAAAACCTCTAATAGGCGATATGGGTTAATCCTCCACCCACTGGCTGTTCTCACTGGTTGCAGAATTGCAAAGACCTCTCTCCAGTATTCATACTTCTGTACACTAATTTCTTGTGATGTACTTACAATTGAAGGAGACACTGATCGAAGCCTCTTAGTGAGACGAGTACCACTGAAGTTCTCCTCTAAATCTATTACATCAGCAGCCGATAACTTTGTTTGAGTATTCTCCACAGAAATTTCATGCAACAAATTATCACAATTTCTCTTTTGGCTTTTAGATGGTGGCACCTTTTGTAATATATTAATAGTGTCCTTTTTATCAAAAAAAGATTTTCTGATTGAGCCACTTGGCTGAATAACAGAAGAAAATACATGGAGAAAAACATTCTTATCATTTTTGAAATTTGACTGCATACATGAATTTAAGGCATTTTCAAGTTTTCTTCTTATTTTTTTTGGTGTTGGCCTTTTCTTTGCCTTTTTCTTTTCACTTTTCACTTTTGGGGTGGAAGTAAAACATGGACTAGGGATGCTTTTGCCTTTGGTGTATGCAAGGTTTTCCAGCATTATAACCTCAATATCCTGTTTTATTTTAGCAGCTGACATCTTGTGCCTACCACTTGCATTTGTTACGAGATGAAGCACAGCACCAAGGCTAATAAATTTTCTCCTTTTACCAGAAAATATAAATGAAGTTTCTCTGTCCAAGCCCCCTTTACTTAGCTGCTTGTCCACAGAGTTGTAACCAACCTTATTAATATGTTTGGACATTCCCATTGCTGCAAAGAATTCAGCACAAGAAAGGTATACTTCCTTGTTACAAACAGCTAAACTTACTTGACAGCCATTTAGCAAGACAGTTTCCAAATTAGTTGGATCTGCATTTAAATTGCACTCTACAGTTGCTGCTTTGACACTGGTTGCTGAGGGCAATATCACAGGTGGGCTGTTACTGGAAAAAGTTACCTCTTCAGTAGCAGATTGTGTCATATCATGATTACAACAACTACTATCACTAAAAATTTGCATGTGGTTTAAAAATGACATTCTTGTTGCATACGGAACAACTTTCCATTCCTCACTTTCAAGTAACTTCTTAACGGCAACAGATGTAATAAATTTTCGTTGATTACCTTTAACAACAAAGCTATCTACCACTTCCAAACCCTCCTTTTTAAGTTTCCTATCAATGTATACATATCCTTCCTTTTTAATGTGTTTATCAACACCAAGGGCAACAAACAACTCCTTACAGGAAAAGTATATATTGTTCTCGGTTTGTAAGGCACTGATTACATGTGAGTTAAAGCACATATACTTAGTCTTTGAATCTATTGGCAAGTCAGTGTATGATAAAACAGGGGCAGATGTAGACTTTGGTGTCGTATCACTGATTTCAAAGTCATTAATTGATTGATCGATCACTTCTTGTGAACTTTCTCCTGTACTTGTTGCAGAATGAATACTGAACGATAGATCAATTACTGAGTCATTCACCTCATGTGCAGTCATGTCTTCACTACTTTCCCCAGTTACAACCTCATCATTTGATACATTCTCTACATCTGCCTGTTCCGAATGCTGCTCCTCTTCCAAGAGAGGTATAATGTTGCCTGTATGTTCGTTAAGTTTATGGTACAGTAAAATATGAATTCCCCTGTGTTCGGCAGAAGTTTCATGTATGGTTGACAGAACTGAGGTATCATTTTTTACAGCAGCAGAAAACGTGCTGAAAGCATATGGGTCAATAGGTGTCATATTTTCATTAAGTCTTGGCAAACTGTCAAGAATGAAGAACTTTCCTTGCCATTTGACAACATTAAAGAAGTGACCAGGTTGTGCTAATATACTTGCCGTCAACTCATAGGACTGACCAAACACAACCATTTCTTCCTTTATCTTTAATGGTGGAGTTTGTCGATTTTGGGAGTTTACCAGGCCTAATTCAATCATTAAAAAGTCTGACATCCTCAGTGACACTTCTTGAAGTTTGAAAGGAATTGAACATTTGGTGCATGATCCTTTTAAATGTTTGATTTGTCTTTTCAAATTTGTTTCTATGCACGCCTCCAGGACACCATTACAGGAAGATGTATATTGAAGGGTCATGAGTCCTGGCTCCCTTGAAGTACCTTCTTCAGCCTGGCATATCAGACAAACATTTACCCCATTAAAGTGTGATGAAAAAAGTTCACCCCCATCCCTACACAGATACTGAAGGCCAGAAAGTACCTCAGCATGACGCCTGCCCTTTGGTGCATAGGCACTTGGCAACTGAGAAACTAACAAGTCCCACACATCTTCTCTTAGTTCACAGGAAGTTGAAAGCATGCTTTCTCTCTTCCTGCAAAGCAGATTCAACTTAAATATAAATTGCCCATTAGACAATGTAGCCACAGATTTATTTACATTAAAAATACCATAGTAATACAATTCAATAAGTGAATCGACTGCACAGGAAGCCCCATGCTAATGTAAATTACACCTTAATCCATTAGTAAAATATGTAATACTTTCCATCACAAATTTTCACATCAGACATACAGAGATCAATCACCAATGGATGGCTCAACAAACAAGTGTCTGCCTCCTCATGCACTAATTCTACGAGAAAGTCCCCCATAAGAATAGCAAGTACCTAACTCTTATATACTACAACCAGCAATTTATCAACCAGTTAAATATGTTACGTACTGTGAAACTTTAAGTGGACCTTAAGTCTAGAATTACAAGAATATATATTTTAGAGTTTGGAAAATGATTTTCATTCATCAAAATCCCATTTTCATAGCTTACTCCACTGATGAGATATAAAATGTTGAAATTTGTTCCCTTCATTTGAAATAGTCGATTCCGCAATAATTTGTGAAGTCCTTCTTGTACAACTCCCATTAACTGCTTTTGTTTCCTTTTTAAATTAAGATACTCGTAAGACCCTGAAACAATTCCAGTTCCTTTGCACGGTATATTATATGGATAGGACTTATATAGACAAGGCACCCTATATCTGTAAGACAGTGATCACACTTTGGCACAAGGTGCAGTGGCTTTCGAAAAACAAAGAACAACAAAGACTGTAATTTGAGTAGTACAAGAATAGCATCAAAAATTATTGCACAATCCACCATTTTAAATTGAGTGAATAAGCTTGAACAGTTTGTAACTCAGCTCAGGAAAGTCTTGTGAAGTTGGGAGTAGGACCACTTGGTTGCATTTTTAAGCTTTATAACACAAAACAACAAAGACTGTAATTTGAGTAGTACAAGAATGGCATCAAAAATTATTGTGCAATCCACCATTTTAAATTGAGTGAATAAGCTTGAACAGTTTACATCTTAGCTCACGAATGTCCTGTGAAGTTGGGAGTTTGACCATTTGGTTGCATTTTTCAAGCTTTGCAACATATTTTTGAAATTTTAGACTTTAGGTAAACTTTAAAGACAAAGAACACATTTGTTCAACGTACATGAATATTGTTTCACCAGACTTAATTTAAAAAACGGGCTCCTTCAGTATGGTATTGTAAACAAATTTTGAGTACCAAGAACACTGACAAAAATCAGCACCAGTCGGCATTATTCATTGATACACACATAAAATTCCTTCAATTCTGGGTATTATAATCTCCAGTATATGTCAATCAGACAACTCACTGTTACTGTTTCAAAGTTTGAAGGGACATGTAGTCACTGCAAACTTCATATGAAAAAAAAAGCAAAATCCCATATTCTTACATGCATTCATTTGTACATACAGTATCACTTGAAGGAAAACATGGGAGGAACTTTTCATTCTCATCGACATCAGCAATACTTAAATTCAATAAGGTAAAGAAGAATTTAGTGTCAGTTTTATGCAGTTCTAACATGAATATCTGAGAATATGTTCAAGTAAAAAAAAATGACAAGTATGAACACCCTACAAAAAAAAAACAAGCCATTTTATTTAGGGTTTGTTTACTGTCCCATGAAACAAACACTCACCATTTCTTAAGAGGGAACTGAAGGCAAGGATATTACATGTGGCAGTATCTTTCTATCCACTGCCATTAAGTTTTCTGACATACATTTGCAACATTAGCACTTGACAAAAATCACAAAGATCTACATGGTACAAGACTCTCTTAAGTCACGTCTGTAATGATCTGTAGCCAGAGCATCTATCCAAGAGTATGCAGTGGACACTTTGGCAATCACAACATCTTTGTTGTTTACCTTAAAAACTACAGACGTAACAAAAGATGTCCTGCCATCTTGCAACTCCACGTCCCATCTGTCCCCCATCAATAAATCCAAACTTGCAAGATTACCCTTTTTGTATGAAAACTCAGAGGTGTCCTGCTTTAGTGGGTCAATTCCAAGGATTTCTAAGTCTGTGTCAAGTGAAGAAACCCCAAGTGATACCATGCGGCAGTTCAATTTACTCTTCAAAGCTGCTCTTATCTCATTTCTTAGGTGTCTCCCAATCTGGGTTCTCCTTACCTGCACTCTGTAATGGAAGTCAATTTTACTTCTTTTGAGGGAGTGCTGCAAAGCTTCTTTGAAGGCAGTCTTCATTAGTTTCCTTTCAGATATTGTAGGTAGGATGCCTGTGGATGCCTTTTCAAGCCTTTCGAATGGGACTTGTACTTTCACATCAGTATCCCCAAATAGAAATCCTCCAGCAACTAACTTTTTTTGTTGACTCCCTGAGTCTGCAAAAAGTCCTGTGATACCCATTGAAACTGGATTTCCACAGAGCATGAGTTTGGCAGAATCCCCAGTTGTAAACACATCTCCATTGTTTGTCAGCACTCTGAGAAAGCGATTCTGATCTGAAAATGCAAAATTTAAAGACGAAATATGTATTTTTTGTCCGGCACTACATTCAATTTCAATTTCTTCGACATTTATTTGAGTCATTTTTTCAGAACTTTCCATAAGCATGGGAAAACATATACAGATGTTTGAACAGATAGATTAAAAAAAATGACTCGGGAGAAAACTCAGAGAAAGCTCCATGGAGCTTGTGATATGAGTTCTCCTACAGAGTTTAATTACAATAGTCTTTGACAATAGTCATTGTCATATACAATAGAATTGACAATAGTCATTCCTGTTAGATAACAGCTCTAAGTAAATTCAAAATATTCTTTATGACTGTGCAGTAGGCCTACTCAAGGCTGTCACAAATTTACAGGTGGTCATGATTAGAGGGGTAGTTTATGAAGGAGCTTTCATTTGTCTTATGTGCTGTGCTCATTACTTGCTTTAAGTAATGTTAAGACAACTCTCATGCCCTTGGTTAAACAATTTGACAAAGACCACCTGCACTACCAGAGGCTAGTATATGTAATATGAGTCAGGCACATACAGTAACTATGAAAACACATCCAACCTTATCTGCTGGTAGGACATTTTTGCAATTAAGGCCTGTACTGTATCACTACTTTGAAACAATTTTTGTCTCAAAGACATTTAAGACAAAGACACGAGGACGACAAAAATATCACATTCACATCTGTGAATACAGATATCATTGCACTATTTCTTTCACTGGATACTAAACAAAAGAACATATAAGATAGAAATGCATAAATTTTGTTTGTTTTCTAATTATGGAATCATATCAGCATTCAAAGCCTACCATAAATCAGTGTGAAAATGAAATACATTGTTAACTTACCTGACCCTAGTGTATCGGATTGTGAGATTGTGTCTGATGGACAGCAGCTTGTGTCAGCCCCCAGTGAACGTCTGGAAAGAGCATCACCATTTTTCCTCTTCTTTGTTGTGACAGTCCGAGTTTTAACTACTGTAGATATATAAGACAAAAAGGAATTTTATGTTTATAAGTTACCAGCCAGTCCCTGAGTTCGAAAATCAATTTGAAGCAGGCATTCCCTATTTCAGGATATCTCTGCATAGATTTTTCAGTTTTCTCTTATGCGCAATTTTTGCAGTTTAGAGGTTTGTGTCGGTATAACTCATTAGGAATTGTAACTAAAAAATACTAGAATTTCTACCTACAATTTTTGCTTTGCAGAGTATGTACAGAACACAAACAATTGCCACCCAAACAAATATCATATGAACAATTTCCACTCAGGACAATTCCAAATTTTTGGGTAAGAGTTGTCCAAGGTCAGTGAATAGGGAGTGGGAATCATCCTAGAAGGAGAGGGGGACTGACGCATGGGTGGAAAAAGCTCAGGAATTTGGGAAAATCCTTCTTTGGAAATTTTGGTATTTGGAAGGAAATTCAGACAGTCAAAGGGAAATTTATAGACATTTTTTCCAGCCCTGGAGGTACATCCTGGAGGGTAGGGGAAAAGATAATTGTTTCATCACAGCTGGATAATCCAACTCTGTAGCAGGAACCTTGCAATACTACAACAAAGCACGAGAGCTGTAATACAAGCCCAAGGAGGAGAGTTGGAAGAAATCAACCGTTGAAAACTTTTGTACTTTTTTTGGCTCACACAACATTATCTTCCAATAATAACATGTCAGCCACTGACATTGCTCTGTACAAGTGTATAATACACATAGATTCCAAACCTAAAAATGGTGCATTGACCTCCATACAGTGAAAATGTCTGGTTGGAACTTGGACGTGTTGATCACTGTTTACTCATTTTAAAAAAACAATCACATACTTAGTAATGTTTTACACAAGTGATTCTACTTGTTCTTTGGAATATTGCTAAATCTTTTAAGTTATCAAGCTCCTCGACATATTCCATTTCAACAAGAGTATACGTCTTCTCCACCATACAGTATTTCAAATAAACATTTCATAAAGAATGCAACCGGACTGATTTGGAATCCATAGACCTACAGCATATAGGTCAGTAACCAACTTACCATGGTACCTTCACATAAGATGGCTTTGTATGTGCTTTAGTTTCAGATAGGCTTACAACAGGAGAGCAATGTGGTCATTTTCTAAGTGTGCAGTATCGCATGTCACTCACTCCAGATATTTCTGAGCATATACATTCCATGCACATGCAGAACAATTATGCTACCTGTATTCTAACAATGGCATTTGATGATTTCAATTTTTCAAGTAGAGCAATGTGCATGCCAAATTCACACTTCCACCCCAATATCTGCATTTCCGTGAGGAGTAGCTTTCCATAACTGTGTATGTAGGTATAGGAGTATGGATTCTAAATTTAATCAAAAATAGCACACGCTTCTTGTACCTGTAGGAGGTGATGGAACTCTTATCTTGCTGGCGTGAATCACCCTTTTCACTCCATTGATATCTGCTGTTACCGTTCTGGTAAACCTATCTACCACACAAACTTCAGCAGCAACAATTTGGTTATCGAGGTTGAAGTCTACCACTGCTCCAGCAACCAACTGCCTCAACAGTGAGAGATATGAAGATTCTCTGGGGGTTGCTCTTCTCTCCCTTGATCTAATTGTACCTGTAATGGGCAGAGTAAAATCAATTCTTAAAAAAGACTGAAGAAAAGGGTCCTTAGTCAAAGAGGAATTAAACCCAATCACTGGTATTAGCTAATATACTGTAATGTACAGGTTACTGATGAACAGACAATGGCAATTTAATCATCGAAGGAAGATCCAATTAAGTTTTCAAATAAAAGGTACTGTACAGTACACTGCAAGTCTTAAACAAGTTTAACTTCTAGTGCTACCAGTCCTGTAGGCCCAAACTGTTTATACTGTATGTGTTTACTAAAAAAGTGTAAAATCAAAGAAAAGCCAAGCAGAACACTGGGTTTCTAAGATATATACAGTATGCATGCAGTGACTCATCATACATTAATTCTGCTTCTCTCTCCAGACCTTTTGTCTGGTGATACAGTACCCAAAGAGTAATCAAGTCTCTGATAAGAAACCTGTTCATTCAAAAACCCTCTTTGTTTTCTCAGTTTTTCACATCATTGAGTTGAGCATGTAAGATCAGCATTCTATAGTCTTTGTTCAAGGCAGATGTTG
Organism: Holothuria leucospilota; assembly: GCA_029531755.1. Taxonomy (NCBI): domain Eukaryota; kingdom Metazoa; phylum Echinodermata; class Holothuroidea; order Aspidochirotida; family Holothuriidae; genus Holothuria; species Holothuria leucospilota. The sequence goes on along the minus strand of CM055977.1, from coordinate 38,529,611 downwards.
TACATCCTGTGTACCAGTAAAATGAGATAACACCCTTTTGAAGAAGCTTCATCAAAGCAAAGGTATAATAGGAACTATTTCTGCCTCTGATTTAAGTTCTAGTATCTGTTTTCACTCTGTTGCATTCCTTTTGAACAGCCTCAAGTGTAATGTCAACAAAACCATATATACCACACAATTTCCTACTGTAGAAACATGAAATATTGAAAATGTCACTACTGTTGTTGGTTGTAGAAGTATTCAACATATTTCAGATCTTGTAAGAATTCTCTGTTAGCAAAAAAGAAAGCTGTGCAGTACACTGTACAGTACAGTAGTTATGGAAACTACTGTACACTGATGAAAATTACGTTGCGGAGCTTGCGTGTGAAGGAAAGGGGCATGTAGAAATGCCCAAAGCAAAAGTTCCTTCACATTGATGCCTCCCAACAAAATATCCCTAAGGCTAACAAACAAATTCACCCTAAGCATAGTCACCCCTTTATACTACAGTATATCTTAATTCCCCTTTACACTGATAGAAACTGGAATACCATACCTGACAAAAGAAAACTTTCACAGTTTGTATTATTGGACTAATATAGTTTCAACTTAAATTATTCAAGAGAGGTGATGGTAACAGGGCTGAACTGTTTTAAACCATGCACTAGTGGTTGAATGTCATACCTGCTTATTTGATCTTAACATTAAAAACGCTAGGTGCACTTTTTCATTCATTTTGCTTCTGGCTCAATTAATGACATTTTTTTGGCTTGTAAATGAGTTGAATGGCAAAGAAGTAGCCTACTGTAGCTCTCGAACCACCCTATAAAATGGTACTTACAGTAACTCTAATCCACCCTGTAGCTAATCTTGTTAATTGCTAGTTTCCTTAATTCTTGAAGCATCTCAGGCAAACTGACACTAACTGAGGATAAAACTATCCGTATCATGTGGGCAACTTTGATAGCCCTGGGCCCACATTTCACATACAGTAATACTGTAAGCACAAGCCATGTTAATAAGTGGAGAGTTTGCTTAGGGATGGGTGAATGACTTTGACGAACAACTTTGAACAGGGCAATTTTACTATAGTGCATCATTATTTTTGCACAGGCAATGATGAGCAGCTGTGTATATTTCAGAAACCAGCCAACAGGTACAGTATACTGTACAGTATCTTGATGTTAAAACAATCCTAATTACCTTAAAGGGAATAAAGGCAGTAGGCATTCGCCCTGAAATTTGCTTTGAAAAATCAGCAAATTCTTGCAAATCTCCTCTTATTGCATTACAAGCACCTCTGAAGACATTTTGAACATAACTATTACAAACAATACTGAAGGTTAAGCAAGGAAAAAATTCTTGAATTTCACCCTTTTCTAACAAAAACTTTGTCACATGATCAAAATAGGCCATTCATGAACTAGAGTGACAGGGCATACTAACTCTGCTTGGGGGAAACTGCCTACTGCCTTAAAGTTAGGGGAATGTATCTCACACCCTGCCAAGAAGTTTGATGATAAATATTTTTAAGTCACTACAACCTTTAAGGTACTGTAACTTGTATAAAATAACGATAATGATATACAGTGGCAGGTCTCAAAAAAGAAAAAAAAATAATTCTTTACTCAAGTTTACTGAAGCTTAAAGGCAGAGTTCTGAGATCACAGTATGCATATAACATACTCTACTGTAGTGTTTGCTGAGAACATACAGCATAGCAGGTGAGAACTAAAGAAACATGCAATCAGAAAAAGGCAATTAAATACAGTAAGTCATTTTACAGGCAATATCTTAGTTGATTACCTACAAACTGAACAAGGCTACAGTCTTATGGTTTCTTAATACTAGAGTGAAATGCAGTAAAGTGACCTGAGCACAGCCACGTCACTCACAACTGTCTACTCAATCATTTTGGGCTCAGAAAATTATGGTTACATGATTTGTTACTGATGTCCAAAAAAGAGTATTCACCAAGACCTTTGGTAGGCAGGAATATGACGAAAATTGTGCCATACTTGTTCACAAGGATATCTGAAAGTTCAATTTTTCAAGGTTAACACAAAACTTCCAGTCTCTTTTAAGTTGTGATACTGATAACACTCAATACAATGGAGGATTGAAAGTTTGACTTTCATGAATGAGTGACTTTTTTACGTACTTTCTCACCAAATTTACTGCAGTCATCATAAACAGTGGTCCTAGAGGAAACATAATTGACAACACAGCAACCTTGTACAGTATGTGAACATTTTGTTGTGTGTTCATGCACGGCTTTACAGGTCCCTATGGGTGTCTATCAACATTTGAGAATTAAATCAATATGATATGGCCTGTAAAAATATTTACAGCCAACATATGACCAGTGATCATTTTTTTTATGCTAGAATATACTGTACATGTAAACTTTTGGCTTCCAAATAGAGGGGATTGCAGTCCTCAAATTCAAAACCCCAATACACAAACTATGCAATTCTCTGCACACACATTGTTTGGCAAAAGCACCCCTTCATTCCAAGATGAAAGTTCAATTTGTTTTTGGACCCCAAATTAATTCAACTGATCAAAAACTTAAATCTAACTTTTTGATTTTTGGAAAAATCCCTCACTTGGGATTTCTCTGACAGCATACAGGTAGTCGATGCTGTGGAATTAAATGTAATTGCGGAATACCCAGCACATGGATACTCTGTTTGGGAAAACGTAAGGCTACAAAGTCCAGGTAACAGGTTTGAGAACAACTCATTTATGATTACTGCACCAATATCATGTGACTGGCTATGATTGAGGTATCTTGTTAGTTACCTTTCAAAATGCTGCGATGATATGCAGTCACAGTCAATTTGTTTTTGTGATAAACTTATGGAATAATGGATATGCAGTAAAACTTAAATACCCCTCAACGGGATATGTTTTCAAGAGGCTACAGGGATACCACGTCAATATTTCGAGGCAACTTCCTGTTATCTAGCCTATGAAGGTTCACTTGTATTTGATCCGCTAAAAGGATATGCCGTCAAAATTTAGGTTGTCTTTTACAAGGCTACAATGATACACAGGCAGGATTCAAACTGTGTCCTGAAGAGGCTACTGGGATATGCAGTGACTGCTTATGTACGTAACACCATAATATTACTTGTACCTTGTTTTGGGGAGACTATGAGGATACTCAGTCAAACTTTAGGTTGTCTTTTACAAGGCTAAGATGATACGCAGTCAGGATTCAAACTGTCTTCAAGAGGCCACGAGGATACGCAGTGACTGTGTAGCCCATTCAAAAACTGAGCTTCAATTTCACAGGGTATTCTGCAATTGTGCCTGGAATTATTTCATTCTGGGGTATTTGATAGTTTTACTGTAGCATTTTTTGCAACACTTTTACAATGCATAAAGTTGCAGTACTTAGCAACCTAGCCTAGTACTATATAGTAGAGACCCCGAAATTGGCGCACCTTAAAAAATCACTACAGTAGCTATCACTGTAGCAACGTTACTGTAGCGAGCATAACGTTTTTGAACATATCAGGTATTTTGTTTTTCACGATAATGAATCCATTTCAGGTACATGCATACCTTAATATGATTATTTTTCAAGCATTTTATAACTGCATCCCACACTCCTGTGTAATTTTTATATCTAGAAATAATACTCTCTAAAAACAACGAAAATTACCTCGCCCTGGTGTGCACTGTCCCAAAGTACTGCTTCATCTGACGTATTTATGCCTGCACTGTGTGTTGAGTGTATAACCTAGGTTATAAGGTTATTATACTCTGTTTGTAACTTGACCAAATTTTCTGTCTTTCTTAGGCAGGACCAAGCATCTATCTTAAAATTTTTAATGATTGATTTGTATTTCCATGTATGATGTGACTAGAATCAGATTCAGCCACTAAATTAGTTACCAAATGAATCTTGAACCATGAAACTCAGTTCAGATTTAGCCTAGGCTAATGAAAATATGTACGGAAATAAAATTCAGCAATCTGTCAAAAAAATTCAAAAATAGGTCTATGTCAAATTATTGATATACGAGACACAAAACGCCAACTTAATTACAGCCAAGTCTCAGACAGAATCAGTCCTACATTGCATTACTGTTCATTACTACACGTGTACTGTCAGACTGTGTTTAAGTTTAGGATGTAGGCTATTGTTACAGTTATGCCACAATAATATTGTCATTGTGCGCCAAGCCAGTACGGCAAAGTTTATAGAATTTGACAACCACGCCATACGCCAAAAAGTCTGGCGTACAGTTTTACACGCCACAAATAGGCCTATGCATGAAAACTGTTGGACTTTCCAGTATCATGGGCCTAGTATAGCCCTTAGTTCTAACTTTCGTACTAAGTTGTAGGCTAGGCCCTAACTCATTGTGTGTAGTTGTACTGTTCACATAGTAAAGCATATTGACCTGGCCTAAGGCTAGGCCTAGCTCTGCCTAGGCCTAAGCCTAGTCCTAAAGGCCCGTGTATAGTCGGTCGCCGATAGCTCCGTATATAGTAAGCTGTAGGCGAACGACCACAGTCCTTTACTGAGGACTAAGTTAGGCTAGGCCTAAGCCTAAGTTACTTGCCTAAACGAAAATTGGAACGTGCGATGCCATGAATTGTTAATATACATAGCACCATGATAGGCCACCGACGAACCTTACTACCGTACGCAACCAAAAAAAAAAAAAAAAAAAAAAAAAAAAATAAAACTAGGCCTAGGCCTATGAATAAATGATTGCTCACCAATTTCTTGATAGAAAGGGTGTATGGCAGCTCTCACGCTTTCCTTTGGCACAGTCGTGTTGCACTCGCTGCCCCAGCCAAGGAAGCCAACTTCAAACGTACCATCTTCGTTTTCCTTCAGGATTCGGGCCGGTTCCCAGCGCCCAAGAGTATCCAGAGCCTGGATTTCGTCCTGTTTCCTAAATTTTTCCATTGGTGATTGATCTCTGTTTTTAATTTTTCTTCAGAATTTCATATCGTGAAGAAAAAAGCTCCAATGTAAAAAAATTAAAAAAAATAAAAAAAAAAAACTGGAATTTTAGTGGAAACAGTCACTGCTTACGATGTCCTGGAAGTTTTTCTCAATGCTTCTGTGCAACATGTACGTGTAGTAAGCTTTGGTAAGCGTAACCTTGTTTGTACTATTATGTACGCCGGTGTTTCTGCATTAGGCTGTGCGTACGTACGTCAATGCCTCCGCGTAATAAAGTTGATCGCTTCCATTTCATTTATTTGCTTGCAAAAACTGCTCAACATTCATTCATATCAGATAATGAAAGTTGTGAGGAACAGGTTCTTTAACATGTTTAATAAAACTTGGAAAAATATCGAAAGTAATAAAAAAAATTAACCCACGAACCGACACAGCTGTCTTAACTTGCGGATGAATATTAGGTACAGGTGGCTATGTATCACGTACATATGTACGTACGCATACTGCATAGGGCTTTCGGTGCCGGTGCATGCATGGTGCGATCTCTCATTGCTGTTTACACTCGGAAGGTAATCGGCAGCGGTCATTTAAGAACCAATTAGTGCAGTATAGCGTTCAATGGGACTAAAGTTACGAACTCGGGTAGATATTTAATCTCCCCTGTTTTTGGCCAAAAACAGGGGTCTCGGGTGATATTCGCTATGGGCGGCGAAGATCGTAATGCTGACATGAATTTAACAATTCACCAGCAACAAAAGTGGTTTAGGATTATTACTTTACATGAATTAGTATATAGGGCAGGGGTTCTCAATTGTTTTCAGCCATGGGCCGGATTTCCCCAAGTTTATTTTTATCACTGCTGTTTTAGCCAGCAGGCAGGGCAAATCTAGGATTTGGGCAGGGGCTCATTCTTGAGGGCGAATCCCACACAAATGAGCTCCAAAAGTGCCTGCACAGCAGGCGAGTCGTAGGGAACCTTAAGTTTGTAGCGGTCACTTAATGCAGGCGCCGCATAAGGGATGACATCTGACCTAAGCCCCAATTAGGTTGGTGTTAAGGTGAGAAAATTTGACATTTCGCATGAGCTAGAGAGTGGGGAAGTGCACTTTACAACTTCTCAAATTTCCACCATACTTTCTCATCTCCCATGCCTGTGTCGCTAGAATGGGAAGAAACTTGGCATCCCAACCATAGTATATTGTAGGCTATTATACTCTTTAAATACACATTTGTCATTAGAACTCCCAGTTTGTAGGTATTGGTGAGTAGTGTGGGAGAAAAATTGGCATCCTTAATGCTCTAGATTGGAGGATATCCCATGCATTTCAGCATACATTTGTAACTAGACGTTACTTTGTTTCCACCATCTGTAAATTACCACATATGGGAGAAAACATGGCATCCAAATGTTCTAGATTGCCCTCAGGAAATTGTGGCATAAAGAAACATTTTGGGTCTCGAATCTTCCACATTAGTGGATGTTGCAGGCTGCAAATGGCCTCCATGCTGCCACTTGAGAATGTAGGATAAAGTGGGTTATTTTTTTAAGGATCTCTGTCAAAATGACATTTTCTCTTACCTGGATGAGCACCACTTCCACAAAGATAGAGTCCCTGGAATGGTGTTCTGTACCCAGAGCACCATGGGAAGGGTCTTGCTAAGTAAAGCTGATCCAAAGATAATGCTCCATGAAAAATATTCTGTTAACAAATAAAACAATCATCAGATATTGAATATTCATAACTAGATGATCAACTTTACAGCCAGTCAAATGATTCTACATGTTCACAGTTTTGCATCTCACCTAGCTATAAAGATAACACTTTTCTCGAACATAATGAAAATTTATTATGGCACGATTCACAATCTTCATTGCGCACTAAAATACTCTGAGTTTTGCAACCCAATAACAAAAGGTCCCAAATCTCTGACAATGAAAATAATATTGTAACAACATTTTTGATCAAATTTCACAAAATGTAATGCTACCTCATTGTACGGATGTGCATAATATTTTTGCTCATCCGGTGCCAAAATGTACTTCAAAGGGAAAATGCAGTCACCCTAATCAGAGTGAGTATGCTGGGTCCCTCTAGTTCATGAATGGCCTATTTTGAACATGTGAAAATATTTCTGTTAGTAAACTGTGAAATTCAAGGAGAATTTCTCCATGCTTTATCCATTGTTTGTAATAGTGATGTTCAAAATGTCTTCAGAGTTGCTGGTAATGCAATAAGAGGAGATTTGCAAGAGTTTGCTGATTTTCCAAAGAAAATTTGGGGGAGACTGCCTATGCCTTTAAACAAATTCTGGGCCTAAACAAAGGTCACTTCCAAACACAGGTCTGCACTAACCGTGCATAATATTAACCTGTAGCACAAAGACTAGGGCGATTTGTGTAGTGTATCAGGACCAAATGACTTGCATAAGAACTAGGATTAAATGACCTTCAGGCTCCTTATATCTTCTTTTCCCCACACCATGACTCTGTGCTGCCTTTTATTCCAGTGCTATATCAATTGCAGAGCAAACTTGTAGAAACAAAGAGCAAATTCTCAACCTCCCAAAATACAATCACTGTAACATCTAGTAGCAATAGTCAACTCTCTCTTCTGTAGTCGGTAACAGACAGTTGACGGTTGGAGAGATTGAGCCCTTTGGTGGAAACATGAATCAATGGGGATGAGTAACTGTCCCCTGCATACACCTGTTGTATTCAAAGCTTTTTGCTTGGAGACCCTCACATGTACCTTGGTCATCTTGACATTCCTCCAGCGGTGGCTCATATGTGACACTGAGTGGAATGCTACCCTCCTGGATTGCCAGAAAAGGCAACTCTGAAGCCATGTACACACTTCTAAACAATTTTTGCCTGCCTATCCTTGGAATCCTCCTGAAAATGTTTTGGCGACCCCTTGTTTGAATAACATCGCTGACAAAACCACCCAGGCAGACAGCAGAAATGCTATTTAATATTTTTTGAACCAGATCATGGGATGGTACACGAATGATCTGTGTGGATATAGGTACATTCCGTGAACACAGTTGGTAATTATGGTCACAGTCATACAAACAATGTAAGCCTCACCAGATATCAGTTACTGAAATAACAGCATATTCTACAAAATACTGATATTTCAGATTTGCAAACCACAACAACCATCAAAAGTACAGTTTATTGCCTTCCAAAACAAAAACACAAACGACAGAGGGCAGTCTTTACTTTGTTTTTATATCTTACTCAACATACCCCTCCCGTAAGTCCAAAGATTCTCTCCAAATCAGGCGGTGGAAGAATGTCAACTCCGATGATACTCTCCTTGAAGCCCGGGGCATAATCTTCTACGGCATTGAACACTGTAAGATATAAATGCATTTGTCATGTGCGTGCAAATCCTCATGTATCAGTGCACATACAAAGCTCTGTACATGTGTACCAGTGCATACCACTACACAATCTTGAAAAAAATGTACATAAATTTTCAAATTCTACACTTTCAATTTAAAGGCTCTCTAACCTCACCCCACACAGTAACAATTCTCCCTACAAGGTTACCTTCTACCCCTCCTCCAATTTAAACCAAACCTCCTGTCTAGTGCACCTCTAAGACAGATCCACAGTAGCCTGCACTAAGTTTAAATTGCTTGAGGCAATTATATTATCAAGCACAGTCTGTGTAAGCTTCATTGGGAACACAACTAACTGTACAAGTCATTGTTGACCAACCAGAGTGAAACTGTTGTTTGAATGAATGTCAATCAAAGTGCAGTTATCACATTGTATTTAGAACTCTAGGGATATTCCCAGATATGTTTGGGCAGAGACCTGCTAGCACTCCCTGGTTTGGGTGGAAGTCATATCCCCTTTAAAGAGCTCAATGCCATAGAATGCAAGGCATTAGCTAGCAATGCATCTCTCCATCTTTGGGATACTCAAATCTTAACAGAAATGGCCAAATTTCTGCAGAACAGCTTCTGAGAAAGCCAAACTGTTGTCAAACTGTCAAGGCCAAAACTAGAGGGGGTTGTGAGGTCAGGATAGGGGAGAGGAGGAAAAGGAAGTTCCACTCAGGGTTACTCTTGGACATAAAGTTTACAAAATAGTAATAAAAAAGAAATCAAATATTTACAAAACTACACCAGATGGCAATTTAGCACAAGCTTTTAAAATAATGCAATATTTTTGCATGAAAAAAGGTTCTGAATCTCAATCACTTATTTCTGGGAAGCAATTTTTGCCTGTTTTTTGTAGTTAATTCATTCTCTTTCATTTTGTATTTGTAGATTAGTTAGCACAGAGTATCACATTTTAACCCTATGTATTTCAAGAAATGCATTACATGTGCAAGGATAGTGTGTCACATTTTGCGATGCAATACCAGCTATTTCAAATAATGAAAAGCAATATTGATAATTCAAACACTTCTCACTGTAACCTCCCTTTGGACAGCACCAACACCTCTAGGATGGCATTCACATTTGTAACTAAGGCAAATTTTTCAGATTCTACCTCAAGATCCATTGAAATGGAAAAGCAACCTCCTCCGGTAGATAACCTGGTTATGGGTCTCCCTGTCTTCACACAGACTGAGAGATACCAACCCCCCTCCCTAAATGATCTATCAACCAGAACAGAAAGTGAGAAATACAAGTCATTTTTTTAGACTTCAGAAGGCTCACCTCAGATCTGAAGTTTGTAAGAACTTATTCTACAACAGGTCTATTACTGAATGAAAAGTTTGTGGTGTACATTCTACAAGAGCATTACTGGGTTCAAGAATACCTTTTTCAGATTGTGTAAAAGGGTCTCATGCTGTCCATGTTCTCTGTTTCTTCACAGGGTCCTTGATTTAGGCTTTTTATCCTTTTATGGAGCACAAATATACACAGTTAATGCTGACCTAGTAAAATGAATCTAGGTTATTCCGACCAGAACACCTTCCCCACCCCCTGTATAGTACTTGAAGCCCGAGACACATACTGGTCTCTTTATAGCCAGCATAACAGCTCTTGGTGGCTTTCACCATACTGGTCTAGTGCCATTAGTTTTTCATAGTGATATTAGAGCTGAAAAAAAGCTTTGTCCACTCTGCCTCCCTGAGGTCACTCATCTCCATGCATTAGCTCACTGCTTTGGGTTTTGCCTTTGGTGTGCCATTTCAGGCACAATTTGGTCTGCCAATTTTAATACCATATGTATACATCTCTTTTCAATGGAGATATGGCTGATACAGAAGCTAAGAAGTATGGTGATTTGGGAGAGAAAAGCTCCTTCACCTGACGACTCCACTGTTTCCCTTTGGGGAAGAAATGTCCAGGCACTCCTCAATCCACAAACCATTCAAGAAACATTTCACAATTTAGTTTTCATTTATTTTTGACCAAGGTGAGCTGCACTCAAGTCACCTTAACCAATCTCTTACCTTTCTCAGCATAAATCTTCTTTGTTTCATCATCCCATTGTCTGCCATTACTGAGATGGTATGGGGTGTATTGTGTAAACAAAGATAACACATGGTGGCCCTCAGGGGCAAGCGTTGGGTCTACAGATGAAGGTATGCATAGCTCAATCATAGGCCTGTAAAATTACATACTGAAATCATAAATACAAAAAGCAAATGTACTGTAAAGTAATGGTTATTGCTTAGTATTAAAACTAACCAATTTGATAGACTCTTCTATTCAGTAAACTAGAACTTCAGTTCCATGATTCTTTGCAAAAAGGAAACAACTTTTTAGTAAAAGGGTTTCACATTGATATGGGTTGATCATGAAATAACTGTGTTTACACTTTTGATGTAGAATGTTAAATGTCCACAGGCATTGACTATTAACTTTATGAAGTATGATTGACAGTATGAGTCCCCTAACAGCTGTCAGATCCAACCGGTTACAATTCCTATCTTCTGATATTTCTTTGTTCTGACACCTGCATATTCTGACAATTACATTTATACAGATGTGTGACTTTGAGTGATGGATCCTCATTATTTCATTTCAAAGAGATGCTGAGATAAGTGACTTTTTTGTGTAATCCAGTCCCCATTACTGAACCTATAAACATGACCACTCACCATATCCTCCCTTCTCTAAACCTAAAGTGTTTGAACACAAATACATTAAAACAACAAAATGCCACAACAAAGATCAGTCACCAGTCCACCCACTTAGTTACAATGTCACCACACACTTTACACCAATAAATTTTGGTTCACTTTCATGAGGGATAAACAGGGCTCGAAATAAGCTTGAAAAAGGGCACAGCCAAAATGAGCAAATTGGCTGTCGGTTCATGTTATTTCATAGGACATTGACTGAGGGGTCATCAGTAAGGGCACAACAGCCATGGCTATCGGTGCTGCTGGTTACTTTGAGCCCTGGATACAGCCAAACAGTATAAACCATTGTTCAGGAAATCAACAAAAGTAAAAGTGGAAAATAGAAGATATCCATAAGAGGAAGAACCATTTCAAGTGTCAAGTGTGGGTTGTGCAAGATACCATGACTTTTCTACTAACTTTTTTCTTGATTTCTATGGCCTCTTACAATGAACAAACTTCCATCACTTACCAAGACTGTGTTAAGTTTAATTCTAAGATTGCCTAGCAATGTATGAAACCTGTGATGTGTCTGCACATCATCTATATCCAACATACTCAAGTGGCACCCACAGGCCATCTGCGGCCCAGGACAAGCTCTAAAAAGACACAAACGAATCAAGGAACCCAAAATTTACTTGAAAAATCAAACTCTGTCATTTTAATCTGGTTACTACAATTGTTATGGAGTAAAAACTCAAGTTAAGGTGATCCTAAGCCTAAAATTCTTTAGAACCCTCTTTTACATATTACGATAGTAGTTACAGCCCTAAATCTACAGCCCACTGGTCCAAAAAACCTGTTGGTACTTCAGTCCATCGGTTCTGCCTGCAGTCAAAGGGACTTTGTAAGTATGCACTGACAGCTAATGGGCTACAGCTAACAGACTACAGGACCAATGGACTGTAGGCCTATTGAGTGGTCAGTTTCATGGTTCACGGCAGGACCCATGGGCTGTAGGACCAGTGTGCTGAAGGGGTACAGGTCAGTTCCCACACCATGACCCACCTGTCGGGTAATTCTCCCTGCAAGGCAGCTGCATAGGCATTGTCCAGTATTTCCACAGACTCACAATTGAGGTGGATGGTGCAGGAATGGTGAGGGCCTGGCTCATTTTCACGGACATTTGGAATGGCTGTAAAATTGGGCAGTCTGTCAACCGCAACTAGGAAGAGTTGAAAGGAAGCAACAATCAAGTAACACCATTACTACAACTTGGGGAAGCTACGTTAATAACCTGCCAAAAAATCAGGTAAAAATGTTCATACATCCCATAACAAAGTAATTTGTGCATCACCGCTACAGCAAGCTCTGCAGTTCAATGTTGGTTAAGCCCAAAAAATACACTAAAAACAGGAAATTGGCAAGGAGTCTGTTTGCAACTTGTTTTGCAGTTGCCCCCAAAGGGTGATAAGTTTGGACTGGAATAGCAACTCCTCCTGGACAATTTCCACCTGGACAATACCCAATCTAGATGATTACCCCTGGAAAATTCCCACCCATAACAATTCCCCTTATACAACTTCCCCTGCCAGAAAAGTTGGAATTGCCCTCAGTGGGCATGTGTGGGTGGGAACTGTCCAGGGAAAAATTGTCCTGGGAGAAGTTGCAACGAGGGAAAATATTCAGTTGGGAATTGTCCGAGAATCTAACGTTCTCAGTAATATATAGTTGAGTCATCATAACAGTTGAAATTTCTTTCTAATTCCAAATCTCAGTACTGCTTTCTGATTTGCCAAATCACTTGTTTCACAAAGCAGTATTTCCTGGTCTTGTCTAACAATGTATGTCTAATGCATACAGACATCAGCAAACACAACCTGGAAACCAATATTTTGAATTTCCTGTTTTCTAACATCTTCTTGAACTGAGCTGTAGGTTCACTGATAAAAACAAAACACCAAAAGCTATTGGTGATGGGAGTGAACAAAGTATGCAGCAGCAGTGCCAGATACAGGGGGATTGTGGCAGATTGTGTGTGCACTCCCCCTCCCCAAATTGGCACCTAAAGAAAAGGCAAATGATCTAAATAAGTACTTATTGAAACATTAACCAGTGTGTGTATAAAAAGACAGGTTGCTATCCTCATAAAATGGTTCTGTGCATTTGTCACTTTTATGCCTCTAACCTTGGCCAACCATCTAGCTGCACTTCTCCTTCAACTCCCAACTGAAAAAATCCTTGATATGCCACTGCGTAGGATTCAACCCCTGACACAAAAACAATACTATATAAACTCACCATTGATTTTTGTCACAGGAGATTTGAAATCTAATCCCTTCAAATCCTTCTCAAATTCTGCTGGTAACATTCCACTGGGTAACAGATCTTCAAAAGTAACTTTTGGGGTAGCATTGGACAAAACACATTTGCTTTTGATCTCAGTTCCATCCTCAAGTACAACACCGCAGACTTTGTTTTCTGCATCTGTCATAACTGAGCTGACTGGCTGCAATGAAGAGCAAAGAGGATTCCAAACAAACCTCAAAAGTTGTTGCAAACACCATCCTTCAATAATATTTGTGACCGGTCAACCCCAGAGAATTCCAAATGGACAATTTACCCCTGAAAAATTCCAAACGGACAATTTACCCCCGGACAATTCCAGCCCGTGACAATTACAACCCAGATAACTTCCACCAAAAGATATGGGACTGTCCCCGGTGAGGGGGGGAGGGCATTGTCTCTGGGGATATGTCCAGGTGGGAATGGTGTGGGAGGTGAGGGTTGTCCTGAAACCAACAGAATTAGCCAGCATCCCTTTAAATTTTATTCAAAGTTACAATAAGAATGTCTGGGCATTCATGCTGACACAAATCAGAAGCAAAGGACTCCATTATGAATCTTTATAAGCCACAGTGCCTACCATCAGAAGGAAGTCTACTTGAGCAGGGAATATATTGGTGATGACATTAGCTGCTTTTGGTTTTAATGATTCAGGGCTTCACAAAGAATACACTTCCTGTAATGGTTTATTTATTTCAATGCCTGACAGTACTGCTGACTTTTCATATACCTATGACTATTAAAAAGCAATCTGTTACTTCTTGTCTGAAGCACCACCACTGACCATAAACTCAACAAGGCACAAAGTCTCTTAGTGGAATTTACTGTTATTCCTTAACATTAAAAAGATAGAGATCAAATGTTTACAACAGGTAGTAGACAAATCTAGCACATAAAAGGGTGTCAACATATTATAGTATAGTATTCCAGACATATATAACAGGGGTTCCCAGGTAATTCCCCACCTCCAAGCCCCTGCATGGAATCTCCCTCATGAACACACCCCTCCCCCCTTTCCTTCCCCATCCTGACAATTCACTACAATTTTCGTCATGGACAATTGTCATCCATGGCCCACTGGCAATTCTGTATTTTCCAGAAGGGGTTGTTGTCCAAGGAGAAATTGTCAAGGGTGGGAATCGTCCAGGGAGGGGAAGAGGGAGAGGGTGTTGTCCTGTCATGATCACAAGGCAGTAAAAACAACAGGATTCTTGAGATTGATGCAAATTCAAACATAAACAGATTTTTAACTTTTCAACAGTGAATCCAAACTACAGTTTTAACTTGTGTGAAATCTTTCCCATAGATTTACTGTAGGCCAACTGCAAGGTCAAGTGGTTAGAGCTTCCGACTTGCAGCCGCGAGGTCTGGGGTTCAACTCCTGGCCGGGTCATACCAAATACTTAAACTAGAGCAGCAATGCTGCTGTCGCTCAACCCTAGTGTTAGCGAGTATACCAGTTTTCACATAAATACCATTACCGGTAGCAGTACCAGTAATGAAAGTACCGAAGATATTTGTGTGGTTATTTTAACCCGTTCCTGATAAAACTACCAGTACTTTTCTTTTGTTCCAAACGAAAATAACTGTACCACTTCGTTTAGGTCACGATGTGCAGCACTGTCACAATTAAAATATTTCACACAAATATCTCTCCCCCAAAAATGTAATGAACTTTCCATCTTCGGTATAAACAACCATGGTATACACTGTTCAATTAGCACTTGGACTGTGTCAGGGATAAATCTTTATAGCTTCATGTAGTTCATCCCCTTATGTAAGGGCAGGGATCAGAAACTAGACTGCCATAATGCATAAATGCAACCAGTTTGTGTAGGGCAGTTGCATAACCAGTGGAGAGGAAGCTATCAAATGTCTTCCCTCCCCTCCCCCCTCCCCTCTTCCCCTCTCTCCCCTCAGCCATGAAATTGGTAAGCAAAAAACAAAGTGCGACAAAGGGCCCACATGGGACCTTGGACCAAAACTGTCAGAAAACCATACACAGATTACTAACCAAGCATCATTATGACAGGTCTTCAACTGTGTTTAACATTATACGGAGGAGGGGTTAAACAGTTTGCAAATTTCACAAAATGGACCCTTCGGCCCATCTTGGGTCATGGACCTAAAATTCCTGAAAACCCTGAAGGCACCACTAACAGAGTATCACTATGACAAACCATCATCACTGTACAAGAATATCTGTAGGAGAAGAAACATTTTGAAGAATTTCATAAAATGGGCCATAGCTGGGCCCATACGGGACCTTGGACCACAAATTGCTGCACACCTCAAATTGCCAACCACCCAAGGAACACTGTGTTCAAGTTTCAAGAGAATCTATGAAAGCATTTGGGAGTAGAATCCTTTTGAAAAGTGAGACAGACATTTTCTCTCCCTACAGTGTAACATAAGCTCTACCCACACTTCGTGGGTTGAGCTAATAAACAAGTAAAAAATCCCTGAAAGCACTATCCAAAATTTGAATTCCCTACTCAATAATTCCATGCAAGGAGACTGGCCAGGTTAGATGTGACATTAGCATACCTGCCAACCTTTCAATTTCCAAAAGTGGGACAAACTGTCGCGACGCAATAGAGGTACTGCGTGCGAAGCACGCACATCGAGCGCGAAGCGCGAGACAAAAACGGGTGGGGTACAGGGGCAACGCCCTGGTGGGGGTCCAGGGGGCAACGCCCCCGGAAGCTTCTGGGTTTTAGTAGTTTCAGATATGTTAGGAAGACTTTTTGAATGCTAAATTTATAAGTTTTAATGCTCACAATAACATTGAGTTTGTATTCCTAAAGCAAGCACAAGGGTTGGAAATTCAAGAGACCAAGAACTGCAGGCCTTAATTTTTTTCAAGAGCCCCAAGAAAATAATCTCAATCCCATATTTGTTTTATTATGAGAACATAAAGAATTACTGCAAAATGTGAGTAATACCTGAACACCCGGCCTTTATATTGGCTTCCACCAAAGTTATATCACAGCAGTAAACACACAAAACTTTCCCAACATCAGTGGAAGACAATGCATTTTTTTTTGCTTTCCCATGAAATGACCCCAACATGACCCATGACCCACTAGATGACCAATGATCTAAACTTTCTTGAACAACCTTTATGGGGCTATTACCAAAAAAATATCACAAGAAATACCCCAAACTATTACTACATTTGTAGAAGCCAATGCATTTTTTCTTTTTCTATAAGATGACCACTAGATGACCATTGACCCAAAATTTATGATCACCCTTTTTGAGGATACTACCAAAGTTATATCACATCAATAAACACCCAAAGATATCCCTACATCATAAGGAGGTATACGACCTCTTTTGCCTTTCCATAAAATAAACCCCAGATGACCCCTAGATGACTTTTGACTCCAAATCCCTGACCATCACTGATAACCAACGATCTAGTCATCAATGTGTGTAAGTTTCATCAGAATTTGCCCAAGCATGTATTCATGGGGATTGTCTAAAGTTTTGAGCACTTTCTCGTAACAGTGTTATATATGGGCAACATATCCTGAACTTTTAAAATAATGCAGGAAAATAAGGTAATTAATGATGCCATCTTATCAATAAATACGTCTTTTCATGCATAACTCAATGTTAGAGAACTAATAAAACTTTCTAAACACTTTGCAACAAGGGCTATTGAAAAATGTTTATAGCCCCGTGGCTATAGATCAAGCCTTCACTTCTGTAGCAGATTAACTGCAGAGGCATGTGTAGGTTAGGTTCTTGGTGTACATACATTACACGTTAGGCAAAGCCATAAGTGTCAAGCCTCCGTAAAGTAAGTTGCCTCCTAAGAAAACGTATTTCAAGTGAAGCTTGCGAATATGTTTTGAATAGTTATCTGAAGGCTTTTTGCACATGCCAGTTTCATGTTTACGGGTTCTTTGGCCAATAGCTGGTCCATTCTGAATAATTTTGGCGATGATCTTGTTTGATTGAAACCATGTGTATAGTACACACTATAGCCTATGGTGAGAGCTGTAGCCAGTAGCTTGCCTGTGCTAGCTTACCAAGATTTCGGGACTAAAATCTCATCCCGTTGGAAAGTCGATATCTTGCGTACGTATTCACAGGTTGCAAAAGATCTCCCTGCTAGTATTTAATGGCGTTCTACAAAAATTATCAAGCCGGCCATTACTGATATGAATTATGTCTGGATCAAGATTCGAACGGCTTCACTTAGCCACCGAAAGCTTTCAATGTACAGTATGTAAATGTACGCATGCAAGCTGTAGATATATAGAGCCGTAGATTGACTCTTTGACACGATTTCAAGCAGTGATACTCGAACGGAATATGGCTTCGCGAAAGTCTTGTAGGCTTAGGAAAATCATGCCGGAGATAATATGAAAGTTTTTACGACTAACGAAGAAGCTGATCTTGCATCATGTTGAAAAATATCTCTGCTGAGTGAAGTAAGAGCCCGTACGGTAGCACGCATGGCGGCTATCGCCACACGTCGTTGCTACTTTTTGCAGCAATTTATTGCAATGAACTGAAAACATATACATCCGGGCACGTTTTAGATTGACCAATCTCAAACACTCCCGACTTTCGCGAGTTGCAACTTTTTCGCGGTGACCACGGCGATAAAGCCCAGCCCGGCAAGCATTTCATGTACTGCTAAACGTACGTGCAGAAAGCGGGCCTTCACTTCTGATCTGCCATTTTGTACGAAGTAAGGCCATTGCGAAAGTACTAACGGCATTGGCTAATTATCATTATAATGGAGTCGGGAAAACTGTCGGAAACTATATTTGTGTTCCCTTTTGAAATTTTTTCAAATATTAGGCCTACTTGGCCTCTCTTTTTTATTTCTTTTGGAGTATTATGCTGTCAGCATGAAAACTGGAAAAATCGGGACGTCCCGCTTTTCATACGTTTTTGAGATCGGAAATCGGGATTGTCCCGCCAAAGTCGGGACGGTTGGTAGGTCTGCATTAGTTGTGGTGCCTAACCCTTCACATCCAGTAAAAATGTACAAAGGACCAAATAAGGATCTTGGCCAAGCTCCGCCTACGGTATGTGTAGGCTACCAATAGCGTGAAACCTACAAAACTGTGTTTACCGATATCTGAATAAAATTTGCAAGATTATTTTAATGCTGTATGAAAGCTTGTCTTTGTACTGGATATGGGTGATAGGCTACTTGATGTACAATTTGATAAGTTCTGAAAAATATAATCAATAAATGTGTTTTACGCTATTGGTATACATACTGTAGGCTAGGACTATTGAACACTTCATACTTCAATTGCATTAAACCTGACGTTACGTTGTGTAGCTTACAGTTCCTCCAACGTCAGGCTTCGCATCCCCCATTTCACTGCCTAGGCCTATGCCAACACAATCTCACCTAAACTTTGTGGTGTTTTAAGCAGTCTATGATAGGCTACATGTAATAGAAAAAGACTCAAGCCATGTAGACCTTGTCCTGTTAGGCATAAATAAAATCAGTAATGTGCCACTTTTTATTCTGGGTAGGCTGTTAATGTACATGTACATCACTAATCAGTGGTCATTGTGCGAGACACACCAAGTCAGTTAAGCTACTTCCAAGTTAGGCCCACAATAAGTTCTAGCCTAAGCTACGTCTAGCGTAGGCTACTGTAGGCCTAACGTAAGGCCTAGAGGCCTATAGGCTATGCACTTCGTTTCGGTCTCACTTGCGTGATTTTTTTTTTTTGTCCCTGTACTTTCATTTTTCTATCAAACTGCATCATCTTTCAGGTAAGCTAGGCCTAAGCCTACCACGATCACATTTTTGAGTTTCGATGTCACTTCTACTTGCGTAAGGCCAGGCCTAACATTAGGTCTATAACGTTAGTACCGAGTACTTTGTTTTGGTCTCACCTGCGGTTTTTTTCCTTTTTTTTTGTTCCTGTATTTTCGTTTTTCTATCAAACTGCGTCATCTTGCAGGTAAACTAGGCCTAAGCCTACCACGTTTACACTTGTTTAGATCTCACGTGAGTAATTTTTTCTTCCCTGTATTGTCTACTCGAGGATCACAGGCAGTTCTAACGTTGTATAGTACATACATATATATAAATAGATGTATGCATTATATAACCTTAGAACTGCCTGTGCTCGAGGATTGGGTCTTCCAACAGCCCGAAACAATATGTACACACCTTCCCAAATCAACCACCAAATGTCGTGATCCATGCATGTTCCAACAAACAGGGAGTACACTGGATGGACCAAGATGTGATAATGCATGCTTTCATATGTGTGCCGAAAATGAAAACAGACAGAATACATGGAAGATTTATGTCCGTTACACTAAATGAACAAACTCCCTCCAGATGTTCACCTCTCCACACAGCCACTTACACAAATAACCTCTTTGTCCAAAAGAGTTAGAATTTTAAAAGGAATGTCAAGTCAGTAAAATGACAGAAAATTGTCAATACTGTCGAACACACTTCACTGAGCCCCCGGAAAAGAACAAAATCTGTTGCCACCATGGTGTGCATCCTTCACCCAAAAATACAAACAAATCTGAGGCAATTTGAAGAAGCTGAAAACTTTCAAAAAATGAGACAGGCACAAAAAATGAGACAGACATTTTCAGCCCACAGTATAACATAAGCTCTACCCACACTTCGTGGGTTGAGCTAAAAATGGAACCTTCTGGGATTGTGCTTGCTGCTCAGCATAAGCCATAGAGAGGGAAAACAAGCCAGTGAGCCACAACTGGAAAAAAGGCTGTGGCAAGCCCTACTTAAACCAATCAGTTAGAAACTGAGTTGTAAAACCTCATCCAACCCTAGATTTACCTTATTGGTCATAATGGTTGCACCATGTTCCAATGCTGCCTCACTGATGTACCTGGAGACTGCACCCATTCCACCCTCTGCAAACCCCCAGGCACCCTTCACTCCATCAATCTGTCCCATCACATGATGCAGGAGAACATACCTACAAAGAAATTAATCCCAAAAATGAAAGTTACAAAATTATCAAAATGTAACTGAAGGTGCTTCAGTCCAGCATGCTTCAGACTGTCAGCTGGCAGATAAATTCTGATGGCAAAGGACCCAGACCAAGGGGGAGGGAATTAAGCCAGACAGTGGGGAAGACCCACCTCTTGCCTCTAGCACTACTTAAGTCCAAACACTTCTGCTTAAAACACAGTGGTGAATGGCAGCACAACATACTGAACTGAAGATGCTTAAAATGTTGATCTTCGAACCTCACTTTTCTATTGTCTAAGTGAGGTATGTCTTATTACCAACCCCATGGCTTTAATTTCCCAAACCAATCTCCCCTGGTAATTAGATGATCGTTCTGTTCATAGAGCATAAGGAACAATTAGCACAAGCTCAACTAAGCATTCTCTTCTCCTTTGTTCTAAATTGTTGTTACAGTTCTTTGGTTACACCTATACTGTAGTTACTTTGTGTTCTGTTGCTATATGTGGCAGGTATTGCAGATACTCCATGAACCACTCTGTAACATGGAGAATGCATTTAAGGGCTTTGCATGAGCCATACTCAGGCATGCTTCTATTGTATGAGAATGGTATTCATCAACTTAAGTAGTACGTTGAAGAGGTAGAATATTGTGACGTAAATCCAAAATTCATCAAATATAAGAAAGAAAACACTTGATTATTTTACTTACGAAGGTTATTTGATCTTTAGTTCAGGGTGTGTGTGTGGACCAGTGTGCAGGGTTATTTGAAATTAAGGAAAATAAGCCTTTGAAGGTTGACTCCCCATGAAACTTTTGGTTCCACTCCCAGAACAGCATTCAGGGATTGTGAGGGGTGGCTGGGTGGGAGGGGAAAGATCATTGTTCATAAAGGACACTGAGGAATAAGTGGATAAATTTTGAGGTGCAAAACAATGAAACTTATTTGGCAAGGAGGAACATTATAACAGGAGGAACATTATAATTAATTTCTTGAAAAAGTTTGGTGCAAGGAAAGGATACCTTTCCTTTGGGGATGAGTTTTCTCTCCTCTTTAAAGATGGCCGAGGAGGACAAAGATTGGTATATGCCAGATATGTTGTAAACTTTTCACATTACACTGATGAACCACCTTCCAAGGTCATCCTTTTTAAGTTATACAGTCTAGCCAAGGTCCAGCAATGCAGCCAATGAAAACTCACCCACTTCCAGGAGTATCGGGTACAAGCATAGCTCCAATCACAGCATCTGTTGCAATTGTGGCTTTCAGAGGCTCCGACTCAAACCAACGGTCAAGTATCTGTGACACCAAAGAAATTACAAAATGCAATATTATACACATGTAAGAATTTGCTACAGTGGGCAACTTCAGCTTTCAATAAACATCTGCAGGAGTTTACCATGCACAAGGTGGGGTACACCTCTCTCTGACAGTATCTGTTTCTGCTAAAGTGAGCTATGAATCACTTCACTTAACAGAACACCGAAGTATCATAGAGTTGACATGGTATAAAACTCTGTGGTCAGTGCAATATTCCTTTAAAACACAAATACTAAGCTAACGCTTCCAATGGACTTTAATAGTAATGTTCATACTATAGGCCTACATACTAAGGGCTCACTTCCTTTCTCACATGGCACAACCGAGAAGGATTAACTTCTGGTAGCTATGAATATGCACAGTGACATCACAGAGCCTTCTCTGATGCTTTCCAAAGTTTAAATGAGCAGGCCAGCTAGATTTCCATTGTGTGCAACACAAAAGGTATCTACCGTGAATGCTTAGTATGCTGTGAACAGCCGAGTTCACCAACAGCAATATCTTTTGTACTTTTAATAAAGGATGAGTTTGAGTGAAAAAAAAATATATATTTTTGATATGCGAAAGAGGGATTAGCATTCTGGTGAGATTTTCATTCATTTCTGATGTGTAGTTCTGAAGGTATCAGCAAATGAAGCTTACTGTCACCTGAAGTGAGCTTTGAGTCCAGCAGAGCTTTTATCATCTCCTTACATTGAAGAGAAATGTTTTGCTTTCTTTGTTTTTCAATCTGTTGTACTCTCAGCTTAAAGGCAATAGGCAGTTGCCCCAAAATTTTCTTTGAAAAATCAGCAAACTCTTGCAAATCTCCTCTTATTGCATTACAAGCACCTCTGAAGACGTTTTGAACATAACTATTACAAACAATCGGTAAAGCAAGGCGAAATTCTCCTTGGATTCCACAATTCACTAACAAAAATACTGTCATATGATCAAAATAGACCATTCATGAACTAGAGTGACAGGATACACTCACTCTGTTTGGGGTGACTGCCTACTGCCTTTAAAGTTGATAGAGATAAGTGCTTCTCATTGGCAATTTAAAGTTAACAAAATTCCCATGCCTCTCATGCATTCACATTCCATTAATATAGATTAGAGGGAAAATTGGTTGTTAAGTTCAAGGAAAAGCAAAAGAATGTTCATTAATGTGAGGTGATGATGTCACATGTACTTGCTTCAAGTTCACTTTGGGCTGAAAATGTGATTACTTCATCTGCAAATATCTCAAGAAACATAAATCAGATTTCAATAAAAATTTTACTGAAATGCTTGGAAAGTACCCCTTTAACATACTAAAACTCCCATTTTACCCTACACCCTTCCTTTATACTTATTTTTTACATTCATTGTCAAGGTTTAAAGTAGAAATATTACAACAACCAACTAAATGGATCATTCTGGAGAAAACATAATTTCTTTTAGGTAATTTGATAAATGAAAATGTAAAAACAAAATGTAGCCTAACGGTAAAATGTAGCTCTACCTTGTTCATGGGTGCTGTCAGAAGTTCATAAAATGCTGCGGAATCCTTTCCTAAACTGCGAGCTAATGGAGGACAACATGGGAAAACACAAGACCAGAAGTTTAATATTAACAAACATATTTTCAACTTTTACAAGTTATGTGAAAGGCAGTCTGCTGATACACTGTTCATTTCTTTCAAGATGTATCTTCATATTATATGGTAAACTATAGCTAATGGCTTTACTTTTGGCATGTATCCTTTAGAGGGCCTATTTCCTCATCCTAGAGAGGCGAAACTGCCACAAATATGTTAATACTTCCAGCCATTCTCCAAAATAAAAATATCTGTCTCTGGCATCTCCCAGAGAGAGGCCCTTAGTTTAAATTACTGCCCATGGCCATATTCTGCTGAGTATAGCTGTCTGTTTTGCAGTCTACATCACATTTCACTGGTCTGCACAAACTATCACTGACCACTCAGAAGGGCTTACATCTGAGGAGCATTGAGTGACTTCATGTGAATCAGAGTGCAGACACCAAGTACAAATTCTGACAACTCCTACATAAATATGCGGGTGATTCAAGAGCTATATCAATGATATGCTAAATTCTCTTAAGCTAAAAAAGCCTTTCATGTCACAGCTTATAATCCTTACCTGCCTTAGCTAAGATCTTAAGTGCTGGGACAGCTTTCAATTTGTTTCGGAATGTTCCATCT
Organism: Holothuria leucospilota; assembly: GCA_029531755.1. Taxonomy (NCBI): domain Eukaryota; kingdom Metazoa; phylum Echinodermata; class Holothuroidea; order Aspidochirotida; family Holothuriidae; genus Holothuria; species Holothuria leucospilota. The sequence goes on along the minus strand of CM055977.1, from coordinate 38,505,859 downwards.
GTAAGTGTCTGAATATCAACTGGTGATGCATCTAAAAGGGGCTCTACTGCTTCTCCAATTTTAGATATGTATTCTTCATACTTTGGAAAAGCCTGCAAAAAATGAAAGCAGTATGAATGTGACACAAAGAAAACATCAATGCTGGACACCTGTGAGTATTAACAGCCTCACCCCACCAGCACTTTGATGTAGTGGGGTTTTGAAATGTAATATCTGAGTGCAAGAGCCATGCCATGAATAGCTTTCTACTTGGTTAAGTAGCTATACAATTCTAAACAAATAGTAACAGTGGAATAAGCCACCATGACCCATTCATGTATCATGATTGGACAAGTAAGTAAGTTACCTTCTTGTCACCCCAAGAGCCACTTGATCTATTGGGGTTCTGAAATACAAAGTTTGAGTGCTGTAAACATGGCGGGTAGCTACTAATATAACTATACGCTATTGACAGTAGGGTAATCTTGCCTATCCATGTGTTATCACTGAACGGTGAGAGACAGCCTTATGTATCACCCCACCAGCCCTTTGATCTAGTAGGGTTTTGAAATATGAGGTTTGAGTCAGTCAGGCTTCAAAGTGGTCCATCACAGAAATATAGGAGGTTTTATAGGAAGGTTACTGATGAATATATAGGGTTTCATAGGATTTTTCAAGGAAAATATAGAGTAAATATAGGAATGTTACACACTAGCGGTTCTAATTATCTTCAAAATTCCTCAAAGTTGTGGATGGGGAAAACACAGTACCTTAGGAAACTAATAAACTATACTGTTTAAATGAAACAAATGTGATTGAAAGTATCACAAGTGCAGGCCATGTGGCAGAACAGTGTGGTTCTACCATCAACATGGAATTAAGAAAACCACCTAAATATTTTGGTGGAAGGGAAAAGGCAAATCCCCTGACGGTGGTGTACTTGCATATTTTGACCCTGGAATAAAGTATCCATAAATGTTATCATTTGTGCGTACCAAAAAGGCACCAAACTTTGCAATATTTGACGTTGGGAACACGGAATGTGACCATGATGGTGCTTTGAATGGATGGGAAGTTGATGTGGACAATGAACTGTTGCTATTGTCCTAAAGTACACAGACAGAATTCACCTCAGCTCCAATAACCAGAATGCAAAAATGCATTGAGGTTTCGATGATATATGTTCTATTCCATATAAAGCCATATGATGTCCCATATCTTTCAGTCAATGGTCAAATGCTATCTTAACATGTTGGAAAAATACAGTTTTGTATTCCTATTTAGTCTTGGGAATTCTTGGGAAATTTTGCTTTCTTTACTTCTGGTGACCCTAGATGACCTTTGACCTCCACCAAAAACAATAGGGTCCATCTTTTCACCATAACACATCCACATACTAAGTATAAAATCTATCCAAGCTTTCTCCCTTGAGAAACTGTGTTAACAAGGTTTTCAGTGTTTGACCCCTGGTGACCCTAGAAATCTATTCAAGCTTCCTACCTGGAGATATCGTCTTGACAAGGTTTTCAGACATTGACCTCTGGTGACCCCAGATGACCTTTGACCTCCACTAAAAACAATAGGATTCATCTTCTCACTATAATGCATCTACATACTACGTATGAAATCTATCCAAGCTTCCTACCTGGAGATATCGTGTTAACAAGTTTTTCAGAGTTTAACCCCCATGACCCCAAATGAACTTTGACCTCCACCAAAAATGATAGGATTCTTCCTCTTACTATAACACATCTACATACAAAGTATGAAACTTATTCAAGCTTCCTACCTTGAGATATTGTGTTAACCAGGTTTTCAGGGTTTCACCCCGGTGACCCCAGATGGCCTTTGAACCCCACCAAAAATGATAGGGTTCTTTCTCTACCTATAAGGCATCTACAAACAAAGTATGAAATTTATCTAAGCTTCCTACCTGGAGATAGCAGGTTAACAAGGTTTTCAGGGTCTGACCCCTGGTGACCCCAAATGACCTTTGACCTCCACCAAAAGAAATAGGGCTCTTCCTCTTACTATAACCCATTTACATACAAAGTATGAAATTCATCCAAGCTTTGTAACTCAAGATATTGTGTTAACAAGATTTTCAGGGTTTGACCCCCGGTGACCCCAGATGACCTTTCACCTCCACCAAAAATAATAGGGTTCTTCCTCTTACCATAACGCATCTACGTACAAAGTATGAAATTCATCCAGGCTTCCTACCTCGAGATATTGTGTTAACAACGTTTTCAAAGTTTGACCCCCTGTGACCCCAGGTGACCTTTGACCCCCGCCAAAAACGAAAGGGTTCTTCCTCTTAATATAGGGCATCTATGTACCAAGTTTGAGTACTGTCAGAGCTTCCCTTCTTGAGATATCGTGTTAACAAAGTTTTCAGGGTATGACCCCCGGTGACCCCAGATGACCTTTCACCTCCACCAAAAATGATAGGGTTCTTCCTCATACCATAACGCATCTACATATAAAGTATGAAATTCATCCAAGCTTCCTACCTCACGATATTGTGTTAACAAGGTTTTCAGAGTTTGACCTCCAGTGACCCCAGGTGACCTTTGACCCCCACCAAAAAACAATAGGGTTCTTCCTCTCAATATGGGGCATCTATGTACCAAGTTTGAGAACTGTCAGAGCTTCCCTTCTTGAGATATCGTGTTAACAAAGTTTTCAGGGTATGACCCCCGGTGACCCCAGATGACCTTTCACCTCCGCCAAAAATGATAGGGTTCTTCCTCATACCATAACGCATCTACATATAAAGTATGAAATTCATCCAAGCTTCCTACCTCAAGATATTGTGTTAACAAGGTTTTCAGAGTTTCACCCCCGGTGACCCCAGGTGACCTTTGACCCCCACCAAAAACAATAGGGTTCTTCCTCTCAATATGGGGCATCTATGTACCAAGTTTGAGAACTGTCAGAGCTTCCCTTCTTGAGATATCGTGTTAACAAAGTTTTCAGGGTATGACCCCGGGTGACCCCAGATGACCTTTCACCTCCACCAAAAATGATAGGGTTCTTCCTCATACCATAACGCATCTACATACAAAGTATGAAATTCATCCAAGCTTCCTACCTCAAGATATTGTGTTAACAAGGTTTTCAGAGTTTGACCCCCGGTGACCCCAGGTGAGCTTTGACCCCCACCAAAAACAATAGGGTTCTTCCTCTCAATATGGGGCATCTATGTACCAAGTTTGAGAACTGTCAGAGTTTCCCTTCTTGAGATATCGTGTTAACGAACTTTTCAAGGTTTGACCCCCGGTGACCCCAGATGACCTTTCACCTCCACCAAAAATGATAGGGTTCTTCCTCATACCATAACGCATCTACATACAAAGTATGAAATTCATCCAAGCTTCCTACCTCAAGATATTGTGTTAACAAGGTTTTCAGAGTTTGACCCCCGGTGACCCCAGGTGAGCTTTGACCCCCACCAAAAACAATAGGGTTCTTCCTCTCAATATGGGGCATCTATGTACCAAGTTTGAGAACTGTCAGAGTTTCCCTTCTTGAGATATCGTGTTAACGAGCAAAGTGTCACAAACACACACACATACACACCCACACACATACACACACGAACAAGTGTGCTTTACATACTGTTTAAGGACTTCATTGTTTTCTCTATTGTGTTTGCTTCCTTAACCCTAACTTTAACAATAGACTCTCAATTGTTAAACTTCTGAGGACATGGGAAATCTATTGTATTTCCTTCTAAGGACCTGAAATCCATTGTTTAGGTCCTCAATCTGAATGCAAAGTAAGTGCACATACACACACACACACACACGCACATACATACATACACACACACGCCATCATGAATGCATAGGTTTCTCTTATCATCGAAACCAATAATGGGGTTGAGGTGGGGAAATTTTTGAATTTTTTGCTCCTTAAATACTGTAACAGGAAATGGTTAAGGTTAAGGTTTCTCCCTCCCCTTTGAAAATTTTTTGAATGATTGGGTGACTTACATGCAATCTAATGCCACATATGTTATCTTTTTGAAGTACAATTTATTTTCAAAAAAATTACATATTTTAGGTTACTAAATTAAAGAAAAAATTAGCATCAGCAAAGGAGAGGGGCATGGTCCAATGGTCCCTTCCCTTAAAAATGCCACTGCTCACTTTGAATCTGTACAACTTGACAGAACAGTGTAGTCCCCATATGTCAAGATGCCTACAGTGTGCAAAACTGTCTGTGCATTAACAAACTTAACATCTAAAATCTCACTTGAGGAAGTTACAAGACAAAATTAAGGAAAGGACAACTTGGCAAGTGCCCCCACTTGCCACCAATGATGGGCACTGCAGCACCAGATCCCATACATGGATTAGATTTCCACTTTGGCCTGTTAGATAAATTGATGTGGCATCCAGAGACCTGCCATAAAGCTTCTCGTGGAGTTTACAGTAGGGAAAACCTCCTTAGAGATCTGCACATTGTAAACTTGTAACCATTACAGAGAGACTCTTAATTTTCTTAATGTTCTCAAAGTACTTTTTTCTTTAGGGGAGAATTGTAATTGTACAACACTTAACAATCAACTGATCTAATGGCTAACTCAGTTTAAGGAAAGATGGTAGATGACACGAAAAATACCGGTATTTCGAACCATTGTACAACAATATTTTGAATTAAAGAATTAGTTATATCACAGACCAGCTACTGTATCTCTGCATGCAAAGCATATAGGTAAGGGTTTTAAAATGTGGAGGACTGCATGACTACAGGGGATGCCAGGCGAAGGACTCTAATCCACCCCCTTGACAATACCACTACCATTCCCTCAAAGAGAGAGTGGAACATGTATGGTTGGTGAAATATGTGTTTATTAGTGCCCTATTAGCCTATGTAGTTTCATATGAGAATATTTCTGAATCCTGTAATTGGTCTTTGTGTACTTGTACCTAGTTAAGATACTTGGCATCTATACACTGCTCCCTGTGTGACTAAGCCACTCTGAGTCTAAAGGCCGGTTCATACTTCCAAATTTCTCGCGCGATAAAGCGATCAATAACCATATATGGTCAAAATATCTTTGCCCCCAGTTCGATTCACGGTCATCGCTTGGAGTTGAACATTGTTCAACTTTTCTTGCAAGCTCTCGAGATATCACAAAGGAAACGGCTTCTGATTGGCTGCTTGGTAGGTGAACGACCTTTTGAAACGAGCTCACGATCCTACTCGACAACAATGGCGGACCTTTTCAGATACCGGCTCATTACATGTATTTGGGTTCCGTGCGACTATCGGCGGCCTGATTGTGACAGTGAGAGTTGTAGGAATGGAGGGCAACAGTTATTGTTTCCCACGAATTAAGACATAAAGGTTAGTAAGGCAGGATTTTCTTGTATTCCCTAAAATTATCACGGTAATCAATAGTGTACTTTGTCGTAGAGCCGATCAAACCGCATACACATATATACTGTACTTGGCCTTTGCATAGGCAGGTATTGGGAGACTGTGCATTGCATGGCAGTACTGCGAAAGTTGAGCTATGCGAGAAAACTGAAGTATGAATCAATTTTACATCGGTATATCGAGACCCAGCTAACATCCTTAAACACAGCTCTATAGCGCTATAATGCAGTATGAACCGGCCCTAAGACACTCTGAGTCTACGGCAGCTATCTTGGAAAAAGAATACATTTGAAAAGTTCACCCCAAAACACCACATAAAAGAAAAGTTTTTTGCCAAGATAAGAAAAATATAGGAAAATATAGGAAAACAAGCCCAAAATCATACAAATATAGGAAATATAGGATTTTGGGGAATTTATAGGAAATTATAGGAAATATAGGATCACTTTGAAGCCTGTCAGTGTTAGCCCTAGAACTCAGAATCTGTGGGAGCAGGTAATTCCCCCTTCCAAAAAACTTGGGGGTGGGATCATATTAAGAGGGTATCTCCATACAGCCTAAAAAGCAGACCTGTAAATTTTACCAGATACAGCCTCAAAGTGACATAACAACCCTAAGTTTGGCCTACTTTATCATCACTCTTAACTTAATCCTAACTCTCAACACTATAATCCTGAATAATTATGACCAGAACAAAAAAGCATGTTAGTAAGGAAAAAAGATTTAACTACTTGAAAAGGTCAGGCTCAACAATGGTGATTTTTTTCTGGAAGAGTCAAATTTCCTGGGGACAAATATGTTCGGGGTGAAGGGGGGGCGGTTATCATGCAGGTGCCGGAATGGCACAAGCGCACTGCCTAATGCCTACACTCATTTGAGTGCTGTTAACTATAAGAGAAAGTTGCCAGCATTTTACATACATATTGATAAAAGGGCAATTGGCCGATCCATGTGTGATCACTTGTGAGTGATTGCCTTCCTTGTCACCCCACCAGCCCTTTGACCTAGTGGGGTTCTGAAATACAAGGTTTGAGTGTAAATACAATAGCTTGAGTACTTTATATAGATCTTTACTCTCACACACGTCAATCTTAATTTTTCATTACCTCATAATACCAGACAATTATTTAATACACAACTGAAGACTTAAGGGAATTTGAAAATGACTTGAAAGTTTTATTTTACGTGCCATTAACGTTTAATTTCATAAACAGGTCCAAGTCCTTAAAAAAAAACACTCCTTTGAAACCATGAGCTGACTTGCAGAATGATGAAAGCTGCAGCTCAAATTACAGACATTCTGGCCATTGTAATCAGGGCTTTTCCTGGAAAGCTAGTCAAACTGCTCACATTTTGTAACATGTTTTCATGTACAAGTAGGACCAAATTTTCTTCCCATTGTCACAATTGTCCCAGCTAGCTAGGAGCTTTCCAGATCCCTAACTTGAGGGATCCTACGTTGCGGACATTAAAATACCACAAAATGGAGATGTAAGAAATATCTTATTTTCAGAAATGTAGGGAGCTAGCTGGCATTCCTGTCATATGTATACACAATCCTTAAAATGTTTTCATTCCCATACTCTACTACACAGCTTCTCAAGCATTAAGGCCGACTGCCACTTTAACTTTTACTACTTGAAAAGGTCAGGCTCAACAATGGTGATTTTTTTTCTGGAAGAGTCAACAATAACAACAGTACAGAGCAGCGCAGCAAATAACCAGTGGCCGTATGTTGATAATATGTATACAGTAATATGTATAATACACTTTAGTAATATTGTCGACATCCACTTTGGAACAATATATATAGAAAACAAAATATTACAGAAAATATTGATATTATACCATGCACTTACAATACCGATACTACTAAATGTTGATATACAGTAGTACACAGATATGGTACAAGCATCCCATACCGATACTGGAAGAATCGATATTCTCAAGTTTCAAACAAAGCTCAGGCCTTGCATTTTCACCTCTCTTCATGACAGGAACAATCGTGTCATCCACAATATACACTACAAGCAAACAGGCATGTAGTAAGTCTACGTAGTGGAATGGAAAGTATTAACAGTACTAGAAGAGTACAATGCACCATGTACACAAATCCTTGTGCAGTGTGTAACTGCATGTTGCCGACTTTCGATGCAGCTTATGCGGAGGGTAACAACATGATGCATAATGTCCATATTTTGTCACAACACCACAATCTCCACTACCACCAGGAACTGCCACACCAACACCAACTCCCCTAGGCCACCAACACCCCCACCGTGACCATTACCACTTCCACACCATGCAGTAGTGCATCACAATTTTGAATTTTTTTGTTACCTGTCTTGAACACACAGAAATAGCCACTTCACTTTAAAGGAACTGCCAACACTGAATGCAAAGCTTACTTCAGCATCCTTCTTGGAAAACTGTGCAATCTGCTTGTATGTTTCTGCATGGTCCTGACCCATCAACAGTGATCTTGGCCTTCCATTCAATCCTGGTTCTTCCAAAAGAGGTGTGAATGCATAATGAGGCCTGGTGTAAACTTTCAATCCTCGTTTCTATTAAAACCAAATTTACAACTTAGGTGAAGAGTTATTGCTTTCCTACAAAATACAAAGGTACTGAATATTCAACAGGTAAATAAGTCGCAGCAATTTCAGCAATTTGTGACTTCAGTTAGTAACACGATTTTGCATGAATGACCATTTGCTAAAATAAATCCACATGTCTAGATGTCCAGCCAGTTGTAACATATGAGAATGGGGGTATGAGTGAAACCAAGTTACTGGTTGTTACTCTTTTGACAAATGAGTCTATTTGCCATCTCAGTAAACAGATATCCATGACTTTGACTACCAATACACACTGAAACTGGATGGCACACTGCATACAACTCAGTTCATCCTTCCCCGGGGTTTGATACAAAATTGCAGGTAACCCAACTTGCTTCCTTTTGAGCGTGCTAATTGATTTGTTTGCTTGGCTGGCCAGCCAGCCACTCAAGTTTCTTGCATAATGCCATTAACAATTTGCAATGCCAATTTAATAATGAATGCAATCAGAGCTGTGGCATGAGGTGGCTGTGTCCTTCTCCATTGAGGAAGTCAAGCAAACAATTGGCTAAGCAGCCATGCCCAAGTTTGTTTATCAAAGACGGAGATTTACTTTGGTGATTGACAGGGAGAGGTTGGTCTTCAGACTCTAACGCTGTCTTCCTCCTTATGTTATCATAGATTGGTAACTAGTGGCAACATCAACAAGTAACATACATTAAATACAGTGGAGGGGCAACACCAAAAGCTAAAAGATAGTTACAGTGGGGATTTAGTCCTTTGCACACTTTGGTACAAGATACAAAAGAAGCACTTGACATTACGTGCTAGTTGCTGGGCAGTGTGCAAGTATTCAAGAATGGGATACTCCACAGTATTACAGGGAGTTTTGAGCCACCTCGATTTCAGTCAGCCAGGTCCACTGATGTTGGAAAAGGTCTTACACTGAAGTGTGCAGCAGTTTACAGATTTTATTTATGAAAAGCACTCAATAAGGGGTCTTGAATGTTTCCATCAGTACAAGTATAAGTTATGCAACAAACAGCAATTAATTGACCACACAACTAAATTAATCTTATCAAACATGTCCAAACCTGCCATATTGAGCTGTTCATCTTTCTGAATCCATGAGGAGACTAAGACAACCCAACTCACCCCCACCATGGCTTGGGTGAACCAGAAGGCCAAAAGGCTTAATGATTCCTTGCCATATTGATATATTGTAACAAACATGAATCACTCACATGACAAACATGAGATCCCTCACAGTTATCCTACTTGAGATGTCATGTTAATACAGTCAAACGCTTTTGAAATCTTGCGACCCAAAATGACCCACATGCTAAATACTAACAATCCACAGGCCAAATATATGATCCCTCATAGTTAACCTCCTTGAAATATGTTTACTAGCTCTTGACCTTTTGTGACCTTAAGAAACCTTTGACCTGCATGAAAAATAGTAGGGATCATCTACTCAATATGAACAATCCACATGTCAAGTGTGAGATCCCTCACAGATATCCTTCTTGAGATATCGTGTTTACAAGGTTTTGACCTTTTGGCCTCTGGTGACCCAAAGGACCTTTGACCTGCACTGAAAATAATAGAGATGATCTACTCAATATGGGCAATACACAAGCTAAGTATGAGATCCCTAACAGTTACCCTTCTTGAGATATCATGTTAACAATGTTTTAACCTTTTGACCTCTGGTGACCCCACGTGACCTTTGACCTCGGCCAAAAATAACAGGGATCATCTACTCAATATGGGCAATCCATGTGCTAACTATGAGATCCCTCACAGTTACCCTTCTGGGGATATCATGTTTACAATGTTTTGACCTTTTGACCTCTGGTGACCCCACATGACCTTTGCCCTCCACCAAAAGTAATAGGGATCATCTACTCAATATGGAAAATCTACATGCTAAGTATGAGATCCCTCACAGTTGCCCTTCTTGAGATAAAGTGTTTACAACATTTTGACTTTTTGACCTCTGGTAACCCCAAATGACCATTGACCTCCACCAAAAAAGGGGTTATCTACTCAATATGGGCAATCCACATGCTAAGTATGAGATCCCTCACAGTTACACTTCTTGACATATAGTGTTTACAAGGTTTTGACCTCTGGTGACCCCAAATGACCTTTGACCTCCACACAAAAACTAAGGATTATCTACTCAATATGGGCAATCCACACGCTAAATATGAGATCCCTCACAGTTACCCTTCTTGAGATATTATGTTTACAAGGTTTTGACCTTTTGACCACTAGTGATCCCAAATGCTAAATACTAACAATCCACAGGCCAAATATATGATCCCTCATAGTTAACCTCCTTGAAATATGTTTACTAGCTCTTGACCTTTTGTGACCTTAAGTAACCTTTGACCTGCATGAAAAATAGTAGGGATCATCTACTCAATATGAACAATCCACATGTCAAGTGTGAGATCCCTCACAGATATCTTTCTTGAGATATCGTGTTTACAAGGTTTTGACCTTTTGGCCTCTGGTGACCCAAAGGACCTTTGACCTGCACCGAAAATAATAGAGATGATCTACTCAATATGGGCAATCCACATGCTAAGTATGAGATCCCTCACAGTTACCCTTCTTGACATATAGTGTTTACAATGTTTTGACCTGTTGACCACTAGTGATCCCAAATGACCTTTGACCTCCACCAAAAACAATAGGGATCATCTACTCAATACAGACAGTCCACATGGTACGAATGAGATCCCTCACAGATATCCTTCTGGAGATATCGTGTGTACATGGTTTTGACGTTTTGACCTCTGATGACCCCAAATGACCTTTGGACTCCACCAAAAACAATAGGAATTATCTACTGAATATGGGTAACCCACATGCTAAGTACGAGATCCCTCACAGTTACCCTCCTTGAGATATAGTGTTAACAATGTTTTGACCTTTTGACCACTGGTGACCCCAAATGACCTTTGACCTCCACCAAAAACAATAGGGATCATCTACTCAATATGGACAATCCACATGCTAAGTATGAGATCCCTCACAGTTACCCTTCTTGAGATATCACGTTTTCAAGGCTTTGACGTTTTGACCTCTGATGACCCCAAATGACCTTTGACCTCCACCAAAAATAATAGGAATTAACTACTGAATATGGGTAATCCACATGCTACATATGGGATCCTTCACAGTTATCCTTCTTGAGATATAGTGTTTACAATGTTTTGACCTTTTGACCACTAGTGACCCCAAATGACCTTTGACCTCCACCAAAAACACTAAGGATCATCTACTCAATATAGACAATCCACATTCTAAGTATGAGATCCCTCACAGCTACCGTTTTTGAGATAACATGTTTACAAGGCTTTAACGTTTTGACCTCTGATGACCCCAAATGACCTTTGACCTCCACCAAAAATACTAGGAGTCATCTAATCAGTATGGGCAATCTACATGCTACATATGAGATCCCTCACAGTTATCCTTCTTGAGATATAGTGTTTACAATGTTTTGACCTTTTGACCACTTGTGACCCCAAATGACCTTTGACCTCCACCAAAAACAATAGGGATCATCTACTCAATATGGGCAATGAACATGGTAAGTATGAGATCCCTCAAATTTATCCTTCTGGAGATACCGTGTTTACAAGCAATTTCCAGGATATTTACTATTTGACCTCTTGTGACCCCAAATAACCTTTGACCTCCACCAAAAAGAATAGGGATTATCTACTTAATATGGGCAACCTACCTGCCACGTATGAGATCCCTCGGAGTTACCCATCTTGAGATATCGTGTTTACAAGGTTTTGACCTTTTGACCTCCTGTGACCCCAAATGACCTTTGACCGCCATCAAAAACAATAGCGATCATCTACTCAATATGACCAACCCACACACCAAGTATGAGCTCAGTCACAGATACCCTTCTTGAGATATCGTGTTTACAAGCAAAGTGTCACACACACACACACCCACATACACACACACATACACACACACACACATACACGAAATCACCATCGCATAGATTCCTTCTGCCTTTGGCAAGGAATCAAAAAATCTGAACATATTTTGTTGCCCAGTTTCCATGAAATAGAACTCATTTTTACACAAAATATGAAATTTCCAACAAATTCTCTATACTTCCCCACTATTTATGGGTGGGGGGGGAGGGGAAAGGGGAATTCATTTTCATGATACCTTAAGGTTGGTATGAATTTCTTGTGAGTCACAGAAGATCTGAGACTTAATGGCAGGTCTATTAGTCTCATGTAAAGATAGTAGCTTTCACATAAAAGGTTAATTAATTATAAATTACCATCAGTTCCAGGTCTTTGTAGATGTGTGGGCGTAGCAAGCTGAGAACATAAGAACATCTAGAAAATTTGTATCCTTAAAAGAAAAAAAACAAAAGAAGACACACTATTTTAACAGGTTACAATGCCAAACTCATACTCAACAGTACAAGTACATAAATCTACTGTTTGGGCAATATCTGAAATTTTTTAAGTAAGCTCTGCCTATTCACTATAAGGCTAATTAGGAACATTCTCCATTAAGAGAGATCATGTGCTACTGTACTGAGCTTTGTGGAGACAAGACTAAGGAAATGTTTGTGAAAAAGTGCAAGGTTAAAAATTATAAGCTGATGTAATATGACTTGAAACATACTGGTTCATTCTTTCCTCCAGCTTTCAAGGGTGCTCTGGAAGTAGTAAAACCACTGCTTTAAAGGGAATTATAGGGAAATAATGCATTAACAATACACCTACATAGCAAACAAAATAAGCAGAGCTCCCAACATTTCTGAATTCAAAATTGGGTTATACAGATATGGGTAAGTGGAAATTTGCAGAAGTGCACAGTGAGCACAAAGCCCAAAGACCTTAATGGGTGGGGTCCAAGGGCTTGCTATAGGATCCCTGGTGGGGTCCAGGGGAAAATGCCAGCAGAGGTCCAGTGGGAAGAGTGCCCAGAAGTTCCAGACATCTCAGTATTTTAGAAGCTTCAGAAGACCCATTTGTCTGTGATGTATGAATGGGAAACACTGTTAGCACAATGTAGACTGGAAATGGAATACAGCAGGCTTTAGGGGCTAAAAACTTTATAAAAGCCATGTTGCATGCCCTGTATATTAAAGATGCTTTTGTAATGGCTTTCTGACTACCACTCATGGAAGCTGGCGCACATCAGCCAACATTTTCCTCTGAGCAGGAGAACAACATGACACAGCGGAAAGGCGGGACCAAGGGAGGATTTTTGGAAATTTTCCACCCAAAGCTGGAGGGATGGGAGCTCTGCAGAAGTAAATATAATCATCAAGTCATTCAGTTTCACCAATGAAGCAGGGCAGTAACTCTACATCCCCAAAATATAATGAATAACAAGAGTTACATATGTTGCATCATTTGAAATTCTGGAAGTATGGGCTAATAATTACTCCTGAGCTACTAATAACCTTTTTTTGTGAGAACTTTATTTCTTGAAAAAATGGGCAACCCTGCTGCCTTATTTTGCATAACCTGTCATTCTGCTTCTATAAATCATGGTTTAAAAATACAAAATTTCTTGTACCACAAATGCAATATTTTTCTTTGAGAGTAAAACACACAGTGCACAATGTAGTTCAAGTTTTAACATTCTCTTAAGTTTCTTTTACATTAAAATATTGAAAAAGTAGTGCCAACAATTTTGTGGCCAGGCCAGTAGGCCAGTAGCTTTGTAGTGTCAATGGCCCTGCTAGCCTATAGAAAATATAATCCTAATTCAAATTCTGATAACATCACCTTCTTTAATATTCCATACAAACCTGGAAATATTTCTTCTGTGACTGCAGCCCCACCAATGATGTGCCTTCTTTCCAAAACAAGGGTACTTAAGCCTGCCATCTGCAAATATGCTGACTAGAAAAGAGAGAGAGAGAGAGAATTTCCTTACAAGGCAGCATGTAATTTATCACAAGGCAGGGATATGCTCTTATTTGGAAAGCAGGGCACCAGGGCACCCTTAAAAGAAAGGTCTGAGCTTTAATCAAATTTTGATATGTTAGAAGGGTACTTATTCTACGCATTCTTGTGAAATTTGCATTGAAATCCAACGTTTAGTTCTCCAGATATTAGCAGTTTATACAGTTGTCACATTTTCAACACAAAGTGAACTTGAAGTAAGCACATGTGATGTCATAGCCTCACTTTAATAAGCAGACTTTTGTTTTTCTTTAAACTTTACAACCAGTTTTCTCCTCCACAATCACATGTTATTGGAATATGATTGCATGAGAGGCATGGGAATTTTACAAACTATACATTCCCCATGGAGAGGTCCTATCCCTATTAACTTCAAGATCAGCACAACAGACTGAAAAAGCAAACTAGAGAAAAACTCATTTCTCATCAATGTGAGGAAGTGGTATAACCCCTGCTTACCTCAAGCTCACTTTGGGTCACGAAAGTAGTAACTTCATTTGCTGATATCTTGAGTACTTCAAATCCAATTTGAATGGAAGTTTCACCAAACTGCATTATCTAGATTCAGTTCCTCTTTCACATATGAAAATTAATTTTTTCGTAAACCTTCCTTAAACCCTCCCTCAGGATGGTAAACAATTTTCCCTGCACTCACAAACTCCGAGGCATGTTCCTTGACGACGAAAGACTGGTTTCAATTTTACCCCTGAACAGGGATGTAGCTAGCAAAATTTGAGTGCTGGTTAATTGTCTGATCTGGGGAAAGCACCTCACCCCACCCCATGACATCTACCCCATTTTTCAGCCATTAATTTTTCATTCTTCCCTCATTTTACTTTAAGGAGTAAATTTAGGGCTAGTTTTAGGTCTCGGTAGGCAGATTTGTGGTGGGCGGGGGGACGTGTGTTTGCCTGGAGTGCCGGGCGGGAATATCAAGTGCTGGGTGTCACCACCCAGCGCCGCCCACCGTAGCTACATCCCTGCCCCTGAATGCAAGAATATGTGACAGGAACTGCATTCATTTTGAGAAGTTAAGCACATCCTTAAAACAAGGAAACTTGTTTTTGTACAGTACAGTAATTACCCTGTATATTCTCCCAGTTGAAAACATACAAAATTACCTTGTTACCAGAGGAAATGTTTAACCACTGACCAGAGGACCAAATTACATTGTTAGTTACAGTGCTAACCTCACAAAAACATTTTCATTCTAAGAGTTTGAATGTTAAGCGACACCTTCGGATCTACATTGTGGCAATGAATTGGTTTATTGTGATTGTTAAGGAAATAATCACAATACTGTAACCTACGTAAGTACTTTCAGTACTTACATAGATATCTACATAATCTACGAAAGTACTTCAGGTAATTTATTTCCCTTCTGAAGTACGACTTAGCAACAACAAAACACACAAAATAATATGGTACATCTTTTCAAGTGTTTTTTATAATGGAATACATCAGTTATTACAAATGTTCCGATGGGTACAGTACTCTTGTGAAATGTTTGGTCAAAGAACAAAATGGAACAGAATTTAAAGGGAAAATGCAGTCACCCCAATTTGGATTAGTGTAGCAGTCTAGCCTATTTCATGAATGGTGCTTGAGAATCACATGACAATCAGGTTTGTAGCAAGAAGTTTGCCAAGGAGGGGGCCAAACCTGTAGGCAAACTATCTAAGTGCAGTTCTACCATAGGTTGGTGTGAGGCGTACAAGAAAATTTGGCCAAAAATACCTCCCAGATCGCTGGAAATGGCACTTACCAGGCCTTGTAAGTTGCATCTAAACAATTTTTATTTTGAGTTACTAGCAATTCATAAAAAAAAAATCATTAAAAGAATACCAAGGGGGTGGCGGCTTCCTCCTTCACCCGTCACCCCACCCCCCCCCCCCCTTGGCTATGCGCCTGGTCACAATATATTTCTCACTGAATTGTGAAAGTTACAAGGAGTAATTCCTTGGTTTACCTTGAATATGCAATATGCAAGTCCTGAAATATCATAAACAGGGCTCCAAATAATAGCACTGACAGCCATGGCTGTTGGGCCCTTACTGATGGCTGTGGTGCCCCTCAGTCAATGTCCTATGAAGTAACATAGACCGACAGCCAATTTGCTCATTTTGGCTGTGCCCTTTTTCAAGCTTATTTCCAGCCCTGCATAAATGATACTTGGCAGAAAACTAAGAAGAAATTTGTGAGACTTAGCTCGCTGCTGTTTCAAAATAAGCTTGAGGCAACTGTTTGTACCCTATAAAAGAAACCAAAATCTTACAGCTATCAATCCATTATGCCCAGCTCCTATAATGATTGCATCATACTCTTTGGTTAAGGGGTCTACAGATGAATGCCCAAGTTTCCTTGATGTGTGAAATGACTGAAGTTGGTGACAACTAGGCCATCTGCCAGTTGATCTCAGCCTGTAGAATCTTGTGGCACAATTTAGCTGACACAGTTTTAGGGACTGCATTTTGCTTCAGCCTGTGGAAAGAATGTGAATCCATAAATATCTATAGTTGTGAAATCAATTTACACTAAATTCTTTTGACTGAAACCAGTGAAGTAGTCAGGCACTGGGATGTTTATTTATTGAGGGTGTATTTTTGGGGTGCAGGTATGGATGGGGGAGGTGTACACTTTGCTAGAGGTAAGATTTGTAAGTTGTTTGTCTAAAGCAAATACACTCTATCGTTTTCTATGGGTTGGTAACTCCCTCCTACCCCCAACTGGAACTGCAACCCAACCAAGCCTGGAGAGATGTGCGATGTGCCATTTGGTTTCTAACAAATACAACTGCCGGGAAAATTAAGACATTTTTGATATGTCATGTGTTAAATCACAGACAGGCCTAGGCCTATGTTGTGTCATAGCAGCAATGCAGAGCTGCAGTGGCCTATGCAAAATGCAAAATGGTGCTATCTTTGGGGAATTTTTTGAACTGATCAAATATGGCACGAAAATATCCTTACTAAGTGAATTCTAATTTTTGGCTAAGCGATATGGGAGGGTGTGCATCCCTGCGATTTGTATACAGCAGAGTGGGATCCTTCCTTTGTCACCTATATAAAGGTGCCATCCTGGTGGAGGGCTCTAATAGGAGGGGTGCCTCTTGTCCTCTTACTAGGCATATAACCACAAGCAATATTCTGGATTGGATGTGCGGATGCTTGAATGTGGATCAATGAATGATTTCACCAATATCAGTCTAGTGGATGCATGGATGCGGAGTCAAAGTTTAGGGTGCAAGATAAACAGTGTCACATCGCATCCGTGCATCTGCATGCTAGGTGGTGTTCAAGAGTGACTTTGTATTCTACACTTGCACCTAAAATTTTGGTTCCAGTGCACAACTAATGAAGGTCAGTAGTTCATGGAAGAGTAGGCCTGATTGAAGAGTAACACTGACTACAATGATCGAGAAATGGTTGAAATGATCAAGAAACTGGAAGCCAATGCTATGAATTAAAATCCACTTCAATGTTTTCCAAGCAACAGTGTGCCACTCTCCTTAATACAATTTTCTGAGATACTTGAAAAACTTTTTGGTAAGAGATTAGATGGCTTTACAGGGCTCAAAAGTCAAAAACAGCTTTTCCTCTCTGGAGCTAAAAACTGCTTCTGACAACCTTCATTTTGAAGCTTTTCTGGAGCTGTTTACCATTGTCTGGAGCTGTTTTCAATTTTTCATAGAAACCACTGTTCCCTGCATGTAATATTCTCTGATCATCTCCCCAATGTTACTTGTGCATTTACAGTAGTAAAAAAAATTCAAAATAACAGAGTAAGGAAATAAGACAAAGAGCATTTGTTGGTGTAATATACACCAGGCAGTACCAAGCATGGTGTGGTTACTCCATCTCTGAAAACTTGGAAGGGGCTGGTGGGGCTGGGTGCATGTATAGCCTATATGTGGCAGGTTTAGACTGGCCTCAATGGCACCTTGAATGTGGAGGCAGAGGTGGGCACAGGAGTTCATAAATTCGATCTACTGCCTCATGCATCTGGCGCTAATTTTCATAGGCGTAGGAAGCTTTTCGAGACGGGGGGAGGCTGAACCTTGTTTCGAATTGCAGGCCTGGGGGAGGGATCTAAGGGGAGGGTGTGTCATCCTCACCCACCCCCCACCCCTGGCTTCCTAGGCCTATAGGGTAAGATGGGGGGTTTCGACTGTTACGGTATTTCCGTCCTCTATGAACATTTCTGCCAAATATGAATTTCTTGAAGAAACAACAGTAAAAATGTATTTGCCACCAAGTAATATGAACTAGTGGCAATTCAAAATCACCAAACTTTAAACCCAAGCTAACCATTCAATATAAAAAATCCAAACTGAAAACGGAATGTGCACACGTATTTTTCAAAATCATGTTTTCTTACAATGGGCAATAAGCCACATTACTTCTACATACCGTACCTCTACAGCCATAAACTTAAGTATAAAGTGGTCAAATTTGATAACCAAGATAGATAAGGGTTGCGGATGTTGTAATGAAAAGAACCTGCCCCCAAATTGTTACTGTCCTCATTTTTTCAATTTAACAGGCTATTTTCGACCGCCTAGTTTTTGACCAGCATAAAATCATGGAAACTACAACAATTTGATTTATTTTAATTTTAATTTTAAGAGATATAATTTATGGCAATATACCAAATGTTAACTAGTTACCATCATATGTACTGTAACTTCCATCACAACATCTGCACACTGACCCCTTATGACCCATACAAAATTCATTTTACCTTAAATTTGCATGGTTTTCAATGGGGCAGTTGAAAATACCCTAAGGTAGGTTAAAAATAGCCAGTTTTCGAACACTTTCATGACCATTACATATTAGTTAGAGAAAACAAATAAAACAAAGGGCATACACTGAATGGTAACAGTTGTAGGTATTGACCATAGGTAAGATGGTTCAGTTACTTTGCTCTTTTTAATATCTGAAACCAAAAACCCTTAAGCGGCCATACCCCCCCCCCATCTTACCCTAGGCTAGATGCTATTTTTAGCACCAGACAAACACCCACTTTAATGTTTTTCTGGCACAGCTGTGGCGGTCTCTGGCGCTTCTGCACCAGAGCGCCAGTCTCTTTTCAAGCCCTGCTTTATATAATCAAAAATAATCTAACATTTGGCCCACTCAATGAGTTTGGCTAGGCCTAGGTGTAGTTTGGTTTCAACTTTCTGACGAACTCATTCTAGGCTAGCGGCCTACATCTACAGTACTATAGCATTAAGAAAAACTCTAAACAACTACATCATTAACTTACTGTAGATAATAAGAAATTATCCCTTTGAGTTTTCATTAATCTTTAAAAAAAAAGCATTCCACACAATTGACCATGAATTGAGTCCGAGGTCGAGGCTAAGTTTCAGTTGGCCAAACGTGGTACTTAGCCTGCATGAGTCTTCAGGACGGATTACCTTCAGGACTAGGCCTAGTTCTTACTTAGCCTGCGGTACTTAGGTCTGACTGCTAAATTCTTTACATTTTGTTCCCCGACTTAGTATGGGGAAGCCATAATAATAGGGCGGCCGAGATACTGAGTCAGCAGACTTCGGCCAAGGCTTAGCCTAGCCAATGCAAGCCAACGGTAGGCTGTTACTGTGAGATATACTGCAGTGACATTAAATTTTCCCTAAAAAGGACAAACAAATAACTAAGGTTACCTTGGACAGAGCAGGGGCGCGTAACATTGACACTGTTGACACGACAACAGACAACTGTTAGCTAGCTGTAAAGCAAGTTACACCACAGGCGCTCGGTACTAAGTATAGGCTGGCCAACACTATACATAAGCCTATTTATAGAATTGTTGCATACGCACGGTTCTGTAGACTCTAGGCAGGATAGTCGGATAACTTCGTGCTCAAATTAGGATGGGCCTCGTAGCGGAATAGCTGGGTGCATGTAATCGGATATGGATCCGGATAGTGGATCGATTCTTTTAATTCTACCAGCATGTTGTAGCCTATGCACTAAAGTATGATCATCATGATGTTTATTGGGCTGGGATTCATGAGCGCGACCGTAAAGCTGCCCCAGATTCCCAGGGTCGCATACAGTCCCTGCTTTTCTTGACTTAGTTTATAACACAGGCGTTCGAAAGTACATATACAGTATATATGTACTTTCGAATGCCTGTGGTTTATAACGACTATACTTTTCATCACTTTAGGGCCGAGTCTAACATAATTCGGACTGGATGTCATCACGTGTATGCACCTAGACTAGAGTTATGGTTGGCCATCGGACCCATAACGCGATGAAGGCTACGCGAAGCGAAATTTAATATACGCGTTGCCAAAATTCTACATACGCGTAGCCAAATTTTGCAACGCCGCGAAGCTTGAAAGCTGATATACGCCTAGCTAGACGATCGATTCACGAAGAGAAGGCAAAGTCAGTCTTCGCGAAGGCCTTTATGGTTATGTTTCGTGTAGAGTTACATCGCAATGATGTAAGGAGATTTAAGTTTAACAAGTTATATATAGCCTGTTATAGCGGGAAAATTTATTTGTGAAATTTGGCTACGCGTATGTTAAATTTGGCAACGCGTATGTTAAATTTCGCTTCGCATAGCAAGAAATCGCTTCGCGTAGCCTTCATCGCGTTATGGGTGCGATGGCCAACCATACTAGAGTTAGCTATCACGCGTACGCGTACGCACTCACGATCAGTCGATCCTGGCGGTAGAAGGCTACCGCACACTCCAACGACCCGACTGCAACGCGACAAAACTCCTTGAGACTTCTAAAGTCTAAAATTTCAGAAATATATTTTACAAAGCTGGAAAAATTAACCAAATAGTCCAACTCATCATCACAGGACATTGCTGAGCTGAGATATAAAATGTTGAAGCTTACTATTCAATTTGAAATCATATGCGTAGGAAGCGGGGGGGCGGCCGGGGGCGCTGGGCCTTTGCCCCCCCCCAGTCAAAAATGTGAGGGGGCTGAAGTATGCTTCCGACCCCCAAGATAAAAGGGAAAAACCCTTATTTGTCTCTTTTGTAAGAAATGTCAAATATTTGCAGTAATTTTCCTTAAAGTTTGTCCAAAACGTTGCACCAAATTGCATCTGAGGACCGTCAAATATTTTCCAAAGGGGAGGGGACACCCCTTCCCCTTAGACCCCTCCCCCAGGACGGCGGCGATACGAAACAAGGTTCAGCACCCCCCCCCCCCAGTCTCGAAAAGTTTCCTACGCCTATGTTTGAAATGGTAGATTGTGCAGTAATTTGTGATGTCATTCTTGTACCACTCAAATTACAGTCTTTGTTGTCCTTTGTTTTTTTCGAAAGCCACTGAACCTTTTGCCAAAGTGTGATCACTGTGTTACGGAGGTTGACTTGGCTAAACAAGTCTTTTCTGTAAACTGAACATACCATGCAAGGGAACTGTAATTGTTTCAAGGTCCTATAAACACCTTAATTTCAAAAGGAAACCGTGGCAAAAGCTGGTAAATGTGAGTTGTACGGAAGCCGGACTTTCTGACTCATTGAAACAGGACTTGTCCTCATTATCTGTGTTACATATAAATGCTCGTAGCCTGTGGAAGAACATCGATGAGGTATCTCATTTAATTAGCAACTCCCTTCACTCTAGTTTCCCTATAGTCGGTATTACTGAAGGTGGAAGCTATTTACCCGACAGTCGGGAAAATTACACGACTGTCCTTCCTTATTTTCCCGACTATTGGCCAAAATAATGGCGCTATCCTAAATTTGTAGCCTCTCAAAATACTTGAATAGTACGTCGGTTAAATAAGGTACTTTATTTTCCGGCCGACAGTCGGGAAAATTATTGGGTATGCTTCCTTATTTTTCCGACTGTGGACGAAAGTGACGGGGCTAAGTCTGTAGCCTCAGAAAATATTGGAACTGTAGGCCTATGTCGGGAAAATAATGGTCCTAATCTGCCCTACCGTCAAGCCTAAGGAGCAGTGGCGTGCGCAAGTTTATTTTATTTTATTTTTTTATTTTTTTATTTTTTTGAAAATGGGAAGCTTGCTAGACGAAGAATGGTGCCCCAAATAACAGTTTGAAGCCTATTCCGAGTCGACTTCAGCATTTTGTTAAATTTGCAACATGCAGACAACTACTGAGCGCAAAACTTCGGATTGCATTTCCTGTTTCCTTCCTTCATATTTTTGTTCGCTGTTTCTACTGTTCTACAAACAACTATGCTAAACACAGAAAACGTTTCTCATGATAGTTTTTAAAATAATCCTATGGGACTCAATGGGAATTGTCTGGAATTTTCTCCTGGGTATCATCGAAGCTATGGAAGTACGTCCAGTGTGCTGATCTGTAAGTAGTAACCACACATACTGTACGTACGTACGTACACACCACAGAATAATATATTGTTCTGTAGTAGACCTACACACGCACACTGCACCGCGCCAACTAACATTTCTTACGTCACAAGCTCACTGGGGTGATATATGATTGGTCGATTGCTGTCGGGAAAATAAGAAAACTAAACTTCCAATTTGCCCGACTGTCGGGCAAATAGTCACAACGATTACGGAAACTTGCATTAAAAATAGCAACGCCCCTGCATGTTAACATGTTGCAGATCTTAGATTACACATTTTTAAATTCCAATAGAACCAAGAAGAAAGGTGGAGGGGTAGGGTTGTATTTACACAAACTGCACGTTCACTTTAAGGAGAGGGATGACTTAAGTAACCTGTCAAACACATGCGAGGCCTTATTTATTGAGACTGTCAACTTAAATCGTAATATTATCGTGGGCGTTATTTATAGACCACCTGACAGTAACCTAGCAGCATTTGTCATTGAGATATTACAACTTTAGTGATGATGTTCTTAACCGAAGTAAAAAACCAAAAAAAAAAAAAACCTCATTTGGGTGACTTTAATGTTGATCTTGTAAAGTATCATTCTAATTGCATACATGTGTCTGCATTTCTGGATACTATGATCTCCAATTCGTTCACCCCTCTTATCACTAAGCCCACTAGAATTACCGAGTCCACCTCTACTTTAATCGATAACATTTTCTGCAATGACTTTTCTTTATTCACCAGGTCAGGGATTCTTGTGTCTGATATCAGTGATCATTTACCCATTTTTAGCCCTGCAAAATCTCTTCATAATAATTCTTGTAAGGACAGAATGGGTTATATTTTTAAAAGGAATACTTCCAAAGACAATTACGATGCTTTTATCATGGAGTTGACAAACTATGATTGGCAGCATTTGTATAACATGTCAAGTGTAAATGAAGCTTGTAACTATTTTATTGATATTATCAAGGCATTATATAATAAAACCTGCCCTGTTGTGAGATTTAAAAACAAAAAACATAATACTAGTAAACCTTGGATCACTTCCGGGATTCTTAAGTCTATTTCTACGAAGACGAAACTTTACAGGTGTTTTCTCCAGAATCGCACTCTTTTGAACAAGCTTAAGTTCACAACTTATAAGAATAAACTAACTCTTATTATTAGATATTGTAAAAAATCATACTATACAAAACTTTTTGATGATAATAGGCACAACTTGAATGAAAGTTGAAAAACCTTGAATGAGATAATTGGTAAAAGTAAAGTTTCTAGTAGAGAAGAATTCAAAATTTTAAAAGATGGTGTTGAGATTACTGATGACGTAGAATTAAGTTGCTGACTGCTTCAATGATTACTTCTCCAGTAGCCTATTGGTAACACTTTAGCAAATAGCATTCCACTCGCTGACGAGCCTTTGTCCAGATTTCTTAGAAGCCCTATTCTGAACTCCATGTATATTTCCCCCACCACTTACCACGAAGTAGCTCGTATTATAAGTGATCTTAAGAAAAGCTGCTCCGTAGGAACGGATGGTATTTCTTCTAAGGTACTCAAAGCCCCCTTCCCCAATCTGGTTTTACCACTTACATTTATCTGCAATCTTTCTTTGTCCACCGGCGTAGTACCCGCTCGATTGAAAGAAGCTAGAGTTATTCCTGTATTTAAAGCCTGTACTTCATCGCTTCTCTCCAAATTTAGATCTATTTCAATTCTACCTGCTATCTCTATAAGGTCCTAGAACGTATAATTTATGATATACTCTTAATTTTTTTGGAAAAGCATAATATTATTCATTCTAATCAATTTGGTTTTCGGAAAAATGTTTCAACGTACATGGCGGCTGCTGACATCGTTAAGTATATCACCGATGGATTTAAAAATAAAGAGATTAGTATCGGCGTTTTTCTAGATCAATCCAAAGCTTTTGATACCGTAAATCGATATATTTTATTACGTAAATTAGATCATTATGGTGTTCGTGGAATTGCCTTGGACTGGTTTCAGAGTTACTTGTCTAACAGAAAACAAATTGTCCGCATAAACGATAAGTCTTCTAGTATAAGTAATATCACTTGTGGCGTACCCCAAGGTTCCATCCTAGGGCCTCTGTTATTTCTTATTTATATAAACGATTTATGTAACTGCTCTTCCTTGCTCCATCTTGCCTTATTTGCCGACGACACTAGTATTCTTTACAAGCATAAAGATCTTACAACTGGGGCCCGGGTAATAAATAGCGAACTAGAACTAGTTTTCTTATGGTTTAAAATCAACAAATTATCCCTGAACATTTCCAAAACTAATTTCATGATTTTTCACCCTCCTCAGCACCAGATAGGCAGTGCTGACATATTTCTTGATGGAACTTAAGTTGCCCTTGTTAATAAAGCCAAATTCCTCGGCATTCATATTGATCCAAGCCTTACCTGGAAACACCATATTGATGCACTTTGTTCCAAAATATCTAGAGTAATTGGAATCCTGTTTAAAACCATCTCCTTCGTTCCTTCCTACACTATTCAATGTCTGTATGATTCACTTATACATTCCCATCTATCTTATTGCAATCTAATTTGGGGGAACACTTATCCATCTTACTTAAATCGCTTATACTTGCTTCAAAAAAGGGCAGTTCGAATAATTACCAACTCTGATTATTATGCTCCCTCAAAATGCCTGTTCTTTACACAAAGAATTCTGAACGTTTTTGACAAATACCTAGTTTCTGTCTTTATGTTTAAGTATGTAAGAGGACTCTTACCCTCTAATTTTGACACTTATATCTCTTATAATCGTGAGTATCATTCATGCAATACTAGGTCTTCTCACTGCTTTCGTATTAATCTTTCGTCAAATGCAGTATCCCACAGACTATTTACAAACAGTGGTGTTACCCTTCGGAATAGTTTAGATGATTATGAACAACATTTCCTCTTTTAAGAACAGACTCAACAATCGTCTACTATATAACTACCTCTTGTAAATTCCTTATTATCTTTAGAATTATTTTGTTTTCTGGGTTGTCTGTTTGTTGTTATTTTGTTGCTTTGTCTCGATTCATCTTGTGTTCACTTTACTTTGTCTAAGGGGGGACTGCTTGTACGAGCTATTTGCTTTTTCAGTCCTTCCCCCCTCCATGTTCAAGTTATTGTTTCATTTTGTACAGATTGCGTTATGTGGAAATAAACTCAAACTCAAACTTCACAAATATACCGCAATCGACTATTTCAACTTTTCACTAATTTACTTTACATTTCACTGATTTCAATATTTTATATCTCAGCAATGGAGTAATTATGAAAATGGGAGTTTGATGAATGAAATTAATTTTCCGAACTCTTAAATATATATCCTTGTAATTCTACACTTTAGGTGCAATTTAACGAGTTTGAGACAGTTGGGTCGTGTCTCAGTCTGGTCGCATGCTAGCCGTAGGAAAAAACTACGCCCGCACGCCTATTTTTCCCCAGGACGAGTCAGGCCAAATCGGTTTTTCCAAAAAATTTTAAATTTGTTTCAAAATGAAGGTTAGGGTTAAACTTAAGGTTCCGGGTTACGTAAATTGCGGTTATTTGGCCAGTTCTTTCATTATCCGGTGTCAGAATTACAAAAAAGGATCGAAAGCTGTCATTTTGGAATTAGAGGTGTGGCCTATTTCCAAGAAGCTGATTGGTCCATTGGCCAGATCTGGTCTGACTCGTCCTGGGAAAAAAACTACGCTAGCCGCACATTGAACCGACCAGGCTCACATAAAACTTCTAATCAGAATAAAATGGTGCACAAATCTCGGAATGAAAGAGGGAAGGCGGTTCACTATCTGACGTATATATGTTACCAAGTCGGTGAACTGTTATATTTTTTAGGGAAAAATACCCGATCCACTCTTTTGGAGGAGTGTGAGTCATTCTCAAATTGACATTTGGGTGGTTTTATGAAAACCAACTAGACAGGTTTCTGTTCGCTTGCTCTCTACCGCGGAACTTCACCAGTAGTAGCTAAAACATTAGCTGGGTTCGTCATAAGATTTATAATGCAGCTATAAGCACATTCAGTAATGTACATCGTCTTACCCTCCTGTTTCGTCCGACTCTGCAGTAAACTTGATTGAACAAAAAATCTTTTAGATTTGGTGTCCTCTCATAGTCTCATAGGCTGGTCGGAAAAAATTGATGATGCGAATGTACACAAACAGAAACCGGTCTAGTTGGTTTCTATGAAACCTCATAATTGTCAAATTGAAACGATTCACATTCCTTCAAGAGGGTGTAATTCTTAAAGCTTTTGCTTTTATCATTATCATGTATAACATGATCTGGTATTTTTCCCTAACCGACTTGGTACCGTCAGATAGTGAATAACCTACCCCTCCTTTTACTTGAAGTTGCAGTGCAGTTGCTATTTCAAGATATGGGCGGGATCTTACTGTCTGTTGCTATAATTAATGTCTGTGGCTGGCGTCGTATAAGGGCACCGTTTGCCAGAACTCATTAAGTTGGACCTCTTGGTCCTCAGTCCACACGGGGGCCGCCATTTTGACGTCCTGTACGGTCACCTGATTTCCAGAATGAGTCCTCATTGGCTGTGTGACGCCAGTCTTGTCCCAGTCGGGTCAGTGACAGCCGCACACTAGCCCGACGCGATTCAACTCAAACGCAACGGCTTAAAACTTTGCGACGAAACTCAAATATGTTCGATACGTCCGATTTGCTTAAAACTCCTAAAATTGTTGCAAGCGAGTCGGGTCGCAAGCAAATTTTGCCGCATACTGCACCGACGCGATTTATACCCGACGGCCAGTCTTAAGGAGTTTTGTTGCGTTGCAGTAGTGTACGGTAGCCTTTAGGGTAGGTATAAGCAATAACTAACCGACAGCAAGAGCTTATACAGCTGTCTCTTATCCAGTGGCGTCGCCAAAGGGGGTAGGGCACGTGCCCCCGGGGAAACCTTGTGCCCCCGTGTGCCCCCCAACTGAGATGTGGGATTTTCAAAAAATATAGACCTTCTGTAGTCTGAGGTTAACAGGAGTCAAAAGCTGAAAAACTCATGGAAATGATTACTAGAGTATGTGAGTGTCTACAGATTTCATACTTGGCCAGCTGTTGACCCATAAGCAGTGTTCCTTGTCGTTTTATGTGCTGTTTTATTCAAGGTCATTTGAGGTCAACAGAGGTTTCGTTTTCCCGGCTTGAGCCCCCCCCCCCTCTTTTCGCTACATCAACAATAACAAATACGCGAAAATTAGCATAATGTTAATCTAGGAGAATATTCAAGCCCCCCCCCCCCCTTTCGAAATGTCTGGATCCGCGCCTGAGCAAGTGGATTAGTGGAGGTAGTCCCTATATCTGTGTATGGTGCATTCACGTTGCAGTCTGTCAGAGAGATTCTGACTGGAAGACTGGCTCTGGCTGAACAATGGCTCCGGCGAATAAATAGTCAAGACTCTAAATTTAGCAAACGGACGGGGCTAAGCCGAGACCGTATTTAGCTAAATTTAGTTATTCAACAAGGGGTCGGCTCGACTAAAACCAATTGGCTAGATACTGAGCCGTAAAACCTCATCTAACTCTAACTCGCCACCAGTGGGGTCAGGAGATCGATTGAAGTTCAGTTTCAGGATTTAGACTAGACATCTGCATAATTGGCCGTGATTTACTACTTGGAAATTCCTAAACAAAGTTCAGGTTCCTTCCAAACAAAGGCCCTGGGTCCACCAGTGTTCAAGGGTAGTCTCTTGTTGGTCAATGATATATTGGAGACCCCTCTGTAAGTATTTATATCAAAATCTCCACAATCCTGCACCCCTTCCACCAAGTAGCCACGGGGGTACGTGTCCCCCCCCCAAATTTATTTTCAATAAAAGGTCTTGCCATGAAGGAGGAATCATTTAGTACAAGACCAGCACTTTTTGAATACAAATATAAAAAGACAAATGAAAAATCTCACACCATTTTGCATCTAGAGTCCTTGAAATAGGCAAACATTTTCAAAAGGGAGGGGACATTCCTCCCCTTAGACCCCTCTCCCAGGCCAGCGAAACTCCAACATCGACCCCCCCCCCAAAAAAAAAATCGTTATTCTGGCTACGGGCCTGCCTCACACACTCGTCATTCGTCAATGCCAGAAGGAAGATTGGAGGCTGGCAACGCAAACAATATACGACTCCTCCGCCTCTACCGAGTCGCGTAGAATGTCTCCTCGGTTTAGGTCCCAAAGTCTAGGCCTCTTCAAAAGTTCATATTGAACCTCAAAAGCTGTGTAAAACCTCAAACCTCCATTTTTTTTAAAGGATATGCCGGGATACAATGCTGTACTGCACAATACTTACTGTGGTAGTACAAAATGTACTCGCTCAATCGACCGAGGTTAAAGGGTGTTGTAGAGGAACTGTTTGGCGGTTTTATAACGCGATTCTGTGATTTACTTTTACATAATATAATGGGTAATTATGCTTTTTACGATATTTTTCAAATATTTTATTTTTGTTTTTATTAAAACCACTCAGATAAGTTATATCAATTATTTTGATAGTAATTTCCTGATTTATTCTTGCAACTTTTTTTTCAAAACTTTGGGTCCTACCTAAGTTTTCTGTAAACGCCTATAGTAGTTCCGATGTAAGTTGTATTGGGTTTGATAAGAGCTCTCTGAGGGAGGTTTTACTACATCTGGCAGAAGTGGGTGGCTACGGTTCAGCGCGTTTCATTCCCGACAGTAGGGAGCTTTAGATTGCACGACGCGGACGTCGGCTACGACGTAATGACGTCATGTTGTAACTATGCGCATGCGTCTACGTGAACTTCACGTTCTCGGTGTAATTCTACCCCGGGAGTTGCTCGTTTTGGCGTTGTGGCTAGAACGGCAACGAGAGGCAGCATATGACGTAATATAATTTTGTTGCCATGCCGATCGTTGCATTAGAAACTTAAAATACGCGTTGCACACATATCATAAATTCATCGTCGTCCATTTTATCAGTTAAATCACCATAGCAATTGCTTCATGAACTCGATGAAGGTTTGCCACTCTCCAACTTAGGCCTACATAAGGAGTAAGTTTGACTTATACTTCTCGCTAAATACTGTTACCATAAACAGATCGGTTTGCGTGTCTGCTACTCAAACAAAATTCGAATATCACCAAGCGACTTTTATGCCGCGTCGTAGAAATCTAAAGCGCAATAGTTCCAGGGCGCGGAAGTTAGCTCGACGACGTGAACTGTAGGTTAAAACGCCGCGTCGCCCTGCCCATGTCGTGTAATCTAAAGCTCCCTAGTGGCCAGCCGCCCGACGGTTCACCTGTATCTGTTTCAAAGGGGGAAGATTCTTCAACAAAAGACAAAATTTTCGGTCCGTCTTTGTTTAAGTTTCTTCCACATTTCTGTTCCATATGGCCAAATAGAACAAGACTTAAATCATAGCGCGCCTTGCATGCTATGTAATTCCACACGTCAGATTTTCTGGAAAATACGTAAGTCACCAATAAACTAGATAAAAAGTAGTGCAAAATTAAGCTCTGTCGTGAAATGGTATGGAAAGAGTTTTCTACTTATCCCCTTCTCGGCCCCGAGCGCCATCCTTTCCGTAGCCCAGCTCTCCATTTGGAACTCCGTCACTCCGTATTGCTGCTCCCTCCATGTCCGTCGGGACCGCGTGTGTGGTCTAGTGGTAGAGCATCCGCCCTCACAAGGGAGTCCCGGGTTCGATTCCCAGGTCGAGTCATACCAAAGACTTTAAAAATGGAACCTTCTGCCGTTGTGCGTGATGCTCCGCATTAGCAATGGAGTAAGGGAAAACAAGCCAGTGAGCCACAACTGGAAAAAAGGCCGTGGCCGGCTCGACTTGAACCAATTGGTTGGAAACTGGTCCGTTAAACCTCATCTAACTAACTTCACGTCAGTCGGGGACCTTAGTCACTTAGCTGTATACTTTAGCAAATCTCGGTGCAACGCATGATTTCCTTTTTATATATCGCTATGATTTTTTATCATGTGTTACAAGCTGGTGAATTATTCTCCTATTATAACAATTCCTATTTCTCACAAGTCAACGTGTTTGCTTTCAGTGTAACCTAGGACTTATGTTACCAGTTCGCCATATTTAAAGAGGGATCGGCATTCCTGTTGGTCGACCTTCATGAACTCTAATTCTATTGGATGGGTCGAAGCACGTCTCTCCCAGTGGCGGAGCAAGCGAATTCTGTCAAAGGAGGGCGAGAATGGCTTGTAGGGGCGCTTTGAAGGAGGTAGATACCCCGTACCTCAATGCGCTAAAAATCTAAAAAGGGTGCCGGCAGGCGATTTGAGTCCGTCAGGGGGCGAATGATCCCCCTGACTATATGGACGCTCCGCCGCTGGTCTTCCCGCGTGTTCGGCTTCACATAGGTGTCCTAGAAGTGGTCAGAAACCGAAAGTCAGACTCTAAAGTATTGACATGGAACCAGCTGAGTAGGTAAGAAACTGTTTGTGGATTAACTTTGTCCCCAAAGGTGGAGTTAATATCTGTGGATTATTGTTCAAAAACATTTTTGTACCATCAATCCCCCCCTTTCACAAAAAACGCCCCCTGTATCATCAAATATAACCAGCCGTTGGCAGCAATTTAAGACGACTTTTTGCGATCAAGTTGTAATTATCAATTGTAATTAGTATCTTCGCTAAAGCGTCAGCTTGAAGATAACACTCATCTCCCTCATTATCCCAAGTACATACACTTTTGGTTGTGGAGAAACCAAAATTCTCAGTTGGTGACTACTCTTTGATTGACACCTGAGTCAGAAAATTCAAAAGATGCACAGCAGCACTATTGCATATCATGCACAGTGTTCTGGTTACACATTCAGGCCTTGTATCAGTGTATACTCACCATAGAAATAAAAGTAAGTTACTTTAATTTCTATGATACTCACCAAGATAGGACCTTAAGCAATCAACTAGGTTTGTGTCTGCACAAGGAGGAGCTTAAGGGATGGGCTAGAAGTAACTTTGTTGGGGGGACTGGAATTGTCTGAGATGAGGAGATTTACCCTTTCAGTCATTATGTAAAAAATACACAGTATTTCATTCCTTACAATTAAACGTCACTTGTTTGATGTTTTAAATTACATGGCTGCATATTACTCAGTTCATGTACTACATTGGTATATATGTATATTTACATTTGCCAAGTTGAGGGAGAATCAAATAAACGAGATGAAACGAAATTCGTGCTAACATGTGGCCGCCAGTTACTGTATTGTCAGAACAAGCCTTCGAAAAGTTATGTAGTCATTTTTCAGTACAAGCAGTCAGCCATACTAAATGCATTCTACATATATAGATTCATGTCAGGGGGCTAGCATTTGTAAATATTAAGTCTGAGGTCATTTTGGATATTTTTTGGCAAAAGTATGATTTTTATGATTTTTATGCATTTCATATTTTGAAATAATTCACTACCCAAAAAAATATAACCCATGGTGATGCTCCACTTAGAGTGTAAAAGGGAGGCCCCCACAAAAATCTCCAGCCCCCCCCCCCACCCCAGAGCCCACCAAACAAAACATCCTAGCTACGCCATTGAAGGGAAACATCTGGATCGAAACTGCCCGTCGTACCCCGTAGTTTCACCTCTGGAGGCACCCCTGATTTGAAACGGTACAGATGCTTTTGATTCCTCGCCAAGTGCCGAAGTCAGGCAAGGAATCTATGCGATGGTGATGTCGTGTTTGTGTGTGTTTGTGTCTATGTGTGTATGTGACACTTAGCTTGTAAACACGTTATCTCAAGATAGCAATGACGGACACTTTTCATATTTGGTATATAGATTTGTCATGGTGAGAGAAAGAACCCTATTGTTTTTGTGGATGTCAAAGGTCATTGAAAGTCACCAGAGGTTAAACTGCGAAAACCTTGGAAATGTCTTGTAAACACGATATCTCAAGTAGCAATGACGGACACCTTTCATATTTGTTATATAGATTTTTCATGGTGAGAGGGAGAACCCTTTCGTTGTTGGTGGAGGTTTAAAGGTCATTTGAGGTCACCAGAGGTTAAACTGTGGAAACTTTGTAAACACGATATCTCAAGACAGCAATGGCTGACACTTTTCATATTTTGTATAAAGATTTGTCATGGTGAGAGGAAGAATCCTATTGATTTTGTTGGAGACCAAGGGTCTTTTGAGGTCATCAGAGGTTAAACTGCGAAAACCTTGTAAATGGCTTGCAATCCAGACACTTCATATTTGGTATATAGAGGTTATGCACCGACGTCACTGTGTTGCGCGTTTCTCTATTTTTCCATCCAGGCGTACATTGTGCAACAATTGTTACTAAGGTGCTATCGTGCGCGCGTATCGGTAACACACCTACTACGCATGATCAGTTCCATCCAGCGAAACGCGCTGACGTAACGTGCATAAGCTCTATAGATTTGTTATATTGAGAGGAAGAACCAAATTGCTTTTAGTGGAGATCAAAAATCATTCGAGGTCACCAGAGGACAAAAACTAAAATCTTGTTAACATGATATGCGAAGATGGGAATAACAGACACTTTTTATACTTTGTATATAAATTTATCATGGTGAGAGGAACCCTATTGTTTTGGGAGGTCACAAGTCATTTGAGGTCACCAGAGGTCAAACTGAAACTGTAAATATGACATTACAAGGGAGGAAGTACAGACCACTATGGTACAGACACATGTTTAATTATTTGTTAGTCAATTTTTGGTGGGGTTCAAAGGTCATGTGAGGTCTGCAGAGGTCAAATTGCTACAACATTGTAAAAATTGATATAGTCAAGAAGTAAAAATTTGAGAAATGAACCTCAGTGTCGAAAGGCACGCCCTTTTGGCAAGGAATCACTAAGCCTTTTGGCTTTTTCTGATTTCTTTTCAATCTTCATTGCAAAAGGAAACAATTTTGAGGCATTGAGGCATAAAATCATAGGAATATCTTTTCAGACCAGCAACCAGTGAAATGCATACTAGTTTAATTTACGTTGTGCACATCCATGGCTTATCAAAAACTTACCTTTGGGATGAAATACGGGCACGAAACTTCTATAAGAAGGGTGCATAGCACCTGAGCGTCGGGTTTGGTAGGGGCAAGGTGAGGAAAAACTTAAATTCTCATTGCGAAACTTAATAGTTTTCAAAACAGTGTAGGCTTTAAAATAGCAAGACGTATTCTTCCCTCTTATAGCAGGCACATATCCACGGGGAGGGCCCCTTATAATTGCCCTTACCCCATAAATAGTTTCAAATTGTGTGGAAACGATATATTTTTCCGATTTCCCGTGGAAGGTCTCCATACCCCCCGACACTCTCGCCTTCAAGACACTTCTTATGCCAAGTTACGCAATTCTGACTCCAGTAGCCCCAGAGAAATGGTTGCTGTTGTCCCCAAAATTGTAATCTAGCTACCTCTATGACCTACATCAAGTGAAAACATGAATAATTTTTAACTCTACCCTCAAAAATATTCTAGGGAGCAAGAATGCTTTCTACCTCCTCCTCTTAGTGGATCCGCCAGTGATAATTCATACGTGTATCCTGCTTGTTGGCCTTTTAATTGAAGTCCAGATTCATGGGTTTCAGGGGGGCAGTGTCGGAGGCTCCAGAATATTTGCTTCTAAAAAATTTTGAGACCAAAAATTACTATGTATTGCCGTATTACATATTAACATGTCTCTCCCCGTCCCTCTCCCCAACGCCCGGAAAGTATCCCGCTCCCCTTAAGCAGATCTCTTGCTTCAACACCTCGTCTGATGACTACAGCCCTGCAGATATCTTTCAAAAATATACACAATACAGTTGGGAACTCGGTTGGTTATCATTGTATAGGACCTTTATTCTGAGGAATATTTTCCAATAGTTCATGTTTTTGTTCCAACCCATTTTCCAAGTTTGTTACACAATCACTTAATTTGATCCGTCTATGATTTTCAAATATATTTTGTTATTTTTCGTATGCACGATAACTACACCTAAAGGCCACGTGATTACTTTAACACAAGGCTATCTCGAGACTATCGAATTATTACCTTTATAATGGCACTGATAATTTTCAAACTGAACAAAAAGTTGAAAATAAACATTTCGAAGGTCAGTAATCTCAAAGAAAGTGCATGATTGAACTAATGTTACATACCAAGGTCACATTCCTTAACAAGGAGACAATTCAAGGAGTTGCAAATCTCATCTCCCCTACCCTGTTTTGATAATTACGGCAAAATTCACAATTGGCCAAGTTTAACCTGACCTCATTAGTCATTCAAACAGAAGTTTGCGCACTCAATAACTATTCCAACATAGTGACAAGCAGGTAAAAGCTACTTTTTATGACCTCATACAAGCCAAACATTTTCTTGGCCAAGGAGGTCAGGGGCACGTGCCTCCCCTCCCAAAGTTTGACGTGCCCCCCCCCTTTCAAA
This sequence comes from Holothuria leucospilota, assembly GCA_029531755.1. NCBI lineage: Eukaryota > Metazoa > Echinodermata > Holothuroidea > Aspidochirotida > Holothuriidae > Holothuria > Holothuria leucospilota. The sequence goes on along the minus strand of CM055977.1, from coordinate 38,471,219 downwards.
TGAGATTTGGGGAATTAAAATATGCTTAAAAACACCGTTTGTAGAGAGGTTTGGAAGCAGTCACCCACTGTCACTGTTTCGGTCAATCAGGGGGATAAAATTGCAAAAAATTTTCTCCAAACTTCATGTTACAAAATTGTTTAATTCGTACGAATTAACTTTTTGTGTTGTATGCGTTATAAATGTCTTACAATTTGTATTACTTGCAAGGGAATCCTAATCAAGAAAATATCTAGACTTCTCTATAAAAGAATACTGTAAAATGTTCTAAAGAATTTCAATTTTCTGTAGACAGGTAGAAAGATCCATTGGCGGCGATCCGGAGGGACAGGGGGTACATGTCCCCCAAATTTGAGAAATTGTCCTGTCCATTGATTTTGATTTTTCACAAAGTTAATTATTTGAAAATGGGGTCATGTCTCCCAATATTGAGAACAAATCACCGCCCTTCGCAAAATCTCTAAAATATCTCTAAGTAATCGTTACAATTTCTGTAGAATTTCAATTTTCAGTTCAGTTCCTTACAACTTTATTTCAGTCTCAAGCACATCAATTGAATAATAACAAGATAAAGCTAAATATAAGTACCGTAGCATGTAAATTAATTAACAAGCGTAAATTACTTCACTTGCATAGAGAAGAGGATGAGACTGAGGAGTGGCAACTAAAGCTCCTAAGAGCTTATGGAGGTTGACACCCCTAAACGACAGAAGCAGGCAAAAAACAAACATAACCAAAGGAAAACAAGAAATCAACATACAAAATACGCATAAAAACAAGGAAAAATCAAAGGTAGTTTGCAATAAAATGTGCTTTTAGCTTTTGTTTGAAACTAAGTAGAGATTTACACCTAGTAATTTCAGAGAGAAGAGAATTCCATAGTTTTACACCCGAATCGCACTAACGCAGAAATCGAGAATTCCATGGGTAAGTTCGTGCAAATGATGCGTTAAATTTAATAACTCATTTCAAGAAACAAATAAGCTCCCTTCCGTACTAAAATGCAAATACCGAAGGCTCCAACCTCTTTGTACCAGCAAGAGCTCCAACATCTTCTAAAAAGTGGGGGTTGGGAGCATGACTTTTACCAGAACTATAGATACTTCAAGAGAGAATCGCGATGCCGTAGAAGCAGGGATCAGGGCTCACCTCAGGACCCTAGAAAAAACTGGAGGGTACATGATCTGCTCTATAACATAGGGCAAGTTGCCACGATGTCAGTCGCTTAACTGGCTGTTTCCACCATTTACGAGTTTGGTTTCATTGAATTGGCTACATTGCAAGCTATGGAATGAAACATATGCTCCTACACTGTTAAATATATCAATTAATTCACAGACATTTTTAACTTAAATTTTCTGTATTTTCCTTTTAGAAATTTGCTGTATCTTTACAGACAATTTATATTGCGACAATAAAAATTGTTGTTTAACATGTATTTTCTGTTTATTTGAGAAACCACTTTTTTTCTTTTTTTTTGTTTTTTTAACCAAATTTTACTGCACTGTTAGAAATATCTGTAAATTTACAGACATTTTTACAGTATTTTTGTATTTGTTTTATTACAAATAAATATACTCTCATTTTACAAACATTCATTTGTTTTTAAACTAAATAAAGGTTTGGTTTTTCAAAAAACAAAAATAAACACAAACACCAAAATTTTCAGTGTTTAAAACACATCGTTCTGCAAAGTTTCAGTTTTAACATAATTTTCGGCAAGTTTATGTCCCTATTTGAAAATTATCTGAACTTACATTTATTATGAAAACATCTGTTCTTAGTTATAAATATCACAGAACTGATGTTTCGTCAGACATTTAGAAAAGAAAAATAAACTATAAGGTGCTAATTTCAAAATAACCGATAAGGTACTAATGTCAAATCATCACCACGGATACCTATACCAAAGTCCCCACGATTCTCTGGCGAAGAGTCAAGGGGGAAAACCAAACATTACTCCCGAAGGAGTTCTGCTCCCCAAAGAAGCTACGTCCCTAAAGGGACAACAAACCAAACTGCTTATTAAAACGTCTCACAACGTTACTGTAAAAAGTCTGTTTATTTACCGCTTTATGACGTAGAGCATATTATACTTAAATGGGCGGAGGTTTTTTTTTGTAAGCATTTTTCTTTAAAAAAAATGATGGCTGCTGCTAATCCCTGTTTGGGTTTTTCTTTTATCAGGAAGTAATAAATTTATTATTTACCTTGTTTGAAAATGTTTAGAACTAATATATTTGTATCTTTTGTAGTATTTATTTTGTAAAGAATTATTACATTGTACAAGAAATGTTTACTTTCCAATTACAAAATTCCTAAATATTAGGAGTCTAAAACAATATGACAAAATGGCATCTTCAGTGTGTTTTGATCGAGAAAGACACATTAAGGTGCTCGGCCTGTTCTCTATTCAGCCAGTCTCGAACGGGACCACGCACGCATGCACGACGGCGGAGCCCCAAGGTGGAATCTGTTCTGTTCAGCCAGTCTAGAGCGGGGCCACTGTCGGGTTGGTCAGTTTGATCGGTGTTGTCCCTTGGGGACGTTGCTCCTTTGGGGAGCGGAACTCCTTCGGGAGTATTGTTTGGTTTCGAACCTTGGCTCTTCGCCAGAGAGTCGAGGGGACTTTTGAAAAAGAGAAAGACACATTAAGGTGCTCGTCCTTTTGACTAAGATCATGTGTAGTATCTTTTCCTTTCAGCCAGTCAAGAATGGGACCCACGCATGACAGACCCGTGATATAGAGGTCTGAGGGTCGAGAGGTTGGTCAGTAAAGTTTGGTGTCCCGTGGGGACTTAGCTTCTTTGGGGAGCAGAACTCCTTCGGGAGTAATGTTTGGTTTCGACCCTTGGCTCTTCGCCAGAGAGTCTTGTGGACTTTTGAAAAAGTAAGACACATTAAGTTGAAGTGCCAATATCTGATTTAGGTTATTGCCAGCTTTATATGACGCATTAATCTAAAAAAGGATAAAAAGTTATATATATATATATTAATATTAATTGAACTTTTGGCTATAAAACAACCGGCTGTACATTTACATAACATTAAAGTGACTAAAACAGAAAAATTGTGTTATTTGATTTTACAGACGATTTTTGAAAAATAATTTACACAAAAAGTGTAAAAAAACGTACTCTTTATGTTATTTCATTGTTACAGTCTGGCTGTAAAAAAATCATTTGTTCGGAAAAAATTGTCATAAATATTATGTTAACTTACAGAAATATTTTTAACAGTTTTTTTTTCTTTAGGGTTCTGGAAAAACGTGGGGGATAATCCCTTCCACTTTTAAAAGTGGGGAACATGCCCCGTCCCCCACCTGTAGACGCCCATGTGTACCAGAGTGAGCTCTGTAATTAGTTGGACATTTATCTCCACATATTTTACGTACACTCTGTGATCTTTCAATTTTTATATAATGGAGAAAATCTCATCAATTGAGCTTTTACTCTTCGCTCCATCAAGCCTTGGCTCGGTTATGTTAATCTTCCTCTTGGAATATCTACCGTGAGAGTTTTGTCGGGATAGGTGTTTTAGCTTAGCTCGAAACCGATGCCTGAAAATTGGACTCATGTGGTTTGAGTACAAGACCGTATCAGTCTCCAGCATAGGCGTGGATTATGGGGGATAGGGGAAGCGTTTCTTTCGTTTAAGAAGGAGAAATTACCTCTAAGCCCCCCCCCCCCACACACACACACATTTTGAGCATAATGATTAGTTGAGGGCCAAAAACATGTCACATTGTCATTTTGTGGTATGTTTATTTCGCCTTTAATGTCGCTCGAAGATATTTAAATACTTCGTCTTGATGCCCAAAATTTTAAAACTACCCCAGAGCTTCCAGGGGCTTTTGCCCTGTGCCCGCATTATAACTTTGCTCTAGATCAGACCTGGGCCTTAAGGTGGGTCCCTGAATCCCACGCCAAAAGGGGGAGGGCCTCGCGCTCTGATTATCACCCACTGATTATTCCTTCTCCTAGTCCCCAACTTTCGAGACAGTTCCACGCCCATGTCTCGAGTGGTCTCCGTTATGTCCCTACCAATGATTAGATACTCTGATAATCACAAATCAGACCAACACGCATCCAGGGGCGGAAATACGGGTGGTGTGATACCCCCCGTGAAAATGAAAAGTCGGTCTCTGAGCTCCAAAAGTCGGTCTCAAAGCCAGTTCAGTATGCCGTTGGAACAGTAGACCAGAAAAGCTTGCCCGAAAAGCAAAAAAAAGGTCTTCAAAAATTCGATCGTACTACTATGTCAACGTGAAAATCGAAAGTCGGTCTCAAATTGCCCGAAAAGCAAAAAAAAAAAGTCTCCAGAATTTCGGATCGTACAACTATGGCAACGGGAGTCGGTCTCCAAGAAATGTATAGTCGGTCCCAAAAGTTCACCCCCCCCCCCTCCTGCAAATTCAAGAATTATAGCCCCTGCACGCAACCACCAAATCTGAATTCCATGAAACTTACTGTAAAAAATATTTGTGCAATCATTTTATCAGTATGCATACGTACAACTTTTTTGAACTCAACTAACCCAAATGCTACATATATGGACTGAGACAAAACAATGTCCAGTCTGCCGACACTGCAACTAAATTTCCATCCGCATCGACGTAGCATCAAACTTAAAAACCAATACGCTGTTTGCCTTAATATTGGAACATTTTCTCAGAGGGTATGCGCAGCACGTTTTCATCAAGTATACGTCTCCTTCCGCTTGGGGAAAATTCTTGTGAAAATCATCCTAATGTTCCAGTCCCACTTTGACTAAGATTATGTGTAGTATATGTTCTTTTCAGCCAGTCTAAAAAAGACAGATGTCTAAAATGACAGACCCATGATGTAGAGGTCGAGAGGTTGGTCCGTTTAAACTTAGTGCCCTTTATGTGAGGTGACTCCTGCGGGGAGCAGAAACGGGGGGGGGGGGTTAACTCTTGGTATTTGCCCTCCGATATCCAGCTAGAGGGACTTTTGAAAAAAGGAAACGTGCACTCCTGTATAGACGAATCCGATCAGCGCTTGTGTTTAGTGACTGTAGGCAGCCATTAATGGGGTCCACCAGCCTTAAATCGTCTTCATTTATTTTCTACATGAATTTCAAACCCACATATTCAGTGAAATTGAACGAATCAAGATACAATTTAATGTCCAACCATCCATCATACAGGTAAGCAAGGAAATTGAAAGATTAAAGGTGATAGACTCCAGGTATGGCCGACTGAAATCAGACCATCACTTGCTCTCCGGATTCGTCTATACGTTGCTAGAGACTGGCAGTTAGTTCAGGGAGATGCCACGTTAACGACTCCCTGGATAGGCTCGACAGGGTGCTGTTCGTAACAGATCCCTGGACCTAAATACACGACCCTCGTTGAGGAATTCTCTCCAACTTACACAGCAAAATGCACTTAAAGACCTGACGAAAATGTGGATGCTTCACAGCGTATATAATAGGATTGACACAGCTGTTAAGTAACAAAAAGGACACTGTTAAATGTCTAGTAAAATCGTTAGTTCCTAATAAGATTGTGGCATTAATAGGGGCAAAAAACACAAGAAATGTCGCTACAACGAAAAGTAAGTTTTGTGTGATGTAAGTCTGATGTTTGTGGCTCCTCCTCGAGATAAAACCTCTTTCGTTCCGATTCCTGGATGAAAGAAAAGAATGAAATATTGTAGTGTTTAAAGATACATGAACTGAAAGGAATATGATTACTTCTTTATGCAATTCCATACTGTGTTTACTACGCATCATGCACGTGGATCATGGGAGACGGAGGGGACACACCCCCTCACTTTTTTGGAAGGAGGACATCTCCAAAAAGTCCCCCACTTTTTCAAAAATGATGAAAACTATAAAACTGTGATTACGAATTGGCACTACATTTAAAAGCTAAATTGCGCCCAAATATGACACCATTTTCCATATAGACACCTTCCAATTTCCTTTTTTTCAAAGGGGAGGGGGACGTCCCGTCCCCTTAGACCCCTCCCCAGGACGGTGATTCCCAAATGGTGAAAAGTCCCCCCCCCCCCACCTTTGGAGATGGATCCACGCCCTTGCTACCCATAAAAATGTTACATTTCAAGCCTCACTATTTTATTGGCTGAGTGGGATATTATGTTAACGACCTCTACACCCTAAAGCCGATGCACACGCAAGGGATGTGAAATGCGTTTCTAAGGAAGCTGTTTGTGTCCATCATTTATGTCTGCGAAAGCATCGCTTCATCTGAACTGTACACACATAAGTCGAGCTAGGGAATTTACAGTTAACCATTTTCGGAGGCCGATTCGTTATGTCTGCTCAACAATGATCGTACATTCTATGGCTCTGTCAGAGGACCGACTCCTTAACCGATCCCGAGTCAACCCCCGATTCCAGTGCCCCCATTTTCGAGCAGTTCCAAGTCAGTGACCCAAGAGTCGAAGCCAATCAGATTCCAGTGGCCCCAATTCCGGACCAAGTCTAAGTCCTGCCCAAGTCTTGTGTATTTGTAATGTGGCAGACCATAAGCACAATTTTCCAATATTCCTTTATGTATTAAATGTATTAATTAAACAGGTCATTGTTAGTGGTCAATTTCATATTCTGGCCTGCAATAAACTGAATGTGTGGCACCGTTCATTCATAACACAGTGCACCAATAACCGGGGCTGTAACACCCTAGTCAGGACTCGGACTCAACCCGGGGCTCGTGTCCGTTTTTAAAAGGCTCAGAACTGGCCCGGAATGGAAGGTACCGGAATTGGAATTGGCTCGGAATGGACTGCACTTGGATTCGAAAGCCAAACCGGTTCCAGTCGAATCCAGAAAAATGGAAAATGTTAAACGATAAGCAAAGGATCTATTTTTAATTGTGCACAGAGTTGAGTATGAATGAACGTTCATACACCCGCCGTACAATGATTAGAATGGGGTTTTTTGTCACAATTAATCCACTAATTTTACCCGAAGGTAGTGGAAATACTTATAGTGTTAATCTTCCCAAATGTTTAAATTTTTCCAAAGAAATTTAGCTCTTGCTCGTAGTCTAATTTCAATAACTTGTGAGCACCTCCTACTAAGCAGTTTCATTGTACAGAGAAAACCCTCTCCATGAAATTGGTCTCCCTAAATATGGTCAGCTGTCTTGAGTATATGACCATTTCTGAATAAGAATATCAGCGAACAGTAATTCAGTTTATGGTAACTGCGTTTCCGGGCCCTTTAAAGGAACACTCCCATGGCTCAAAAATTGCACAAGTGATAGCATTTCAATAATTTACAATTGGCTATCTTATTGTGTTTTGATCGATATAAAATGAGACCAAATTCAAATTATGCCTTTCAATCTAAGTAATCCATTTGACAGGTAAATGATATGATCACGTCAGTGACATGAAATTAGAGGACGAACAAAAGCTAAACTTCTTAGGAAGACTTCAAACATTGGAGAAGATTAACACTTTAAGTACTTCCACCACCCTTCGGGTAAAATTAGTGGATTAAGTGTGACAAGAAAACCATTCTAATCATTTTATTTTCTGCACATATTCGTACTTTAGAAATGGGGGTATACAGGTAAACCAGGGGTTCGAGATCTAATAAGCCCCCTTAGCTAGGCCGCCGCTGATGCACAGTTTGCAAATAGCAAATACGTTTAAAACCGTACGTCATCAGTCTGATGGTCATATGATCTCCAAAATGAAAAGAGCATTACATCCTTACCTTGACAGGGTCCAAACCCCAGTACTAGTTGTTCCAACCTTCATTTGGGATGACCTATATTGTTTAAAGATGCTCCCGTAACAGCAAAGGATTGTCACCACCATCAGGATAAAATATGGCAACAGTGATAAACGTACCATGAAATTAACTTCGCTGTTCCGAATAATTGAACAAAAGTGAAACCTTTCGTTAAAAGAATATTTAAAATAGCCACGAAGTACAGGAGTGATCGACACTCCTAGAGAAAATGCAAACGAAAAAAGTATCATAATGGCAATATGTCTTCGTCGGTAAATTTTTTTATATGTGTTTGCAGATCTCGTTGTGAGAACCCAACGATTGATAGCGATCAGTGCGAGTGTTTGCAAGCTGTAGCTGGTGAAGAATCGCGCAGTCATAAACTGAGTAATACACACATTGCTGGCATGCGTTGGGTCTACTTTAACAAGAGTAGTATAAATGAAGAACACCATCACTACAGCTGTAAAGAGGTCCGCCACTGCTAGATTTAGAACGAAATAATTCGTTTTTGTTCGAAGTTTCTTAGATAAGATAAATGATGATATAACCAAGGCATTACCAACAAGTGCTACTATTATTGCCACGGCAAACAACGATGCATAAAAATAAGAAAACCAAGCAATTGTTTCATTTCCCTCTGAAATGTTCAAGCGATTAGGAGATAAATTCATTCTGATTTGAAAAAAAGCTATCCACCAACTTCCTGTTGCGAACGTTCAATACAATATCACAACTTCCCCAAGAAATCTCACTGAAGCTTTAAACGGTATTGAAATATAATTTTTCTACATATCAGTATATTCCGATCCAATATATTCTACAACGTTGATTGGGCTGGCTAGACTGACGTCACAACCCAGCACGTAACATACTACAAAACAGGTGAGAATATGCTTTCAAACCGTGCGGGGAGAGGGAGTGGTAGGCAGGGCTATATCCGAGTCCACTTAAACCAAACGAGTCAATTCCGAATCCAGTACCCTTCGCTTCTGTTCCGAGCCAGTTCCGATTTCATGTTCTCCAATTCCGAGTTAGGCCATTTGACTCATGCAAATTACTTTTATACTGTTTTTCAAGAACCGTCATTTGACTAAAGAGGTCAATTTTAGGAGTCTATTTCACAGGCTAGGTACCCTGTAATTAGGTTGACTGTTTGTGACTATTCAACTGTGCACCAGTAACAATGTAGCTCTGAGTAACATTTCTATAGTTCTCATTTTTGTGAACTATGCTGGGAGCGGCCTTTAATTCCAGACTTGCTGCGGCCAATTTGAGGCAAATTTCGATTGCGGGTCTTCCCACAATGTAAAAAATTTCTGTAGATTTACAGAACAAAAAACAAAGAAATACATAAAGAAAACGGAAAAAGTGCTGTCAATTTTTTGCAACAAATGGACGGCACTTTTTCCGTTTCCTCTTTGTATTTTTTTATTTTTTGTTCTGTAATCCTACAAACGTCTGTAGACACTTTTTACAGTGCATTCCGGGCCATTTTCGAGTCCAGTAAAAACGGACTCGAGTCCGGAATCCAACCCGGACTCAGGCGTAACAGCCCTGGAGGTATATGATTACATGATGAATAAAAAACACGGCGGAGGTAAAGTTTGAGAAAAAAAAATTAGATATTAGAAAATTATACGCGGTTTTCATAGTCTTCTAAACCTTGATTAAAGGGAAATCTCAGTCACTCCAAAATGAATTAGCACGGTGTATCCTGGTATGTTAATTTATGTATAGTTCTTACTAAGTGTTGTATACCGAATAGCAAGTAGCCGATATTACCGATACCGAAACTTCAGTTCTCAAAATAGGCCAATACCGACCGATACGATATTTGGGATATAAGCATTCTGCAGATAACCATAGGCTATGGGGCACCACGATGAAGTGACCATTCATCTTGATGAGGTAAAATATTGGAACTTGCATTCAAAAATACTCAAATAGTGTACCATTTTCATGACATATGGGACGATAAATATCGGTTAGGTGATATCGGCATTTAAGGTAACTTTTGCCGATACCGATACAGGATAAAAATTGAGAATATCGGCCGATACCGATAGTGAATACCGATAACCGTTCCAACACTAGGCAACAATTTTAAGACTAGACACGTAAATTCATGCAGCAAACCCTTCTTTATGTTCTGAAAGATCAAAAAATTCTTGTTTAAGGAAAAAGAGGAAATTTGTACCATTTTGGCTGATGTATCGAAACACGTTAGGGTGGACTTCTTATTCCTTTTAATGCGTGTGTTTGTGTTTCCGCGCTTCTTGCTATTTTCGGCCACGATTTATACTCATAACGCAACTTGCCAAGAACTTTACCCAGAATGTCCCTTTTTATTCATAGTGTAACATCCACTTTTCTCTTTTGTAGGCGATGTGTGTGAGTTGTGATGGTGATTTGTTGAACTGCGAATAAAATGGAAGACTGTTGCGGCGAAAGTAGTGACCTTCACCGTGACGAAATTGAGCGATGTGAGTGTGTGACAAAGATGAGCGAAGATTGTGACAAAAGTAATTGGTGTGACAATTATTGATTTACTTATGAGGTGAGGTACACAGGTAATTGAATAAGCTATTTGTAAAAACGTTAAATGACAAGCAATCAGACATGGGCTGTTTCATGCTTAAGTTTGATTTAAATAGGACGATAGAATGGCAGATCAAACTTAAGATCGATCGTAACTCTTTATGAAAAAGCGCCTTGTAGACAAACAAGATGCTGGAGATAAGTTCCAGGGGACGAAAATATTGTTTTGGCGGGCGAGATATATTATAATGCATAAGGGCAACAGTACGTTTTGAATTTCTAGGAGGCGATAATTTTTTAGGGGGATCCCCTACCCCCCCCCCCCTTTGTTACGAGCCTGAACAAGTTAAGTTCCATGTTCAAAATATCTCTTAATTTGCCTTTAGAGGAATGGCTGGAGTATTTTATTTCTGAAAGCACCACATGGGAATTTATAGTACGAGAAGAAATTTATCAAGTGTAGAAATGACTTTGGCCGATGGTTACTATAAAATAACAAGGCAAGGGTCCTTGACCAGAGAAGTCGGGCGACCGCTTTAGACATATAGTTCGACTCAAAGAAGTAGGAGGCTAGGATGGGAGCTGCAGTCCCTTCCCCATTCGGACAGAATGTTTCCTATTTTCAGGAAAAATATATAAGCTATTTGGGCAATAGGCCTAACGAGGCACAAAGTCGGGTAAAGTGTTCAGTCCCCCCCCCCCCAAATTGAAAGTAGTCCCTCACGCTTATTGTTCCTCTCAGATCAACTCTTGGACATGAGCCAACCTCAAAATTTACAAAATGCAGCACCAGCCAGCGCCTCGGAGCATCCTTGATTAAACAAAAGATTTAGCAGCTTTTTAAAATAAACTTGGGGCGAATGCTTTCTCCCTTTAAAGGGAATAAGCACTCGCCTCAACTTATTATGAAACATTAGCTGAATGTCACTCGTATCTTCTTATGTCCCTTGAAAAGTATCTTTCATGACCTTTCAGAACAAACATTGCCATAGACGTAGGAATTGGGACAGGGGCTGTGGGGCTTTAGTCCCCCAGTGAGAAATGTGGGGGCTGAAGTATGCTTCCGCGCCCCCCCCCCCCAGATCCAAGGGCAAAACCCCCATATTTGTCTCTTCTGTAAGAAATGTCAAAAATTTGCAGTAATTTTCCCTGAAGTTTGTCCAAAATGTTGCACCAAATTACTTCTGAGGACCCTCCAATACCCAAAATTTTTCAATAGGGGAGAGGGACACCCCGTCCCCTTAGAACCCTCCCCCAGAATGGCAATCCGAAACAAGGTTCAGCGCCCCCCTTCCCCCCCCCCCCCGTCTCGAAAAGCTTCCTACGCGTATGAATATTGCATATTAAAGGTTAATTAAGAATGTTTTCTGCGTTAAAAAAACAATTTAGTAACAAAGATATGGTAGCATGATTTGGACGATCCATGCATGACTAAGGACCCCCGGGTACACTACTTCAAATTGGGATGACTGCATTTTCCCTTTAAAGTAAATACTTTCTCATTAAGGACATCTTTCTTTACAAAATGAACGGTTGGAAAATAATTGAAAGGAAGTGGTCTATTATGATATCAAATTGCGCGTAAAAACAGTTTGTGCATTTTCATTACATATCGAAACTCAGAGGGATGGTTTTAAGCAAACCTCAGTTTCAATTATATGTCAAAGAAGAACTAAATACCTGTATAGGAATTCTGGTAAAATTTACACACAATTCCTAATTGTTGCTCTTGAGATAGTTACAGATGAAGTTACCAAAAGTGAACTTGAAGCAAACAGAGGTGATAATATCTCCTTACCGTTGATGAGCAATGTAGTGATTTCTTTTTTTTTATACTTCACTGGTTCGACCTTGAAAAAGATAGAGGTATGAGTTTGCCCCATGGGAAATTTGTAGTTTAGAATTTTCTCAAGACCATCATTTATTCATTTTCGGAAAGCATGAGATCAGGGGAAATATTGGTTGTAAAGTTTAAAGGAAATTGTAACAGTGTAGATTAATACAAGGCTTTGATGCTACTTCTGATTACTTCAAGTTCACTATTGGTTGGAAAGACGACATTTTTATCTTGAAATATATCAGTTACTTACTGCTCGCAGAAACTGAATGAAAATTGGACCAGAATGCTCGTTTGAAGTTCCTTTTTAAGAAAACCAAAAGAAATTTTAGCTTTGTCTTTCTTTTATAAACTTCCCGACCTCCAACCCATTGAAACGTTTCCCAAGATGAAGCCGAGCGACTGGGAAATGTTATAATTAGCCTACGAAGCTGGAAGGATGATTTGTCCTTCGATAGATCCTTTGTGAGGTTAGTTTAGCCATTATACACTTAGTTATATTACAAGGTTTCTTTCAACCGGCAGCGAAAGATGTACAAGAGAAAAACGAGAAACACACATAATCAGTTAAACAGTAGCAACATATGTATATTTTTTACAAAGCATGTTGTAAGTTTGTGCAACATCTTAAAGAGTCTCACCCTCTAAAAACCGTCAATTTGGCATGAACCGGAATGTTGTCAATATACTTATCCAGATTTGGCTAAAATAAGAACCGATCAGAGAGTACAACATTACAGAATGACAATGCATAACGGGAAGGATTTCACTTTGTTTAGTTTGCTGTACCAACAACAGGGACCGTAGAAATAGTGAATACAATTTTTGCATCAACATCGTGATTTCTGGCATCAAAAAAAGGAATGTGATTAGGTTTTCAGAAAATGTTACCTGAAAAGTAAATGTTTTTAACATGGAGGGAAAGGTAAAATTGGGTAACGTTTTATTGTAGAAAGAAAAGGAAAACATGGCATGTGTTTGCGTCCTACAAAAATTGAGGAAAAGGGCAGTTGGTAAAGCAAAATTCCGGGATACATTGCAAGTCTTTAACATCGATATTGTTTTTTCGGTTAAATCTTCTAGTCAAATCAAATCAAGTACGTTATTTTTCAAGTTTTTCCTGAGTGTTACTATTGATTAAGTTCTATTAAAATTTGCATAATGGAACGTGCTAGGGAGTACGACATTCTACTATCCCCTTTAAACATCCCATTTACTTTAAGACCAGGAAGAACAATTCAAGTACAATTGTAGTATTGTTTCTAGGCCCGTAGTCACGGGACAGGGGGACACAGAGCACCCTAGAAAACTTCACCACCTTGACATTTTTTGAGAATAAAAATTACTATTGCCTTAGAAAATGCATCCTAGCATATATCGTCCCCTGAAAAATATATCCCCAGTTATTTTGCCCTACCCACTCAGTACTTGTCTGACTACGGGCCTTATTCCTTCCTTAAATTTATGCTTTCTGAATAGATGTAAATTTTATTTACAAAATTAAAATATTTCTTAAAATTCTCTTCAACAGGAATGCTTTTTCTAAGTACCGATTACTAACGCAAACCTCAACTGATGAAAGCTACAAACAGAGTAATTCAGATAAAAGACAGGAGTTACGTCATATTGAAAGACATTACGGGTTAGAGTAAGATGAGGTTTTACGGCTCAGTTTCTAACCTGGTTTAAGTCGGACCGGCCACGGCCCTTTTTCCAGTTGTGGCTCACTGGCTTGTTTTCCCTACTCCATTGCTTATGTTATGTTGAGCACCAAGCACAATGACAGTAGGTTCCATTTTTAAAGTCTTCGGTATGACCCGGTCAGGAGTCGAACCCCAGACCTTCCGCCTGCAAGTCGGATGCTCTAACCACTTGACCATGTAGTCGGTCTGAAAGACAGTATGGGTACGATGCTGGGGCAGGGGGAATTCATGCACATTCGGACAAAAGTGATTGATCCATCGGGGGAAACTGAGACAGTTAAAATGACAAATTATAACCCACTCTCTAAATGTAAAAGAGTGAATTTCACTCTTCCAAGATTGCCTACAGTGACCACTCTTTCTTCGAGTGAAAATTTCACTCTGCTGGGAGTGGAAATTCACTCCAAATGAGTGAATTACCACTCCGGGCAGAGTGGAATTCCACTCGAAACAGAGAGTGGTCACTGTAGGCAATCGTCGAAGAGTGAAATTCACTCTTTTACATTTAGAAAGACAAAACGTTTGTGTATTGTTTAATTATTCCAAATTGGTTTTCCTTTTGCCAAGAAGTCATAAAGCATCCAAGTTCTCTGTATTTTTTTTAATTAAAATATTGAAAATATCGAACATAAACATACATGAATAAAGAGTAAATTAATTGCACCTTTGATATCTAAGCTCCCTTCCTGAAGCAAAATCAGAAGTCTAACTGTATTTCGTTCAACTATTATCTGTTTACCACACAACCAATACCGCAGTATAAAAATCCTGTCAACCTGGCTCAAACTCCAATATTTTGGCAAAAGTATTTACCCCTGTAAGTTGTAACGTCACTAGGAGGGGAGTGGGCGTCACTGTGAAAGATGGGGTTAGAGGAGCAAGTAAATTAGCCTTCAATTTTAGAGGGCGTAATGCTGATAAGACTTCGGAAGTGAAACTGCTCTGAGAGGAAGAATTTCTGAAGGTTCTTTCTTTTTCAACGAGTGAAATTTCAATCTAGAAATTAATTCAGCTTTCATAAAAGAAAAAACATTGTCACACGGCCCCAAATTTTGGCATGAATTGACCGTATGAATATCCTTATGCCAGAAACACTCATTTGGCAAGCTTATGAAGGTTAGGGTTTATAGTTATGTTACAACTGACATAAGCTGGGTACATCTGATATAAGCTGATATGACCAAATATCCCACCATCAGCGTAACAGACAAAGGATGGAAAATGCTGAAATTTTGAAATGCCCCATGAAGCTTAAGACTGTGACACCTCTATGTATAGACTCAGAAGCTTGAGCCTAATTCCGATTCTGGCTTCACGACTTCAACAAAAGAATACGGCGGTGTCTAAAAATCACCAAATTAAACAACTAAAGTAGGCAGCCTTCTGTCACAGAAAGTTAAATTGTAGACAATCGTTCAATTATTTTTTAGCAATTTTCATAGAAAACAGGTTGAATTATTTTCAGAACTTGAACTTCCATCTTCGGAAACTTTCATGAAGACTATCACTACTGTTCCGTAGTATATATAAATTTAACAGTTCCGAGAGAAGTATTTCTAATCGCGATCGAAGAACCTAAGCCATAATTTTTGTTTTTATTATTTTTTACCTCACATATTTTTTATGTAGCTGAGATCGATGCCGCAGTATAAAAGGCATGGTAGGCATTGTATCGCAAACATTTTCTCTCTTAACGAAACTTTCTTCAAAACTTTCTGGTCACAGTCGTCCACTTGAACAAATAAATCCAAGTTCCCTTTGATGAGATGGGACTTTCGTGTGGCAAGACCTTGACAAGACACAGTGACTTCACAGTTAAAAGACTGTCTGCCAAGAAATCTGTCTCCGTGCTCCATCGTGCAGATTACACTAAAAACGAAAAGGTAGAATTACAATTTTAGTATGTAATATATTGCAATATATACATAGGCCTACAGACAATAATGGTTTCTGTATATCATGGATTCACAACCTGGGATACGCCTACCTCAAGGGGTACGAGTAAATTTTCAAGGTGATACATGCAACATCCATGCCGAATATGCATCGTTTTGACATTATGTGATCAGCAAAACCAATAAGTGGTATTCATTTCACTGTTTGGGGATCCACTACTTCCAACGTTCACTACAATCTAAATCTGAAAGCTAAATTCACGTGAAGTGGTGTTATTGAAGAGTTACAATTGCGAACATAACATTTTTCTCTGTTTCGGGTACAGATGAACAAATGATCGCTCATGCATGCATATACTCTAGGGGTACGTCGACGAAAATGTTGCAAACCTATGCAATATATAAATGCAACCGACACATTTGCACCCTAAGCTGATCAGAGATGGTAAAACTTATTCTACCCAACACACAATGCTACTCATAGGCGTAGGAAGCTTTTAAAAGTGGGGGCGGAAGTGAATGTTAGTGATCAGTGTCCTGGAGGAGGGTGTTTTATTGCCCTAGATGCAAAATGGTGCAATGTTTGACAAACTTTGAAATAATTTTATCCTATTCAAATCCTACCCCTTTTTAATTTTCAAAATAAAAAAGGATATTTTGGCAGCATATCATCCATAGTGGGGGGGGGGGGAGGGGGAGCGAAAGGTTTCCGCCGCCACCAATCAGTGTGCGGGGCGGTCGTTTCCGCTCCCCTTTTCCTACGCCTGTGCTACTTATATCGCCAATGCCAAACTAACATCCTTACACAAGGGACACATTTGTTCTGTTCATCAGCAGGTAGTCCATAGGTTACAACAAATTACGTATCTTTATGGTAAAATGAAATTTACACATTGTCATATTTTATTTGACAGTTTATATTCTTCACTGGCGTAGGAAGCGGGGGGCTTGGGGGGCTTAGCCCCAATCAAAAATGTGGGGGCTGAAGTATGCTTCTGCCCCCAAGATCCAAGGGCAAAACCCCTTATTTGTCTCTTCTGTAAGAAATGTCAAAAATTTGCAATAATTTTCCTTACAGTTTGTCCAAAATTTTGCACCAAATTGCATCTGAGGACCCGCAAATACCCAAAAATTTTCCAAAGGGGAGGGGGTTTTCCAAAGGGGGGGAGGGGACAGCCCTCCCCTTAGACCCCTCCCCCAAGACGGCGATCCGAAACAGGGTTCAGCCCCCCCCCCCAGTTTCGAAAAGCTTCCTGCGCCTATGATATTCTTTCGTTCGGATTGATGTAGAAAATCCCAAACTTACACTTTCCGTCTGGGCCCTAGACATCAACGTCTTAACACTTGCTCTAATTCTGCAGCAAAAGTTGAGTTCATCCGCTAAGAACAAACGGAAAAGAGTAACATGAAGTGGATTTAAAGTCCCAGTACGACTTTGTATACGAATTTGGGTAAGAGAAATGAGTGGTGCTTAAGGTTACTTAAACCAAAACATAACCAGAGAAATGATTTGTTGGAGAAAAAAAGACATTTACGAAAGTGAAAGGTTGTTTTAAACAAATCGTGGTTGTAAATGTAACGGCTGTTTCAATATGCACAAGGTTCATCACGGTGGGAAGTTCTAGATCATTATGAATATTCATTACTCAGCTGCTTCGAGATCACATCATGTCGAAAACTGTGCAGCACGATGCAGCCAACGGCGAATGCTAGGCTACGATGTGCTTGATGCACGAAGAATGTAGCTATAGGGCCGTAACACACAACTGAGCAGTCAACTTGCGTGACATTAACGGCCGGACTGCGGCTGTGCATGTTCGTACAGCCTGCCAGTATTTTGCCTCACTGTGCCCACAGGCGTTCGAAACATAACGTACATACACTACACACACTATATATACTATAATAAGACAAGGATAAGTTGTACTAGGGCCCAGTCGCACTTCAATGCCAGCGCTTCCACACTCTAACTCATTGTTCCTGAAATTGCCGATTTCAGGTAATTTTAGATTCCATTTCAGGAAAAATGAATTTAGAGTGTGGAAGCACTGGGTGGCAGTGCAGCCACGTAATGTTTCGAACGCCTGAGGCTGTGACATGCGACTAAGGAGAGAACGTCACCCTATTGTTAAAACGGGGTTTGTCAGGGGTTCCACCTGTGGGTTCGATTTTGCCTGGGGTTCGGTTAGGGATAAGGTTAGGGTTAAGTCAGTTTAGGGGTTAGGTTAGGGTTAAGTGGCCTCAAAAATAAGCAATCTCCGAATCACAAATAACAAGGATACCATACCAATGAGTACTATTTAACCGTATTTGGGGGTTTAGGGATGACGTTCTCTCCCTAGACTCATGTGTGGCTGTGCCAGGCAGCGTTATCTTGCTTAGGATTTCAGGTGAGGTTTTCCTCCTTTTTCATGTTAGTTGTGCTGCATTTTTGTTGGCGTGGGTAATTATTTCTAACTATAATTCAATTCTAAGCCTACACTAACCTGAGTATAGTCCTAGGCTGTTTGTGTAGTCCATCCGTTCGAATATACAAGCAAATGCTCTGCACTGTTTACGTGCGTACATTTCACTACAGTTGAGCATGTAGGCAAGGCACCTATAGTTGTTTATTCATGAATAATCATACACAGACTTTCATTGGTTCATACTCCTGACTGATAAGCTCATTACGAGGAGAGAACTCGAATTTGAGTTGGCAAGCCGAATTCAACATCTGCATTTCGGACAAAGATTACTCCCGAAAGAAGCTAAGACTGTTCTTCTAGGTATGTTAGAGCCTCTTAAACTGTTACCAACTTCATATATCTGGCTCTCGTGCTATGGCGATTTTTGACGGTTTAAGTATTTCTTTATACAAAGTCGTACTGGGACTTTAAATGAGAGAAGAATGTGTTACGATAATGTTATTCTCAATGTAACAACTTTCTGATTTAAAGAGCTTTGAACTTTTTGATTTGAAAAGCTTGTAAAGATTTAACTGAAAGAACTACGTGGCAATGCTTGGCATGATAGTGAAGGGAAATTGACTTTGAAGTTAAAACTGATTCGAACACAACTTATCTCTCAGGTAGTTGTTGGTCCTAGACATGCTCTCAAAGAACCTGGTCTAAATGAAGCTCCCTCATGAGCGGCGAACCTGGGGGGGGGGGACAGGGGGGCATGTTCCCCCAGTATTTGAGAAATCGTCCATTGACTTTGATTTTTCACACAGTAAATTATTGGAAAATCTGGTCATGCCCCTTCCCCCCACCCAATATTGAGAACAAATCGCCGCTCTTGAGCTCCCTAAATGGACTATATTAACCTGAAACCAACTTAATGCAATGTAATGTAATGAATATAAGTAGATAGACGAAGTCCACCTACGTTAAGTCCATTCTATGATTTCTTGCTGAAAGAAAATGGAACATGTAGTTGAGTTTTTCAGTTTGTGCCGTGCAGGGCTGCGCCAGGCGATGCCTCACTCAGGCTGTGCCGGACGGTGCCCGGCAGTGCTAGGCGTCGGCAAGATGAAAGAACGTATTGATATTACATGAGACGTACCATACTTACAAGATTTTCATGTTTGACCTTTGCTAACCTCAAATGACCTTTGACCTCTGCCATATACGATAGGATAATTAAACTAAGTAACTTCGAACATCTACATTCTAAGTGAGAGGTCCCTCAACATTTCACTTCTTGAAATATCACGTGTACCAATTTTTCACAATTTGACTTTCAATGACCTCAAATGACCTACCTCCACCAAAACGAGAGGGATTTTTAATTTAATGTATAGGGCATTTGCATGCTTAGCATCAGAGCCCTTAATGTTATCCTCCTCGAAATATCGTGGTAAAGACTTTTTCACAATTTAACCCCTGGCGACCTCAAATGACCTTTGACCTCCTTCAAAAATTAAGAGGCTTCTCAAACGTAATGTGGATTATCCACATGTTAACTGCGAGATCCATCAAGTTTAAAGTTCATGTTTACGAGATTTTCACCGTTTGATTTCTATTGACCTTATATAACCTCTGATCGCCACGTAAAACAATACACTCTAAAAATGTCCTAGTCAAATTTGAATAGAATCTAATCAATAGGGGCACGAACCAGAGTCTTGTCAAATATTTGACTAGATTCTGCTCATAAATGAAACGAACAGTTTCATTTTTGAACCATTTCTAGTCAATTTTGAAACAAATCTTGTCAAATATTTGACAAGATTTCGGTTCGTGCCCGAGGCCAATTGACTGGATGTTTTTTAGAGTGTAGGGTTCTTGTGCTTAATATATGGTGCCCACATGGTAAATGTGAGATCCCTGTATATTAACCTTTTTATTTTTTAATATATCACGTTTATAATGTTTTCACCCCTGGTGATCTCATATTAACTTTGATCTCTACCAAAAGGTATACGCATCTTTCCTTAATATGAAAAATCATACTTCTAACTGCTTAAAGTATCGATAATTCTCATCTTGAAATATCATGTTTACAAGTTTTCAGTTTTTAACCACTAGTGATCTCAAGTGACCTTTGACCTCCACCAGAAATAAGAACATTGTCTTGATATGAAAATCTGTATTGCCAAGTATGAAAAGTACCAATCATTGCTACGTTGAGATACCATGTTTATAAGCAGTTTACAAGGTTTTCATAGTCATATCTGTGGTGACCACAAATGAACATTGACCCCACCAGAAAAGCGGTTCGTTTTTTTTTTAATATGACAAATCTATAATACTAAGACTTAAAAGTATCCATTTTTCCTGTCTTAAAACATCTTGTTTACAAAGTTTAGGGGTTTTGAATTTTGGTGAACTCAAATGACCTTTCACCCCCATCAAAAGCAATAGGGGCCTTCCTCTTAATATAGCAAATCTATTTATGGAAAAATGAATAGAACCGGTTATTGCTATCTTAAGACACTTTGTTTACAACTTAAACGTCACAAACACATATACCTATACGCATATACACACATGCGCACATACATACACCACGCGTGACGGCACAGATTCTTTTTGCCTTCGGCAAGGAATAAAAAAGGATGTCTATCGTTTCTAATAGGCTGTATGCATATGACGTCACAGACTACAGAAATCAAAGTGCGCCCTCGGCTAAGGTGAGGCTGTAATTACCATCAATGAGGTTGACTAGCGTTGTCTTGCCTACTCTTACCTAGGGTTGATTTATCACCATCTCACTTATTGGTCTATAGTCCGGTCTAGTGCGTCCTCCTCTGTTATTAAGAGATCGTTTCGCCAAAGCGAGCATTTCGCCACATTACTACTTGTTCAAGATCACAAGATCACACCAGTAATTTGTTCAGAATCTTTAACCTCCTGAAGATACATGACGTCATAAATTTAAAGACTGATATTTTTACATACAAACTTACTCATAACTCGTTCCCAAGACTATTTTTGAACTTCTACACTACCTCTGGCTTTAGTATCACGTCCTTTCACTTCTTCCTATTATTCTTTAAATGTTTTTCTTGAAGTCTTTAATGTACTTGAAGTGGAGAAACGAATGAAATAATATGAAACAGATGGTGACCATACTGCATAGGGTTACAGGTGGCGCACCACCATTACAGCAAATTACAGTTTGACCGAAAGTTTCATCCCTCTGCATAAAGTCCCTAAAATTGTTGTTTTGGTCCATTTTCGCCCGATTCTAAAAAAAGAAGTGGATCCTTTGTGTAATGTATGATGCAGTGCTTAGAGTGAACAATACATTGTGCAAAAGTGGTCAAAAATGCTTTTTTGTTTATGATTTTGAGGTTTTGAAAGAAAGTGGAGCCATCTCCTATCTTCGTGTGTTGCGGGGGGATCACAAGTTTGATATTCACGCACCTCTAACTCAACAATTCAATTACCATTTCTTGGGGGAGGGGGGGCAATTGCCCGCCCTTCCCCCAGGATCGATGCCCTTGGTATCCTCCGTCCAACTTGGCGAGGTAAACCCACTGAAGTGAATGCTAAGAAGGATCATTTCAAAAAGGGATTTTGAAGCTTTAGGCAGGGTCTCATACTGTAGGTCAAAGGAGTAGTCCTCTGATCCTGTACTAATTAATGTCACCGAGACAACTATGTTTATTTTGTTCAACTGATTGGGGAACTTACTGTATACTAAGACTGTGTGACGTACAGATTACATTTTATGAACTTTTCTTGATTTTATGAGTGGTTCTGTCTATTTGCTTGGGCGGTCATACAGGTATTTGGGTCAGACGTCGCGTTGCCGATGAAAGCAAACCTGGCCGGATTGTTTTTGCTGTGTACGCACGCAGTACTTCTTTAAATCGGCTTGTTCCTTTCTACCCGATTGCGACGTCACGGTCGCCCCGCCCATATACTTTATGCGTTGACGACCCGGGGAGGTCATTTTGAAGGATAAACAATGAAGCACACTAAACGCACGAAGTAGACTTCGCGCGCAATCGTAGTAGACTTACGCGCGAATCCGCCAGGTACAAAAATCAGCCGTCTGCATTTGTTGGTGTAGGTTGCAATTATATGCGCTTACCTCCATCGGGGGCGCACTTTTATTCTGTGACATCATATGCATAAGGTCTATACGCAAAGTGCAAGTTTTCCCTACCACGTCCATGAACGAGGGTAAGATTTTCGCATCTGACTTGAAAGAATGTTACTAGTAAAAACTTACAGGTCTTTGGAATAGCGGGTTTCTTTGAAGGTCAGCCCCTGCTACTGGTGGAGGGCGCCTTGGTGGCGAAAGTCGTCCTTGAACCTTCAAAAGATATTAAACAAAATACTTAGTAAAAACTTTAAAAAACCCCTTTTACATCGAAAGAAACTCAAGTTTTGTTCAAAATTAGTATCTAGGACAAATTATTGAGCTTCTCGAATTCTGTACAGAAAAAATCCTATGGAAAAAATGAAAATCTGTGCACGTGTTAAAGGTTCTTTACAAATTTGTAGAGCCTAGAGATTTTATTTAGATTACAGAGCATCTTTTTGAGTTAAAACTCTACAAACTTTGTAGAAAATTTGTAGAATTTTTTCAATAGAGCCCTTACAGAATTTTTGGTAAGTGATATGTTTCTTTTAACCATTGAAGGGACGGAAGCCTACATACACCTGTAGAGTAGGCCCTTCCTTTTTACACAGAGAAAATTCGAATAACTATTATTTCGTTTTACCATGTAATGTATTCAGATAGTCATTTTGTATAACATGTGCAACACACTTCCCAGTCTTGGA
The DNA here is from genome assembly GCA_029531755.1 of Holothuria leucospilota. NCBI lineage: Eukaryota > Metazoa > Echinodermata > Holothuroidea > Aspidochirotida > Holothuriidae > Holothuria > Holothuria leucospilota. The sequence continues at coordinate 38,448,289 of CM055977.1, read as the reverse complement.
CAGTCTGTAATTTGCTGTACGTATATATATATATATATATATATATATATATATATATATATATATATATATATATATATATATATATATATATATATATATATATATATATATATATATATATAAGAAAAAGTAGACAAGTAATACTCATCCTATGGTTTTAAAATTGTAATTGCCAAAGTTTCGGGTATTGAACCCTTTTACAGTGGCGACTAATATGAAACTACCATGAGTATCACTTGTCTACTTGTCTACTTTTTCTTGTTACCATTTCCATCCTACACAGAACTTTGTACCGAACTATATATATATAAATATATATATATATATATATATATATATATATATATATATATATATGGAGTCAATTAAAGTAGTAGACAGTGCTAAACGTTTGCGGAAAACTCCACCAGGTGGCCATTTCCTGCCTTCTTGGTAATTGTGTAAACTACTTTGCGCAACTTGGTTTCCTGACCGATTTGGTCCTGCCCAATTTTATTAGTGTGTTGTGTTGTGAGATACGATCAGTTGCATTTTTGCCACCTGATGAAGGGTTTAAACCCGAAACATCGTGGAGTTATCCGCAAACTTTTAGCACTGCTCACTGTTTTTAATTGACCTACACGTTTCAAAGGCGCTACGTAGTACTTTGAATTAGGGCCTTCTAGGAAAGGAAAAGAGAAAAAACAAATATCTTACATTTTAAGGTATTTGTTTTTTCTCTTTTTCTTCATACTAATTCTTCTTTCATATATATGTTTGATTTTCCAGCACCTGACGAAGGCCAGAGGGCCGAAAGCTTGTATCAAATAGTGAGACACATATAAAGCGACGTCCATCTCTTCTTTGAAACGTATTTTTTACACCTATGTATATATGTATATATGACATAACCTCAAGTTTTATGAAGATGTAGAAAAGAAATTCTTGAGAATTGACTTGTCATTTTTCCAAGCAAGATATTTTATCTAGTTTTAATGTATTGTTGAAATATCCGTACCGTGCAGTTCGTTATGACAAATTCTTTATTTTCCACAAAAAAAAATGTTTAAATTGTTTAAATTAATTGTAAAAGTTAAAATGGTTTCAAAGGAGTGCATGAAATGTCCCGTCTTTTCTATTCAAAACTTTCGAAAGAATATTTAAATGATTACTCGTTAAGTATTTTCATTCACTTATTGTCATGGTTCTTCACAAAATTGATACATTTTGTCCTCGTCATCACTTTATGTACCTTAGAACTTGTTTATGATAGTACATTAAACCATCATAGGCGTATAGGAAAATATTTTACTAAAGGTAAAAAAGGTGTTTGACCCTAATATTTCCCGTCTGTAAATGACACACAATCGTGACATGCAGTTTGACAGGATAGGTTTGCCCCAAAGTCTACACAATGTTTATTTTAAACATTTCTTCTTCTTTTTTTTTTGTTCGAGATGGGGCCACTTCAAGACCCTTGCCTCAAACTCCTATGAATAAAAAATTTAAGTAATACAAAGAAAAAGTCAACATAAAATCATGAAAATAAATTGGAGGGATGAAAGAACTTGTAGTTAAATTTATAACTTATGTGAGAACCTTTAACGGTTAACATGTGTTAGGTTGGTAGAAGAATATAAAACTGTAGTTACCGGGTTGATTAAAGACTAAAGTTTAAAGTTAGTAAGATATTGTGACAAAACATTGAAAAATCCAGTTAATTCCCCATGATGACAGTTGCATAACGCGTCAGCAAATACGAAAGAACAGATTCTTGTACAAGTGTGAAGTAGAACGGCTGTTGACGTAAGCATATGGGACTACTTTCAATTAAGGGGTGGGGTTGGCACTTTTACCCGGAACTGAGTGATTTCATTATCATACGTTTTCCAAAGAAAAGGACAAACTCCTGAGAAAAAACGAAACTTCTGTTCAAATGGGGCTGCCGCCCTCAGTTCCTAGTCCCCTTACTCCCTTCTCTTACGCCCATGAATACCTAGACGATCTTCAAACTACGCTTTGACTGATAAGTGCCTAAGTGGTATTCAGAGGTTCAAAAGAGGGTGAGCTTGAGCAAGCTTTCATCACAAATATTTCTAAGCATGATGGGAATGTAAGTAGTAACCTTACCATGTTTTCTTGTTGAGTATTGTGTGGCCGTGTCCATGCGTTCACCCGAGGGAGACTTCGTGATATCGGTGGTGGTTGTGGGGTCTTGAAAAGCAACGAAAAATATTATATAACGCATGCTACAGTTTTCAGTCATTAAATTGAAATGGCAAAGACAAACGGTCAGGCCCGAATTAAAAAATAGAAATATTATGCACTAATAGCCTAGGGCCATACGAAAAGATGGGGGCTGTAATGAACAGTAGGCCTACGAAGAATACTGAAGCCCACTAAAATAAATAGTGTCGATGAATTCAAGCCTTTGTAGGCCAAGTGCCGCGGCCTAGGAAACAAGTCTGGTCTGGAAGAAAATTGTCGTAGGCCTAGATGTAATTGTCGTACAATGTAATGATTCCAGTTTATTTTCTGGTGTCGTGGGAAAAGTTTGAGACCAAATTTATATGTTCTTTTTTTTTATAAGGCTGCTTGATAATTTTTCAGAGTTGTATCCAAGACCACCTAACCCGATTTCAACCCAGTTATGATTCTAATGACCCAGGCTCACACCGGACCGATTCCGAGTTCAGTACTCTCCGAGTAGGAGCCCATTCCTATTGTAGTAGCCCAATTCTAACCCAGTTCCAAGTCCAGCGATTTGGAAATGTCGCGTATCAGATACATGGCTTTTATACTATTTTCCAAGTATAATCAACTTATAGGTCATTTTAGTGGTCTGTTTTGAAGTCTAGTGGCCCACGTAGTATAGGCCTTATTTAGTTGACTGTATTTAACCATTCATCATAACACTGTGGGTGCTCCAATAACAATAGAGCAATACAGTAGCATTCATGTCATGGTACATTCATTTTTGTGGGCCCATCTGGAATCGGCTCAGGGTCCGAGTCCAGTTACAGCCCACTTCGTTCGGACTTCGATTCCAAGACCTCCCATTCGTAGCCATTTCCGAGTCCAATGTTAAATGGCCTCGAGTCCGGAATTCAGTCCGAGTCCAGACTCGGGCGTTTCCGCGTTACAGTCCTAAATTTTCTTGTCTTTTTGTTAGTATTTGAATTAAAAAAGAACATGATTACTGGCCTCTTGGGCTACCATGTATAAATTTTTTAGGGTTGTTGAGTCATTTTCTATACTGTACTTACATTTAATTGGTTTGAGTTGTTCTGTACATGTTGTATTCTTGGCGGGGGCGGAGGCGGGGACGGCGGCAGGGGAGGTGGTGCTTCTGTCCATTGGTTCTGTAAATAGAACGACATAATACACTTGTTCACAGACTAAATGCTTGTGTTAAAAGAGGAAGTAAATTCTAAAAAGCTAGCATGAATATCCTCTTACCCTCGGCCCTATAAAATACGTCATCTTGCTCAAAACTTTTATTAAGAGAAAAGGCTGACGTCACAAAGAATATTTCAAGACGACTGATCACCTTTAATAAGTAGTTTTCCGACAATTCGGAACAATTGTTAAGGATGATACATGCAAAGACAAACATCCTGCATCTGCAAAGAGCAGTTGATAGCATTTTTATAATGTATTTAGGAAAAATATCGAAAAAATGGATAGTCAAATTTTTGGATAACCCCTTTCCATGAGTGAAAAGTCATGTTTAGCATGTGCAAATGGTGAACAGTGGGGCACACCGAGGGTTCGAGTACCCTTCCTCTAGAGGGTTGTCAGTCCAAATTGCTGGGTAAGGATGTGTGTTTCCAAGGAGGTAACAAGGATGCGTGGGGATGCCATTTCAAGCGATCATGAAGATACTTTAGAGTAAAAATAACTTTGTCCGCTGTAGGCCACCTATGATGATAGAGGCTCTATTTAGATTGTTCAAAAAAAAAAGGTTCAAATTCCAAGCCACCCACCAATTAACCAAATTGGGTTCGCCACTGCTGGTCAATAGTGTTTGCACAAGCTTTTAATACTTGGTCACAAACTCTACAGTAAATCTGCCCATGCATGTATTTTAAACGAGCTCATTTGCCATTTTCAAATTTAATAACTCATGTTTCTCATAGCTGGATTTAGATAGAAGCAAAAGTTTCGTATAAAATCATGTGTTATTACAGTGTTTCAGTAATTGTGCATATGTATTCATTAACCTTAATGGAGAATTGCTTGAAGTCTTTCCTTCCTTTATTGTCGTATTACTTGAGTGATCAGTGTCCAACATGCACTTTAAAGGGACGATGCGGTAAACTTGGAGGTAGTTGGACCTACATGAAATGTAAAGTCCCATTACACGGTGAGTGTATCACCCCACACAATCTTAAGAAACCCTCTTACCGGATGATAAAATAAATTGATGCCCCCCTGCTCAAACAGGAATGAATTTTTAGCTTAAAAAAGGATGAAATAAACGTTGGTGAAGCGCATAGACTCATATTATTTGTAATAGGTTTGAAACCCTTCATTTGTAGAAAGAGTGAGAATTTTACTCGTGTGGTTTGAATGATTCCCTGGGGATAATCAATAGTTTGGATGGTAACATTTGATAATGATTCTCACCTCTAAAGAAACTTATTACATAGGCGTAGGAAGCTTTTCGAGACTAGGGGGGCTGAGCCTTGTTTCGGATCGCCGTCAGGGGGAGGGGTCTAGGGGTAGGGGTGTCCCCATCCCCTTTGAAAAAATTTGGGGTTTTTGAGGGTCCTCAGATGCAATTTGGTGCAACATTTTGGAAAAACTGTAAGGAAAATTACTGCAAATTTTTGACATTTCTTACATAAGAGACAAATAAGGGGTTTTTGCCCTTGGATCTTGGTGGGCGGAAGCATACTTCAGCCCCCATTTTTTTACTGGGGGGGGGGCTAAAGCCCCCAGCTCCCGCTTCCTACGCATATGCTTTATTATATATCCGAACTCATGGCTTAAAAACTTCCTGAACAACCTTCAACTTTTTGCCCGTAAGCTTTTCGGAAAAGGTGTACATCTACCAATGGTTAGATCTAAGCTGGTATGTGTTTAAAGTTTCATAATAATATCATGTAGTGCTAGTAATGAATATTCATTGATCTAAATGAAGGTTCATTTAAAGGCTTACTGTATTTTCGTTAAGGCTGAAGTGTACAGGCGGAGGAGGTCCTGACTCAGGTGCCCAAGAACGACGCGGTAACGTTGGCGGCCTTTCGAGCTATAGTTTTAAATGAAACCAAAGATATTACATCGTGTTTGTATCAAATAGTAAATGATGGTTCCAAAAGAATAGCCTGCTAGGATTTTTATAAATAGGTTTCTAGTTGTAGCATGTAAACTTTTTACTGACCTATTTACTACAAAAAAACGTAAAAGTTTGGGAGCTCATTTTTCTTACCTATTTTCCTTTCTTTTGAGGCGAGGACTACCTTAAAGGAAAATATTGCTTTGTTTTACAGAAAATTTTCATATTTTTTAAACCAAGATTAATAGATACAGAATGATAGACATTTCAAAATAAGGCAAGTGCGGTACCTTTTTAAAGAAATAATGCTCTAACAGGAAGAAATTCGGTTACTTGTTGCACAAAGGAAATTTGTTCACCCAAACTTTCAAAAATTCAAATGATGCAACATCCGTAACTCTTGTAATGCATAAAGGTTTCGAGGAGATAAAGCTATTGTTAGAGTTTATTGGTGAGACAGAAAGGTTAAATGATGATTTCAGATATTTTCTTTGTATGCCATTTTGGTGCATTTTAAACGTAATATTTCCCTTTAAACTTAAAAACACCTTACAGAAAATGGTAACTGAGAAGAACATCTAAAATTACCGGTGGTCGGTGAGGGTTTACATGTGGTTGGAGCCTTGATTCTACAGGAGGCCTAGGTCGAGGTGGCAGTGCAGGTCCTGGGACTTTCCCCTGAAAAATAAACATACATCTCATAAGACGTGCATGCTGTATTGGGTATGTTTCGTATGGACTGAGTTATAAATTAGCCTGAGTTAAAGGTGGAAGACACTCTAACGAAGGTTTGTTCCATACACAAGGCACCTTCCAGAGGGACTTCAGATTGTCACCTTATTGTGCTCAGGGGCGTAGCCAGGAATTTGTCAAGGGGGGGGGGGCGAAACCCATGGACAGACTCTTAGAGCTCCTTGCCACCATGGGTTTGCACGAAGAGCAAAAAAAAAATGGGCCCAAAATGCCTCCAGATCGCTGGAAATGGCACTTACCAGGCCTATTTACCGCATTTATTTATTTATAAAAAGGGGAAACACTAGCAATATTGTAAAAATGAACATTAAAAATTACCAAAAATATGCCCGGGGGGGGGCGACTGCCCCCTTGTCCCCCCCTTTGCTACGTGCCTGATTGTGCTAGTCCACCATCTATGACTTATGATATGGCAAGTCGCATTCACAATACGCAGTGAGAGCATTAATGTGTACACACGCACAAGAACTAAAGTATATATACTTTATGGTGGTGGTCATGTCCGTCCGACAAATAATTACTTCAGAGAAGATGTCTTTCTCTAACATTGTAGAACTGGTTTCCCTACCAGGACTGATCTATGTATTTCAAGAAGCCTACACTATAGAGTTGGATAAAAATTACACTACCACTGGTTACGTATGCTAATACTGAATTTAGGTCAATATTGCTCATGAACTTGTGTCTACGACAACTTATTAGACACATATCCGTGCCACTTAAGTGGCCCAGTAACCAACATCTCGGTAAAGCTATAAACCGATCGGGGGGGGGGAGGAGGGGGACATGTATCCCTCAATATTTGATAAACCGCACAGTGACTGATTTTTCACACACTAAATTATTTGAAAATAGGGTCATGTCTCCCCCTCCCCCTCCTCCCATATTGAGAACAAATCGCAGCGCTTGCTTTAAGTCGACAGTTGTTGGGCAAACTCTACCAATTTTAGCATTTAAAAGGCAGTAGATAGTCGCCCCAAAATTTGCTTTGAAAAATCAGCAAATTCTCGCAAATCTCCTCTCATTGCATTACAAGCACCTCTGACGACGTTTTGAACATAACTATTACAAACAATAGGTAAAGCAAGGAGAAATTCTCCTTGATTTTCACAATTCACTGACAAAATTCATTGTCACATGATCAAAATAGGCCATTCATGAACTAGAGTGACAGGGCATACTAACTCTGATTGGGGTGGCCAATTGCCTATTGCCTTTAAGATATGTACCTAGTATTGGTGAAATCTGTACCCCCTTTTTAGATTATGCCATTACTAATCCAAGTACTCACTAAGTGACAAAGTAAACCTTTTACTTACATCTGCATGATTTAGGTCGCCATGCATCCTCCATGTTCCTGAAGGAACATTGTTATGTGGCAGAACCGGTCCTGGTGTTTGATCCTGAAATGGAAGCAGTCACACAAATTATGGATACACGATGCATCATGCTGCATGGCTTGCTTTTTAAATATATGATTTTCAGCCAAGTCTATCTCTTGGCACACATGTAGAATAATTTGCCTCCATCACCATTACCATCACAATCACCACAACCTCCAGCTTTGCCCCCTGATCTGCTTTCAACAAAACATTACTGCTCTAGACTGCTGCCTGCTGTATTAACTGCACTAAAAGAATTGTCACACCCCACCATTCTATTTTTGTGAGCAAGGGCATAGGAAGCGAGGGAGGGGATGGGGTGCACCCCAGTCAAAGTGTGGTGGGAGAATATGCCTCCGACTCCCGTAAATTAAAAATGTATTCAAAATTTTTCCAAAGGGGAGGGGGACAACCCCTCCCCCAGGACGGGGTCCGAAACGATTTTCACCCCTCCCCTAAGCCTATGTTTGTAAGCGGTGTATATCCTGTCACCAACCCTACAGTCTATAAGGCCATTGCAAATGCTTTCTGTGGAAGATTTTTATGCCTCTCCAGTGGCGTATCTAGGAGAGGCTATATGCCCATGCCCCCCTCACTGGTGACCGCTTTTTGTAAGTTCCTAAAACAGGTAAATTTTTTAACACAAATTTTACTTGAAAAATGGTAGCATATGTGGGACCAGATTGCATGTAAGGACACCTAATTTTTCAAAAAAATTCAAAATCCAACTCACAACGGCAAGTGAAGAGAATCCTCGCAGTCGTCAGCTGCCACATAATTGCGTAAGTGATGATTTAGACATCTTTGTACATGGACCCTTGCTTCCCGCCCACCTTCTAACAGGGCCGGATGCGGGAATATGAGACAGGGGGAGCGAGCGTACCCGTCTGCAGAAAAGTGATCATACCTTTTTCATGGGCTTGGAGATGTAAAATTCTGGTTACAAAACTCATTGCTTGGCCGAAAATATGGGCGTAAGCCCTTTACGCCCCCGTGGATCCGGTCCTATTCTAGTTTTCTGAGGAAAACCTTAAAGACTACCTAAAGTCTAAAATTTCAAAAATATATGTTGCAAAACTCGAAAAATGAATCCAAATGCATGGTCCAACTCCCATCTTCACAGGATATTCCTGAGCTGACATAAAAATTGTTAAAGATTTTCCACTCAGTTTAAAATGGTAGATTGCACAATAAGTTGTGATGTCATGTCTGTACTACTAAAATTACCGTCTTTGCTTTTCTTTTTATTCAGAAGGCACTGCACCTTGTGCCAATAATGTGATCACTGTCATACTGTTGTAGAGTGTTTTGACTTTACAAGATCTCTCCATACAACATGCTGTGCAAGTAAACAGTCAATTTTCAAGGTCATGTCAACATTTCAATATCAAAAGAAAACAAAGTTGAACGAAGGTAACGTGGGATGTACAAAAAGGACATCACATATAACTGACCAATCGACTTGCAAATTAAGTGAATGAATTTCAACGTTTTGTATGGCCGAATCCGGAGAGCAAGTGATGGTCTGATTTCAGTCGGCCATACCTGGGGTCTATCACCTTTAATCTTTCAATTTCCTTGCTTACCTGTATGATGGATGGTTGGACATTAAATTGTATCTTGATTCGTTCAATTTCACTGAATATGTGGGTTTGAAATTCATGTAGAAAATAAATGAAGGCGATTTAAGGCTGGTGGACCCCATTAATGGCTGCCTACAGTCACTAAACACAAGCGCTGATCGGATTCGTCTATAGATCTCAGCCATGAAACAAGCTTTGAAAGTGGAAGCTGGACGTACAAGACTCATTTTCAACATCTACAATACATATTCTTACCGTTGTGTGACGCGGTTCGCTATGAAGCCTTTGCCTTGGAGGAACAGGTTTAGCTGGCGGAGTAACTCCTGTTTGTTGGTCCTGGAAATACAATAATAAACACATAATAGGTTATTAGGGTAGAGATTTGCCTACGTAGTAGGCTGTATGGCATATTCCTTGTTGTGAAGCCATAAAGGGATACTGAGCAAACCGATTCCCGGCGCTCCCCGGGGAAGATAGAAACAGGCATTTTTACTCTACCTTGGACCAGGGAGTTGTTGTCTAACAACGCCCTAGTGGAACATTGTGATGGGCATACATGCTGCATGGAGATTACCAACATACATCTTACGTAACGATTTTAAGCCAAGACTTGAACTTACACAATAAAATACCGCTGACCACATATTTTTTCGTACCCATTACGGCTCCTCGGCGAAAATGGATAATTTGCCCGAGAAAGGGGGGCAGTCTTCCCCCGACAGACGGGCCAAGGCCTCCCTTGCCCCCACCAACACTGCTAACGGTAATATTTATACAGCAAAAGTTTTGCACAGTGTCAACTGTGACACGATGTAGTAATGAGCATACTAGATATCTAAGTGAGAAGTTGCTTAATTGATAACTTACTTTCGGAATGAGATACGGATGAGATGGATCCACTCTTGGCGGAGGATAATCTTGCATGTTTGGAAGAACTTCATCCTTTAAAAAACAATGTTTAAAGTATTGAAGAATTTAGGAATGCCCTACAGTAGTATAGGATGTGGAAATGGGACCTCTTTTGTGGGGGGTAAATAGTGGGGGGAAGAGAGTAACCTTACAGAATGAAAAGTGCGCCATCCTGTGAAGAGCAAACGACAGACAGCGTCATGGCATCATCATTGATGTGGTTGCGGGTAGCCTAGCTTTGAAATGGGGTTTCCCCTTCCTTGAAAGTCATGACAAGTTTTTACATTTTATCTCATATTAGCAAGCTCTAGTTGAGTTAAGTTCGCATATAGCCTATTCCTGGAGTTAGATTGATGGATTTTGGTTTTGTTTTTGTTTTTTTTTTTTTGCTTGGGAATGTCAATAATCAATTGTTTTGATGTCCGTTGTCACATGTTATTTCAGTGATAGCCGTCGTGACCATGACTCTTGCTTACAAATGGATGCATTTGACGTAATACGTAAAAACATAGGTGAGTATGTATGGATATGAAAATGACCAATACAAAATATCAACAATAACTTACCTCACGTGAGACGTAGAAAATGAATATCGAGCCTATTCAGACAACAAAAACCAGATGGCCAGTTCCGTAAAGGATACACAGCAAGTCGCCTGATAACAGTATGCTAGTTTTACACACAATATTTATGCAGAAGGAAAATGCACTGACACACTATAATTAAAGTATAAGTTTTTACTAATAGCAAGCATGAGGACACTAGTTACACACAAAATAACACAAAAGGAATATGCACTGACCAGGGAGTGTCGTCCGGATGTTATTATCTCCCTGCACTGACTTCCTATATAGGTACCGTATAAGCTTTGGCCTCCCATACAACTTGGCACCTTGATTACGTAACCAGTTTGGAGGACATTTCAGTAAAAGTCACAACCAGCAAAAGTCAAGACACTGACCGAATAAATTATTTCCGAAGCTAAGATTGTTAACAGGATAGCAAATTCAAACTCTTGGCACCATGACCTGAGAAACATGAGAGCTTTTAAATAGAAGAGGAATTTATGTTCGAAGATTCTATTGTTAACAAATCGTAAAGGCCAATGACTGACGATTGTATAGCCACCGCGAGCTAGGGAGAAAAGTTAGTCCCATGGCTGGGTGGAAGGAGTGTTTTATCGGCTGTTTCCTACCGTGATCAGAGTGGTTAGGTCCCTCACGCTACCCAACATCAGTTTGGCTCGAGGTTTACTTTCGCGCTTAAAAGCTCAAAAACGTGCCTAGTCAGCAACTACGTATACATAGCGATGACGTCATCTAGCCGTGTGGAAACTTGTTTCACGTATGGGCACATTTCAGTAAGGCTGCAGACTTCCGTGCTCCATATACTCCACAACGTATATATGCTCCTCTCCTCTGCTCACCGTGATCCATTGCCCATGCTTGTGTACTGCGAGAACAACACTAGGTATGCTCCATCCTTGGCTTTTATGTAGGAGAAAATAGACTAAGTGCTGGTGGCATACGGGTAAAAAAAAAAATCAGCTCCTGCAAAGTAACTTGGCTGTATCTCTGACCGACGCAGACACTATCCAAGAACGAGGCAATGTCGGGTATGACCGAGGGTGGTAGATCGTAAGAATCAAAGTACTCCCCGACGGGATTTCTGGACATGAAATGGCTACCCAATGTGATCCAGGGAGGTGCCCCTGTTCCGTGTTGACAACTATCGAACAAGAAAAGGTTGGGTTGAAATGGTCGAGATGTCTGTTTAGTGTTTACTGTGTGTGCTGATGAGGTGTTTGAAAAAACTGTATGCTGGCGAGTGTTTGAAAGCTCTTCCACTCAAATAAACCAAAAGAAATTGATATAAGAGCAACGTAACAGAGTATATCCCACGTGCCGTCTAGACGATCATGTAAACAAGATTTCGGTAAAGCCTCTGCACAGAAAGCTTACCCAAATCGAGGTCTTAACCTTCTTGTCATTGTTCGGTATACGCCCTGACAGTTTGGTCATTCCCTCTGCGTCATGTATGTGTGTCGAGAAGAGCTCACCGGGTTGGAAAAACTATTGGCAAAGCCTAAGCGAAAGATTTATGACTGAGACAACGCATAAATCTAAATATCATCAGAACATAGGAAGAAAGAGCACTCTTGCGGATAAAATACTACCATGCAGGGTCAAATGTCTTCTGCCTTAACGTGAAGAGTCTAAACTGCCAAGCTTATGGGTCGCACAAACGATACACCGACGTACGCTCCTCTGCTCCGTGCATTGCTCCTCTGCTCCGAGCTTACCACTAGGTATGCTCCTCTGCTCCCATTGCCCCATATGTGCATGCTTATCGCCCCTAAGTGCCTCACACCATCTGTCCTATTCCCCCAGTGTTATCACGCGTGCTCCCCGTGCTTCATCTGCTTCACAAACATATGCTCCTCTGCTCCGTAGGCTGCACTGCGTATGCTCCTCTGCTCCGGAGCACACCACTAGGTATGCTCCTCTGCTCCCATTGCCCCATATGTGCATGCTTATCGCCCCCAAGTGCCTCACACCATCTGTCCTATTCCCCCAGTGTTATCACGCGTGCTCTCCCGTGCTTCATCTGCTTCACAAACATATGCTCCTCTGCTCCGTAGGATGCACTGCGTATGCTCCTCTGCTCCGGAGCACACCACTAGGTATGCTCCTCTGCTCCCATTGTCCCATGTGTGCATGCTTATCGACCCTACGTGCCTCACAGCATCTGTCCTTTCCCCCAGTGTTATCACGCGTGCTCTCCCGTGCTTCATCTGCTTCACATACATATGCTTCTCTGCTCCGTAGGCTGCACTGCGTATGCTCCTCTGCTCTGGAGCCCACCACTAGGTATGCTCCTCTGCTCCCATTGCCCCATATGTGCATGCTTATCGACCCTACGTGCCAAACAGCATCTGTCCTCTTCCCCCAGTGTTATCACACATGCTTCCCGTCCTCCATGTGCTCTACTGCTCATGCTTTTCTACTCCACTTGCTTCATTGACTATGCTCATGTGCTCCGAATGCTCTATGACGCATGCTCGTCTGCTCCGAGCGAGTGGGGGTACATTTAAATCGATAGACACTCGTGTTTATCACATTTTGTAGATCTTCGTGATTGCAGCACTTTCAGCATGTCTCATCTTTGTCATATCTGTCAGTTGACGTTAACGCGAGGCTACAATCTCCGTCGGCATATAGAGCGGGTCCACAAACACGGTCATGGAGACCTCGAAATGTACGGTGGGGGCTCTAAGAAGGGCGAAGGGAAGCGACATCACGACTCATCAGACGAGGGTTCAAACGACGATATCTCAGAGAGCGATACTAACGACAGTTCATCAGAGCCTCTGGAGGAAGACGACATGACTGATAGCAGTGAAACTGACGACAGTGACGCCGAAAGCGACACCGAGGGAGCCGACAGCAGCGAAGAGGAGTCCGCAGAAGACGACATTGTGACAGATAATGATGGCGAGGAGGACGATGGTAGTGAAAATGTGTGTTGCCCGATTGACACTTGGGAAGCCCTAGCTCATAAAACGGGAGCTAAAAAATGGACAGACTCTGCATTGTAAAACTAAGGATAAACTATATCCGTTCCAAATCCCGGAGTCGAAGACCTTTTAACAGAAACAGTCCTTCGTGTGCAGTCGATGAGAGGTGTCCATGGCCTTATTCATATGAGCTAGGGCTTCCCAAGACTATATGCGAACTTAACTCAACTAGAGCTTGCTTATATGAGATGAACATGTAAAAACCTGTCATGACTTTCATGGAAGGGAAAACCCCATTTCAAAGCTAGGCTACCCTCAACAACAACAATGATGATGCAATGACACTGTCTGTCGTTTGCTCTTAACAGGATGGCGCTCTTTTCATTCTGTAAGGTTACTCTCTTCCCCCCACTATTTACCCCCCACAAAAGAGGTCCCATTTCCACATCCTATACTACTCCCTACAACTTTTACTTTGAGACGTAGTTATGGAAACGGTTGCGGTCAGTTCAATGATCAACAATCCGTTTCTTTAAAAGAATCGGTTCAAATTACACAAATGAGCGAATTAAAAGAAGCAAAGTGATGGTCAAACAGATCTTTTTAGGTGACTTGGTTGTTACATTTACATGATCTGATGATCTTGGTCACATGATCCAGACTGGATGTTTTTATTGGCTCTTTAAGTCTACCATTGCCGTCGCATGGGGTCACCACAGTATCATGGTGAGGCTTCATGTTCAACGAACCATGTTAAATCCACACTAAAGGTGGTTCATATTATTTTTATATTTAGCCGCTACCAGTATAAAATACTCTAAATCCTTTGATTTTTTTAAAAAGGATGTAGTTGAGAATGAAACACATTTACAAGCTTTCAGTTAGGCCCAGATGAAAAAGTAGGGTAAAAGTAAGATCAAAAACTTTTCAATGAAGTAGGAGAAAAGAAGGTTTGTGGAAGACTAGAACTGAAAAAGTAAGGCTTCAGTTTATGCAAATGTTAAATGTATAGGCTATATCGCATTACTTCCGTACTCACAGCTCACATTTCGAACTTATAGCCATTGCTTACTACTCCTGCGTAAAGTTGCTTTGTGTTAAAGTGTAAAAATGCTTTTATTATCCACAGAGCTCCAAATGTTTTAGTCCAAGGGTTTTCCAAGACTTCCACTGGGGAACCAACCCAAGCCCCACCTTGGCTTGGGTTTCAATGTGGGAAATTGTCCAAATTTGGGGTTTACTGGATAGCAGAAAAGGAATTCTGCGAAACAAATTTCCAACTAACTTTACTCTGCGTTTCCCGTCAGAAAAGAACGGGGGGGGGGGGGGGCCGCACTGAAAATCACTAAACATCACATTAATTTCTTTGTAATTAACTATGTGTTTGTTCTAAGTTTTAAATAGTTCGATCTTATTAATTCCATGAATTAGGGGGGTTATGTGAGACTGAAAGTTTGATATGTTTTTTATTTTGGTACACGAAATTTGTGGTACTTGTCAGCTATATGATTTTGGGCAGCAGAATATGCAATATTTTTTTAAAGTGGTGGCTAATCAAAACGTAAGATGAAAGAGGAAAAGGGGATTCAATAGAAAATAATGAAAAAAGGAGGTCAGTCCCAAACAGCAGGAGAAAGTAGATTAATATTAGTCACTGGCAAGCCTGCATTTATAGACCTTATGCATTGACGTCACGCGACGTCATTTTGGAGGCAAAACAATGAAGCACATGGCGCACACGCAGTAGACTTAGCACGATCGAGTAGTAGACTTGCGCGCGTATGCGACTGGTTGACAAATCAGATGTCTGCATCATTGTTGGTGTAACTTGCAATGATACGCGCTTGCCTCCGAATGAGGGAACACCTTCTGCTCTGTGACGTCATATGCATAAGGTCTATTTAGATATCAGTCTACTGATGACATAAGGGTATAACGTTTCATGTTGCAATTACGGTAATTAGAGACAGAGTTTCAAGTTTCTACCCCAACTAAGGAATCTAGTAAAGTGTATACTCTATGTACTACCTCACTGTTCTGGCATTCAAAATCTTCATCTTGCGCTGGTACGTTGAAAAGGTCATTCGAGCTACAAAAAATCGTATGAAGCGTTTAGCCCTATTGAAAGTTAACTAAGTAGTATTCCATGTATGGAAAATGGTTAAATACTCCTCATTTAGCAAAACCAAATGGAACAGACTTGCTTCAAATATATTTTCTTACAATTTGTCTTTTGTTTTACACATAAAGGATACTTCAGGATCCATGACATCTCAAAAGGGGTAGTGGAGTGGAAGGGGGTTTCTCCCTGGGTTCCAGCCTTGAGGGGAACCATATAACAACCAAAAAACATCATTTCTCGTGAAAAGTTCTGTATAAAGTGTTAAAACCTTTGCCAAAGCCAGCACAACATCGCAACGAATTGATCCTACGTTAAGAAAAATTTCTCAAAGCACCTCTAACCTTAGATATCACCCCTAGCTTGCGTTTATAACCTGCTAAAAAGAAAATTTCATTAAAAAATGAATGAACAACTCAAAGCCTTGTAAAAAATAGCATAATTTTGCATTTCTCCATCTTTCAAAAGAAGGCTCCGCCCAGCTGCCAAATACCAGAGGAACGCTTCTGAAAGAGGGTAAGGCAAATCCAGTGTCAAATATGGCCACGAACTAAATTTATCAGAACATTGTAAAGTGTGTATTGCAAAAGCCGCTACTAAGTAGAGTATATGCCTAAATGTTTGAGATTCTGGGTTCATATGTTCGAGAATTCCAGTCTAGAAGGCTGTACAGAAACTGGAGAATTTTTTAACTGCGATAGGTAGGTCACTTTTTAATGTTATCTTTTTAGTGAAAGTGAATTGACTACCTCTGGCTTGAAGGTTCTACGTCATCGTATACGTCACGGTCAGACCCATCACCATCGCTTGAATCTTCATCGTTATCCATATCTTCGTTTAGGTAATCTGATTTACATGATAAGAGAAAAAAGTTGTCATTGCTAAAAGTGTTAAGTTACAACATAAAAGCGGAGCATAGGCGTAAATAGGGGACCTGGGAAATGGTGCCCCCAGTCAAAAACGTGGGTGACGAAGTATTCTTCTACCCCAATTTTCAGAGACAAAAACCCTAATTTGTCTTCTCTGTGAAATTTTTCAATATTTTTTGGAATAAAATGTCTGAATTTTTCAATTGTCCTTAACGTGCTGCACAAATGCACAAATTAAGCATTAAACTGCATGATAGGATACTCAAATACCTCAATAATTTTTAAATAGGAGAGAGGACAGGGTCCTGCGCCATAGAAATACTGCACCGTAATTCAACGTATGAACTACAATTACACTGTCCGGGAGGACTTTTGTTTCATTATTAGGTTTGATTGACATATTTTCAACATATGATAGCTTATGAAGCAGCATTACAATAACGGACGAAGATTTCATTGCCAACAACCCCCCCCCCCCCCGTTTAGAATATGTGTGATTGGCCTTTGCCTCCCCCCAGCACACATACCATATTTCTAGCTACACCACTAGCCCTTCCCCCACAGCCCAGTAAAAGCTACATTCAAACAGCTGTCATGACGCGATCTAAAACAATACGGTATTTCGGAATGAACGCAAGTAGCGAAGGTCAAAGGTCAAATGAGGGGAACCTGCAGGGAACGGACGAACTTTTTGCCACCGCCACTGTGTAGCTAGAGCATATACACAACCAGTGAGAGCCGCTACGCAGACACTCGACTGATGGCGGGATGTAAACATTCAAAAATTACATGTACGTACATGTAGGTACGAGATACGCATAGTGTATATATACTGTACACATAATTGTATGATTGTGCACGTACAAAGCGTTATTGTGCAGAGACAGGTAGCTAGCTGCTACTCGACTCATAAGCCTCACAGCAGTACTCAGATTGATCACGTTATCGACGCAGTTTAGGGAAGGTTGTCATGAGTTAGGCTCACAAAATCTAGGCTATTGAGATTTACGAAAGATGATGATGTATCTACACATTTAATTTGATAATGGCGAGTCGAGAAAACGGGGACTTAAACTAGCTTCGCTCTAACGTTAAGTTAGTCCAACGCTAACGTTAGTGTTTGCCACACTGAAAATGCCCGAACTCGAAACGCTACCGTTAGGCCTACCAGTTTAGAATAGAAGAAATGCGTGTGATAATGATCACTCGAAAAAATGGTAAAGAAAATAATCTACGATTTCCCTTCACTAACCTTGTAGACTATACTTGATGAAGTTCTCTAGCGTCACCCGACCCACACCGGCTAGTCAGTCTGCATGATATGTGTGCATGTACATGTGGGCTGCATAGTTAATAACTGCCGTATACTAGTACGTTTATAACAGATACACGTACGTACATGCCGTGCACTAGAGGTACGTGCGAGAAAGAGTACGTACGCTTCGGTAGCTATGCAGAAGACATTCCACATATGTCTGCTTACAATTCCATGTATTTAAAGAAAATGTCCTGAAATAGACACTAAGTTCGATTCATTTTAGAAAATATTTCAATTTTTGCACGTTTTCAAAAAGACTTTTTATTTCTGAAATTTCTTTTAACCTTTGAAACCATTTTTAAAGCTTCTGGAATGCACTAAGGTTCTTTTTATGAAAAGGAGATTTCCATGAAGGTAGAAATATAAAACACTGCTGAAACAATGAAAACCCCTCACTTGACCTTATTTCAAAGGTCACTACGCCTGCGCTGTAGGTGATTCCGAAATACCGTATTTACGCAAGACTGTCGTGTCAAAAACGTGCACGCGCTTGGCAAGAAAATTAAAAGCGTTTGGATTTGGCACGGACAAACCTGCAATAACACAGCTACAAAAGTTCGAGTTAAACATTAAGTTCATTAGAGGCGAGGGTCATTATTAACCGGTTTTCTGCAATTAAACGACAATGTATATATATATATATATATATATATATATAGATATAGATAGATAGATAGATAGATAGATAGATAGATAGATAGATAGATAGATAGATAGATAGATAGATAGATAGATAGATAGATAGATAGATAGATAGATAGATAGATAGATAGATAGATAGATAGATAGATAGATAGATAGATAGATAGATAGATAGATAGATAGATAGATAGATAGATAGATAGATAGATAGATAGATAGATAGATAGATAGATAGATAGATAGATAGATAGATAGATAGATAGATAGATAGATAGATAGATAGATAGATAGATAGATAGATAGATAGATAGATAGATAGATAGATAGATAGATAGATAGATAGATAGATAGATAGATAGATAGATAGATATAGCCAAGCATAAACCTGCACTTTTGTCACAAGAGTCTGTTTTCTTATCGGTGTAACATGCTAATAATGTACCCATTAAACGAGCGGACCCAATGTAGCCTATGGGGTGGGTCGGTGACACGTCACTTCCTCACGACAACAATGTGTTGGAGTGAAAACAATTTATTGAGCGTAAACTGTTCCCATATGGTTATAATGTAGTCAGTTGTTGTTTTCACTCCAAAGTCGCCAAGGTAACGGGAAATGACCCGGATGACCGTCCGACCCAGTGGCGGATCCAGGGGTGGGGTCGCCGACGTCCGGACCCCCCCTCAAATTTCCCAATCTGCCCTTTTTCAAAAATGGTTTTTTTTACACGTGGCCTAAAATAACAAAAAAGAAAAACACGAGAGATTTTGGTTACTCCCATCCAGTATCGATCAATTCGCCCGTAAAAGTCAAGCTACAGTATATATCGCAGAAATTTCGGCAATATATTTTGACTTCGGTAGCCTATATTGCCCGCCCCGAAAGACGAACAGTGCAATCTTTTTAGAGAGAATGTTACTATAGTATTTCTTACTGCCTGCGTGACAGTCAGGCATTCTCATTACTTTTCGCTTGGGAACCACGTGTGGCGTACTTGGGCAATCAAAGTAATACAAAGCACACAGATATTACGTCATACTCACTAGTTAGCGCTTTATGCAACATATTATCGTTGGACTTTGATATTGATTCCAAAAGGTCACTTCTAGTCTTTTGGTCTTGCAAAATAATGATCTGTTCACACTCCCTCAACGCTACATCTACAAAGCTTTCCCTCCACCCGCTGGATATCCCTCCTATCATGAACAAGAGAGAGTAGGTAAATACGTTTCGCTATGATATTCATGGTCTGGAATTACTTTCTTCTTTAAAGTGTTGCCCTAGTGATGGGAATAAAAGCCAATTTTAAGGAAATGTCCACAACCAAGAGTTGACCAGAAGTCAAAATAGGCAAATCGGTGTTTGTTTCAGTTTAAAATTACTACAGAAAATCACCACCAGGTCAAATAACGCAATGTTAGTCGGTTCAATTTTTGACGTCTTTCAGTTGGACCGATGACCGGTCTGTTGTCGCAGAGTACCGTAGTTTATGCAAAGGTAGTAACTTTCATCCACCATCGCAAACCCTGTTGGTGTTCTCTTGTCTGTGTCACGAGGTACAGTCAGTTGGTGGGCAAAGTTTGGCTATTTCATCGTGTAGTCCAGGTGGTTCCGCTACAATGTGTGTTTTCCCGGATGCAGTCTACAACCCCTATAGTTTTTCGTTTTTCCTTTTGCTCGTAGTGGTTACATATGTGTTTTATGTAAGCCTGCCAAAAATTTTCGCCCACTTCGCGCGCTTTACAATTTCACGATTCAGATTCTAAAGTACACTATCAGTGCGCAACTCAGTTTTTGGAGTATTCAGGGACCCTTTGCAAAATATGCCCTGCAATGGCATGGGATCGTTAGGCTCCTTCATGTCCCCTTCTCACTATGATGTTTTGGTGTGGGAAGGTGGTTCAAGGTCGAGAAATCGCATCTGGTCCGACCAGAGTCTGCCCCCCCCCCATGTCAAACATCTTCCTACGCCGCTGACCCATGGTCGGTTTACTTATTTTGGCTTACAAAAGGGTGAATTATGTGATAAAACCCAAAATTTTCGGTACGCTTTGTCCACTCTTTCTCATTTCCGTTATACTTATAGCTAAATAGGCTAGTACAAACTCTTTCAAGTAGAATACACGGATTTATGTAAATATCATTTCGGTCAACGTTCTCTTGGGTCTGTCGTGCGGTACGGCTACTGACTCGAGAAGGAAAGTAGGCCTACAATGAAAGTTATGCCCAAAAGGGCCCAACTGCCGGGAATATTGTCCTGTATAAGCTTTAAATAAATACAAATTCTTATGAGTGTAGGCTTACCCCCCAAAATTTTCGCGCGCTCCGCGCGCTTTGCAATTTCACCGTTTAGATCATTCCAGTTTTTGCATATTTCTTGGTTGATC
Source organism: Holothuria leucospilota (assembly GCA_029531755.1). Lineage (NCBI taxonomy): Eukaryota > Metazoa > Echinodermata > Holothuroidea > Aspidochirotida > Holothuriidae > Holothuria > Holothuria leucospilota. The sequence goes on along the minus strand of CM055977.1, from coordinate 38,427,549 downwards.
CTTTCTTTGTCTGACGTTAATTAGAACCAAACTTTAAAAAAAAAATGAATGTTCCCTTTTTTGTTGGACCCCCCTCAAAAAAGACCCTAGATCCGCCCCTGCGACCCCATAGATACGTAAAGCATTTAACTGCCTTTTACAATGGCTCTTTTAGCTGGTCACATGGGGTTAGATTATGAGATTTTAGGCAGACGAAATTACGACAAAAAATTAACATTCAGGTCAACCAGGTAAAATGTTGGACAATGAGAAGTCTTACAGTCGGCTTATACTTCCAACTTTTCACGCCCTGTAAAGATTAAAGTACCATACATGGTCTTTCCTTGCTCTCCTGGGCCAATCACGGGCATGGCTCAGAGCTGAACAGTGACTAACATTCATAGCTTAAAGGGGCTGAACTGAATCCGCCTTTAAAGTATGCTAACCCAAGGTGACTTGTCGCCCTGTTTATCCCCTTAACACAGTATTCTACAGTATTTAACAACGTTATATACATCAAACACTTAATTAATGAACGTAAGTTCTTTGTGAACGTGTAAATGCAAAACACGTGTCAAAATTCTTGAACGTTTTATGCTAAAATGTACAACTTGCTGGACACGTAGTGTTTCGGTTTTCAACATGTTTGCAGTTTAAACGTGTCAATGGAGAAACGCAAAGGTGTGTGGAATTGCTTAACACAACTGTGCAGGACAGAATATTTGTATTCATTTGAAATATCGAAGGCCGCAACGTCCTCCGTCCCCCTCCTTATCCCGTAGAATCAATTTACTTATTGAGCCTAATGTTTTAGAATGAATAATATTGATCTCACCGTGCGTATCACTTCTTTCAAGAAATTCCCATTCGCAGTAGTCAATTTCGTCACAGAAATCCCTAAGGAGTCCTATAAGTTTTCTCTTCGTTGCATTATCTCTTTCCCTCCTTCGCCATTGAAGTAAGACGGCGTAAACCTCATCTGGTAAAAGAGATTTCTTCCACAATTTACTTAATACGGTGTGTGAAGCAGTTATTTCGTTTCGTTCAACCAATGGCGCAAGCGTTGGGGCTCATGTGGTGCATCCTCACGGGGGGTGTCATTCAAAAATTTGGAATAACCTTTCCGGTATTTCTTCTTCATATCAGACTGGTATAATCATCTCACAATATATATATATATATATATATATTACTTTTACTATAATTTAAATCACTATTTATTATTATTTAAAATAGTGCTGAGTTACTCCATGCTTTATCTTTTTGTACCATATTTGTTAAGTGAACCATCATAAAGCGTGACAAGGGAAAAAAGTGATTTGAAAGACTAAGCTGCAGTGTTTCAAATAAAGGATGAGTGACTGCGCGTTCTTTTCTACGTCTTTTATTTCTTTTCAAGTTTACATGAATGAAGAGATTGTTTGTAATTACCTTCACGGCTATTGTTCTCTTCTCTAATTTTATCCAATTCGTTCTGCGGAATACAAAGTTTCTCACGTGCAAACGATTTCCATCCACGCCCCAACGATCTTGCCAATCGAGATAGGTCAGGCTCTGAAACTCGACCTACGACGATAAGAAGATGAATGAGTATTATAGAAAGTTGTTCGCATGAATTTTGTGCAATTGGCGTTCGATACAACAGAAGTTATTCGCTTGAATTTCGTCCAATTGGCGTTCGATACAATAAAATTAGGTACCTGGATAAAAAACAGGAGACCGCATATCTTCTTTGATTAAGATATTCAAATCTTCTTTCCTCTCACATTATACCGTATTACGGTATCAGCTGAAGGTATAAGTTAACTAAATTAAAGTTTTAGGCTCGCGCTACGGCTATGATGATGGAAAAATAAAAAAAAAAATACTGCCGTGATGAACTCACAACTAAAACGAATGGCCCATCCAGGGTACATACAATACTAAGCTGTATGTAATAATTTTTGGATGTGCATATATGCGAAAGTCCTTACGTTGGTGTTTAATTTGTTGCACCATTGGACGCAAAAAATGAAGCTGATATCATTACTGTGTGGTTCGATAAATAAGTTGCAACTGACCAGGATAATTGATATTTGAATATAGCCTACCAAAACAAACATGGATCGTAACGTTCTCCTTAAAATGAGGAGGAAAGAGGTGGGAGAATGCTTGATGATAACAAGTATAAATGAAAGGAGTGTTTATCTAGGTTGAAATTGAGAAGACAGGAAAATCAAACTTAAGTCATACATTGAGCATGGTATAACTTTGAGAATGATTAGGCGGACACCACTATCAGACTGCCAGAGATCTAATGAATGGTAAAGCCACTTTGATAACCATTTCATTAGGCCCGAAGTCGAGTTTCACATGCTCAGGATCCCTACTCTCTTTAGTTAGTTTAAGTTAGAGGATGACTTTTGCGACCCATATCTATAGACGTAGGCGTAGGAGGCAGGGGCTGTAGGGCTGCAGCCCCAACCAAATATTTTTGCGAAAATTCGGGCAATATGCTGAGAATTTTTCGGGCACCTACTGAAAGAAAAATAATGCAATGATGGAGCTAAAGGTAATCAATAGTTTAAAAATTTTGTTTGGTAATTAAAATAAAGTTCTGATTTGAATTGTACCAGTAGCTATATATTCGGTATTAACTCACTAGTGTGTTTTTTAATGGTTAAACTTATATTATGATTATCAGTGGTGTATTTAGGGGAGGGGCCATTGGGCCTTCACTGATGCCGTTTTTTAGTACCTAAAATAGGCAAATTTTTTAACACAAATTTTACTTCAAAGGTTGCATATGTAGCACCAGATTGCATGTAAGGACACCTAATTTTTCAAAAATTTTCAAAGGGGGAGGGGACACTCCTCCCCCACACCAGCGGTCACACAACCATACGCATGTTCCCCACCCCCATGAGAAACATGAGAGACATTAACATATTGAATGCGTGTGGAGCCGCTGAAATTGGGGTTGCATTTTTCGGGCAAGTCATTACAATTAATGACTCAAAACAATTAAACATGGGTTCCTACGCCTATGTCTACAGATGGCATCATCCACTTCTCCCTTTAGTACAGAAATGACAGTTTCATTGATTTGCACGTCATTATCGTCTACTCAGGATTTCGTCGCTCCCTGACTTTGAGCAGACAGCTAATCAGACACAGTTTAGTCATTTATTTCTCGATCTTGTGGGTAAGTCCGAGTGTAGTGTCTGATTTTTAGCCGGTCTAAAAAGGAGCTACGCATGATAGCCTTTAACTGTAGAGGTACGAAAGTTGAGCGGTTGGTCATGTTCAGTAGTTCAGTTTTGTGTTTCTTTTGGGACACCAAACTGAACTAATGTGGGCATACTAGGGGAACTGTTTGGTTTAAAGGGGAATTTTCATGATCCCAGACAGTTCCAATTCTCCCAACTATGCAACTTCTATCTCCTCCCATAACTGTATGAAGCTCTTCCTTGTGCGGGAATAAACCTGTTTTATTGCTTAAGGCCATGTCCTGGTGAGCATACGAGGCTATAAAATGTAATAAAAGTACTCTCTCTGCCTTGTGTGGAATGTGAGCTACTATGCATCTTTCAAATTTTCAAACTTTGATGTCAATCAAAGAGCAGTCACCAACTGAGAATTTTGATATACCCATACTAAAATTATACTTTGGGGTGATGACTGTCTGTCTTTAAGTTCTCCGACGTCGTTTGTTGAGACTTAGGAAGTTAACTCCAAGGTAAGAGTATCAGGGAGTACATCGATAAACAGTAATCTGACTTTATTTCAATGCTACAATTTACACCATTTAACTCTGAAAATGTGAGTGATAAGTGTTACGAGATGCTAACTGCGTTCCAAGAATTTCAACTCCGATTCTACTACGCAGTTCAACGAATGAAAACACCAAAGCTTCCTATAGATGTGCATGTACTGAATACTAGAACCTTGCAGAGGCTTCCACAACGTTTTGGAGACCCTTCAATGATTACAGAAGGAACTGATTACGTCTTAATTCCAATTTTAATATAACAATATCCATAGGATGCATTTTTCAAAAGAAATTCCTAAAATTTTCTAATGAACTAATAGAATGTTTTACGTGCCTTATCAAAGGCATACAGAGACTGAGCCTATACTGAGAGATATATAGATATACAAAGAGCCAGACGTATTTACAGACAGATGTTAACGAGCTCTTCGTGCATTCGCACTCCAACTTGCCACGAGAGACCTTGAAAAATAAAGTAGGTTAGAGAGATTCTGCCCAACCGAGAATTCCTGACAGGAGTACATAACAGACTCGAATTTACACTGTTTTTGAGAGAAATAGCCAATGAGTTCAGACTTAACATCTCATTCTGCTGCATTTTTCGTTGTTGTTGGTATGTGTGTTATACAGAGCTGTAACTTAAGCATCAGTCTAAAGTATATGTAATTGACTTACTGTCCATCATTATAGAGTACTCAGGTTTACGAAGTATATCTGGCGTCAGGTCTGGTGGAATTGCCTTGATCTTCAAAATATGTTCCTGGCAGCTGCACGGATAAATGGTAAATAATAATGTCAATTGGTAATGAGAGTGTGCGGACAGGAGGGTACATAACCTGTCATGCCTACAAGACACGAAGCAGATTCTGTAATACATTTGGTTCGTTTTAACCCCAAAAGAGAGTCAAGAGGAAACGCATTCATATTTTTGAGTCAAATAATGGCCCAAATTTATGTGCTAAGTCTTTATCCACTCAGGCACAGCTTACAGAAAGCTAAGCTCAAATCAAGTTTTGATATGTTAGAGGGGTACGTTTTCTAAGCATTCTGTTGAAATTTGCATTGAAATCCAATGTGTGGTTCTCAAGATATAAGCAGTTCAAGTTATCACATTTTCAACACAGTATGAAGAAAGCATATATATGATGTCATAACCTCACGTTAATGAGCACTCTTGTTTTTCTTTAAACTTTACAACCAATTTTCTCCTCCATAATCCCATGCTATAGGAATGTTAAATGCATGAGAAGTATGGAAAGTTTACAAACTTCAAATTCCCCATGGGGAGCTCTTATCTCTATTAACTTCAAGGACAACCGCGATAGACTGAAAAAAAAACAAAGGAAACAAAGCATTTCTCATAATAGACCCTTTTCCAAATAGCAATTACAAAGGCTTGTGGGATTGGATTTTAGTGTGCGTCGTTTTTGGCCACAGTAGAATGCCATAGACTATTTTCCCAATAGGCATTACAAAGGATTGTGGGATAGAATTTTGCTGTGCATCATTTTTTGCCACAGCGAAATGCCATTGACAACAAAACGCCTACCCGAACTCTATCCCACAATCCATTGCAATTGCTATTTGGAAAAGGGTCTATTGAGAAAAACGCCCCACTTCAAAACTGTATCCCACAATCCTTTGTGGCTGCTATATGGAAAAGGGTCTATTTTGAGGAAGTGATATAACCCTCGCCTGCTTGCCTCAAGCTGATTTTTGGGTCACAAATGTAGTAACTTCATTTGCTGATATCTCTGATACTACATGTCCGATTTGAATGGAAGTTTAACCAAATTGCATAGATTTAGTTCCTCTTTCACGTATGGAAATTTATATTTTGCTTAAACCCTTCCTTTGAGCAGTTTCATGTTTCTCCGTGGTGCGGAAAGACGCTGAGTGAGGGATTCTGGGTCAATCTCAAAATGCATCGAAATGGAAAAGTAAAGCAGGAAATAGCCTAATCTTGACTTACCTATCCTTTATAAGACCAGAATTATGGATGAAATCAATGATTGCTTGAAAAGATGACTTCCACATCTAAGTATTAAAGAGAAGTAACGTATCCAGATAAATGCATTTTACACGAATATGTGAATTTGTTAGTTAGTTAGATGAGGTTTAACTGCCCAGTTTCTAACCAACTGGTTCAAGTCAAGCCGGCCACGGCCTTTTTTCCAGTTGTGGCTTACTGGCTTGTTTTCCCTCACTCCATTGCTTAGCATCACGCACAACGGCAGAAGGTTCCATTTTTAAAGTCTCTGGTATGACTCGACCTGGGAATCGAACCCCGCACTCCCGCGTGAGAGGCGGATGTTCTACCACTAGACCAAACACGCGGTCACACGTATATGTGAACATACTTTGAATACGTATACACCAGGGCTGTAACACCCGAGTCCGGACTCGGACTCAATTCCGGACTCGAGTCCAGTTTTTTCTGGACTCGGAATTGGCCCGGAATGGGAGGTCCTGGAATCGGAATTGGCCCGGAATGGGCTGCAACTGGACTCGGACTCGGAGCCGAGTCCAGCCGAGTCCACTTAAGTGAAAATTTGATGCCCCCTAGCATATTAGCTCATATTTACCACTGGGCTATCAGCCTATTATCTGGGAAAAGTGCCCCTGGGGATGTTTGCAACAGTGGGGGCATGGGAGTTATATATTGAGAATCAGCTGGGGTTGAAACTTACTCAGGTTGGAATTTTGTAGGTGGGGCAAGGCCTTTTTCTTGGGGAAAGGATTTGCTAAGTCCTCCTGGGGCTCCAGGCTAGCCAGGGGTACATGGGAAAATTAATAGGTCTGGTCTTGTAACCAATGAACTATTCAAGAATGTATGAAATAAAGAAGAGAAGGTTTTAACAAAAATGGCTCTCTAAGTTAGTTGGAAAAGTGCTACATGATACATGCCTGGTTGAACTTGTATCATGCCTAGTTCCTGTAATGGCAACAGTGGCATTAACAATTGTCATTACCCAGCTACAGAAATTCTTTGATTGAAGAACTGACACATCTTTTCAGGTTATTCAACTTAAACTGATTTATCTATTCAAGCAGTGACCACTATAGTCTGCAAGATGTGAAGTTAAATACAACAAAAGTGAAGGTTACTGTTGGGCAGGGTTGGAGTCAAGTCCACCTGTCCCAAGTCTGAGCAAAGTCTGTGTCGATGGTCAGAATCCAAGTCAGAGTCCAGACGGCCTTGAGACTAAGCTGTGTCCGAGTCAAACCAGGATCCGAGTCAGAGTCTGGCAGCATTTTTGAACATATCTCTTTTGATGGGGTGTATACATGTACAGGTAGTGGGGGTGCTCATTGACCTCTAACTGACTACCAGAGACCTATAGTGTTTACTTACAACTCAAAAGCAGTCTGAGAATTGTGTATTAGGCTATCAGTGATTATGCCAGGACTGCCTGAGGGGGCAGGGTGCCCAAAAGTGGGGGGAAGGGGGGAGCAACCTGAAACCTGACAATGGGGAGGGTTGTGTAAGCACATCAAATATAATACAGGCATCACCTAGGGCTTGATTTTTGGCCTCCAAAGGTAAATTTTTATCAACGTCATCATGGTAAAGTAAAATGGCTTGACGGCCAAAGTTCATGCAGGCTAATTATACATGTCTCTGGTTATATTCCAGGCTCTTTAATATATATGGCATGCTATCTCTGCAGCTACTGCAGGCTTCAGGTTGCATGGACACCTTAGTCACTAGTAAAGCCAACAGGACAATGTTTGTCAATGCCCATGCAAAACCAGCTGCAGTCATATATGTCTTCATTCATGTATAGTGCAGTGTATATAAGTATTGAACTAATGGATCGTATACAGCACACAGTTAAGTTGCAGCTTGAACAGAATGAGTTCTAACTGTTAGGCATAGGCCCAACAATATACTTCGGTTCAAAGTCCTTATGCTGGCTGCATGAAAGTTCTACAGTACATGTCCAGTATATGCAGTGCAGCAGCTGGTCTTGCTGACAAGTGGTTACGAGCATAAGCGCTTGCTAGATAGATTTAACCTAAAAGTTTTTAAAAAGCTTCTTACTCATACTGTGTCTGCACCGTGTGTCGTCCATGAGGGAGATGAGTTGTTCATGCAGTACTGTACATGATGATGAACTCATTAGAACTGAACCATAAAAGTTAAAACCGTACCAGTCAATGAACTGTTTTCCCCAGGTAAGGCTGTAGTATACTATAGGTAGCAAGGAACTACGTAACTTAATGTAACGCTGAACTTTCTAGCAGAACTGGTACTACATGTACACATCTATAGTCTTGACTTACTACAGGTGCATTCTACTAATACTGTGTGATACAACATACACTGTACTTTAGATCACGTAGGTCTATATACTAGTGCAAGTGGGGTCAACTGGATCTGAGGACTGCCTTTAATTGTAACCAACATTTATGCTGTTGGCAATATAGGCCTAAAGGCCTGTAGCCTACTCTCCCAGTTGATCCCCATCTGGCCACCACCTGCCCTCTACATATTACCCTCATCAAAAGTATAGTACAAAGGTCCTTGAACAACAGTAAATTAAAGGCAATAGGCAGTCGCCCCAAAATTTTCTTTGAAAAATAAGCAAACTCTTGCAAATCTCCTCTTATTGCATTACAAGAACCTCTGAAGACATTTTGAACATAACTATTACAAACCATAAGTTCAGCAAGGAGAAATTCTCCTTGAATTTCACAATTCACTAACAAAAATATTGTCACGTGATCAAAATTGGCCATTCATGAACTGGAGTGACAGGATACACTCACTCTGATTGGGGTGACTGCCTACTGCCTTTAAGTTTACTAAAATTAAGCTACATGACATGACTGATCTGTACAGTTAGTACTGCAAAATTCATATACATGAACAGAAGCTCTATTGACCTAGACATATGCTGTTATAGACAGTTTGTTTACATCTTATCTGGATCAAACTTACAAATGCAAGAACTACCCCCTTTGTAGCAGTTTAATACTAAGCCTTCCTTAGTATATAGTCTACACAGTATAGCCTTTTTGTAAAATTTGTGACAGAAGACAGGATGCAAAAATCACCTCCTTTAGAGCCCATAATAACTTTATGGTTTGAATAGGAGGATTTTAGGAGATTCACTGACAATGTACTGTAAGGCAAGGCGCAGAGCTATGTTCATTGTTTGCATTGTGTAAGGTGTGTAACAATCAACTTAGGCACATATTGTATCAGTGAATGGATTAGGCACAACTCAAGGTATTATTAGGTACCATACTGCTATAGTGTAGTTTGTATTTTCCTTGAATCTTCCAGTGCTTTGGAGATTTGTATAGTCTCCTCTTAAACTCTCAGACCCAGAAAATCTGACTGCTTTTGTTATAAAAACTGTTAATTGGCTTTGATTGTACTGTAAATAGTAGGTAGTTGCTCCAATACATCCTTGGTTCATACAACAAGCCCATGGTTCAAGTTGATTAAGCTATTCAAGCACTGACCATCAACCTGTAGGATTACAAGGTGTGAAGTCCAATCATACAAAATGGCAGTGAATTAGCTATGTGTTTAGGCATCAGAAAATAATCAATACTAATTTGCCAAAGTTGTAAGTTTTGTGTATTTGAAATCAAGTAGTGTAACAGGTATGAAAATTGCACTTTACTTCAAACCATAGAGATGATGACGTGTCAGTACAGGCATCAGCAGGTGCAATTGTAAGGATGTTGCGACATATTTTTGGGGGGTGGGTAGGGTGGGGTGCGGCTACAATATGTAGATTTAATTTGCAGCTGGGCTTTAATATATTTTAAGCTAACATTTCTGGTGATATCTATGTCTTCACTGTGTCTGGACTCATGACCTGTTACCCGTACCTGTACCGGCCCCCATCCGTACTCATGGCCCGGTTCCCATACCTGTACCCATGCCCATGGCTGTACCCGTTCTCATGACCAGCTGGTACCTGTACCTGCACTCATGCTCCTGTGTTTACACTACACCGCGGGGCTGCCAATTTCCAAGGATTTTACTGCACATTTATTTATGGGATGGACTCGGACTCGGCTCGGACTCGGGTCCTCTGGACTCGGACTCGGCTTGGACTCGGGTGGTACCGGACTCGGAATTGGCCCGGAATTGGGGTCACTGGAATCGGAATTGGCTCGGACTCGGATTAGGTGGACTCGGTTACAGCCCTGGTATACACATAACTAAACTTTTACGTGTTCATGTATACATGTAAATAAACGCACCCGTGCACATATACGTATGTATCCTTGCTACCCCTACCCCCATTCAAACAATAACCTCTGTCCTTGCCCTAAAATATCACCCAATCTTACCGATAGACATTTGTTATGAAGACGTAAATCACAGGCTTGTGTAAGGCTTAGAAATTGTCCCTTACCCAGGGGTGGAGCCAACATTTTCCCTACAGGGGGCCAAGCAACCCAACTATTTACGCTATATTTACATATAAAAGTATATCTATGACCAACATGGTAACTAGACATTCATTTCATGTCATTTGTTTTTAATTTGTTACAACACAAATATATCAAACAAATGATGGAAGCATATCGTAGAAAACTGTGTGAAGGGATGTACACAAAAAACCTTGTAGGGCCTATCGAGAAGTACACTCTCTGAGCAAAAAGATAACATAGAAAGAAAAAAGCTATAAACAAACAAAAAGACAAAGACCCCTACCTTCCGTTAAAATTCATCCACTCACCCTACTCCCACCTACCCACATTCAAACAGCTTCCACTATCTGATCGATTGTGTGACGAGTAACACAGGTTAAAACCATTAGGCAAAATTAACTTTCGTTTCTCCTTAATTCATATTTAAATAAGACGGATTTGCATCACCTCAAGTATGACTTTCAGTTCGGGGTAAGTAAAAGTCTCAGTTGGCGACTACTCTTTGATTGACATCAGAGTTATAAATTCAAAACATGCAGAGCAGCTCATATTACACAGCACGCACAGAGAATGTTTTGATTATACATGGGGTCTTTTATGCTCACCAAGATGTGGCCTTGAGAAGTGAACTTTGTTTGTGTCTGCACAAGGAGAAGCAGTAAAGACAATTATGGGCGGGGCTTACCACCAAGTAAAAGTCATACTTGGGGTGATGCAAATCCCTCTTTAAGACAATACGTTTGTCATAAAATATTGTTGATATCACTTCTTCATCACAAATAGCACTTTGCACTACACACACACACCCACACACCCATATATATATATATATATATATATATATATATATATATATATATATATATATATATATATATATATATATATATATATATATTTATATATATATATATATATATATATATATATATATATATATATATATATATATATATATATATATATATATATATATATATATATATATATATATTTGGATTACCTGCCCTATACTATTATACTTAAATTTCCAAAGTTAAACATATCAAAATAGTGGAGGATGATTAGTAAAGCTATCAATTGCCGTCATCATTGATGTGCCCTATTCAACATACTATGCATACAAGCTTGTAACTAAGGTGGGAAGGGGGGCGAAACCCCCTAGGAAATCCCCCCAGAAGATTAAAAATTATCCTTGCCCCAGTGCATTTTACTATATCTGGCCCCCACCACCCTGAGAAATTTCTCCCTGGAAGCTATCTCGCCCCCTTCACTACCTTGTCTGGCTACGGGCCTGTGTGTATGAAATAGCAGCAGCTACGTAGAACTCATATAGCAATTCTGGGTGTGAAAGTAAACCTTATTTTTGTTTTGTTTTGTTTTGTTTTTTGTTTTTTCTTTTTGCCAAGCAATTATTATGTGGGGTGTTGTGTTACACAGATTGACTGTTCACGTCAGAGGTATAGAGTGACTAAGTGTACCGTACAAGGGCTTCAACAACTTCTCAAAAGTGTGTGGACTGTGGAGGATACATAACCTTGATCAAAAATAATTTAAACATAAATTGCAAAGTCAAGGGATCCCTGTCCCGCAAAAAGTCCCAGAAAAATTTGGATTCCAGAAGATCCTTGGTGTAACCGCAGGCATTTTCCACAAGTTTAATCCACTAAATTTCTGTTTCAATCTCATTCGAGCTTGATTTCATTCAGTCAGCTACATTGTAAGCTACCACATGGAATGTGCTTCCTATTCATATATGGGTCCTAGTAAAATGGGGGAGAAGCTATATAACATCCCTCATTTTCAAAAGTGGGGTAACATTTCCCCTGTCCCCACCTGTTGACGCCTATGTACGTGTTTAAGCAACTTCAGGGAGGTAGCCTGGGCGAAATCTCTAGGGGGTCAGCTCATGACACTGTCTAAGGAGGGGTGTGCCAAGTGGTGTGCCTATATAGAGGTCGTGCATTGACTCATAGCACATGGTTTTGTCGTTCATTTGTCATTCATTTTGGACGGCAAAAAAGAACTGCCTACTACAGCTGGTTGCTTATTTCTTCCGTTGTCTTTCCAAATCTTGAATTTCTTTAGGTGAAACTTTCTCTTTCTGCTCTTGGAGACATGTGCAACAAATGATAAGGGATAAATAACAATTCTGGCAAAAAATATTATACACCAGAGAGGTGAAAGGCCCTTTTTAAACCAGCCTTGCGTGGTAAGACAATGTAATAAGGAGAGATTTTGCTGTCCAAACAAATTAATCACGTGGTATAAAATACGTCATCTGCACGTTCTCCATAGATAACTGACACCCTGGCGGACCCATCCTTTTCACCTGTGAACAGGTGCCATCCTGCCGGGGGTACTGAGGGGAAGGGGTATATGCAAGGCCTGGCGTAGGTGCAGAATGGTTCTATTGTTGCAAAGCTTATTCTGATTATATCTTTATAAATTGTCTTATTTTAGTGATATTCTTCCTACAGATTTTGGCAAGGTGTAAGGCAAGAGGTGCTGTCTAAGAGAAAGGGACGACACCCCCGCTCTCTGGGGAATTTTTTGTCTAAGCCTATGTGTGGTGGCTTGAATGCAAAAAGGCGCTATCTCTCGTGAAGTTTCGTAAAGCGTTGACTTGATAATATGGTTAGGAATCCTCATTATTTAGCAATTTTTCTGCTTTGGTTGGGTGTGGAATTGAAGCGGATGTTGCCTAAGGGGAGGAATGACACCTCTGCTCTTTGAGAAATTTTTCTTGTTCTAAGGTTTTGTAGATCTAAAATGGTGTTATCTTTGGTAAATCTTTGAAATGATTACATGATTTGAAATTTTACTTATTTAATGATTTTTTTGACTATGGCCTACAATGCTGGTGGCCCGTGTGGCCTGCTCCCTCTTAGTACTACGCTACTGAGGGAGCCACCATCGGTTGGCGTGTAGCCGAAGTGTAGGCCTTGCAAGAAAATGTTCAGTCGAAATGACAAATTTTAGACCTTGTAAGTTGCATCTGAACATTCTTCATTTTTAAATTTCATGCTTTAGAAACAAATGTAGCTTTGATCTAAATTAAAAGTTACGTCAGTCTATAGGCTCACTGAGTTTAGCTTATAATTATTGGTAATAATGGGCTAGATTAATGTTTAGATTGCGTGTATGTAGGTGCATTCAAGTTGTGTATCTTGTAGTAGAAAGAGGGTTCCTTCGTCAGGGAGAGAAACCCACATAAGAATGCGTCCATGAGGGACCTGCGCGGGGAAATTTGGGGAAAAAACATGCAGTTTCCTTGGTTCTTTGGAACTTGAAATCATAATTAGGACAGTGAAATTTTCAGCATTTAGTAAGTTTTCTCTAATGTAGGCCAAATTTCATTTACGGTTTCAATCTCAGGGGGCAGTTACCCCCCTCTGCCCCCACAGTCTACGGCCCTGAACTTATATTGTTGTAAATATATATATGTATATGTATATGTATATATATATATATATATATATATATATATATATACATACATATGTATATATGAGTTGAGTCGGTAAAGCTGAAAAATCTGGGCGAGGTGAAAAAGTAATGTTGACTCCACCGGGATTCGAACTCGGGAGCTCCCGCTTGCTAGTGCGGACGCTCTAACCACTGAGCCATGAAGCCAAGATGGTTTGGCCTTTGTTCAAACCCCATATGAAGCACTCGCAATTCACCTCCTGAGCAGGCACCTATTTTGGGAACAGCACTAGTTCTCCTTTGATGCAAGCCCTACCAGAGATCAGAATTGATGCAATTCAGCCGAACACAATTGTCAACCCGCCAGCCGATCTCCGAAGAGATGCAGAAACGTGTGACAGCACAAAGTTGACGGTGAATAAACACTGGCGGCAACTGCGATGTATGTAGAGTTGAGTCGGTAAAGCTGAAAAATCTGGGCGAGGTGAAAAAGCAATGCTGACTCCACCGGGATTCGAACATATGTATATATGTATATATATATAGTTTCTGTTCATATAAAAGACAAATAAACTTTGTTAAGTTAGACATATGTTACAGACAATAAACATGGAACACATTGGTTTCATAAAGTAGAAAATATAAAACAGCCATTTAACCTTCAAGTCTGCAAAAGTTGCCACCTCAAAGCAAAACACTCTTATATCATTATTTCTGCTGTTCTTGAGTTTGATGCAAAACTTCCTGTTTTGCGGATCGTCGCCGAATTCTTCAAAGACCCTAGGATTAAAATAAAATTCAATTCATCATTTGAAGCTGCATGATTATCATTCATAAACTCACAAACTCTGGCACCCTTTTATTACTGTATGGGCCTATAGAAACAGTTTGATAGGTAGGCGTATGGGCAGGGTGTCTGAGGCGACAACCCTTACCCTTACCCTCACCCTTTAGACAAAAAGGTCCATTTCAAGGCAAAACGTCCATTTCAGGGCACTTTCACTTTCTTTAAATGAAGATTTATGTAATGACTTTTAGCCAATCAAGAAACTTTTCAGGGGAAACAATTTCTTCCCCTTATGAAAAGATTTCCCATGGGTCTATGGTGTGACACCAGGAATGAAATAATTTCAATATCACTCGTAAGCCAGGACCGCAGCCAGGTGGAGACATCAAACACTCTAAAAACACTTGGGTCACGAGGGTACTGGAACAACATTTTGGGTCAAAGTTTAACCCAATTTAGGTCAAAAGTATCCTTATTTGGGTCATTATTTGACCCTGAGCGTTTGTTACAGTGAACTTCACAATATCGTAAGAAATATGGAGTGGGTTCTAAATTTACTATTCAATGGGCATGGGGTACAGTCTGGGACGGCAGCTCCCCCCCCCCCACCCCCAGTAAATGTCGATCTCAGGGTAAAATGTTTCAGCTTTGAGGCTCTGAAGAGCTTCATTTTCTGAACAAAATTTAGATAATGATTGTTTGCCAATAGAAAAATTCTTAGAGCAAGCGACAATCCGGTGACTTGTAAAATGTCTTCTCTTCTGCCTTTATGGGGATTTGTCTTTTGGACTGAATGTTACCTGATAAAACACGATTCTCGTTTGAAAGAAGAATTACTTACTTGTCATATGCACGCAGGGAGAACCAACCTTTTGGCATTTTCGATTTGACACTTTTGAAGTAAAAGACGTGATGACCGTATAGCATAGTGTACCGACGCTGCCATTTGTTCTGTCTGTGTGGCGCTTTCTTCCGGAGGTATCCTTCGTGAAGCAGATATTTACTATGAAGCCATTGAACACCTGGAGAAAAAAGTCAATGAAACTCATGGCAACCGGAAAACTTTCACTGCTCGAGTTGAGTAGCTCTGCAATGAAAATTTCAAGGGTGGTGCCAGCGGGGGACCAAGGGGCCATGGCCCCTGTCGGGGGGAAATTTTCCAGTTTCGTCGTGGAGCCTTAATCCGTACGATATAATATGAAATCCCAATGACCTTCAGTCGCCCGACGATCTGCTTGATTTTACTCTTAAGAAGGGCATATTCTTCAATAAAGACCCCAAATTTTCCAATTTTCCTTTAAAAAAGACCCAAACTTCTCAAATTTTCTTCCATAAAAATCCAAATTTTTCAAAATTTCTTCAACACAAATCCAAATTTTCAAATTTTCAAAAAAAAGCCTAATATTTTGCGCTCCTCATCCTTTTTGCCAGCTCATCGCCTTTGTCTGGGCTTTGGGTTACTGCCCCCTCCCCGTCTGGAGCTTGGACCCCCTGTCGGGCAAATCCTGGCGCCACCCCTGGAATATTTACCTGACAGGGAAAAATTACACCTTCATTTCAAGAATACCGTCAGACAGTCAATTAACTCCTAACTGATTGACAGCAATTCGAGAGCAGGCTGTAATACATATTCCTTGTTCAGTCATACCCTGCTCCATGCAGAGGGTATATTACTCCTTGAATTTGGGATGTTTGATCTGTCAATAACTTTTCGAGGATATGGCAGCAAGATGTTTGGCAATAACTTTTCGATTTGGATTTGGAAGCCGATTGCTAACAAGTCACATGAGATTGTTTTGAAAATTGCTCATTCTATACACTGTTTATCTTAGGTACAGCAACAGAATCCTCCGTCACCAGGCTATTTGGTCCTTCAGCTCAAGTGAGCTAGTGACGGAACACTTGGACCCTTCCCGAATATAGTAGGGAAGGTATAGAAAAACTAGCAACGGACATGCAATTTAAAATAGAGGTAAAAATGACACAAATATTCAACTTGACCAACTTATGCCCTCGCCAATTACAAGGTTTTCCTCCTTCATGACATCGCTAATTAACCTGCCTCCTGTTTTCGATGGCATCAGCAAGGAATTAAAATGTGCGATACCCGCCCTCTATTATTTCGTAGTATGATATGACCTCAATGATTTCAACAACCTAAAAGCAATTTGGGAACTTTGCCTCACATTTAGTAGACTGCAGTTTTGGTGGTCTACCTGCTCTAAAAACAGAGGTGTAGTTCGCATATCAAGAAACAAAGGTTCTGGTTCCATCAGTGGCGGCACCGGGATTTCAAAAGTGTGGGGGGGGGGGGCAAATGGAGGGAAAAAGGAAATGTTGAGGGGGCAAAAAATTTTCCCGCGTAGAGCGAAGCCGAGCTCAAAGCGCGAGCTTATGCGGGTGGGCCCAGGGGCATGCCTTAAGACCCCTGGTGGGTCCAGGGGAAAAACCCCGATGGGGGTCCAGCGGGAGAAGCCCCCGGAAGCTCAGAGATTTTAGCATATTTCTGGGTGAAAAAATAAGTCTCAGGGTAGGTATATTTTGGTTCATAATGCAACATCAAATGCAAAAAGTCCCAATAATTTTAGTGTATAAGGCTATTCCTCTCCTCAGACCACTATACTATTAATCGGTTGGAGCCCAGGGGCCCGCCTTAGGGCTCCTGGTGGGGATCCAGGGGCGAAGCCCCCTGAAGCTCAGAGGTTTTAGCAGTGTTGTAACAAGTCAAGTCACTGACTCGGACTCGAGTCGCATATTTGACTTGACTTGACTTGGTCATCAGCCAAAATGACTTGACTTAACTCAAGTCTGGAACCCTAAATGACTTGACTTGACCCGAGTCAACACCTAAAATGACTTGACTTGACTCGGACTCGAGCATACCATGACTCGAGTCCAATTGAAGACTCGAGTCAGGGAAAATGTCTGCGACTCGAGTCCTTTGATGCGACTGTGATGTTTGTAAATGTACCTAATTCTGGGCTGTGGTACGTGCATATCGCGAGGTAGACGCGGCCTCAACACAGTGCACGTGTGAAATTAATACCAGCACTGCCACTGGCGTATTTAGGGGGGGCCATTGGGCCATGCCCCCCCCCCCTCACCGATGCCAAAAAAAAAATAAAAAAAAATATAAATATTTTATAGTTCTTGGGCAGTCTCATTTTGGCCCACCAACATCCAACATTTACAGTGTCGTTTTACCCATTTTTGCTCTCAAGAGGACAATTTCTCTTCTAAAAACACAAAATTTTCGGCGCGCTACGCGCGCAGAAGAGCTAATCCAGTTTCTTCTATGGTTCCACTCTACATTGCTAGATAGCGCAAGTCCTTCCCACCTCACAAAGTAACATGTAGGAAAAGTACACAGTTTATGTAGAGGTCGGAAATTTCCTCCCATCGCAAAGGCTAGTAACTGCTCTTTTGTGTGTGTCATGCGGCACGGTCAGTTGGTGAAGGACTCACGGAGCAATGCTTGGCTATTTGATCGGATGGTCAAGGTAGTTTCGATACAATGCATATTTTATCTCTTATACGGTCTAAAACCCCTAAAGATTTTCCTTCTCTTTGTTCTCCATGATTACATGTGTTGCTTTTTTTTGTGAAACCTACCAAAAAATTTTGCGCGCTTCGCGCGCTTTGCAAGTTTACATTTTAGATTCCGGGAAAAACATTTAATCAACGCCGAATTATGCTTCTCTAGCATATACAAATTTTATGCAATATGTGGCCCGAATGAAATGGTCTAGTACACAGGGTGTTTTTTTTTCAAATCCCACCTCACCTATACCCAACAGCACTGGGGCTCTAGGGGCCTCGGGTCGCAGGCCTCCCGTCGGGCAAATCTTGGCGTTACCTGTACTCAATAATAATAATAGACTCTGGCTGTGGAAAATCTCCGTTCCAATCAATTCACTGAAATCCATAGGGATAACTCCACTCTGTATAATTTTGAATAAAGTCGGATAAATTGTGACAAACTTAATGTGTTTTAGAACAAATTCAAATCAACCTTTAAAAATTTTTCGCAACAATTGCGCATCTTGATGGCTGCTATCAAGCCTGACAACTGCCATTTCCGACGATCTGGGATGTATTCAAAGCTCAAATTTTCTTGGTACGCTACGCGCCAACCTTTGGTGGCGCTCCGCTCAGATATTACCGCTGACTATATATCCGGAAGTCAGAACACTTTACCTATTTCTAGACTTTTTTCAATAGGCCTATTTTTTTAGGAAAGACATCAGACAGTTGTCTTAGTATCACGTTGAAAAGCCTGGGAAGGGCAATTTCCAGTGATCTGGGGGTATTTTTTGCCAAAATTTTCTACGCTCCGCGCCAACTGATGGTGGCGCTCCGCTTAGATATTGCCGCTGACTATATATCCCACTTTCAAAGACGGATCGCCGCCCATGGCGGTCATAAAGAACATCCATATCTACCGAGGAGTTATGTGATTTTTTTCTTTCTTTCTTTTTTTTTTTTTTTTTTGTTAAATATGTGTCATTATACAAAATGTCAGTACACGAAATGCCAATTTAGAGATATTTTCAGCGCAGGTCAAACGGCCCGGAGATGCAATCTCCAGCCATCTGAGAGCCTTGGAGAGCCAAAAATTTTCTTGTACGCTCCGCGCCAACCTGTGGTGGCGCTCCGCTTAGATAGTAAATCGTGCTCCATGCCCCCCCCCCCCCCCCGTCACCGAATTGCTAGCTACGCCACTGAGCACTGCATGCCTTTAGTAGTCAATTGACAACAAACGGGCCGCGGTAGATTGACAAATCCGCACTCACTGCTGCGGAAGCATGTCATACCATAGGCCTACTATGTACACCGCATTACAGGCATGGACCATTACGGACACCTTCCTCAGTGGTTTCTATCGGAAAACAACATGTTGCACAGACAGGGTTGCCATCTGCATGATTCTTGGCCTGAGTTCAGGAACTTTCGTTGTACTAGATTTTTATCCATGGGTGAATATTTCAAAATGAAATTATTAAAATGTGAGTCTGTTCATTTTTCCTCTCTATAATAATTTTGTTGCCTCTAAAAAAGAAAGTGTTCAGAGAATATTTTTTGTGCGACTCTGATGGGATTGGTTTAGTCCTCATTAAAGGCATGCGTGTAGGGGGGCTTCCACGAGACTGAAAATCAAAAACCAAAACAAAAAGGGTCCACGAGACCGAAGGTCCGCGACTGACCGAAAATGGGAAAAGTTTCGCGAGACCGAAAATGACTAAAGGTCCGCGAGGCCGAAAATGAGAAAATGTCCGCGAGACGGAAGATGAGAAAATGTCCGCGAGACCAAAAGTGAGAAAAGGTTTGCATATGTAATAATTATCACGAACGAATACGTTTTTTTTAATAATGCGTACGTACGTAATAAACAGTGGCCGCGCACAGTGACGTAGGAAGGGGTTAATTGGTTCATGGTCCAACCCCTGGCAAGAATAAATAAAGCCAAATTTTACTTCCAAAGTTTTCAAAGGCACACAAAATTATTTAAAAATTATCTCAAAGGGGAGGGGAGAATCCTCCTTCCTCTCTCGGAGCATCGTTCACAAAGTGATGATCCCCCTCAGCTGAATTCTGGACGCAACTGTGCACGTACGTATCCTTAAAATTCCGGTCTTTCGAGCGGTTAAAATTTCGGCCTCGAGGACCTTCGGCCTTGTGAACCCTATTTCAATTTCAGTCTCGCGGACCCTATTTCATTTTCGGTCTCGCGGACCTTTGATCTCGTGGGCCATAACCTTGTCTAGCCCGTCGCCGATAGCTCGATATATATACATGGTCCTTACAACGACCCATTGGTAATCCGGGGTCTTCGACTAGCACAATGGGAATTTTTTTTTTCTTATAGCAAAGCTAGCATCTTAAGTCTTTATTTACTGCGATAACATTTCCTTTCCAACTCTGTAACTAATATTGCAGTTATTTTTGATCACTTTAAACCTCTGAAAAGTTCCGAAAATTTGAAATAAAATCAATAACTTCGCCACTTCGCTAAAATTTACTGTAAGCTGTTGCGTTCGAAATATTTGTTGATATAAGAATGTCATGTGCGTAACAGTTCGACATCACACAGAAAATTTTACTAGTGTAGTTCCTATACATACACATGACAACTGCCTCTGCAAACATTTTATACTGACCTAAGAATGTAGCTTATTAGCATACTGATGTAAACAACGTTCCTTAGTCACACAGTAAATATTAAGGAACGAAAAAGTTGCTAATTTCATTTCAAGTTTTTGGCCTGTTCAAAAAGATCTCAGTGATCAAACACAAAACTGTAATACTCCGTCCTGTAACATCTGGCGAAGAAAAGTCACGGTAGTAAATTAAGATTTTATGTCCAAAATTAGCTGAGAGAAGAAAGTCAATTTCAACATCATAAAGACGGCCGATTGCCCCCCCCCCCCTCGATCTATTTTCAGAGGTCGTTGTAAGGACTGTGTATAGTGAGCGCCCAGGGAACGACCATACAGTCCTTTACTGAATGAAGACTAGGACTGGTTGTAATTTCGCAACCCCGTGTAAAGCATAGTTCATCAGGTGGCGTTGTCAGGGTGATTTCCACTGTACACAGTACCGACGATAGCAGTCCAGGCCATGTATGTTATGTACGTGCTAATGCATCCATCAAGCAATTAAGCCATCTGTCACTGTCATAGACGGGATTACGGTGGGCAATGGGGAACTTGCTCCCCACCCCCACCCCACCCACCCCCCACTTTTTTCCAGAGTTTAAAAAATAATAAAAATAATAAAAAAGAAGCGAAAGGAATCGAGACAAGAGAAACTATAAGAGAATTTTCAATAGCCTATTATGATTAAATTTTGCAGTGTTAAATGAAGAAAAACATAAAAATCAAACACCATAAAAATGCTAGGAAGATTTTTCTCTGAGCGCTCCGCGCGCACCCCAGAGAAAACTGACTAATACAATTGAAAATTTTGTTTGGCACCGTAAAATTTCTTTCAAAGGGTGGGCGTCTCCTAAGCGCCACATTATTGGGACTTGAAGCTCTGAAATAAGTCGCTGAAAGTACTGTACGTCATTAAATGCACCCTGGTCCTTGCAAACAAAATCCCAAACACTACGCATGTATAGGGAATCACAATTCTTGATAATTTTTTCGGCGCGCTTCGCATGAGCCTGATATAAATTAGTCTCATTAGTATTGCTGTACGGCTGTGCGTAGGAAAACTTTGGTGGAATTGCCTCCTTATTATTTCCAGTAGGACAGCTTGAGTAAATTACTATTTCCAAAACCCTCGCTACACCTCTTCCTGTCCACTTTCCCCACCAACTGCCATCATGCATCCTCAGCAAATTGACTTTCGGTTACTATCTTAAATTTGCGATTTTTATCAGAAACCTATTTCATTAGCATTTCAAATTACAGATGGGGAAGTAGAATTTGTTCAAAGAATTGTCCAGAAAAAAAAAATTACTCAGTCTCCAGCCTCCGGCTTCGCACCTTCTGCGCTCGCGGTTAAAGGTTTTGCCAGCCACAACTTCCCAAGATGTAGCCTCCAATGGAAATTACTTCCCTGCATGGCATTTAAACTGCCGATGGCCTTAGCCATGTCCATGTAAAAACTACCCGTAAAATATTTCATTGTTTTTTTTTTTAAATTATCATAGTTATACTCTATAACCTGATAACCTTCAAAATCGACACTACCTTATTTTTCACACTAATAAAAACGGTTGAGGGGATCGTCCCAGACCATCGACAAAAAAAGAAACATGAATGAAAGAACCATAGAGCAGGATTTAGGAACCTGTATCCTGCTCTATGAAAAGAACAGGCACCTGGGGAAAGTAGGAATTTTTTAATGTAATAAACAATACTGCATTTAAAATCAAAGAAAAACAATAGGCTGCAATAAAACATCTCAATGTGTTTTCTTCTGAGCGCTCCTGGCGCACCCGTTTTAAATATTGTTTTGGGATTCCCGGTTTTTTCCTGTAGAACATCTGGCTTTTCATAGCTTCGTACAAACTGTTCCATTATCTTTGAAACCCTTGAATTCCCCATGACCTTACACAGTGGAGGGGAAGTTCCAATCCCACAGAAATTTTCAAAGCAAAATTTTTATCACCATTGATCTGTGTTAATTTACCGACTTTTTGAAGATTGCTTATAGATGCAAGTTGTAAGGGGCGAGAAAGTGTCATTTCCGGTACCGTAATATGGGACAGACGCTTAGCGAAGGGGGGTGCAAGAGTCCTCTCCTTGAAGATACTTTTCTTAGCTTTTTTATTACTCATATCGCTAAAAGTCTAAAATTGCGATTCTTTCAGCGCGCTTCGCGCGCACCTACTCTGAGTTCTAGATCTCACATTTATAAAATTATTGCTCCAAAGTCCCGGCCTTCGGCGCCGCTTGGCAGTCCACAAGGGTTTACGCCCCATTTTGAGACATCAAATTCCCCGCGGTCGTTGTTGCCATTTTTAGTCGTTATTGACGGAGAGAGTTCATTTCCGAGAGCTGTCTAGTGCTACATGCTACGTCCTTGACTACTTCGTTCGATTAAAGTGTATGTTACACCATGGCGTAGCCATCTGTGGATTCTAGGACGACGACATCTAACGTTAGGCCTACGTTGCAAAGTGAAACTGAGATTGTGCCAGCAGATATACATTAACATTGTTTGCTTGAGTAGTTTCAGCATTCCTGTGTTGGGCGCAAGCTACGCGTGGTACCTTAGTATGTGCAGGGTACTCCTGGCAAATTGCAGGTAAAGTAACTTTACATGCAAAAATAACTTTAAGTTATGTGAAAACAATGTACCTGTAGCATACCATAGAACCAGATTGCAGTCAGTGACAGGTACACTTCAGAAGAGGCGGAAAGGAACCAGTTGTCTCAAGGTCACACCAAAGAATAAATACCAGTTTTAAATTTGCTATGATTATGTGATAGTATGATTTGCGTTAACTTTTAGACACAGCAACTGACTCGAGTTGACTCGACCAAAATGTCTGACTTGACTTGACTTGGCTTCTGTCTTGACTTGACTTGACTTGAAAATGTGCTTGACTTGACTTGACTTGACTCGAGCAATGTGGCGAATGACTTGACTTGTGACTCGACCTAAGGGTGACTCGTTACAACACTGGGTTTTAGCATATATCTGGGTGAAAAATTAAGTTTCAGGAAACGCATATTTTGGTTCATAGTCCATCATCCAATATAATGATTCCAAATAATATAATGTATAAGGCTATTCCTCTCCTCAGACCACTATAACATTAAGCGGTTGGAGCTCAGGGGCCCGCCTCAGGGGGTCCAGGGGGCGAAGCCCCCGGAAGCTCAGAGGTTTACGCATGTTTCTGGATGAAAAATGAAGTCTCAGGATAGGCATCTTCCGATGCACTATATCTCAGCTGAGTGGGGAGAGTAAGTGGGGGGGGGGAGTACACTCTAAAACACATCTAGTCAATTGGGGCATGAACCGGAATCTTGTCAAATATTTGACAAGATTTGTTTCAAAATTGACTAGAAATGGTTCAAGAATGAAACTATTCGTTTCATTTATGAGCCGAATCTAGTCAAAGATTTGACAAGATTCCGGTTCGTGCCTCTATTGATTAGATTCTATTCAAATTTGACTAGGACATTTTTAGAGTGTACAAAATCTGAGGGGCAAATGCCCCCTCATGCCCCCCGTAGCGCTGCCACTGGGTTCCATGGAAGCAGCTTCCTCGATGTTAGTACTCCCACACGTACATGTACAGCCAGTAAAAGTGAGTGCGGATAAAGTGACCTCTTACAAAAATTAAGGATGTGAAAAAAATGACCTTTTCGACCAATTCGGCAAAGTAAACCTCATTTTTTATTTATACAAAGCGTACTTTCTAATCCACAGTTTGGAAAAATTGGACACTAAAACTTTATTCTATACTTAGCCTAGCTCAAGTTTACTTTTTTTCTCCACGTAAACAATTTTAAGCTCATGAACTTACTGACACGTTTATGAACCTTAGTAGTAGGGAAGTCAAAGTCAATATCGCTGAAAAATCTCTGAAGCCTCTCGTGGACAGGCACTAGGTCCCCCATATTGCATTGTCGGTTCGTTACATCTATAGATAGAAAATAAAATCGGGAAACATTCAAAATGATTGTAAAAACTGCCAAGGCATAATTGAAGTGAGGGCGCAATATAAAAAAGAATGGGACACTGGTATAATTTGTAGAGTCCATAGGGTCATAAATGTTTTCATCATTCTCACCATTGTACAAAAAGTGATCTTTCGTTCAGATCTCCTCTTTGGCAGGAAACATTTCGAAAAATGTGCAAAATAATGATCTTCAGTAAAAAGTACTCCCACTTATTATACTTGAAATATCGAAAATGGGTCTTTGCCCCCCCCCACCCCTCCACCTATCTCTCTCTTGTCCAACTTAAGATTGGTACCCTTGTGAAAAATGATGAAAAGTGGATAATCTCTTAACTACAGTCATGACTGAGGACTCTAAAGAAGAACTTGTTATGGAGTTAATGAGTTGACTGTCGGTTTTTGCCTCAAGGGTGCTGCCCGAAGTAATGTAATACGGTACTACTTAGAGTAGAAATTCCATGATTTTACAGCTCTCTTTTCAACAAGTTCACCTCTCAAGAAAAACATCCGTGGGAATTTACCCCGTGGCCTGAAAGTAAGTGCAGTAGCGTAGTGAACATTACCAGTGCTCGGAGTCAACTTCACTAACGGTTCCTTTCCAGCCGAATTGCTAAAATGAAACGATGGGAACCTTCAAGTACAATATGCCGGCTATATGTGGGCCTGGAGGAAGTCCCTTGCATCCCCTTCACCACGCCATTGACTAATTTACCCGCACCATAGAAAGTAAAGTAAGGGAGAGTGGATTCAGGCGATCTGGACTGAAGTCATGATGGCTCCCTGTGCGGCAACAAAGCGACTGCGCGTAATGCAAACATTGCGTAGTTGCTTTTGCCCCAGTTATTGGCGGGGAAACTAGATGTTTTCAAGTAAGGAGTATAAAATAAAACACTTACGGTACCATGACTTATCCCTGTTGTGAAAATTACTCCTAATCTTTCGTAAAACGGATGAAAGGAAATTTTTAGGGATTTACCAGAGACCAAATTCAATGAATTTAAAATGCAGAAAATTTTCTCTTTTAAAAGGAAGTAAAAACCGCATTTCAATAGCTTGTAGGGTTTGGAAGATACTAATTTTCAAAGAAATGCAATTTTTTGTCAAGATAAAGTGCATTACAGGAAATCTGTGATGTCATCGCGGCACCTTAAATTGACATAGCATTGAATTTCTTTGTGATATTGATGCCGCTGTACGGAATATTTAGAAACTTTGTTTGTTATGCCCTATATTTAGGTGTAGATTCATGCTAAATCTACATGGAAAGATATTCAAACATTCCAACAGTATCAAATTTCAGGGACAAACAGGACAGTCAATTAAATAGAAAAGAAGGAACCTGAGGCATTGTGCCACTTTACATAACATTCCGTGACCTTGATGAGAACTGAAGGTATTCTTTGACGAAATAAGTACTCTTTAATATGAGTATCTCGAGTTAGGAAAGGAGTATTGCTACAAGGTTTGGAGGGCATGAACTGGGATTTTTTCTCTTTCACATGAGACCCTTGCGAAAAGCCACTGGAATATGCCTTTAACTTCTGAATTTGAATGCACACTGTACTTACGGAAACACACCAATCATCTAGCTTTTACCGTACAGCGGAAGCGCACTCACTTTTTGGTGGTTTCACTGGTTCAACACGCAGTTGATAGACTGGGTCAGCGTTCTACTTTACTTAAAGGTGATCGGTCGTCTTGAAATATTGTTTGTGACGTCAGCCTTTTCTTGACATGTTTCTGAGGCGTCACTGTTCAACAGATACACCGTACAAGCGTGGTATAGCTAATCGGTAAGCAAGACGAGACGGCATGTAGCTGCATACCTACTAGGTATACCGATGTCATCATAGCTACTTGTATGGTGTATCCGTTCAACAGTTACGACTACAGAACATGTCAAGAAAAGGCTGACGTCACAAACAATATTTCAAGACGACCGATCACCTTTAATTTAAATTTCTATGGGCAACACACGTAAGGGTTACGATCTGGATAGTAGCACAACTTTGAATCCGAGAAATTCCACCAATGGGGTGCCCGATATAAAATAAAAAAAGACACAAAAATAAGACAAGATAAAAACTATAGTGCGATATAGATATTAATCCAGCTCAAGTTTCGTGCCAAAAATGGATTTCATAATCTAACTTTGACAATTAAGGTGGGCTGAATTCAGAAGATTGAGGTATCGTATGTTTCTAGCACATCATCAGCTGCCTTTCCAAATTTCAAATTGGCTATATTAAAATCCATTTTGCCAGGGAAATCCATATCGGTGCACATTCTCTAATGCAAGCTGGTTAAATAAAATCTAGCCTGCGTAGCGCTTCGGTGGCTGCCGCCCCTCAGATGGTTTGTTGCAGCGATGAGCTGAACGAAGAATCTTCGTCGGCTCCGCGGGGTAAATAAAATCACGATTGTGGTTACTGAATAGACAACCATCTCCAGGCTAAAGTAACTAAGGGAGGTTGGTTACATTTTACCAGGAAAACGTTTAATATTTGTCCACGATCTCAAATCAGTAGTCATTCACTTAATCACGGAAGAGTTAATTCAATAACTGTGACCCAGATTCATTGGTTATTTTTAACCAGGAAATGGTTTTCTAATTTGTGACCACGATCCTAGTTAAGTTACACCAGGGCGATTTAGAGTGTAGTAGGCCTATAACCGCAGGGGCGCAAATCTCTTTGAGAGTGGTGGGGGGGGGGCGAAAACGAATATGGTGTATGCGTGGATTTGAAACTGTGCACGCGTAGCGTGCACCGCGAGCGCGAAGCCCTCGTGGGTGGGGTCCAGGGGCAAAGCCCCGGTGGAGGTCCAGGGGGCAAAGCCCCCGGAAGCCCCTGGGTTTTAGTATTTCAGAAGCTGCAGAAAGATTATTTCGAACGGAAGTTTTTTAGTGTAAAGGCTCCTGGGTTTTAGAACATTCACACTTCTCAAAAGGGTTAGTTAGGGCACAAAGTTAATACTACTGATGTGCTTCACGAACCGGGGCACAAAATGCAGAGATAGATCGCTCTGGCCTAGATTAGGAAACAAAGTGAAGGTATAACTAAGACATGTCTTAAGTGTTTTCGACTGAAAATTGATTCGTCTGCGCCGGGTTTCTGCTTCAGATGATATTCCATACGGCCTTGGTCAACAGACATTCAAATGCTATGTCAGTTATAGCCTATAATTGTATTGTTGTCATGTGTTGTTATCAAAGGGATGTCAAAAGTGACCAAGCGGCGAAAAATATGAGTATTGCTATTCACATTTTTGGGGGGCCAAATTAGGGTTTGGCCCCCACTTTTTCACTTGAGGGGCAAAGGCCCCCCTTGCCCCCGGGATTTGCTAACTGTCATGGCATTGTGACCATGGTAATACCATGATAATTCTGTGTTAATACCAGTATCATACTTGGTATCATGGTAACGCAGTGACTCATGCAAGCACCACCAAACACTATGGGTAACTACTTAGCCTATATGGAAGGTAATCAGTGTCATTGAAAAGGAACGTATACTGCACGACTGAACTAAAAGGTTTATTGCGGTAAGAGATAGTGCAAAAAATGAGCTCAGCTAATGGCCCTACTGTGTGCCTTAACACCTAAACTGTCGAGTGAATAGTCTTTCAAAGAAAGTAAACTCAAGTAACTGGAACAAACGAGGAAAAGTCTACTTGATTAATCCTCTGCAAAGGGGTTTGATGCCAGTGGCTTAGCTAGAGGGGGGAGGGGGAGGTCGCCCCCCACAAAGCCTCCGAAGCCCTCTGTCGGAAATTTCTAGTCTCTGTCGGAAACTTTTACAACCTTAATTAAAAATTCTTGCAACGGTAATTAGTAGCTAAAATTATATTCTTAGGGGTTTACTTACAACACTTCTTATGATTTTTAAGCAGAATTACACATCGAAATGGTTACTGACAAGGTCTGGAAGTGTCATTTAAGGCAATCTCGGAGACATTTTAATCTAATTTTTTTCCGCGCGCTACACGCCAGATGATGGTGGGCTACGCTTAGATAGTACATCATTACTTCAAGATAATAATCTGTCGGAAATTTTTTGCTTTTGCCCCCCCCCCCCCTCCACAAAAAATATCTAGCTACGCCACTGTTTGATGCCTCACTAAAGGATGATGTATGTCTCATGCCTTTCCCTTCGTACGCAAAAAAGGGAAAATGGGTAATCTCCACTGCTCTCATCTGACTGGGTTACTGTTTTAGAACTATTTTCCTTTGATTTAAGTTCGATATTTTTTTCATCTGTAAGTGAGTCTTACTTTCTTAACTAGGTATATCAAAGTTCAGCCAGCCCTCTCTCCATCCAACGTTTTCGTTTCCATTGGGATTAGCTGAATCCAGGGCCTCGGAGCAGTCTTTGCTCCATATATGAGTTAGTCAATGAGCAATGCTGACGCAGACGGGCTACCACGACTGGCGTTCCCTAACAACTAACTGGTGGGTAAAAACTTACGTAAGGCAAGTTGCTTTGTCGAAGATTCAGTTACGGTAGATCAAAGGTTCATTGAACCGAAGGAAGATCCTAACTCTAATCCTAATCCTAAACCAAACCCTTATACTAGTCCTAAATCTTAATCTATGTCTAACCCGAATCCTAACTTTTACCTCAAACCCGGAGTAGATTTTGGCCAAGCGAATCTTCGGTCTAGTGGGTATCCCCCCATGTCACAATTTATCTCCGGGACAAAAACGGTATATTTGACTATTCATGGCTGCATTCATACCATGTTTTTAGTTCGTTTATATTTCAAAACCGCAATAATGTTGAAGGATCACTCTGTGCGATGACTTTTGGAAAAGGTTGTTTGTATTGAAAGTTATATGATGTCGTCAGGGGCTCTTTTTTCACACTCTCCATTGTGCATAAACTTTACAACACAATAAATGAAATAGAGGTCACTTCAACTCAAGAGGGCCAGTGTATCTTGCTTTTTGTTCCTGAATTAAAGGGAGAAAGCAGTCACTCCAAGTTTATTTTGAAAAATGTACTACATCTAACTAATCTCCTCTTATTTCGTTCACAAATATCTTTCATGATGTTTCTGTACAAGAACATTGAATACTGAAGGTAAACCAAGGAGTTATTCTGCATGAATTTAACAAAAAAGTAACAAAAATATTGTCACATGACTGACAGGAGCCATTCCTGAATTAGGATGACGGGGCAAAAGGGGACTGCATTCAACCTTCAGGCAGTAAGCCAAGGTCATTGGATCATACTCGTACAGTTTTGATTTTAACCTCGGTAAAGTGCCAATATGCCGGGACCTTTCGTACATTTCTGCTTCAAGTCTGCGTGTACAATCCAGCAGCATATATATTATCAAGTACTCAGGTCGCATTTAATTATAACTGTTAGCGACATTCTTCATATTGTTATACTGGTTTAAGAACTATGTAGTTTGAAAAATAGACCAAATCATTTACTATTTTTCTTCATACAAGTTTGATCAATCTTTCAAACCGCGTACACGGTGGCACCAATTTCATAGGTGAACTGTCTGTATCCTTCTGCCCTTGTGTTGCTTAATTTTTATTCAATTGAACAATGGAGCTACATCGTAGCATTATATTCACTACTTATATAGCATGGTATTGTGTGAAGAAACCCATTCAGAATTCAATAGTTAAGTTGAATACTTTTGTAACTTGCTAAAACGGAATTGCCTGAATAACTGACTGTGTTGACTTGAACGGTAGGCGACGTTGAAAGGCCTATAAATAGGTGTAACTTTGGACAGTAAGTCCTTGGAGATTGTTTCCTCGTTTGTCATGAAGGCTATCCTCACGTTTACACAGCAAGTGTGCACAATACTTATATAAGAAAACAGCTGAAATCCATAGTTCCTTATTTCAACTTGAACGTTTTATGGACTAACACCTTTGTTTTGAGTTACACCTATTTATTTTCATGCCTTATTTCGTCAGCCAAATTTTGGTGATCTTCATACCCTAAGTGATACAGCACTTTGTTGTAATGATCGAGACACTTGTTTTTTTTTTCAGATGCAGGCTTTTATAAAGCCACATAGCAAAAAACTAGTATCTATAGCAATCTTTGGTTGTTGCATTGTCCCATTGTCCCGGCCAATGGAAAGAAGCAAAGTGTTAGGAGGGAGCAATGCCCCATCGGAAATAAATAAACCTCATGCACTTACGTCACGCGACGTCATTTTGGCAGCTAAACAATGAAGCACACTGTACGCCCGAAGTTGGCTTCGCACGCGAGGGTAGTATACTTACTCGCGTATCCTACCTGTCCACAAATTATCTGTCTGCAATGATACGCTCTTCCCTCCATTAGAGGGCGCACTCTCTGTTCTGTGACGTCACATGCATAAGGTCTATAAAGAGTTGGGAGGGAGCAATGTCTGATCGGAAAGAAATAAAGAGTTGGGAAGGAGCAATGGATAAATTTTCCAAGTGAAAGCTTACCCAGCCCCCACCCCCGTGGTTACGTGCCTGTCCAGGGGAACCTTCGAAGGTTGAGGAATAGATTTCATCCATCATCACTGCTCCAGTTCCACAATCATAAAGATGAAACACTAGATGATGCATCCCCAAGCCCCAACATCCCAACCGCCAACTCACAGTACACAGTGTCCACTGTCGTACCCAATAGGAGAATTGGGCAATACACTTCAACGTCCCACGAGTGTGTAAACACAAATATAGGCTTGTGACATGATCCCCCGGCTAAAGCTGGGTGTGACCTACCCCGTCGGCTAAATCCTGCGCACGCCACTGTTAAAGTAACGATATAGATACTCTCTCCCTTTCAAGTTGTGCATTATCATGCAGGCCCGTAGCCAGCTTTTACCCGGGGGGGGGGGGTGTTCGTCGACTATCTAAGCGGAGCGCCACCATCAGTTGGCGGGAAGCGTACAAGAAAAGTTTTGGCTTTTCAAACCCCCAAGATGGCCAGAAACGGCACTTCCAGAGTGTTTTAAGCAAGAAGAAGTTCAGCCCTCATTTCGAAATTCTCCTTGCTTCTTGGAACACTTGGAAAAATATTGGGGGCTGAACATACCTTCAGCCCCCCCCCCACTTTTTATTTTTCATCGCCGCCACTAGATAGGTGTTCATCATGAACACCTATCTTTCCTTCCAACCTACTGCAAATGGAGGAAAAAACACATGATCAACAATACTTAAAATAGCTCTTTTATTGTGATCCAGTCTCATAAAAACTGAAGTGGGTACTGTGATTATATAGATGATTCACAGAGGCACATATCATGGCAAACTTCAATTGGCTTGAGAGTGTTGCCCAGCCCCACCCTACCCCCACAGTAGCCTTCCAATTTCGTGGAAATTTTGCGAATTTGCCATTTTACCCTCAAAATGGGGCACTTGGAGTTCCATACTGTCATTCGTTTTTGTGAACAGAGAACATGATTTTAGTAGACCGAAAACATTCAATGACTTTCACACACGAAGTCAATGTGGATCTACCAGTCCTGGATCTACGCAGCTAGGCAGCCTAACCATATATTGTAGGCCTAATTTGTTTCTTGTAGTTATGGAAAAAATCCGAGGCCTAAGGTAAAATTAACATTGCAGTTGTTCTCTAGAATTATTCCTGAACATTTGTGCATAATTTGGGCCTAAATGAAAGGTTCTTTACCTTGCATCAATGCTTTCTTTATTCCTCGAGAGTTCGATTGTGACTGCTTGAGAGTTACTGTACCAGTTAATGAGGCCCATGGGAATTGTGTTGCACTAAAACAAAACAGCTTGAGCTACTCATACGGCTTAACGTTCGCACTGCAAATTCAGCGCGGCGCGGCGCCCGGTGTCGTGTGGTCTGTGGACGTCCCTTCGCATCAATGATCCCATGTTGCCTTCAGCTGAGCGTATGTTTTGTCATATTGTACTCCATGGTCCTGGTGGCACCCACTGTCGTTGAAAAGTGATTTAAATATGCATTTTCGTGCATTTTGTGCAAATTGACAATTTGCCCTGGAAAACGCCAACACTTCATTAAAAAAATTGGTCTGGGCAGGGGGTTCGCACGAACCCCCCGAACCCCCCTGGCTACGGGCCTGATCATGTGGGACTTTGAAATGGAGGAAATTCAATTTTCCCAAGTATACATATAGCCCAGGCTTCAAAATTGATGATGGGAAATGACTTCAAAACCAATTTTTTTCGATGCATGGTTGGGAACATAAATACAAAATGTAAAGGTAAAAATATAAAAAAAAACGATGTAGGATCTTAAACGTCACCAATGTTCGTCTAATTCCCCCACTAACGATGGTTGCCTGACTGATCTTGAACATCCTGCGTATATGGTAAAGATAAAAATATTCTGGGAGGGGGTGATTTTCCTAGAGGAAGCCGGTCCTTTTGTCAGGTACACTTTGGTTTGGTGATTTTTTTTTTGCTATATTTGCTAAAAGTTTGATATAATGTAGAGTAGACATCAGACAATTATGAAAGTATGTGCTCCATTTTTTCATGTGCAAGGGGGGGGGGGTAGCCAGCCACTTCAAAATGGCCACCATTTTGATCATTTTGGCTGATTTAGCTCAAGAAAGGCTCTGTTACACCAACATTTGGTGTCTAAAACTATTTTAGGAGTAAAAGGGGTAAAATTAACAGAGTCACCCACAGTATACCATAAGTTTTCCAAAAAATATTGATTCGTTTCTTTTTTGAAGTGCCCTGTCGAATATGGCCCTTTTCGTCAAAACCCGGCAATTTTGGTAATTTTAGCTTATGGGGACAAATTTGAGTACCAAATTCTCTAAAAGTGTATATTCCAATGTTAATGGATAGTCCTATAAACAGGAAATACTTGAGTATAATTTGGACTCCAACATCCAAACTACACGAAATGAGTGGTACTGAAAATTCGCGAGTTTTTTGTTTTTCGTCGGGAAAGTTTGGCCTCTGGGATCATTTTTTATGCCCAATATTTCCTTCTACTGAATAAGTAGAGCTGCTGATCTTTCTGCTATTAAAAGAAAAGTAGATTGTTAAGACACATAAATTTTGAAAAATTTAAAACCAGGCAAATTTTCACTAGTGTGGCCCCTAAACAGCTAGAACATCAATATTTTCATTTTTCGTTACAAAATACAAGTTTTGGCACTACAAGACAAGTTTGAAAAATGATGATGTCTTTTATAGAGCCACACAAAATATTCCATCTTCACAAAATTGGTACTCAAGCGCCTCAGTAGTACGCAAAAATTACATTGACAGATGACAACGGAACATTGAATAAGGGAACCCAAATATTGATTTTTTTTATTTTTTGGTTAAAAATATGGATAAAAGAGGCATTTTTGAGCAGTAATATCTCTGATACTGTGCCGCAAGATACTCCCATCTTCATAGAATGGGCAGCCTTATGTCTCAGTAGCACACAGAAAGAATTTCGACTCGCAAGTCAGAATAGGCATGAAATTAAGGAAACCCAAATATTGTGATTTCTTACATTTTTCCTCGGAAAATGTGGGTATATAGGGGCACTGTTGATCCGTAATATCTCAACAATTATCATACAAGATGTTCTCCTCTTCCTGAAATCTGTAGCCTAAGTACCTCGTTACTGCACAGAAAGTATGTAGACTTGTAAATGAGAACGGGCATGAAATTACAGAAACCGAAATTTGCGATTTCTTCATTTTCCCCTCGAAATATGGGTTCAGAGGCATTTTGAGCCGTAATATCTCTACAGGTATCATACAAGATGTTCTCATATTTATGAAATGTGTAGCCTTGTGCCGTGTTAGTACACGGAAAGAATTTTGACCAGGGGAGTCGCCAGAGCATTTATCGTGGAGGAGAAACCTGTCCGCCTACAAACTTGCTCCGTCATGCTACAAAATTCAACAATAACCTTTCCGTCA
This sequence comes from Holothuria leucospilota, assembly GCA_029531755.1. NCBI lineage: Eukaryota > Metazoa > Echinodermata > Holothuroidea > Aspidochirotida > Holothuriidae > Holothuria > Holothuria leucospilota. Next base: position 38,393,184 of record CM055977.1, on the reverse strand, counting down.
TAGTGGCGGATCCATGAGCCATTTCTAGGGGAGTGAAGTATGGAAGTTCATATATTGAGGAAGGGTAGCGTTTTAGAGGTGCTGTTGCCTGTGGGATGGGTGTAGCAAGTGACGGCGTGGAGTTTCAGGCCTGCTTTAAAGCCCCTGGTTAGGTTCGGGGTTACAAGGAGATTTTGAATAGTAATAATATCACTCAAACTGTGAATGATGTAATGTTGGGACAAGCATCTGTGATAGGTTCGCCCAAAGGGCGAAGAAATTCTATATTTTGTATAAATAGCATATTCAGTTCAAGGGGAAAGTGGAATATCTGGGGGCAATTCGTCCCCCATCATTCCCCTTAGAACCGCCACTACATCCTTACCACAGTGTCGGGATTTTCTTTAATCCTCATCGAAAAACTAAGCAGTTTCGAATCAATCTGGGCATAAAGTAGCAACGAAACTTTTTCCCTTCAGATCTCTACAACTAGTGAAATGCTCAGATTTTATATATTTATTTATTTTTTATATATTTATATATTTACCCCGAGAATAGTTTTATTGGGGGAGGGGGGGGGGTACCGAACGTTTGTTCTCCTTTTAGTACTTTGCTTTCGTTAAAATGGGCAGTGGTTTAAAAGAAAGAAACCATCAGCCATTTTCCTCATTTGTTCTTAAAACTGAATTTTCTAAACGTTTCATAAATACCTACTCTCGGCCTTGGTTTGACGTCGGGCATAGCCTAAGACTTCCACGCACCTTATTTGACAAAGTTCCTCCCATCATAGTAAAATCAGACTCAGTGGAGGAATAAGGGGAATCGGACCTTTTATGACCCCTGATTGGGAGCCCCTTGTTACCATATAGCTTTCCAACATAGGAGTCGCAGACATGAACTTCAAGGGAAATATTGCGTTTAAAATGCACCAACATGGCATACGCAGAAAATGTCTTTAATCACTATTAAAACCCATGAGCGTGGATCATGGGGGACGGGGGGACGCATCCCCCTCACTTTTTTGGAGTGGGGACATCTCCATTAAGTCCCCCCACTTTTTCAATAATATATCATTTATTATGAATTGACACTACATTTTAAAAGCTAAATTGCGCCCAAATATGGCACCATTTGCCATATAGACACCTTCCAGTTTTCATTTTTCCAAAGGGGAGGGGCCACCCCTCCCCATAGACCCCTCCCCCAGGACGACGATTCGCAAATGGTGAAAAGTCCCCCCCCCCCATCTTTGGAGATGGCTCCACGCCCTTGTTAAAAACATTCAGTCTTACCAATAACCTCCAGCAATAGATCATATCCTCAAACTATTATGCATTTCAAGAGTTATACAGATGTTGCATCATTTCAAATTTTGAAAATTTGGGCCAAGAAATTATTCTTGAGCAACATATGACTGAATTTCCCTTTGTGAAAACCGTATTTCTTAAAAAGAGAGCTGCAGTGCTACCTTATTTTGAATTATCTATCCTTCTGTATCAATAAGTACTGATTTTAAAAAGTGAATATTTTATGTTCAACAAAAGCAATATTTCCCTCTAAGTACCGTAACAAATTTGTGTCTTGTAGTGTAATTTCCAGCAATCTCTGACGTTTCAGATGTCTAAGTTGCTTTCTCGGCCCAAACCATTGTGAGACTAAGGTCGGCTTTGGTCCCTTGTTTTGCCGATTTGAAAAATTCATGGAACTTCCCCTAACGAGACTCTCCCTTCCTTTTCTGCTAATCCCCTTTTGTAATTATATTGTAATCGCTGTTGTAACTTAATTATATACTACTAATAGCATTTTAATACATTTGAACTCAAGCCCTGCATTTGCGATTTCTGTAGACCATTTAAATACGAACAATACCCATGTTGAAGGTCATTGCTCTTTGCATAGCTCTTTTGAACGCTACGGAGTTCATTGCATCCTTTGACCCTATATCCTACGGTAGACTCCCAGTAGCACAGCTACAGGCTTCTTGAGGAGGGCGTGAAATGACACTTGTTTTAAACACAATTAAGCGTATTTTTTTCAATTGGTGTTTAAGTCAGGGCCGTAGCGAGCGGGGGTGTGGGGGTGTCACACCGCCCCAATATTTGGTCGCCGTCGGCAAATTTTCGGTCTGTCGGCAAAAACGGGAGAGGGAAAGGAAAAGAAGAGGAAAAGAGGAGAGGAGGAAAAGAAGAGAGAAGAAGGGAAAGGAAAGGGAAAGGAAGGGAGGGAAAGGTAAGATGGAGAACGGAAAGAAAAAAAAAGAGAAAGAGAGAATGGAAGCTGCGGACAGTCTGTCATCGGCTATTTCTATTTTCAGCTCTTCATCTAATTGGCCCATTCATGTTGAAGGCCCGTCGGCAAATTGAGTATGCATGTGACGGCCTTATACGGCCGTATCAACGGCCGTCGGTGTAATTGGACGAGTGACTGAGTCCGTCGGCAACTCGGGGAAAGAAAGGGAATTAAAGGCTTCCGTATAGTCACACTTTCGGTCATATGACATTCTTGAAAAACACTTTCTGCACATTATTCCTCACTTTTATCATCACCATGGGGAAAAGCAACCGATCATCCTTGGAGAGAGTATCCTTAGCCCGTTTTCTTAACCTTAACTTTGACTTCAAACACATTTTGCAAACTCCTGAGGATCCGGTTTACCCATAAACATCCTGGGAAAAATAATGCGTGCCGTGCGTGTCTTCCCTTCACTTCAGTCTCAGGCTTTTAACTTTTGAACACCAAAATGAAACATACAGAACCCATCCTGGCGTTCAAAACATATTTTAAAGGCTTTTGTTAAGATTCTGAACACTTTTTCTCCCTTTTTGAACGCCGTACGCCTATTTGAACACCTACACTATTTGAACGCCTGACGCGTCTAGTGTTCAAATGCTGAACGCATAGTGTTCCAATTCTGAACGACACGTTCAGCTCCTGAAGTATAGTGGCATGACGGGAGGAATAGCCTGACACATTAAAATTATCGGGAATATTTGAGTTGGATAATGTATTACTAACCAAATTGTACCTATCCTGCATGAAACTTAATTTTTTACCCAGAGATTATGCTAAAACCTCAGAGCTTCCTGGGGCGAAGCCCCCTGGACCCCCACCAGGGGCCCTAAGGCGTACCCAGTGTTTTAGCCAGCCCCTGTTTGTGCGACAAGGTTGCATAAACGGCGATAAATGTCGCACACAAAAATCTGAGAAGCAAATTCTACTCGGTTGTAAATTTTGAGGTTCCTCATTACGGCAGAAATCCACTCAAATATTGCACCCGTTTGCGATCTAGGCACCTTGCAAATTCCAAAAATTTCCTAAGGGGAGGGGTGTCCCCCTCCCCTTAGATCCCTCCCCCAGGCCATAGTTCAGTAAACTTCGCATTGAGAAAATGTCCTAGCTAAACACTGGCGACCCGGGGGGATCCCAACCGCTTAAAACCATAACGGCCTGACGAGAGGAATAGCCTAATACAGTAAAATTATCCGGAATCTTTGCATTTGATGATGCATTATGAACCAAAATATATCCACCCTGAGACTTAATCTCTCACCCAGAGATATGCTTAAACCTCAGCGCTTCCGGGGCTTCGCCCCCTGGCCCCCAGCGGGGCTTTGCCCCTGGACCCCACTAGGGGCCCTAAGGCGGGTCCCTGGACCCCACCCGCTTAAGCTTGTTTTCGCGCTACGCATTACTAGATCTGTCGACAAAACATAATCTCTACACCCCCCTCAAAGATAATACCTTCGCTACGCCCCTAGTCAAAGTTACAATGACATCCAATAAAAAAAACTGTTTCTGATTGGTGATTAAAGGGTAAAATCCCACAAATCAAGACCCGTTACAATTATTTCAATATCTTTTACCATTCTCAAGATAGACCTCTTCAAAGTAACGGTTTCTGAAGCAACTCACTGCCCATGCAAAAATTAATGATGTATAGTGTTGCACAGTGTTAGCATTTCTTTTGCTATTGCTATAAATTCTCTTAAAAACTGTCAAATAATTTACAGTGTGGTAAGCGGCATTAATGTTTTTCAAGAAATTAAGTTTAACATCCAAAATAAATCCCTCAGGAAATAAGTACAGCATTGGACATAATGGTGAGTTTTACTTTCCAGTCACAAATTTACGTATTTAGCTCATGTTTATTCATGTTCAGTACAAAAAAGAAATTTATCCTCTAATGTGGTCAATACTTGATGGATCTGAATGGACATTGTGGCTATTCCTATGTTTTTAATGCTTTTACATCAGATATCCAACTATCTAATTTACATGTCACCATGCAGAATGTCCGTGAATTCAGTCCTGCCCTCATTGAACCCTTAGATTTCATTTTGCTAAGCTTATATTAGTGTTGAATATACAGCACAGGAAGGTACATATATAGGGCATTAAGCATGGTTACTAAATGTGAGTATGGTGAGTTAGTAGCCTAAGGCAATAAGTTTGTTGTCCCTTGGGGACGTACCTCTTTACGGGAGTTAAACTCTTTCGGGACTAATGTTTGGTTTTGCCCCTTGGCTATTCGCCAGAGAGTCGAGGGGGACTTTTGAAAATGTATACTGTCCTTTAGAGGACGTATGGTGTCCTCCTGGGACGTAGTTCCTAGTAGGGGAAGCAGAACTCCTTCGGGATTAATGTTTGCTTTTCGCCCCTTGGCTCTTCGCCAGAGAGTCGAGAGGACATTGGAAAAAGTACAGTTTAAAGTAAAAAAAAACCGATAATACATTGGTCCTACAGCCGGTGTGTCTTAAACAAACAAAGCATACCAAGAAAACTCAAAAGAACACCTAAGAACTTAAGACCAGCATAATAAAGCTCTTTTGCTTTTTTAAGGACTGGACTTCTTCTCTGGTATATTATATATATATATATATATATATATATATATATATATATATATATATATATATTATATGGGCTATGGAACCAATGCCCATTATGAATGGGCTGTAGTACAAAACGGCTGTAGGGACTATGGGCTTTAAGCAGGTTGTACACTCGCCAACAACACTTGAACACTATACGTAAACATACTGCGAATCTTACCGATTCAGCTGAACTCTTTCAATCGTTTCTGTCGTCTATGATCCAATGACATGCCTATCATTTTTCAGAGAATTGATTTTACGGCTCAGCTAAATTCCTGGTTTAAAAAAATCCAGGCCCGAAGTTATCCACCTAATCTCAGTCTTAATAAATCGAAGAGCTAAGGCCTCAACGTAAATTTCCTGCTGTCGAGATTATTGGTTGAAGAAAATACAGTGGCCGAGTGTAGGCGGACTTCTGTTGTTCAGCCTTTAATCGATGCAGTTCACTGACTCTGAATGTTATTTGTTTAGCTAGTTATCCAGGCTATAGACTACCTGCTGAACTAAAATTGAGGGAAAAATCCCACATTTCGCAATTGTTTAAAAGCACGTCAACTTTCATGACCTTGGCATTCCTCTTCAAAATGCAAAATCTTTTCACACTTTTTCTTAACAGAAATGGGCGAAATATTGGGGTCTAAGTCTAGTGCTGACACTTTTGTAAGTCAATTAAGAGATGAACAGATGAAGAGCAAACCCAACCTTAATTCTCTCCGTTGCAACTTTTTCTAGATATATTATCAATGATTGTTAAGCATTTACGCCCCTTAATTGTCTTCCCCTTTGGGTAAGGTGGAGGGGGCTCGTCGTTTCTTGGGGGATGCCGTGCTGTCCTCGTTCTTGTGGTGCTGGGTTTCTGAGACTGATACTGCAATTAATCTGTTAGTTTTTTGGGGGGAGGGGTTAGGGTGGTGGTTTTCTTTAGTTTCTGCTTTTTCTTGCATTATGGTATTATATATGTTAATTTTAGGGAGTATACTCTAGACAAGCCCTCTAGCTTTTAGTTGCACTTCCTTTCACTTCTCATTATTTTGTAATTGTGTTAAGTTGAAATTGTTTCTTCACTTGAAGTGGAAAAAAAAATTAATGAAATGAAATGAAATTAGGGTAAAAATCTGGCAGCTGCAATCTATAAAATGTTTGCCTTACATTGGGGTATACACTATATATAAATGAAAAACTCTGAAGGCTGAATGCCCCCAAGTCCCGACCTTCCCCGATACACCAGTGGTTCTCTCAGCAATTTTTTTTGTTTTGGATCCAGTCTGAGAAAAATCCCGAGCCACTTTACCAAGATTTTGTCATGGGGGAGGGTTAGGCTGAAATGAGTTAACTGCACTAAACTGCCGAAGTGCCTGCAAGAACTTGGAGTCCAGCGGATCGCCTTTTGGGTGATGGTAGACCGGGACGGGGAGCTGTAGTGGACTTTGGAATAATAACGTGGAGCACTGAATGTCCCACAGGAAGTGATCATGAGACAACTTACCAATAACGTCTGTGTGTGCAAGAAACACGGCGAAAAAGCACCATTGTTGGATTGTTAACGGCATTATTAATTTTCAATACCACGTGACTTCCCTTTTACAGTATAAAAGATAGCAATATATATATATATATATATATTAAAATGTCTCGAAGAAGATTTCTGATATAATGGGCGTTTCTTTTTCCAATACTTTTTTATCATAATCTGCTTCGCTGGCCGAAGTGGAAGGCCATTTGAGAACCCCTTTTAATACTCTGCAAATACCACACGAATATCTTGTTCATAATTGAAAATATTCTTGTTTGAAGGTAGGTTATTCTTGTCACTAAAAGACTAAACTGCCTCAAGATTAAAAATTGTTATGTAACACCGGCAGATTACTCCTAAGTCTTTTGCCGTTCTATTCTATCGAAGTGTTAGTTTGATCAAGTTGGCGCTCGGCAACAAAGAAGGGCAAAAGGGTAAAAAAATTTACTCCATAATGTAATACGTTAACTTAGAAACCCAAATTCTTTAGATCCCAGCCAATTTGTACATTACCTCCTCCAGAATCCGAGTGTTATGGTGAGAGCCCTGGATATGTAGACAGTCCGTTGAGGTCCTTTAGATCCAGGCAGACAAGCCAATACTTGCTTTCCGATCTGTGTGTAGACAAGGCTGGATATCCAGTTTATTGGCGAATACATTCATTTCAGCATGTCATCAATTTTTTTCTTTACGCCATGTATAGCTCATCCCTGTTAGGCGTGGACGACTTGAAATACGCCCTGTCTACGACTTAAGGCCATGGTAGCCGCTCTTGAAATTCCCATTTCCTTGGAAGAAATCGTAGTCATCCGGTCACTTGTCTATTGATAGGCATTCTGTGTGTAGATACACCACAATATTATTGCATGGGTGGTGCCAGGAGGGGAAAGGGGGCTTGTTCCCCATCTCCCATCGGGGATGGCTGGCCCTCTTGGGGAAGGTTGGCCCCGTCTGGGAAATTTTCCGATTTTTTATATAAAATATGTAATCCCCAGAGACTTACGCAGTCGCCACAACGATTTGCTTGATTTTACTGTCACGTAGGGCAGATTGTCCAATAAAAATCCACACTTTTCTAATTTTCCTCAGTAAATATCCCACGTTTTAAACTTGTATTTACTAAATACCCAACAATTTCAAATTTTTTATCCAAAAGAAACCCGACATTTTCGGAGGGCAAACATTTAACGTTCTACATCATTTCTGCACCCTGTCGCATTTGCCGGGGCTTCGGGTTGCTGCCCCTACCCCGTCCATCTTGGGCAAATCATGGTGCCTCCCCTTATGTATAAGGAGAACATTTACTTCTGCCCCGTGCCTCCTCCCCCCCCCCCCACGTGGACATATGCCTTAATGAGGGTGGGTTTTTTACATTTGTTTTGGCCTTTATCATTGGTTTTCGTTACTATTATTCTTGTTTTGACCTCCAAACTCTTTATAAGGTCAACCGAGTTTATCCTGCACCTTTGGGGTAGTGCCGTTCCCAAGATTATTTATTCAATGGGCCTTTGAGCCAATGTTCATATTTTTCAGCTGCACTAAATTTCTATTTATCAGATTAAATTCGATATTTCGCTATGAAATCATCCACATTTTCTGTCGAAAATTGTTGGAAATTTGAAGTTGGAAGCGTTTTAATCTTAAGTTCACTTTGGGGGTGGGACTATTGCTCAAAGAAACTGACTATTTTTGTTGGGCCATTTTTCTTCTTCTTTAGGAGATTCCAGGTTTGAAATATATTGAGTCCTCATTTTGACCCACCCACAGCAGGACATACGGTACTTTCTTCTGGTTTGGTTTGGATGCTAGTGGTCTCGGGAAAATAAGGTTCTTCCGTATATAGACTATAATGGTCGATAGACTTGTTCAAATTTTGTAATGCATTCGGCACAATAAGTCTGTAGTGGACCAACCTATTCGATGGCGCTATTCTGGATAATTAACTCATGATAACAGTTTCAAATGATGTGCTTGGCACACCGTTTCACAACGATGTAGCAGTGGAGTTGAGAAGTATACTGTATTAGGCCTGGCCTACTTCCCGTAGGAATAAGTGTCATACAAGGCCCTAGACACACACACTCACACATTTGTGCGTTTGTGCAAGTTGTAAACTACTGTAGTTCGTCATGTAGTACAAAGTAAAACTGATACAACTTAACTTCCTTACGTTGAGTCGGTTTGTCAGATAGAAAACTTTTCAACAGACAGATGGATCACCTGCGCAGTGCATGCACACAAGTTAGAAGTACAAGCATAGCTAAAATACTTAACTTTCAAATGATTTTAACTAGACAAACACAGCAATAAACAATTAAATATACACGTACTCACTTTGCACCATTTAATTATCTTTGTCATTGTAACTCAATTTCACTCTTATAGGTGCTTATGGCATTTACACTACACTTCCTTAAAACGTCTTTTGAATTTACATTACTCTCCCTGCAGGTCTGCAAGCTACTTCCCTTAAATAAACCAATAGGAAGCGGGGGGGGGGGGACTAGGGGGGCTAAGCCCCCCAGTCAAAAATGTGGGGGTTGAAGTATGCTTCAGCCCCCAGGATCCAAGGGCAAAACCCATTATTTGTCTCTTCTGTAAGAAATGTCAAAAATTTGCAGTAATTTTCCTTTAAGTTTGTCCAAAATGTTGCACCAAATTGCATCTGAGGACCCTCAAATACCCAAAAATTTTCCAAAGGGGAGGGCGTGTTCAGACCTCTCCCCAGCACGGCGATCCGAAACAAGGTTCAGCCCCCCCCCCCCCCCGTCTCGAAAGGCTTCCTGCGCCTATGCTACCAATCAAAACAGAAACACTCTTTTGGTTTGTTTTTTCCTTGTGAATGACACGAGGGGAATGACAGTAACGAAAACTTTTCTCTGCGCCTTCTTTGGTCACATCATTAATGTTTCCCCGTCCACAGTAACGAGAAATAATCTACTACTCTCATTCTTATTAATGAGTGTCCTCCTCTTGAGTACCTGTTCGTTTGTTTCCCTTCAAAAGTCAAGAGCAACCGTTTTACCTTGACTCAACAGCTCTATCTATGACTTATATCTCACTTAAGCACAATCTTGTGATCACGTAGCATTGTTTTACTTTTAAAGGCAATGAGCAGTCGCCCCAAAATTTTATTTGAAAAATCAGCAAACTCTTGCAAATCTCCTCTTATTGCATTTCAAGCAACTCTGAAGACGTTTTGAACATAACTATTACAAACAGTAGGTAACGCAAGGAGAAATTCTCCTTGAATTTCTCAATTCACTAACAAAAATATTGTCACATGATCAAATCGGCCATGCATGAACTAGAGTGACCGGGCACATGGCACTCTGATTGGGGTGACTGCATTTTGCCTTTCAGTACTGTAAATCAAAAGTATTCACACCTGCACAACGTAGGTAAGCATTCTATGAACACTTATTAGTACTTATTTCACGTGTACAAGGGCAAACCAAAGTAAATTTTGCTTATTTTTTTTTTCTCCTTTTGACCTTTCCGCGTCCATCCGGTAGAATTCTTTGGAGATATTCATGTTTTGGGATTTTCATATATATATATATATATATATATATATATATATATATATATATATATATATATATATATATATATATATATATATATATATATATATATATATATATATATATATATATGACCCTGGTGTACTCACAGCTCAATTACCGGAAATTTTGTTTTCGACCCTAGGATAGGATTGCAGATAGCTATGTAGGCTAGCATGTAATATACAGATAACAGTGTAATATTTAGGTCTAGACTCATAGCCTTCAGAGTTGCCAGATAGCTGTAGTATCATTTTTTCCCATCCAAGAAAGTATTCTGGTAGATAACTTTATATATATATATATATATATATATATATATATATATATATATATATATATATATATATATATATATATATATATATATATATATATATATATATATATATATATATATATATATATATAGGGTTATATAGGGTTATATGTGCGCATCTATATAAGACCTTAGGGAGACAATTTTCTTTGTTATTTTAGAAAGGATGCTATTAGAGAGACATTAAATGTCTCCCTAATGTTTTAGGTACTATTTCTAGACCTTTTTGTAATCGTCGGAAATAGTTTTAGAATGTTCTTTGGACTCTAAATATATTTTGATAGTTTCAGGGTTAGGGTTAGGGGTTAGAAATTAGTGTGTAAGTCAGGGAAATGTCTCCCATATATCAGTGAAATTGGTGTATTGGTTGATTCTATATTTTCGATGGCCAAAAGATCATTAGTAGCCGGATTGAGTAAAATATGGTCATGAAAAGGCCAACAGTCAATCTCGAAGAGTTAGGAATGGATAGCTCTGAACAAACAATGAGAAGGGGCAATTTCAAGACAAACACACAGTGAACACGCAATGTCGTGCAGTACTAGACCGCCACTGATCTGATTATACTGAGTAACCTAACCTGTATGTTAGTCCAATGCACTATTATCTCCATTGACCAAGTTAATGACCCACTCACTAGCTCACAGAAGAAAGTTCAACCCATAGCAGATAATGTATGGACTCGCTGGATGAACGATTTTTTTTTTCTCAATGAATTACTTTTCAAAGTAAATGAACTAAAAATTATTTTGAAATAAATAAGTTTATTTTAAAAATATGAAAAAAAAAACAAAAAAATTCTGCCGGTCTCGAAGCGAGACCGGAAAAATTTCCGAGATCTCAAAGGTCCGAGACAGAGATCGAGACCACAGGGTGTCGAGACAGAGACCTAGACCGAGACCTAGAAAACCGGTCTCGAGTACTACATCACTGCGCAGGATGTCCGACAGTTGGTGACAATGTCTGGTTATGCCTGGGTACATGTTGGTACGCAAGAATTTCGTTGACAAAAGAACTTTTTAGGAATTTTTTGCAATATTTTACTTTATTTACATCGTTACATTTATCGTTTTATTAAAATTTTCGAAGAGCGTTGTTAATGACAGGCATTTATCTTTTCAGTCCTTGTCTTTTTATCAAAATTCTCATGGCTGGCCGGGTTGGATTGCCCGAAGGGTGGACGTGGCAAAAAAGCCTGACATAGGAGACTTATAAAGTAAAGATAACTTTAGAGAATGAAAGTATCATTCATAAAAATCACTTTGTTATTCAGTCGATTTTCTTTTCTTGTTTCATGTCCATTTTCGACTTATACTCAGATGACTGTTTAAAGTCGTAATCAGAAGCCGCTTTCTCACCCATCCTGGAGGTACTGAGGGTACAACAAGTGCCCGCCAACTGGTGAACTCCCTGAGTGTATGGAAAGAAATTGCAGGTGCAATGCATACATGGAAGCAAGTAATTGTCACTTCTAGAAGTTGTGAGCATTGCCGTTTATGCCTTAAGGTAAACAGAAATGCAGGCGGAAACTTTAAAGTCTTAAATGGAGTTAGGAAACCCAAAAGGACGCACCAGCAAGCCCTCAGAGAGACAGACAGACAGACAGACAGACAGACAGACAGACAGACAGACAGACAGACAGACAGACAGACAGACAGACAGACAGATTTTATTACACATAGCCGCAGGAATATTTCTCGTATCTACAGTCATTCCACCCGAGGGTATGTAGCAACTCTTTGGTCTGACCACCTTAAAGGGGAAATACAGTTACCAGTTCTATTTAGTATACCCCATTTTCACCATTCATGAATGGCTCTTTTCAATCATGTGACAATATTTTGTCACTGAAATGATATAATGCAGATTAACATCTCGGTTTGCCTTTAAATGTGCACTTTATAAGAAAAATATATTTTCTGCAACATCATGAAATATACTTGTAAAAATAGTAAGAGGAGATTTGTAATATGTAGCTGTTGTCTGCCGGAATGTTTCATACCTTTAATTAATCCTGCATTCTGTGCATGCAACGGTGTCATGCATTCGTAGCCACCGTGACCCCTCCATTTAAGCAATATGCTGTGGGGGTAAAATAATGCAAAAGAAAGCTGCACTTGGGTAGATGGGTCTCAGTCGTGCTGAAGTCTATGAAACCTTACCACTTCTGTCGTCTGGCCCAGGGATCACGTCCATTGGGCCCAGGGGTAAAAATCCCCTGGAATCCAAGGGAACCTGGTATATGCAATATTGTAGACAATAATATCAAATACTTTCGAAAATACACTGTATACTCACACAAAAAAGATCACAATTTTGAAAAGGTTTCCACACTAAATGGGAGAAGTTAAAAGGAGTAGTAGGGACAGGCATAAAATACTGGGGTATTAAATGCTCGTATTTCCGTATTTTTCTTAACTGTTCACGACATCCACTCCCCCTCCCGATCAGTAGATAATTGGTGAATGAACGGGTTTTACTTTAAATTGTATTTTGAAGGACTATGGCACATCTGTCGTAACCTTTCATCCTATACCCCATCTCATGACCCTTTCTACCGACAGAGCTAGCTCACCAGAGTCATGTCATTTATTTTTCGAAAAGTGGTAGGGCTGTAGAGTTTACTACCATCGTGACCTAAGATGAATCTAAAATGACATTTTGAAATTAAAATTAATCTTAGCTAAAATGTTTCTCGTCTTGTTTCAAAATTAGGGTTAAGTTCAAAGGATTAAATTAGGGTTACTGAAAAGAATCAAATATTGTTTTTCATAATCCTTGTTCAAAACTTGGGAACATGATTCAAAATTTCGTTTTTGGAAAGTCTTCACATGATTGATATTCAAACATTTGATTGGTAGTAGGCTAATTGTCTGGCGGCGCCAGTGAAATGTCTCTCCCTGTAGCGCTGCTTTGAAGACCTACTATTTTGTTACAGCGCCACTATACAACTAAACCCAACCCTGTTTACAATATATGTTACATTCAGCAGTTTCATTTTTAATGACTGACTTTGATGTTGGCCATTTGCCAATGTTTTGAAATGTATCGTATTTCATCAGCGAATTCGGATGTAAGGAGACTATGAAGTGCCGTCATGTAATCGTATGCGGCCACATGAGTTCATTCTTGCATCAGGCCTACTATGTAAGAGGAGTTCGATTGGTTGCGCATGTTAACTGACATTTTTACGTCCAAAACTGATTGAACCTGGCAGAAATAATGCCTACCAGTGAGATTTACTATTCTTATTTAGTTACATTTTCATGGATTTCCTTCATTCTGATAATGTGGCTGTCTCAAAACCTATACCAGGCCATTCGGTGGTATTATTTTCAGTTGGCCATTTAAGTTAAAAGTACTCTGCTTTATTATACATTATGTGAGTTACAGTATGAAATGCAAGCAGTAACGAAAAACCTAGTTTTATTGTCTTTTTTGAAATGGGATTCGGTGTTCATATTCTTTTTCCATCTTACTCAGCGACTTTTGTCTAATGTGATATTTAATGAGCTTCAGTTTACAAAATTCTCATTTTTGGGGTTAAATTGAAATAGACAGCCTGCGAAACTGGCAGTTTTTATTAGGCGGCAATAGGGTAAATAAAATGAGGAGTGCCTCCTATACAACCCGACAACAACAACATATAAAGTGATTTTCTTCTTTTTATTTTAAGTTGATGTCATGTTACTTCGGTTGCTGTAATGCTGTAGAAGTACGATATACAGGTCTGAAGTTCAAGAGGTTGGGTTGGTCACGTTAAGTCTGAGTGGCCCTGTGGGGACGTAGCTCCTTTGGGGAGCAGAATTCCTTCGGGAGTAAACGTTTGGTTTCGCCCTTCGGCCCTTTGGCAAAGAGTCGAGGATACTTTGGGAAAAGTTCACATTAGGGCCATTTACACAGGTATTCAATTTATCTTGAATTTTGTCCGTTCTACACGTTGCTGGCTAGCACTTCAAATATTTAAACTTCTTCAGCAATGTCTCGTGTGAAGTGAAAAATCTCTAGTGCCGCTGAGAATTAAGTACTACAAACCTTTCTATGAGTTATTCCCGCCGTATGAAAGACGTCATTCTGAGGAGTTATCTCCTGGCCGCATCGTTTTCATGACGTCAGTCAAGTTCTTTGATGACAAAAAAGCAACGGGTAGCAATTCTGGAATACCTTTCAAAGGGAGACATGAGCACAAGGATCAATAATTTTGGTCCAATATGTGGTTAAGAGATGTTCATTGATTTGAGACGTTAATTTCTTTGATTCTTTCTTTGATTTCTTTGGTTATATAGAATCTATATCCTACGTTTATTTTTCGAGTGTCGGATTAATGGGTTCTAAAGGCCAAACAATCTCCCTCCAGACAGTAAAAATTCTGTCTACAAAGTTTACTTGTACCCCTCACCCAATTATAGAAAAACACATGTTTAGTGCACACCCCATACATAACAATGGTATCTGAGCTGTCTGCTTTGCACTGGGTACAGTACTGGTCTGCCAAAGTCATAATTGACCAATCAGGTTGACGCTATTGTATGAATTTATGTCTATCAAAGTGATTTCACCAATTGTCAATAGAGGTTATCCAGAGGTTCCTAAATATGCTTGGGGTGATGAGACAGCCCCTTTAAGAAAGGTAACGGAGGTAGATGAAGCTAGTCTAATAGTATACCTTTTAGCCAACTGTCGAGGCTCACACCTACTGTGCATACTGGCTTTCCTTTGAGCAACATGCACAGTCTATAACACCATGTCTACAAGGGAATTTACTCACATTTTGGGTTCAATATTTGACCAAAGTTGCGTCACGTTTCGGATCATCATTTGATCTTTAACTTTAAGAAAGATCCCTGGTGATCCTTTTCTGGAACCAAAACTGACACAAGTGCTTTTTAGTGCGCAGTCACCACAATGTCAATTAGTACATCTTGGTTACTCAACCTACTTCTTGGATTGGTCTTTGTTTCAGTCATAAGACTGTTATTTTTTTTTAATTTATACTTAGTAACTCCTTATTTTTGCTTTTAATATGCAGTATTATTAGTTTGTATTTATACAGTCAGCCTAGTCAGGGATGGATTTCAAAGAAAATAACTAGCCCTATAACCATGCTTCAAAATAACTTTTTGCTTGCGGTCCATTTCAAACGCAGCCAACTTCACTTCCAACCACGGCAGGAGGATCTCACTTTTTCAAACTTGTTTCTGTCAACTGAAAATACTTATTCGTTTCTTTTTATATCCTACTTTTTTTCAAAAAGGAGTTCTTACTGGGTAAAAAGTCATTCTGTGCTACCTTACTGTTTTCCCGTAGATCAGAAAAGGTGAAGGGACTTTCCCTTGGCACGAGTTCAAAATAAAAACGACTTAAAACAAGCAGTACAGGCTAGACAGATTTAGTACGTCATGGTACCGTGACTGGCAAGTTAGAAATATTCGACCTGCTTAGCAAGACGTCAGTTGACGTCTAATTTTAGATCTTACGTGGAAATGAAAAGAAGACAGTGACAACTAAGTATGCCGTGCAAGTGACAATTACTATTCCCCGCATTTCGCCCCATCGCGCATGCACACTGAATACACACACCTACGTATCAATTATGTGTCCCCATGCTCTGTACTGTAAGCATGCATACATTGTACGACGACGATAGCTGTGTATCTGTTTACGTACCTACGTACGCAAGACGTGCAAGATAATGCACATGTTGTATCAGCCGTACCGCCAGTCACATAGTAAACGTAAACATCAGAAAAAGACTATGAATATTGTACGCCTTTTATCCTCAGCGGCTCATCACTGTCGTGAGATTTGATATGAAAGAAGATTTACGATGTTTGCCATCAGGAAGTGGCTGTACAAGCCGAAGGTTTGTAAGCATTTTGATGATTTGTCCACCCGCTAAAGAGATGGAAAGTAACACATTTGCTAGGCCTAACGTTACGTTAGTTAGCTTGTACCGCTGCACTGAGTACGTACGTAGGCTACCACTTGCTATCAGACAGTTTATTATAATTTATATGCTGTAGGCCATACTCGGTTGATGGCGCCGGTACCGGCCCCGGTAGTTTCCGCAACAGGCGTTCTCAGCACTAGGCCTATGTCATATAGATATACATACACTGTACCTATATGCTGACAAGGTACTACACTTCTTTTGCAAGCAACCACATCCATTTCTATTCACAGCGTTAAGCCTTAACTCTGGTAGGCCTAGGCTAATCCGTGTTGGCCTGTAGCCTAAGGCCTAACTTAGTATCTTTAAAGCAGATAGCCTAGGCTAGGCAAATTAGTGTTGTTTCTTTACCAAAACTACTGAAATCCCTCATAATTAATCTAAGCACTCTATTTGCCCTAGCAGCAGCACAGGCATTCAAAAGTACATATACTACACACTATATAATAAGACAAGGTAGGTCATTTCTCACAATATGTAATGATGTAATGACAAGGAGTAGGCCCAGTCCATAGAGTAGGATATAGGAACTAGAGTGCTCACTCCCCGAAACAGCTGTGATCGCATGGGGGGGGGGGGAACTCGGCCACCATACAGTTTGTACACACTAAGGTTTCACGGTACCGCAAAAATTTGGTACCGTCAATACCGCTACAAATGGTACCGGTAATACCGTAGTACCGGTACCAAAAGAGAAAATAGTCTGACTTTAAAAACAAGAAAATACCCGGAAAAACAACAGGTATTAACGTACGTGCCGTGTTTTGATCATCCCTGCCTTCCGCTACACTGTTAATGAATTAAGTACACTCAACACATTGGTAAACAAAAAGTGAAACCCGCCGAAAGCCAACGTCCGAAAAACACGGGGAGCGGAGTGCGATTTTGAACCCGAAAGTCCCAAAAGAACACTCAAAACTGTACTTACAGTTACGAAAATAATTTCTAAAAATGATGAAAATCGCCTTCGTAAATTATCACCTGAAGTTTTTAGGTGGAACTTTTCCAAATTATTCCCATAAAATATTGGTTCATCAAGCCTATTTCCGACCGCAATTATTACTATCGAAACATTTTTTGCAACATTTCATGTTTTGAGTTCAAGATGCCTAACAGTATGATAGCGCCGCAATCTAGCTAGCTTTTACCCGCGTAAATCATTTACTGATATAACACTCGTAGGATGGGGACTCCTATTTTCGTGCAGATAGGCCAGCTTCACGTAGAGGTAGGCCTAACGATATAGGTATGCACGAAAATATGAGAACTAGTGCCTCAAAAATCTAAATCGACTTAAGCAAGTCTGAATTCACGCGACCACGGCGACAACGTTCAATGGGATTTTACTGTGTAGTTTGTCTCACATACAGTTAAGTCAATGGACAAGTCCCATTGACTCACTGTACAAACTGTTGAAAGAACGTTCTTCCGAAGATTTCTCTCACACACAGTTATGTCAATGGAGAAGTCCCATTATGTTACTGTGTTTGAAATCGTTGAAACAACGTTCATGTCAGAGCCAGCGATGCAATGATTCTTCGTAAGCTTACAACGAATTTCTTAATGATATGATGCCTTGTGTAAGCATAGGCAAAGTGAATGATACCAACTGCTATTAGTACATAATACAAATGTTTGTGCTGATAACGAACGATCGTTCGAAAACTGCACACAATGTCGAAAGAAAGCAAGCCACAAGTTAGTGTGGGAAGTATTCGTTGGGCGAAATTTCCCGTTACACGTGGTAATTTACATACATAACAGTTAAAGGGCAATTTTCGAAATTACGAGGGGAAATTTGTGACAGAAATGATGCAAAATGGTTACAGAATGAACGTTTCATGGTTACATTTTTATATTTAAAGGAACACAAAGCAGTTATCATATGGATTATAGTATTTATATTTCAGTTATATTCCATTCAATTGCAGTATTTTTAGATTTTTGTTTTGACGTATTGTCGGGTACTGTTCTCCGCGGTACTTCGGTACCTTGTAATTGGTGGTACTGTACCGTATCGGTACTGGTACATACCGGTACTCACAAAAATACCGGTATACCGTGAAACGTTAGTACACACATGCTCTGATCTACATGTACATCCTTGCAATCACAGCGGATTTATGTACGCGGTATTAGGAGTGCGCATTCTAGTTCTTATATCCTACTCTATGGCCCAGTCGCACTTCACTGCCAGTGCTTTCACACTCTAAATGCATTTTTCCTAAAATGCAATCTAAAATTACGTGAAAATTGGCCATGTCGGGAAAAACAATTTAGAGTGTGGAAACACTAGCAGTGAAGTGCGACTGGGCCTACGCCTTGTCATTACATATTGTGAGAAATGACCTACCTTGTCTTATTATATATAGTGTGTAGTATACTTTCAAATGCCTGTGAGCAGCAGTAGCTGCACACTGCCTAGGCTAGATCACAGGCATTTGAAACATTACGTACATAGGCCTATACTACATATTGTATATATAGGCTAATAAGAGAAGGTATGACATTTCTCAGGACGAAGCACCAATGTTGGCCAATTTTTATACTCTTACTCTTACCGCGAACCTCAAAAGACTTGGTCAATCACGTCATCTATACCAGCAGAATATCCAGCACCTCATCGGATGCAACTTTGTGCATAAGATAAATTCTAAATAAGCCTAGTAAAAAAAGGGGGGGAATAAAAATAAGAATAAAAACTGAGAAAGAGTAGGCCCAAGTCGCACAGCCAGTGCTTCCATACTCTAAAATCATAGACGGCCACCTCACAGTTTTTGGCCACCACCTCACTGAAATTTGCAATACTTGCCACCTGTACTGTACTAGATATATTGATAGTTCTCCCTTACATATTAACCCAATGGACTAATACCACCTCACATTCTCGAAAACCCAGGGGATACCATGCACTTGCTATCAGTGCAGCACACTGGGTCTACTTCTTTTCAGAACAAATGGCTCACCTTGTCTTATTATGTATATTGTGTAGTACTATGTGTATGTAATGTTTCGCACGCCTGTGGCCTAGATGGCTTCAAATTGACTGTAATAAAACATCCAGATCTTTCTCAAAAGTCATTTTAGGCCTACTACCAGGACCATTCACGTCATAGGCCTAATCATGACTTGGGAAGTCAGCGTGGCTTTAGTACATGTTGTACCGTACCATGACTAGTGTTCGACCGATTACGCCATAATAGGTAATCACCGATTACCGATTATTCAGTTACACAATCGGGCCGATGCCGATTACCGATCACCGATTATTTACATGTTTTCTCGCCGTCTGTCGCATATTTCTAACTTTGTACACACACCATAACATAACCTTCACACTGGAGATGAATGATTAAGAACAGTTCCCTACGTTCCACGAATAGAATATTAAATATTTTGGAAGGATTTCCTCTACAAATACTATGATAAAAATCAACCATAAATACATGCTTTCGTACGATGTCACAGGCTTAACGTTAGCCAAAGAGTCTGCCGGCCCTACCTACAGTAGTTCTATCCACCGTTCATGTCGGAAGATTCCGTGCAAAGGTCTGTACTGGACTGTAGTAGTGTTATATAGTAGCCTATCCACCCAGTTTTAGGCAAAAATATCTTACTACCTTGGCACTTCGGGGCCACTAAACATTCCACTCAGTTTGCCTGATTTACTCATCCCATGCTCCCTTAACGATATGGATATATTTTTTGTAAAGCGTCTTGCCCAAAACTTACGTCTTATGTAAAAGATTCTCCAAATGAAACGTAAAACTAATTCCCGATAAAGTCCCATAATCGAAAAACTGTTGCCGTTCCAGCGTGAATTTAACACGGGGCCCGTTTCCCTTCTTTAATCAGTTAGGAGCACGGACGAAGTTCATGACCAACATGCTACGTAAATGCGCAGGCAATGCACTTTACCTTGCATTATGTATTACACACTGTACTGGTGTGCTTTTGTAGGTGAACTTCAACTTCGCAAGAACTGTTCGGCAGTTACGTGTGCGCATGTGCACGTCATAGGTAATTAAAAACTTAACGAAAAGAATGTGGGAAGTGGCATAATTTATGCAGGATAATAAGCCTCGGGTTTCCAAAGTTGCTACAGTACAGTACGTGCAACAAATGTGTACAGATGATGTGGTTTGCACTGAAACTTGAAAAAACGTAGCGCGAAGTCATTTCTTCCTGTAGTACAATTTGTATGCATATGTGCGGCATGGTCCATGTCATGCACACCTTGTAGGTAATACTGTGTGCCCTTTCACGCACCTGAACTGTGCTGCACTGAGAGTTACAGCACCAATTACGATGATTGCTATGATTTGGAGAGCTTAAAATGTTGCAAGTTTTGTGAGTATCAGTGCTGATATTTTGGGTGGGAACTTAAAGAAATGCGTGTTTTGGGGAATTATAAAGTTTTTTGCAGAAACTTTGAAGTGTATTTTAGCCCTGTTTCCAGTTTTCAAGTAATCTGTGGTGGTAATCGGTTGAAGGACGAAATTTTACCGATGCCGATTATTTACCGATTGTGCGATAATCGTCCCGATGCCGATTATCTAACAGATGATCGGTCGAACACTAACCATGACTACCATTCAGGGGTACTCTACATTACTGCATACTATGTGAACTAAAAGACATCAATGATGTTTCAAAATTTGATGTTAATTTGATGTACAGTAATCTTCATTTGGCATAGGTAATAAGGTAATATTCCATTCCATGTCATTACTATCTGCACCCCAAAGCACTTTTCTGCCAAAAATATGGGGTGGAAAACTGTTTTGGGGGTTGGAAAGTATCAGGGGAAAGCAACGGAGACACCAAGTAACATAAAGCATATGGCGCTAGTGTGACTAGATATGACAAGAATGCATGAGTATGATGAGTTAGCATTAAATTAACCTTATGTTAGGTCTATAATTACCAGCCCTTGGTAAGGGCTTACTATACTGACACAGTCATAGGCCTATGCTGCATTCAATTTCAAGTGAACTTGTGAGCCCTTAATATTAAAGTATGATCACTTAAGTTATGATTATGACGGTGAAACCTTCATGTAACAAGGTCAGTCTAAAAAGAAGACTTAAATAATTCATATCAGGAACAACAAAAATAAGGACTGACTGCAGAATACCCTGGTCAATTTTCAAACAACATGAGAAAATCACAGTCACAGTGGACAACATTCAGAAGGATTTGTATGGCACTGTCCACTTTAAAGTTACAAAACAAACTATATACATTAGCACCAGTCTGTAAAGTTTGTATCTGCTACACCAAATTTTTACGCCAGTCACCTCTTTTCTCAATTTTTATGCCACGCCAAATTGTTGTACTGTGTTTTAAGTACAGTGTGTATGTAAAAGACAAGAAAATCAGGCCATCAAATTGGTGTATATAAGGTCTTTACTGCACGCTGAAGATCTTCGGCGTAGCATACATGTTTTCCAGACGGGCATTCGCATTAAAGTAAATGTAACAAGTTAACAACAGTCTTTAAGTTTGGATTTGTATTTTTTGCAACATGCCAACAATGGCATAACATAGTATAAGGCATAAGGTCCATTTGTGTAACTAGTATTGCAACTTCACCGGTATCCACATCCTGAGTTGAGTCGCAGTCGTGATCCTGGATGAGATGATGAGAATGTGACTGTAACATTGTGCATGGTGTAAGGTCCGTTTGTGTAACTTTGGTGTATGGCAACTTCGCTGGTATCCACATCCTGAGTGGAGTTGTGATCATGTGCCTTGGTGATGAGATCGGGACTGTAACATCATTGTGTACGTCGTAAGGTCTGTTTGTGTGACTTTGGTATGGCAGCTTTGCCGGTATCCACATCCTGAGTGGAGTCATGGTGTGCTGTTTAGCTCTGTACAGTGCACACCCCGACACTTCCTTTTTGCCCAGATGGGGCACTGAGCAATGCAACCAGAGAAGAAAGAAAAGAAAAATGCCAGGGCCCAGCGATTGGATGAATAACATAAAAAAATTCATTCAGCATACAAGCTATACTATTGCCAATTTTTTACTGGTTGCACCCAGAACTGAAGCATTCTGGGATGGAAAGGGATCAACCCTGGCCCTCTTCCAAATTCACTGTGGTCCTGTACATACAGTGTGTGGCACCCGATAAGCCATTTTGGAAGTATGCTATGGATAAATTTTCCTGTACCATCGGAACAGTTTTGCATTGATACACAGTTGCAGCATTTGCTTCTTTCTTCTGTAATAAAAATGCAGTCCCATTCATTCTTTTCATTCCAAGTTTAAGATACATCTACTTCAAGCATAAAATATTTTTCCCCTCTAAAAGCAACTACATGATTGATGTAGAAGCAAGCCATGATTTTATCATGAAAAATGTGTGTGCTAATACAAAATGCTGCAGACAGTATCTGTTGTTGGTACAGGTACAAAAAAGACCATATTTCCCAGGTTGCACTGTAATTTCAGTTGTGAACTGGCTTATTGCCTAACACATAGCAAATACAAATTAAATGTAAATGTAGCCTAGGACACATTAACCAAGTCTGTTCTAGATAGCCAATATTGTGGGGCTTTAAGGTGGGGAAAGTATTTTAAACATTTGAAAGCTTTTTTTTCTTTAAAAAAAAAAAAAATCCAATCAGAGAAAAGACGAGGGATTTGATTGACCCAAAAGAATAAGTGGACAGTCCATTATATTTTTTCACATTTATGCAAACAGTATATTCAGTGGATGATTGTGTATGGTGTTCTTTTAGTATGGCAGGTGTAGATTTGATCTTACATTTTTCTTATGATTTCCTATACTTTATATTTGAAAAAATCCTATGTTTGTTTGATTTTGGGCCTTTTTTCCTGTATTCTAGGTATATTTTTCTGTTCCTGCTGAAGGAATTTTTAGCAGGGTTTTGGGGTGAAATTTCAGACAGGTTATTATTTTACAACATTGTGTCTTAGAATAGCTTAGTCAGATGGGTTAAAAGTTTATTAAAAAGTTTATAAGCCAAATATCTTATACTGTAGATGGAAAATGACAAATAAATTTCTGCTTAGTCTGCATGAAACTGCATGTGGCACTAGTTACAGTACGTACAATACGTCATTGACTATACTGTAAGTGTACCACACATTCACCGTTTTGATTGTATATGCTCCATGAAGTTATCTCTGCCTCCCTAGACAAGTTTTTTTTTTTTTCATTTTTTGTCATTCACTTTTTGGTGGGGCTCAAAGGTCATAGGTATAAGATATTATAAGACTCTTTATTCACCATGCAAAGGAAATTGGTGCCATTTCATCTCATAAAACACATGAAAACACTTAAAACAGGAAAACACATAAATCACATATTTAAATGAAAATATGAAAACATCGTAAACAGTGATATACTGTAGTCAAGAAGTATAAATTTGAGGGATGAACCTCAGTGCAACAAATTACCCCATTTCAGCAAGGAAGTACTAAGCCTTTGGGCTTTCGGGTTATATTACAACTTTTCTGCCTATTTGATATGCACTTTATGACATTTACAAGACACTTCATTCTGGGGTCAACATTTGCAAATTACACCAGAATTGGGAGATTTTATTTGCCCCTGCATGGCATTCCACCAAATACTAAGGTGGTTTCTTCCCATGCTGATATAAGAACAACAGTTCTGCCACTTATTCCACACTTGTAATATTGAACAGTTCGGTTTTCCAAGGTACAGTACATGCCTCATCTGAATTTTGAAGGACTTTGAAGATAAGGATTTTTAGTGTCTTTATTTGTTCCTACATTTAATCAGTATTTTCCAGAAAAATTCCTATAAAATCCTATACACTAACTAGTATCCTTAAATCTGCTATATTTTGTGATGAAACACTTTGAAACATGGTGTGGAAATCAGTCTTTTTATCCTGAAATTTTGCAAATCCATCATGGAACACTTAGGGCTAAAAATGCTAGGGAATTCAGTCTTCATTAATGCTGGGAACACTGCACTGCATACTCACATATTTTTAGAATTGATCAAATTGAAGGATCTGTGAAAAAATGTTTGACATAATAATAACATGGTTCTGTGAGTGCCCTGTATATTTCAATTTTACTTGAAAATTTTGGTGAAGTGAGATTTTGGGGGGTTACCAGTAGTTTGGCATTGACCTCGATAGTAAAGTGCAGAACCAGTATCAAAATTGAAGAGATGTGATTACTGATTACCAGGAATTGCCCCAGGATTGCATAATTTGTCAAACTGACTATAATACTCAGGGTTTCCCCAGGGTTTTAGAGTGTATGAGGTGGTATTAGTCCATGGGGGTAATATGGTACCAGCTTTGGCACCATCAGTGAGTGAGAACTTTCAATACTTCCATAGCTAGTACAGTACAGGTGGCAAGTATACTGTACAGTGGCAAACTTCTGTGAGGTGGTCACCAAAAACTGTGAGGTGCTGCCTCACAAAAAGAATGCCAGGGGAAACCCTGATACTTATACTATGAAAGAAGTGATGCGAAGAATGCTGACTCATCTCATTGAGTACAGTAGATGTGGAAGTTAAAATAATTGCTTTGTTCTCCATGCTATTGTTAATATATACCAATAATTGGATGCAACTTTTTGTGAGACTTAATTTTGTGTGCAAGGGATTTTGCCTACTTTTAAAATGAAGTGGACGGCACTGCTTGCAATTTTTCTTTTGTTTTTTTATCCAAACTCGCACTATGGTATTTCCTCATAAATTTCCTGTGTAGTCTAAACAGTTTGTGGGACTGCGAAGCCAGAGAGGCAGTAAAGTTTTCTCTATATTCCAGACAGTGTTTCTATTGTGCAAACTTTTATTGATGGAGAAACTGTTTGATACAGTAACAGTCCTCATTACAATAATATGTTGTCCTTATTTCACTTTCTATCTTTGGCATGGGAGAAATGGTTACATTCAGTGTTTAGACAAGCCATCCATAGAACAGTACGTCTACTGTACAGTACATGACTGATCGTGCACTGTGTAAAGGTGTCTTCCACAGCAGGACTCCAAGTATGGTATCATCTGCCTGTTCAACCTGCAATGTTCCTGAATGTATGACATGAACAGTCATGTGACATACAATACTGCATTCACACCCTTATTTTCCTCTGAAATGTGAACAGTGTTAAAGGATGTCTGTAGACTAAATATACTTCAGCTGTCTATGCATTAAAGGGGATGAGCTGTTTCCCTAAATTTGTGTTGGAACATCAGCTTAAACCCTCATGACTCCTCATGTTTACCTTTAAACAAGTACGTTTATGATATTTACAAATGTAAATATTGGATATTAAAGTTAAGCTAAGGAGTTTTCTGCATGAATGCTACAGTTCGGTAACAATATATTGTTACATGACTAAAAAGTACACCATTCATGAATAAGGTTGACAGGGTGCAGTATATTGGTACTTAACAGTCGGATTGGGGTGACTGTATTTTCCCTTTAAATATGTCAGATATTACTGTACATACTATTCCA